>CM039518.1:18904548-18947965 GCA_022433055.1 Begonia peltatifolia | reverse complement strand
TCTCTCTCTCTCTCTCTCTCTCTCTCTCTCTCTCTCTCTCTCTCTCTACAATCAATTAAATATGAAACCTCTTTTTTCAGTACGAATGGTTGTGTGGCTTACTTTGTTTTATCAATTTGTGGCACAGTCTTACATAATTATGTCAATTCTGTTTGTGGAACAGAGAATTATACAATAAATTTGAGCCATGTTTCAGGCTTGAAGACTTGAATTTAGATTTTAAAAAGAAGGGGGAGGACACGAGTGTCAGATATCTTCCTGAGAAGTCTTACAGAAGGTATGTCCTAGTTTAGTTCTTTAATATCTGTTCTTTGGAGGTTCATATTTAGTTGTTGTCTACTTTCCCCCCTGTTTTTATGTTTGTTTTTGTGAAAATTAACTTCAAATATCCGTTATGCTTATATTTAAGATTTAAATGTGTACTTTGAAGTGTTTTTTTTTGTATGTTCTAGTAATAATTGGTCACAAATTGATGCCATCAAAGCATAAATCGCCCAAAACCATTTCTTCATACAAAAGAACTACTGTAAATTGTCAACCACAAAACCAAGTTCCTTGATGTAGGTTCATAACCTTTTGAGCCACTTCCTGTGACATAATTCTGTTCAGGTACTAATTGAGAGTTGGAGGATGCTAATCCACATGTCATTATTAAGTAGTAGTATTCTAAAAAATGACGACTATGATTTTTTGTCCATCTGGCTCCCTTCTTGGCATATCAGCTAATGACATGTTCTCGAGCATCCATTTAAGATTTCAAATTCCTTCCGGGAAATTCCATTTAATGTGGGACAGGATTTTGAGTTTGAAGTAGATTTGGATGGTTTATCCTATTAGTCTCTTGAGAGTTCAGATGTTAAGCGTGAATGCTTTTTGAAGAAACTTTGCCTGGTAATCTGTTGTGGCCTGTGGCATATGGCATATCCCCATTGAAGAATTACTCAGCTTTCATTCGTGACTAAAATTTTGGAGTAATATCTGGATGGTAGACCATGGTGGCAGTTAAAAGGCCCTTTTGTGTTGTCTTTTATGTAACCCTGTTATTCATATTAGAAAAGTTTAGTAATATCTATCCCTTGCATATTGGTGTATTTTTAATTGACCCAAGTAATGTCACTGTCACATTAGAAATCTTCTACGCATTCAAATAATCTCATTTAGTAATTTGGCCTACCGTTGAAACCAAAACAATCTCCTGTTTGTATGAACATATGTTGTCTTGGAGGATAGTTTGCTTTTTTACGTTTACTTAGATTAGGAACCATACTTTACTTGAGAGGTTTATTGCCATTGATTTTCTAATTAAGTCTCTTTTTCAGTTTGCATTTAAAAGATAAACACTTTCTTCCTTGTAACGCGTAGAATTAGTTCTTTTGGCACTAGTTTATTTAGTCAAAGCAGTGATTCATTTCTTGGCCTCCCTCTAAAAATGTTTTAATAGTTCTGAATGTGATGCAGGCAAGAAAACTCACATGCTTTTATTCACGAAATTGTATTTTCTACTGTTGACAAACCAAAGCTTCTAAGCCAGGTAAGTTGAAGAATTTTAGTATACTTTTATGATTTTATTATTTTTGTAATCCTTTGAATTTATTTCAACAAAAATTTTATTGCTATGATATTTTGGCAAAATGATACCATCATTCTAAATTTCCTTTAAGTTTTCAATTCTGATATTGACTAATTTTTATTATCTAATAAAATGAGTTTCAATTTTGGTTGTATTGCTTGAACCATAATACATTAAGTGGAAAAGGTTTTGTTACCCAATTATGAAAGCTGTTTGGAAGGTTGTTTTAAGAGCATTTTTATTTTGTTGACACAATTAGGTATAATTTTTTTATATGAAATTTTGTATTAAAAGGAAAAAGTTATAAAAATTCAATGGAAGATAACTCTATACAAACAAGAAATATATACTCAGAAACAATTCCTTTGTAGTTGGAAATCACTATATTAAAAAGATAATTTTTTAAAATATTTGAAACTGTAAGTCCCACTTAGCGATAAAAAAATTAACTCAAACTTATAAATTATTATTCAGAGATTTATTCGCAAAAAATCTCATTTTGATGAAGCCAAGTAGCTCAAAAGATATCTATAAATCTCAATTTTCAAATTAGTTTATTCTTTTTTTGTCTTTTTTCTCCATAATAAAAATATTGTTGGTGAAATTTTCAATATAAAAAAAGAGAAAAAAATATTTCCATAACCGTTTAACAAACTCACCATTGCGATATTATATGGTTGCTAGTTTCATATAGAAAGAGTAACACTGAAGAGATAAAGCCCTAGAAGGATTTCTTCTTTGAATTTGTCATTAGTATATAATTTCTTTTTAACTAAAATCTAAGAAAAATTATTACATGGTTGCTAGTTTCATATAGAAAGAGTAACAATGAAGAGAAAAAACTCTAGAAGGATTTCTTTTTTAGATTTGTCATTATTATACAATTTCATTTTAACTAAAATCTAGGCAAAAACTTAAATTTTCAACGGAACTTCTTTCTTGTATATAAAGTTATGAAAAGAAAACACAATGAGGTATATTAATAACACTCCTTTTCAAATTGTTTAAAGATATAAAGGCAGTCATCTTCATTTTGTCTAATGTCAAATACTCATACCATGCTACCTTGGTAAATAGGTCATTAATTTCAATTTTTTCCTCTATGAAAAGAAGCCTGAACAAATTCTTGGAAGGCCATCAAAACTGTGAATGCACTTCATTACCTGAAGACCACATTTGTGAAGTAATTTTTGAAGAACTTCTCCATGATTTTATTTGAAACCTCATAAACAAATGAAGAACGATTTCCTATCTAGAAATATAACATTTTGACAAACTATGTTTGTTTTGTTCTTGCATTTCTTGTTAGTCCTCTCTTGGAGACATCATGGAATTTAAATTTACTATCCTTAAGATTCCATCTTTATTGCAATTAAGGTGAGAAACTATCAAATAAAAGGGAAATAAAAAAATATAGGGAAATTAAAAGTGAGGTGGCGTAGTTGGTTATAATGGTAGGGTGGTTATAGGATATAAAAGGATCCAGGATCCATGTAGTGGGGAAAAGGGGTATTGAATCTTTTGGATAGCAAAAACTGCCTAGACGGTTTATTCAAGAGTTATCTTGTAGTTGTTTTTCCGGGCTCAAATACTGAAGCTGTGGCATTCTATTTTGTTTCGTTTCTGTTAGTATTTTTTGTGGATGTTAATTGTCCTTGTTGTTTACTTGGTGAAGTTTCTTTTATTGGGAGGAGTTTATAGTTTCTTCATTGTTATTACACTTTCTCTTCATCACTATCAAAGTGGAATGACGGACAGACTGTTGATACTTCTAACCGTATTTGTCAATTCGGCATTCTTCTTCCTTTTCGAAACTGCACTTTTACTTTTTCTAAGAGGTCTCTTTTCTTCTTTTTCTCTCTTTTTTTTGTAGCTTTCTTCATTGCTTTCTGATATAGGACTTAACATTCGCGAAGCGCATGTATTCTCGACAAATGATGGCTATTCCTTGGATGTTTTTGTGGTCGATGGATGGCCTATTGAGGTACTGGATTATATCTGTTTATTATGTTTTTTTCTTGGAATTTTTATTGGTCATTGAATGCTTTCCTCATATGTTTTGAGAATTATAAAATAGTCATAATTTTAACTTTTATATGTTTGTAATTTTTTTTTTGTTTGATTATTGTTTTGTGAATGTTGTTTTAAGTTTTATTTTATTTTTTAACATATTAACTTCTAGTAATGCTTGTGGTTTCAAACACATCCCTTTCTGTTCTTGTAAACATTATGCTAAAAGTTTTATTTTATTTTGTAAACGTTGGAGTTGCAAGAGTAAAATCTATTAAACAAAATGATTCAAATGAATATGGTTTATCCCAGGACAGTGACTTTTAATATAAGGAGCGCTGGGATTTAATGTCCTCTATAAGACGATCTTTGCTGAGTGCCAATATTGTTGACTTTGCAATCTTGTGGCCAGGATACAGAGGGTTTATATGACGCCATGCAAAAAGCAATTGCTAGAAGCGAGGTAAATGTTTTTGTTGAATTATTATAGAGATTTGACTTTTTTTTGGTTAAAAAATGTGTAGTATTGAATAGGGAAGCAGTTGCATCTTTTTATAGGTTTTCGAGTAAGTGTTTGAACCATGATACTTTCAAGTAGAGAAATGTGATTATATGATGTCTGTGGATTGAAAAGTGCTCTCATTTTCCTGGGGACTTCCTAATTAGAGAGCCAATTTTCAGAGATTTTTTGAATCCCCATACTTTTGAAGTTATCATAGTAATAAATGAATGCAGTCTTTCATTATCAACATCTTACTTGGGCTTCTTTTACTTGTTTTGCACATAGCTGGAATTAAGCAGGTTGAGTGTTCTAAAAAGCAGCTTCATGCATTATTCCGGGCTTGACTTAGTTAAATCCATTTCTGCTCTCCCGCTGTCTCAGTGTAATAGGGAACATGAAAAGTGATGTTTTCTCTATTTTGTTGGCTAATTAAATTGACTTTTATCTCTGACTCTCATGTACATTCATATAATAAATATCTATACCTCCATTACTTAGAGTCTATCTTGACTTAGTTTCCAATATTTTTGTTGCCATATGTATATGCAAATAATTTAATAACTGGTTGGTGTTTATATTTTTGTTTGGAGTCTATGTATTTCATGTTTGACTTTTTAGGATTTTTTGAAAAGTAGATTTCTGCATTTAGGGCTTTAAAATAAGTATAGCCTAGATAATACTATCATACTTGTTATGTGCTTGTAAAGATAAAAAATGCAAATGTATTGAAATGTCTTTCATTGAAAATGTAGGGTTCATGGTCTGGTTCGTCTAGTTGTCATTCATACTTGGAGAAAGCACTGGCATCCCTACCAAAATCTGGGGGTTGGGAAATAGACAGAAGATTATTAAAGATTGGTGAACGAATTGCATCTGGATCTTGTGGAGACTTGTAAGTTGAATTGGGAACGAATAATCCAGGAATAATAAAGATTCTTTTTATTATTATAAAAGAATAATAATGATTTGTGCTGCTCACATAATTCATTTGAATGTTAGAAATTAAATTGCTTTAATAAAATTATTCATTTAAAAGACTAATTCATATTCTTTATTCTCTGTTTATATGAAGGCATCGAGGAGTATACCTTGGTCAAGACGTAGCTGTTAAAATTCTTAGATCTGAGCATTTAAATGATGCTCTAGAAGATGAGTTTGCTCAAGAAGTGGCAATTCTGAGGTAAATGCTTTCGGAATATAGCATGTTATCATAGAATATGGACATCTCATTCTTTGAACCTTACCAAATTTGGGCTGTTCTTTTTTACTATGTTTACTGCCGATGATTTTCAAAATTGTTATCTACTTTTTTCCATGTCAATTTACCTTTTTAGTTTTGGCTATTGTACTGTATACTCCTTGATGTAGAGAGGTCCAGCATAAAAATGTTGTTGGTTTCATCGGGGCGTGTACAAAGTCTCCTCATTTGTGCATAGTAACAGGTAAACTGATGTCTGTTAGATATCATTTGCTTCCTTTCGGGTTGTTTTATTGAGTGACCATCTGTTAAGATTATTCTTCTTGCTTATTCCCTTATCCAAAAAGAAGTTAGTTCCTCTAAGTTATGCCCTACACTTTGTTCTATGCATTATTATAATTTATGGATGAAGTGTGTTATGTGTGCACGGGCACTGGCACGCGCACGCGCAATCGCACGCACAATCAAGTTATGTGTTCACATCACCCAATGAGACACGTGTTCATTTTTCGTTTTGATTAGACATTTGTTACAATGTATCCATATCTCATATTTTAAATAAATAAGATTTCTTTCATGTCTTTGCTGAGGTAATTGGGGAAGCCTCTGTAATGATGCACGATGTTGCACCTGTGTTCTCGCTATATAATTTGTTGTGCTATTTTTACTTACAGAATATATGCCAGGAGGGAGCCTTTACGATTATTTGCATAAGAATCATAATGTCCTAAAGCTCTCTCAACTATTAAAATTTGCTATCGATGTCTGCCAAGGAATGGAGTACTTGCATCTAAACAACATTATTCATAGAGATTTAAAGACAGCAAATTTGCTAATGGACACTCAAAATGTAAGAATCTTGAAACTTTTTACATTTTCTCATTTGATTGCAGCTTTATAAGTTGAAATATTTGGATATTAATGTGAGAAGGAAGAGATTACTCTTTTGGGAGCTTGCACTATTGCCAATAGGCCTGACTCAGAATTTATTTTTGAATCTGTGTACAATAACCTGACTGATCGTGATGTGATCCTTGTTGTTGTTACGTTCATAAATGGATCATAAATAGTATTCTTTTTTTGTGGAATGAAAAAAATAAAAAAGAAATTTGGTGAGCAGGACTCCTGTATGGCTTAGTTGGATTTTACTTTTGGTGAGAGCTGCTTTTGTCGATGGGAAACCCTGATTTCTGCATGTATGCCCTTTCTTGGGTGATTATCAATTATTTTTATACTTTTAGGTTTTAAGTATAAATAGTTTTATCTGTTTAATTATTAGCACAAAATAACTTGTAAATCATGTTGTATTTAGAAGAAAAATTCTGTCTTCTGTACAACTTAATTATTGTTGTTAAATTTTATGAGGATAAATAGTTGTTTGTCTTTTGTCTCAAGATTGTTAAGGTTGCTGATTTTGGGGTTGCGCGATTCCAAAACCATGAGGGAGTGATGACTGCTGAAACAGGAACCTATAGATGGATGGCGCCTGAGGTTTGAAAACTTTTCTTAGTAGTATATTTAAACGTTCAGATATAGGTCTACTTGTTTATTAGACCAATTATTAGTGGGAAGTGCTTGTATAATGAATCAAGTAGGGAGACCTTGCTTCATGCTGTGTGTCGATTGCAATTTTTTTAAAATTCTATGCGATCATGTTTCATGCTCTTCATTTCTACGGTTAGTATGATCTACCATAGAGGTCCACCTAATGACTTCCTTACTGTAATTGGTCCTACCTATTTCAAAATGTGAATACGAACATTCATCTGGAAAAATTTATGTTCTTGCAAAATTTTACCAGGGATGATTCAAATTCATTATTATCTTTATTTAGTTTTCTGGGTCTAATTCAGTATCATTTTCATTTCCTCCAACACAATGTTAAAAAGCCTTTGATTTGAGACATCAGATTCGTAATTTTGTTCAATTATGAATTAATTAATATTTCTAATGACTTTACTTTTGTTATCTTAATTAGTGGATTGGTAGAGTTGTGAATCTTATTCAAAATGGTCATTCGTTACACCTCATAGAAAACTATTTCACGCTTGGTTTACGTCTCAGTAAGCAGTTCAATGCCTTTTGTATTATTCTCCAGGTTATAAACCACCAGCCTTATGATCAGAAGGCAGATGTTTTCAGTTTTGCTATCGTAATGTGGGAACTAGTGACAGCAAAGGTCTGAATTTGTGTTTGTTTGTGTAAGTAAATTAAGTTTGAGCTTTTGATTCATCTGAGCTTTTGGTGTTGCAGATTCCTTATGATTCCATGACTCCTCTACAAGCTGCTCTTGGAGTGAGACAGGTTTGGACAAGGACGAATAGACATTACTTTAATTAACGTTTTCTTTCTGGGTCACTTATTCACTCATGAGACAAGTAATAACCTCAAAAATGCTTTTGCAGTCGTCTTTTTTTTTTTTTGGTAAAAAAAAACTTTTCTTGCCCTTGTCCTTGTCCTTGTCCGCAACAATAATATCGTGTACATGTGAATCAGTTTCACTTTTTAATTTAAACAAAGTCTTGGAAAAAATCAATGAACGGGCTAATAGTATATATGTCAATTTTGCAATTTTTATGTTGGTAGATCGAAAATATTACATTATACAATATAAGTCTCATTAGAAATAAATTAATAGGATATAATATTCAAAGAACTTCATTGAAGGAGGTTTCAAATTGAATAAGTGGAAAGAAGTTACCCTTTTAACAAGGTTCTTTTCAACCGAAAAGAAATTGTTTCTCAGCAGATGGTTTTTGTTTGGGTGGAATTTTTTTTTCTCAAAACTTCTTTTAATTTTTTGCTTTTAATACAAAGTTTCTTAAAAAAAGTAGATTAAATAAGCAGCACTTCAAAATAGAAAGAATGAGAAACTTTGTTGCAATAATGGAAACTGAAGAGTGTTCAAATTCATTTTTCTTCCATAGAGGCGCTAGATTTTTGTTGGTACAAAAGAGGATGTCATTTTACATGACTCGAGTCTGGAATATACCTCGATGTGTAAAGTAGTTATTCTGTTGACAGGGATTACGTCCAGATCTTCCAAAAAATGCACACCCCAAACTGTTAGAACTAATGCAGAGATGTTGGGATGATGTTCCTCAAAATCGGCCTTCCTTCACCGAGATAAAGGCCGAACTTCAAAATATTCTCCAAATTCAGGTAGCTTTGATTTTTTTTTTTCCTTTTTTTTTTTTAACTTTCTTCCAATTCTTGTTCTCTTTGGAAATTTCCCTTCCCCTTCAATGCTTGATTCTTTGAAATGTGTATATACATATATTTATGCAGGAAAATGGACCAGTTAATGACTCTTATACCACGAATACTTAGGTGAGGATTTGTATAGTGCTGTTTTTGATTGTCATATAGTTACAGAGTTGACGTTGTACATCTGAGGCGAAAAGAACATCAAAAGTGAGAGAGATAGAGATAAAAGCAATATATAAAGGGCGCTCTTACTTACCACTCTATAAGAACTACACACTTGCAATGTATTCATCAAGATATGAGTTACAGCATTTTTGTGGATTGGATTATGTTCAGCTTACTAGAGTTTATTTTCTTCCAATTGAACTCGTAATTATTCGAACATATCCATGAAATAACGGGCATGTGCATTGCCGATTGATTGAATGTCGTAATAAACTTAACGTGTGTACCATTCTTGATTAGTATTGTATTGAAAATATTGTGTGAATAAAAAATGCTCATGAAAAGCCTTAGTATCCTATCTCGTAATTGTCATCACTCTATGGTGGGGCTCATGCGCACTCATATCACATCAACTTTGTATTTTCCTCTTGTTATTAGGTGAAGATTATAAAGTTTATTCTTCAAAAACAAGTTTCGAATTAGCGGCCGACGGTAACCAAAAGGTTTGGTTATTTAATTGAACATTATCCCGCTGCATTGGCCAAAGGCATACAGAATCAATCGACAACCAGTACAAACTCTGTTGCACGGAAATAACGTAACATTAACTCAAAACAAAGCAAATGGTTCTCCTTCGTTTGTCAAAGGTAATGTGTTCATTCCCCCACCTCCTCTCCATTAGTAAGCAATGATCACTGAACACCAGCAGGGTAAGGCCATACTTTTGCCTATAGTTTTATAGTTTGAAAGTGGGTGGGGAGGAGGAGGAGAGTATTGGTAGTAGTTTGCTGTGGTAGTTGAGGGGAAGCTTAGTGAGAGAATGGATAGGTTTATGAGGGCTTCATCTTCCCCATTTTCTGCTCTTTTACCCTTAAATTACAAATTACACTAATCATAGTACAAAAGAAAATCACTTTAGTCATGTTAATAAATCTTTCATTAAATTTTGATCAATAATAATTGATTACAACCCAAGATTCTATTGATTATAAGATAACAACTCATATTGGTAGAAGTGCACAATTTTATTTCGATTGAGATAATATAAAACAAATAGTTATAAGAATACACGTGTTTGGGACTAATCTCAAAACAATAGCAAGTAGTCATGTGTATGTTGATTTCTCTATCTTCCTATAAAAAATCAAGTATAGCAAGTAGTTCATGTGCCGGTTGATTTCTCTATCTTCTTATAAAAAAATTAAAAATAATGTTATGTCTAGACTCTATTCCTACTTACTATTTTTACTCACTAACGTGTCAAATATTAATTACTGTAATTAATGACTTATTTAAACTATTTATAATTTATTGCACTAATTGTATAAATCAATGTTTTGTTGAAAAACTAAGAATTAAAAAATATGAATAGAAAGTAAATATAATAAACATCTAAGTAATTTTCAAATTATTCAACCATTTCAACATTTTTTAATATTCATATGATGTGGGAATTAATATATCGTTACATATTTTCTTTATTATAACGTCGTATGATGTTATGTTTATTTTATAGTTCGATTTCTATTAAGTAAAATAACAAAAATAATAAATAAATAATTGATTATACAAATTAATTGCTACTTATCGTATTACTTTTTTTTCAACATATTACTGTATGAAAGATTGATGAACAAAAACAATGAATACTTAAACTACATATTTAATCCACTTAATAATAAGTAAATGATAATTAGAAATTTATTTATTTTCTAATTTAATCTCAGCCAATGTTTTATTTTTATGAAATATTGAGGAGTTATTTATTTATGTTTATTTCTTTCTTTAAAAACGAAATCTAAAAATCACCATCATTATTGGTAGGAAATACTGGGTTTACCTTCTATTGCTAACTTCTACTTTTTATATTTTGACATGATATTTATTAATTTGTACAATAAACGTGATAAATGATAAATATTTACAATAAATTATTAATTACACAAACTAATGAGTGTTACGTCGGCAAAGAAGGCAAAAACTAATAATAAATATAACATTACTTTTATTGTTTACAAAAGTTTTCATCAATAATTACAAAAACAAAAAAAAAATGAAATTTTATTTATGGGATGACAGTTTTTAATTGAACTAATGGTGAGGAAATTAATTATTATCTTTTTTATTTTTACTTATAATTATTATCTTATGCTCATTAATTAATATAATAAATAAATAATTTTAATTATTTATCATTGATATATTTATTATTAAAAAAAAAAAGAGAGAAAATATAACCTCGCACCCACGGTGGTTCCATATGATATGGGTATGATTTGGTAAAAGTATCTATTAAAATTTAAATAAATAAGAATAATTTAATAGATAAGATTAATTAATAAATAAAGTCATCAGTGATTTTCTAGGTCTACTATTAGATCATATATATAATTATATCAGCAGCCCCTTACATTTGTCAACATTGGAGGTTGGCGGTGTCTTTAAACTAATCATAATTAGCAACTCATTGTTATTTAATTTATTCGTTTAATTCGGTACGTGTATATTATGTTTTTCGTATAATTAGATATTTGAACTTAGTTTTTCAATATTTTGACGATTTCAATCTGATTTCAAAATTTGTCGATTTTTTTCTTAGCGATTTTGAACTCTATTGAAATATTAACAAAACTCGAAATTTGGCTAAGTATCGCTGTAAAGATTAGAAATCGATTTAAAATTAATAAATTATTGTTAATGTCCAAATTGATGAGCACAAATATTAATATATAAATTATATTTTACCCAAAAAATATAAGATGCAAAAAGTTTTTTTAAAACTCAAGAGTGACACGTAACCTTTGAGATGGCATACCCCTTACCCTTATCATGGGGCTTTTGCCATGCCCTTTCCCAAATAGACTATAGAAGAACACACGAAGAGGAGAAGCTTAGTCTGTCAATGCTCCACGCTACAATTGCCGATGTCGTGGCGGCGGAGGAGGGGGCGACCTGTAGTAATACCTTATAATGATAACATTATAAGTTTACGAGTAATTATAATAGTTTCTATTGTATTTACAATAATAAAGATTAGTTTGGTGGATTTAACACTTACCTAGATTTGAAGATCTGAGTCTCGGGGATTGGCGGCAACAATAATAACTTGCGGTTTTCGAGGGGAAAATACGGTGGAGGTGATCTGTAGTAGTACATCGCTGTGGTTTTAGCCGGAAAGTTTAGTAAGAAAATTGCAAGGAAAATGGTGGCAAGAGTGGAAGCCACTGATAAATTCATATTTGCTCTGTATTTCTTGTCTTTTTGGCTTGGAACGAAAGCTACTTATAAACAGAAAAGGCCTAATTTTTAGAAATTTCGTGCGAGGTTTCCCCCACGTTTTAGGTGATGTTGATTGTTGGGTTCTTCGTCAAGACTAGATAGTTTGGTTAATTAAGTCCTAATCATCATATAATTATACAAATTCAAGTGTTTAATTGTGACAATCCATTTCCTTGGGCATCCCATTGAAGTAGGTGAAGTAAGAGACCCAAATTCCTCCGCAACTTGAAGAACGGGCAAGACTTGGCCAAGAAGATTCAAAGTCTAATTCAGACTTTTACAATGTGTTGGATGTAACATGTCGAGTGGGAAATTCTTAACTCCTCCGAAAACTGTGCACACAATTCAAGAACATACCAAAAGGGATCAACTTCTGCGTGATTGTTGTTCATTTTGAAGCTTAAATTGAAGGAATATGTGAGCCGAAATTAATAGTCCTTGGATTATACATTCAACATAATAACAATACAACAGGAGCAGAGCAGAAAACAAAACTTCTAGCCGTCCTTGATTAACGATTAATGATTTTTATATACACTAGCAATAGAACGGCTACAGATGTGATGGGTAAAATACCCATGAATCAATTGAAATGGAGGAGGAAACAAGAAAATCAATTGACAAAATAAATAAATAAAAACGTTAGAATATAAATAATAGAGAAAATATGAGGGTATCTACCTACTTATCGTATTGAATGTTGCAAAATTAGCAAGGAGATATAGAGTCGACTTCCCTTGTTGCTAAGGTTGTCGTGAAGAAGGTGAGATAGCTCCCTCTGATCTCCGATCTGCTTGACTCGAAATTGAAGACTGGTCGGCTCCACTAACATTGTATTTCTTGTACACCTTCTCCCTGTTTTCGGCCCACCAATTCTCTGCTTGTCGCTCTTCAAATCGTCTTCGGCTGTAAACAGTCACCACATCGTTTACAAACTAATAATCATGCAAGCAAGACCTTATGGATGTTAATCAAAATTTGTATTTAAATAAACATAATTACAAGTTGGCCAGCTTCAGAAAATAGTAAAATCATTTTACTTCAATCAAATTTGGGAAGCAATGATGTAGTTGTTATGGATATCTTCCCATATATAAATCACATACGTGCAGAAGAAATTAAAATTATCATTGAAAATTCAATTAGAATTTATAGAAAAAAAAATAACAATATTACCTGAAGCGAACTCGTTTAAGATCTCTAACTCCATCTTGCAAAGCAACCAAAGTGATATATACACCAGGTTCAAATTGTTCAATCCATTCTGCCTCGACTTGATTACCATTAGTAGCCAATGTAGTATCACTACTCTCATTGTAACGGGAGGGTTCAGATTGTCCTTCAAGTTTCTCTGGTAAACTTGCTCGAACTTTTCCACCGTCTTGCAATCTAAAATCTTTATGACCCTCAATCCTGTTGGGCAGCAGCAACTTTAGCTCTTGTTCAAGATTGATTTCACTGGGTTCAGGTAGTTCCCGGGGTGAATTAGTCATGCATTGACTTCCACCCCATGCGGCATAGTCTATGGCCGAGGGAGAAGCCAACAAGAAGCTGCTAATGGAATTCGATCTAGAATAGTGCTTTCCATTTGTGTCCAAATAGTCAATGCCACATGGCTCTGAACCATTGGGAGGATATGCTGGTATTGCATTCTCAGTTTCATTAACTCCAGCAGGTAACCTCTCAGCCATATCCTTGAGCTGGAATTAACATAGCAGACAATGAATAGAGTACAACCAATATCAAGTGCCAAAATAATCCGATGAAGATAAGGGCGGCCAAGTAATTAGTAGTTCAACCAAGATTTTTCTTTGTGAAACATTACTTCTAAATCTTATAACATCAATAAAATAGTAAAACTAGATGCACTTGTTACCTATGTCTCTTTGACAGAAAGCAAGACAACCTAATATTATTCATCATAAACAACATGGAACTTCAACAACAAAACTGGAGGAACTAATACAATTTTTCTTGAAAGAAAGATAACATAGCATGTCGTGTTGCTTGATTCTTAACCATAAAAACTTACATCAAGAGTTTCAATGAAAGAGGACGTTTTCTGGGGAGATTGGAAGACTTTTGTGGTAGTTTTAGAAGAAGGGTTAGATTCTTGACTTTTAGCTGTTCCTTTGTTTGAGTTGCGGCTAGATTTTTGATATAGAAGAAGATGGTGCAAAATAGTTCTGAAAAGGACAGAATCATAATGAAATGTTGTCAAAGAGGTACTAAGTGCCTTCTTCCTATCAGATTCAAAATGGGTAATGGAGCTAAGATATGATTTCGGCTTCATTGCTGGTATGGTGATTTACAATGCAAAGAGCCTCTCCCCAAAGTTTCAGCATGGCCAATGTGTATATTAATTAAGAACCACAGAATTGTCCAAGTGGGCGATTAGTTATATGTATATTGATTTCAAGCATCACATAAATTATAATTCTTTATGCTATACAATAGCAAAGTCCATAATCTTGATTTTATTTCTATGACATAAGAAAAGATTAAGCAACAAGAATGCAGTGCATGGTTAAAAATAAAACATTCTAAAATTAACAAGTAATGGCCAGAGAAATCAAGCTCTAACAAATATAATTATATCAGATACAAACCTGAGAGGTTAGCGATTTAATGACTTCTTTCGCAGCTTTAGATTTAGCAGATTCATCTGCAGCTAAGGTCAGTGCTTCTTGTGTCTTCTTCATTGATCTTTGAAGCTCTAGTTCCTGGAGTTCATATCTTTGTCTCAAGCTTTCAACCTAGAGTTTCAATAATCAAGATTTCAGTTGAAACAATAATCTTCTGTTGGAGAAGAAAAGTCCTACATAAAAAAGGAAAAAGGAAAGAGTTGTGCTCAGATGTTTACCTGTGCACGTAAACTTGACACTTCTTGATTCAAAAGCTCATTTGTTCTCTTCAAGATATCAGAAATACTTTGGGAGAAAGAAAGTCCAGATGCTGTAGGAACAGGAGTAGCCGATCGAGGAAGACTTCTCTTTGAGAGAGGTGACACAGACCTAGAATTCACTCCATAAACCGTAAGCACCGGTTTGGGAGCTGTCCGCTGTAAATCAACAGTAGTGGCTAAAAAAACATCTTTAAGCTGCACCAATGAAGGTGCTTGAGAAGAGCGAACAAGGGAGAATGTATCCGCTGCCTTCCTTCCTTGTTTGGCTGCTTTGCTATCTAACTGCTTTATTAAATCCATATTGGAAGGCATAGAATCAGACACATGAAACTCTCTCTTCTCTAACCTATCCTTGTTCACACCAGAAAGGCGAGGTATTGCATTTCTCCTGTCATTATTACTAGCTTCAGATACCTTGTTTAACTTTGTATAACAAGAATCACATACGCGGTATCCTTTGCCAGAACTAGGAGCCAGTGCCGCTCTTAATGCTTTTTTGGAACTGCATGAGTGGCAGTGCACAAGTCCACAATTATAGCAGTTGTGCCTCTTTCGTGTAAATCCAAAGGCCTGTCTACAAGCAGAACACTGAGACTGCTCAGCACCTGGAACCCATTTATGAAGACAAATGGCTGCCATATAGTTAGAACCACAAGAAATATACTTGACGTGTCTTTCTTTCAAACCTTCAACCAAAGTTGGCATTTTTCGATCTTCAACATCTCCATGACCCAGTCTTCCATTTGCACCCTTTCCCCACGTATAAACTTCATTTCTATGACTTAGTACCGCAACATGATAGGCACCACAAGCAACTTCTTCAATGGATTCTCCCACAAGCCTATCCTCTACCAAGCATGGTAACTTCCCATCAGCAAGAGGATTCCCAAGCTGACCATAAACAGGGCTTCCCATAGTGAAAACTTGTCCTGATTTGGTTAAGCCAACAGTTATACTGTGGCCACAAGCAATTTTGTGAAAATTGTAGTCAATTAATGCCGGTACACATGTTGGTTTAAGCCGCGGATCTTTGTCTCCATGCCCCAACCGATTCTTATCGCCATCACCCCAAGTAAATAACTTCCCTGAACAAACACTAGAACTGGATTGTGTCATAATAACTTCAACAATGGCAGCAGTATGCCACACCCCACATGCAACAGCAATTGTCCTTAAGCCTGATAAAGATTCCACTTCTCTAGGATATGAAACTTTTTCTCTATCTCCATGACCTAATACACCAAATGTCCCATCACCAAAAGTAAAGAGCTGACCCATTGATGTTATCAAGGCTGTATGCCAAGGTCCACATGTCACTGAAGCAATTTGCAGTCCTTCAAGAGCACCTGAAACCCTCTTTGGTATCCAATGACTGACATCACTACCATGGCCAAGAAGCCCTGCATAATGTGTGCCATCTCCCCAGGTATAAAGTTCCCCAGCCATTGTAACAGCACAAGTATGGAACTCTCCACAAGCAACAAAATCGACGTTAATGGCAGCCAATGATTCAACAATGCAAGGCCGAATGACATTCTTTCTCACACCATGGCCAAGCCTTCCACCAGATTCCTCTCCCCACGTAAAAACTTCACCTTGCCTTGTGACTAGTGCAGAATGCCTGACCCCACAGGCTATATGGTGAATATCCAATACTACATTGGACTCTAACAGCTTGGGAAGAAGCACATCTGCTCTTAAGGTCACATAATTAGTATTTTTCTCAGCCCCGACCTTGACCACATTATCACTGATAAACTCGCCCCATATGTAAACATCACCCAGAGCATCATAATCGTCTGGGGCAGAACCATGACTTGAGGTGCTGGGGGCGCTTGAAACACTAACTCGAAAAGCATCCGAACCATATCCTCTTACTTGCATATTGGGGTGGCTTGATGGTACATTTAATCTTTCTGATTGTCCAGAATTCTCAGGCCTGAATCTCTTTGGAGATATATTATGGTTAAGGTCAGCAGAAACCTCAGATGAGCTAAGATCTCTTGTTGCACAATTGGAGCTATCACTCTCGCTATTTGAAGTCAAATCACTACCATCCTGAAGGAAATTCAGTAAAATATTTTATATACAACCATGGAAGAATACTGATTGTATGGAGTAACATTTTGTTAAAAACAAGTTATAATGGGAATAACTAAACTTAATCATCCAATCCTAATTATGTGAATTTAATGATATTTCAAAGTACATCCTAAATATGATACCACCATTCAATAAATTTATGACGAATCTCCCACATAAACAATGAGGTTGAAAAATTTACTAGGAACGAAGCAAAACTTCCTTCCTTCTAGGACGAGACCTGAAAAGTGTTCCATAGTAGAAAAATTAGTATCCAATCAGGACAAAAAATTTGGTTATTTCTTTTTGGTTTCTGGGATGAGCAAACTTCTCAGGCTACACTGTATTGGATTGGATAAGGAAAATATAGTTCCCCATCTTTTACTGGAATAACACTTATCGATTTCACAAATTAATGGTAGCAAAGCAATTTTCAATAGCGTAATTATAAATATAAAGAACACAAATAAAACAAAGAAGTTAACAACAAGGGGTTTTAAGTATGTCGATTTACATCGAGATAGAATCCACCATCATTCCATCCATCAATTTTGGATCGACCTCCTTGACCAGATGCTATTAACGCTTTAAGGCCTGCAATCCAGACCTCAGCCTCAACTTTATCTTTGCAAATCTAAAGGAAAGTTGCAATTAACATTAAATGAAGATAGAAGAATTATGAAGAAAAATAATAATAAAAGTTTATCTCACTCACCAGATCAAGAGAATTCTTTCCACCGTTGTATATAAGAGAAAATGATAAATAATCCTTTTCAGGATGCAAATATCGTTCAACGACGGGCTGAAATGAAGTTTCAATTCAACAATAAGTTCATCATAAAATTTAGGCACTAAAATTATAAAAATGAAAGCATATAAGAGAATAAAATAGTAGACAATTACTCAGTAGAGTGATGTAGAAGAATAGGAAATAAATCTCACAGTTCTTTGTCCAGGAATAATTCTAGAGATGGAAGCTAGCTGCAAACTTCTTTCACCACTACTTGATATCCAGATCAAAGACAATTCATCCTACAATTTCGGGTAAACAGGAAATGGGGAAGATAAATTTAAACAAGGCAATAGGACCATAAAAACGTAGCAGATGCAGCTTAAAGGTACAGAAACTCCATCAAAAACTCATGTAACTAACATGATCTAAGATGTTTACATGACCAACCATTCAACTAGTGCACAATACTAGATTCATCAGTAAAACTCGTTAAACTGGAGTTATGACAGATTCTACTACTCATCCTTTTTCTTAATGTTTCCTATGGTATTATTAATACTGACCAATTCGGATGTGTACAGAAGGATCTTGCCGTAAGTTATACTTCAGTTTAGAATCCAATCATATTAGTCATTTAATTGGTTTTATTCTTCTCAAAAACTGGTACCTTTTTGAAGCACAGCCAAAATAAGCTAAATGAAACGTTTATTTCCATAGGAAAAGAGAAAAGTTGATTTGAGGACAAAAAATCCGCTAGTCTAACTGGACATAACTAAGGTTAAGATGTGAAATTCAGAGCTAAATCCTAATAGCCTTTATCAACATGTAAAACAGCTAAAGAAATATTTATTTAAAGAATTTCGTAGCTAAACTTACATTAGAGAGTCTAAATGAACAGAATTTAGGCTTTCCGTTACGGCCATATGTAAGCAATTGAGCACCCTTCTTCAAAGCTACTAAAGCCTGTAAAAGAAAGAGCACGTGTTAACATCAAAAGAAAAATGAGTAAATACAAAACTTCGAAAAAAACAAGAAAACATTGTATGCCTCCGATCATTTCTGCATCCTAGCATAAAAAAGGTAAAAAACATAAATCAAAATCTGAAAACAACGGTGGGTATTCCATCAAGCAGTCTCGTGCTAATGTGTAATGATTTTAATTGGAGAGATTTCGTTGAGTTCGCAATAAAGGCATATATGAAATGAATTGAAAATAACAGAGGCATATATGTCAAAGAGCTAGAATTTTTTCGGTGGATAGGTTAGACGACCTTTCGAACAGTTGCAAGTGACTGAAACAAGAGGGAAAAGTCTCGAAAACAGCGAAATGGAAAATTAAATGATGTTTTCAAAATAATCAAAACCATTGACCAAGAAAATCTCGATGATGCACATCTTCACCGAATTTGCGTATAAACTGAAAAACAACATCATTGCGCGCCAAAAAAAACAAGTAAGCGAACTGCGAAGCTATATTCTAAACGGAAGCAAAGCGCCGGAAAAATAGAGAGAGACCTGCTCGATTTCGCGGTCAGCATTTCTGTAGCTAACGAGACCTGCCATTCCATGTGAAAGATTCACGGAAATGCCACCACCCTCTAAGATCGCTAGTCTGACAGCCGCTCATCATAACAACGAGTAACTCATCCGTTAACTACCAGCAATGATCACATCAGGCCAGCAAGAAGCCTCCTCTCTCTGTATCTCTCTTTTCTCTCTCAAACAACAACAGAATCACAAAATCAGAAGCTCCCTCGCCTCCTACTTCCTCCAGAGCTTCGTAGATCCGTCACTCTTCTACGAAACCAACACTAAAACCCAAACAACTCCATTTACAGATTGAAGTCAGCTGAACCCCGGAGCTCCCTCCTGCAACTATAAGAACAGGAAATTAGAGTCAACATGTCGCTACAACGTTTCTAGGCGAGCATTGCCGGCTTTGATGAGAAAAACCGCATCGCACCAGAAATCAACGGTAAATGGAGAACGCAAGACGACAGAGAACCGCAAGAATCGACGGAGGAGGCCAGAGAGAGACCGAGTCTGTAAAAGTACGAAGAGAGCCAGAAGTAAATTCCAACAAACAAAAATAATAAATTAAATACTTTATTTAAATATTAATATGTAATGTCTTAGAAGGAATAATCAGTTAATCATTAAAAGTTGGGTAATAATTTTAGTTGATAATAAAATATATTAATATTCCAAAAAATATAGAGCTAATTCAGACATGGGTTCCAGTAGAGACAAAATTGAAATACATGGCCCATAAGCTTCCTCAAATAATTTCTTAATTTTTAATTTAAATTAATATTCCTGCACGTATTTTTAATTTTCAAGCAAATATAGTTGAAATTAATTTTTCCCTTTTTCTTTTTCTTCCACTTTTGCTTTTCAGCTTTTTTTTGCTCAAAAACCGAAGCCAAATAAAAGAAACTAGAAACCAACTAAATAAAGTTAATTTAAGGATAAATTAAAAAATAATAATCAACAATGTAATTTTTAAATTAATTTTTTTAACAAATTAACCATTAAACTATTATCTTATAATAAATTCATCTTTTTTATTTTATTTATATTAAAATTGTGGATGGGAGTTTAAAAATTACGCATAAAACCAAAAATATAAGAGTAAAGAGTGTTACGGTAATGAATTTTCAAAGTTCGGTAAATACCCAAAAATAGAAGAATTGGAAAAGAATTTTGGGATCGTACCTCTGGGTTTGCGACGAATGCCAAAAAATAGAAGCGAGTGAAAAGTGCTTTGAGAGAAAATTTACAAGACGGATGTCTAGAAATAAAAGAACGAAAAAAATATTTACGAAGTAAATTTATGGAATTTAAGGCGTATGCCAAAAAATTGACTCTGATTTGAAAAATCTACCAGGACGACGCTCATTCTTATTTTCAAATATACCCTCTCAATTTGAACGGAAAATAGTTTAAAATTTCATAGTTAACTAAATTAATTTAAAGGTGTTTTTAAACTTTACCATTTATTTAAGAGTTTATTTTAAAATAAACCTTAAAGTTTTGATTTTTTTTTTAAAAAATCTTAAAATTTACTATTCATCGTAAAAAATCTTAACGTTTAATAAATAAGTAATTTAAACTTTCGAGGAAGATTGAACATCTGAAAAATTTTAGAAAAATTTACACATTGAGCACGGGACGTCCAGTCTGAACCGGTCGTATTCTCCTGAGAGGACATACTCTCTACCCCTCTTCGGAAGTTTAAATTATTTATTTATCAAACGTTAAGGTTTTTTACAATAAATAATAAATTTTAAAATTTTTTTTAAAAAAAACTAAAATTTTAAAATTAACCCTTTATTTAAATTAATGTTGTCAAGAAATTCTGTTCGGCAGATTAATTAGAATTATCAATTGTAATTTCCAAAAAAAATCTTTTTTTTCATATTTTGGAGTTTATTATAAAACGTAGTCGTTTACCAACCATGTTCGTTAGGCCATAATTGAAGGTGAGGAGCAGAGCACGGTGTGAGGCCGAGGGAGTCTCACCCATGGAAACCAGACTCTCTGCGTCTCTTGGCCTTCCATCTCCAAATCCCAATTTTGCTCCCGCTGTCGCTGATTTCCCCTCCATTTTTACCCATTTCAACATCTTCTCGTCTTCTCTATATCCTAGCACCGTTTCTGCTGGTTCTAAGAAGCCAAACAATGGCGATGAGTTCGTCGCCCACCTCTCATTCGGTTCTGTATCATTATCCTCTGAAGCTCAAATTTCAGCATCCAAATCCTCTAACTGGATCAAAACCACCTCCAGAAATAGCCCCAAAGTCCAATCTCTTATGAAGAACTTAACCGTCTTCGAACGCGCTCTTATCGGCGCCGGCGGCGGTGGAATCGCAGGTGCTTTCACCTATGTGTGTCTGCACCCACTCGATACAATTAAGACGAAGCTTCAGACAAAAGGGGCGGCTCAAATTTACAATAATACATTGGACGCCATTGTCAAAACCTTCCAATCCAAAGGAATTCTAGGGTTTTATAGCGGCATCTCTGCGGTAATCGTTGGCTCTACTGCCTCTTCGGCTGTTTACTTTGGTACATGCGAGTTCGGGAAATCATTTTTATGGAACCTCGGTAATTACCCATCATTTCTAATCCCTCCGACTGCTGGGGCAATGGGAAACATCGTGTCCTCCGCCATTATGGTGCCGAAAGAGTTAATCACCCAGCGAATGCAAGCCGGAGCTAAAGGTAGGTCTTGGGAAGTTTTGTTAAAGATTTTAGAGAAAGATGGCGTTCTGGGTTTATACGCAGGATATTCGGCAACATTGCTGAGGAACTTACCCGCTGGGGTGCTGAGCTACTCCTCGTTTGAATATCTGAAAGCTGCAGTTTTGAGCAAGACGAATCAGAGCCAACTAGAGCCATTTCAGAGCGTCTGCTGTGGCGCATTAGCTGGTGCGATCTCAGCTTCTCTCACGACGCCTCTTGATGTTGTTAAAACTCGGTTAATGACTCAGGTTCAAGGGGACGCCATGAATAAGATATCTGCAGCGATGTACAGTGGGGTTTCAGCTACTATAAGGCAAATACTAAAGGAAGAAGGGTGGGTTGGATTTAGCCGGGGAATGGGTCCTCGAGTTCTCCATAGCTCATGTTTCTCTGCATTGGGCTACTTCGCATTTGAGACTGCTAGACTTACAATTTTGCACCAATATCTCAAGCGAAAGGAGCTTGCTCTTGGTTGATCGGCTTTGCATTTGCTGGTGCACTTTCTTATAATTTCGTTTTTGGCTTTCAATTTCTTCTTCTTTCTTTTTCTTCCTTTTTTGCCTTCAAAGCAGGTTAGAACGTCCCCTGCTTGATCAATGCTGTACTGTAATTGCTGAACTTCTTTGTTGCATAAAGTTTTTGGAGACTGAAATCTGAACCAATAATTGTTCTGGAATTACTGCATTATATTCAAGACTATTCACAAGGAGAACAATGATATTTGCAATCTTTATTGTGCATTGAAATTGATCTTCATTATGTTGGTAACCCCAGGCGAGCAGATATTAATTTGGTAAATTAATCTAAGCTTTCTATGTAAGAGGAAAGAGTTATTCTTGCTGTCTATCAAATATGTTATATCTACGATCTAAGAATCCATTACCGTCTTCTTTGATTTTCTGTGAATCAAAACAGTGAGAATTTTGATCTTCTCTCCCTGTCTCCGTTCCAGTTCCAGTTTCAGTTTCAGTTTCTGTTTCTGTTTCTGAAGGATAAAACGGTGGAGGAACCCTTGATTTGGAAGACCCTTCATTCCAAGAATCCTTCCCATAAACCGCCATTGTTATCCATGAAAGAACAGAGCGAGAAAATGAAACTCTTCCCAGTTTGATTCTCAACAATGCCGTCGGTTCATTTTCTGCTATTTTGGGTGAGCTTCGTCTTCTTCTTCTTCTTTAACCTAATCTTTCTCTCTCTTTCTTCCCCTTTCTTCCCTGGTTCTAATGTCACTCTCTATGGCGATGCGTCTTTCACAAGAAACTCCATTTTTCTCACTCAAACTCCCTCCTGTTTCTCTTCAACTTCCCCGCCGACTTCCCCTTTTTCTCGGCCTTCCGGCGTCGGAAGAGCTTTCCACGTCAACGCAATTCGCTTTCTCGATTGGTCAAACAACTCCTCTGCATCTTTCATCTCCCATTTTTCCTTCTCCATAGTTCGAAAGTCGTTTTGCCCTTCCGGCGACGGGATTGTGTTTCTCATCACCTCTAATGTGAGTTCCTTCAGTCTTTCCCATGGCTACATGGGTCTTCCCGAACCAGCCCTAAACTCTGAAGACACTTTCTTCGCTGTAGAGTTCGATACTAATTTCAATCCTTCTCTCGGAGACATTAATGGAAATCATATCGGCATTGATGTTAATTCTGTTACTTCGTTATCCTCGGTTGATGTAATTTCGAAAGGAATCGATTTGAAGAGTGGAAACTCTGTGAATGCTTGGGTTGAATACAGACACGACATGAAAATGATCCGGGTTTTTGTTGGGTTGCCACAGATTAGGCCGCCGAATCCTCTTCTTGTTGCTCAGATCGATCTTTCGCAGCATTTCAAGGAGTTCATGCATGTCGGATTCTCTGCTTCGAATGGGCAGGGCGCCGCGCTTCACATCATTCACCAATGGTGGTTCAAAACTTTCGAAATTCCGCCTTCTGGGATTCTTCTAGACGATGAAGAAGGAGACTGTTTTATGTGTGTTTCCTCCGAGGATTCAAGTTTTAACTATGGAGGTTCTGATTCCAGCCAAAGAAAAATTAGAGCAAAAGAAATGGCGCTCGGACTCGGAGGATTAACTGCGTTTTCATGCTCTGTTTTCGCCATTCTCGTCGTAATTGTAGTTTTCTTGCTAAAAAGAAGAAAACAAATAATCAGGAGAAACACCAGAGAAACCCTGGCTTGTGAGTTTCAAACGAACAAAGTTCCATCAAGATTATCACTCGCAGAGATAAGAACAGCGACAATGGGGTTTAATCGAAGCAGAATCGTTGGAGAAGGAGGATCGGCAACAGTTTACAAAGGATCTCTGCAAAATGGGCGAGAGGTTGCTGTTAAAAGGTTTGAAAGAACCAGTTCCAACTCTAATGATCGAATTCGTAATCCCTTTTCCACCGAGTTTTCAACTATGGCCGATTGTTTGAGACACAAAAACTTGGTTCAACTCCATGGATGGTGCTGCGAAGGATCAGAGCTTGTTCTGGTTTACGAGTATTTACCGAACGGAAGCCTCGACAAAATTCTCCACAGAGACTCCGTTCCTCAATTCGTATTATCATGGAAACAGCGACTCAAAATTGTTCTTGGAGTTGCCTCTGCTCTTACTTATCTTCATGAACAATGCGAGAGCCAAGTGATTCACAGAGATGTAAAGACCTGCAATATAATGCTCGACGAAGAGTTTAATCCGAAGCTTGGTGATTTTGGTTTGGCAGAAGTATACCAGCACAGCTCGATCGACAGAGAAGCGACGGTCCCCGCAGGAACAATCGGCTATCTTGCACCGGAGTACGTATTTTCCGGCATTCCAAGTGTTAAAACCGACGTTTACAGCTTCGGAGTGGTGGTTCTGGAGGTGGCCTCGGGGAGGAAGCCGGTGGAAGACGACGGTACGGTGCTGGTCGATAAAATTTGGAAGCTATGGGAAAGGGGGAGGTTATTGGAGGGCGCTGATCCAAGGTTGAAGAAGAAGTACGATGCGATGGAAATGGAAAGAATGTTAATTGTGGGGCTTAGTTGCGTAAATCCAAACCATGAAAAGCGGCCGACGATGAAGGAAGCTGCGAAGATTTTACGGTGCGAATCTCCGCTTCCTGTGTTGCCGTCGAGGAAGCCGAGGATGAGAATCCGATCAGTTGACGCCGACGATCGTCTTGAAGAATCCGGTGAGCGTCCGAGCCTAGATGATGCACAGTGGATGACTCCGAGGAGCCATTTTAGCCAGAAGTAAATGCTCAAAATTAACTCTTTTTCTGGTGTAGTTTCATTTTTTGTGTATGAAGCAATTTCTTTTTTTGCATCATTTTACGAAAGTTGCCTTTAAAACTTGAAATTTGATAATTATCAAAAAACAAATCTTAAATTATGATTCTTTAGCAAACTCGTATTTAAACTATATTTACCAACAAACACACCATTAAGCTATGTTGCGTTAACAAAACAACACTTGCCGGAGAGTTTTATAATTTTTCGTTAAAAATCATCGTTGCATACACTCAAAGGCTCAATAGCCGGCGTATGTTGCAGGAGCCCGAGCCAAATCACGTATCTAAAACGAGCACTGCGGCAGGCGCTCGCTGTTGAACCTTGAAAGTCCACGAAGAGCACTCGCTATTGAATTTGAAGTAGTCGCATGCAAATATTTAACGAAAAACTGGACAGATGAGCTTATTTTGTTAACGAAACATAGCGTAACAGTATTTTGTTAACATATATAATTTTTCCATAGTTTTAAGAATTTTTTTGAAAATTACCTTTTTATTTTAATAATTAATTATAATAACTTAATTTCGTGATTAAATTGCAATATATTTAAAAAAGGGTACTGGGTGACCAATGATTAGTGTTTCAAGTAAAGCCACGAAGAAAAATTAGGGCAAAAAGGAAACGACATTTCTATGTTCACACTCCATAGATTACATGTTAGAGTAAAAGACAAGAAGTTTTGGTCAACCAAACCTACTAACGTAGACATTGGAGAAATTTATTTACTATAATATGGAATTAAATAAAATTATAAAGACAGAAAAATCAAGATAATTACTTATTTTGAATATTTCTGGGGAAAACTCTTTTTCCTTCTAACCAAACAATAATATTATATAAATCTGAATTAATATTGTCAAAAAGAAGAAGAACGAAGAATTTAGAGACCAGGGAAATGGTTGAACAGATCTATGGGTGGATGAGAAGGCGAAACAAAGTTTGAAGGGCTTGGCATGAAGGGATTACCTTCGATGAAGTTTCTGTTACCATGGAGGATGGGACTCAAATCATGGAAGAAACTCAGCGAGTTCGGATCGGCTGTTATCAGAGAAAAAAAGCTCGTTGGGATCGGTGAGAAAGACTTCGGTCCCGGCGATAAGATTCCGGGGAAACAACCCGTCCTCTCGACTCCACCCACCAGTTCTATATCTTCGATTGAACTGACGTCTCTTTGAAGGCCACTACTATGATCGATCTTCTTTCGCTCAGGGTTTGCCCTAGCCGCTCTCTCTATTGTAGCATAGCGAGCTGCCGGTGACATTGCCCCACCGTTATTAATGTCCGCCATGGGAATAGCTCTGGGAAACGACGCTCCAACACTCAAAGAAGAAGAAGAAGAGGATTCTAAGCCTGTAAGACGCTGGACTAAGTCCATGAAGTCGCTAGGGTTGGTGTGGATAATCTTGGGAGAAACTGTGTAGATTATAACAGGAGGACGAATCTGAGCTCGCTGCAATGGCGGGTGAGGCGCTATTGGAGGCTTCTTAGAGATCTTGTGAGAGTCTTTGTTAATTCTGAGAGGGGTTGGTCTCGGTCCTTGAAGCTCCCTCCTCGGAGATTTTCCGGCTGGAAACTCCGGCGAGTCCATGGCTGAATTTCGATGGAATCAAAAGAAAAAGAGAGAAGAAGAAGCATCGATGTTGAGGATGAGAATCAAGCACAAGCTATATAAATTTCCAAGCAAATAAAAAAAGAGCATTAATGAAGGAGAGTGGAAAAAGTCAAAGCGTTCGCCAAGTCAGACCAAGACGATGACGTAGATTTGCCATGCAAGTTTACAAGTTGTAAACGGAAATAGCAAAAACCTACATTTGATACTGAAGATTAATTCTGAATAATTTTTACTCGTTTATTTTAATTATTACACAAATAAATAAAAAATTTCTCACATAATATTCTCGTAACAACAACGTATTAAATTATAAAATAAGAAGATAAACCTAATTACGAACCGGGGCATGTGGGGATGGTATGATTAAGTTGACAATGACTCTCCCTTGAAACAAAGTGCCTATTATCTCTTCCTATCACACTCTTCATCCCCACTAAGAAAATTGTATCTTTTAACCCTAACTTCACTCCCTCGTGCTTGAAATCTTTTCGTGCTCATGTGCTAAATACACGCCACACAAGTAGAATAATTAGAATAATTGGTTGGTTACATTTTTTTAGGCATTTAGATTATTTTTCACATGCGTGCAATTACAATTTTGATGTTTTATGTGCTCGGGTATTTTTTTAATCATGAAGAAATTGTATATTATTAGTCATAAGATAAGAATTAATGTTCCGTAATTTATATTATTATTATTATTATTATTATTATTATTATTATTATTATTATTATTATTATTATTATTCGGTAAAGAAATAATAATAGAAAGAAGCAATCAGGTAAAATAACATGCAGTCATTTAATTTGTTAATAAAAAAAAGAATAGTAATTGAGTTGGCGGTCTTGTGAGGGTCAAGATTAGTTCTCGGGTTCTACTTAAAAGTCTCCTTCTGAACTACTGCTAAGTTTTGTTGAAATAGTCAAACTTATCAATGTTTAAGGTCAACCATGCATGGCCCATTACCAGTCTCACCCTTTAAAAAGACGGGGTCTATGCTCGTGTTGTCGCTCGTCTTAAACTTTCACACGGACGTCCGCAAGTGCTCGCTCCCTTTACGTGTAACTGTTCTGGTTTTTAATAAAAACCCAACCAAATAATGGAAGAATGAACAGAAGATTCGAATTACAATCCATACTATGATCATAGTACATTTTCTCGCTCTTTTTCTCGTTGACTTCTACCGAAAGGTCAGCGTGGTTGCGTTTTTTTTTTTGGGCAGAGTGCTCTGAAACTGGTTCCTGCCAAGAAGAGCTTCACCAGCGTTTCAATGGCTTAAGATGAAAACCACCAGACCATTATCTCGCTGTTGAATTAGGGGTGGTCAACCCGAAACCTATGGATTCCGTCCCGATCGGGTCGGTTTAAATATTCAAAGAACCTGATATCGGTTCAGGTTCCATTTTTTTTTTAGAATCGACTTAATTTGTTCGGCTTTTGAGATCTGCATATTCAAATCAGAAAAAAAACCGAACCAAACAAATAAATTTTGGGCTTTTCTTTTTATTTGGACATTCACATCTTCGCTGAAAGGATATTAATTTAAGGCCAATTAGAACCTTTGCAATTAATATTTTGTTATTTAATTTAATTTTGATTTTCCTTTTATTTAATAAGTTGGTTTAATTTTATATTTTCAATTTTTTCTTTATATAATTTAGAGATACCCACCCACTAATGACTTGAAATAAAGCGTTGCTTTGAATAAATTATATCCTTTTAGCTACTGTAATTAAAATTTTACGATTAAAAATCCGTAATTTATGCATTGATTGTTAATATAAATAGACTATTTTTACAGATATATTAATAAAAATTAATTCATATAAAGTTTTAAAATTCCTGTTCCAGTTTTAAAATTACTAGAACCGAAATTATCGGTTAAACCCAACCAACAAATGAACAAGCCCTGACTATAGTTGCGCGGCCGACTTCTCTTTTGGTAATCATTGATCTTCGTTTCTTCAAATGTTTTATCTAATCTATGATTTTTTTGCTGGTCATTTGGATTCTCTGTTTCAGATGAGACGACCTTGGTGAACCCAACCATCAAAGACGAGTTCTTTAATCAGTAACTTTAAAATGTTAAGTTAGATCTATCGAGACATTCATCATTTATGAGCAAATCTACCTACAGAAACAAAAAATAAAAAAACCAACTTTATTTCAAACAATTTACCGCGATCAAAACGGAAGACTCGAATTACATACCAATTTGATTCTCGTTTGGGTATTTAGGAAGACAGATTAAGCTTGTTTAACAGGAAATTGACCCATTTTAGGTGTTATAATCACTAAAACAACGAAGATATGAAATATTAAGTTAATTTTAAATATATTGAGAAAATAATTAGGAGTGGAAAAGAGGAAGAAACCATCAGAAACCAAAAAGATCCCCAGAAGCTACAGAGAGCTGTACGGTCCGCATCATGGTTAGTTCTTACATTGAAGAACTCCATCACTTGGCTTCTTTTCTCTTATTCAACCACTTCCACTTCCACTTCAATCAAATTATTGATATTCACAAATCCATAAACGAGGACGAAAGTAATAAGACAAAAAGAACTAAAACAGAAGAGAAAATCAATCCAAATAGATGGAACGAGCTCAGAAAAATGAGTATGAGAAATTTATCAGCACTAAAATTCATCAGAGTGGTGCATGACTTACTCACTTCCTCATCACTGCCCCTTCCACAGTCCAGAGAGAGAGAGAGAGAGAGAGAGAGAGAGAGGTTTAGAAATTGACTACCGGTGGATGAAGGGAAGCTTAAGGTATTTATATAGCGAGTAATCTCTACGAGAACAAAACCCTAGGATAAATGGGCCGGGCCTGCATGTATTACAATGTTTTTTATATGGTACTTTTATATTTTTTTATACTAATAATATATTTATAAAATTAATGAAATAAAATAAAAATAATTAAATAAAATCATTGACCATTAACATTATATTTGATCCACTTGTTATTCTTGACCATTAACATTGTACATTCTTGACATCAAAAATTTATGCCGAGGTTGGAACTTATGCACAATATCTACACTTGCGATTGCATGCTAACGTTTCGCTTTAGTCGGTGAGGCCGGAGGTCTAGATTGGGGATTCGATCTCTTCCGATTGGATAACCCACCATCACTCGCACTACCTTCAACTGCATTGTTTTCTGAGATTTCTCTTGTCCATGAATTCATGGGGACGAGATAACTATCTTCCTTGACGCTCCTCCTCTGTTCTTCAAGGCGCTTTACATTTTCTGATATTTCATGTAGAGTCTGGTTAATTCTTGCGATCCCCCTTTCGACCGGTTCTACCACGTGTGAGACTGTATATTTCATGTCGTCGACAATCTAGCAAGAAAAATTGAGAAAGAGAATTAAAAAAAAAAAAAAAAAAAAGGATTCCATCCTATGACATTATTGCTAACGAAAAATGTTACGCAAAAACTCTAATTTTACATTTTGACGAAGAACTTACTTTTGACGCCACGTCATGGTATGAAACCGTGCAAAATTAAGGTGAAAACCTGGGTACTCCATTTTTGACATAGTTTCAATAACAGGTAAAGAATGATAAGTTTAGGACTTACGATTTCACCACTTCCGAGGACTACATCGCGAACACTTTGAGGAAAATTTAAACGCTTATCCCTCTCGTCAGGTCGAGCAAGACGCATTCGAGTTGAACGCTCACAATCTCTGACCTCCTCTGGATCGGGAGGTGATCCCATTGATGCATAATTGGTCATTACGGCGACATTGCGAACACATCTTTCTCCGCGTTTATAAGGTATTGCTGGGAAGACATAAAGGTGGACCACAGCTGCAATACCCATCTGTATTATACAATTTTTATAGAAACATTAAATATTCTATTTGATGGCATAAACAAAACAGAGTCAAAAAAGCATGGCATAACCAAGTGTTGAGCAGTATCATTTTTCCATTAACAGTCTACGTTACTATCTTTCCAATCAATTAACCAAAATGAAAGTTACTTGCAAACACAGCAGTTTCTGAATTTTTTTGGTAGTTTTGATCTTGGCAACATACATGCTCAAACTGATCATGGACGTAAATATTAATTTAGAGTTCCCAATCTGAGAACATTATATCAAAAGAAAACAAATACTTATGACGACCAGTTTCTTTATTACCTCTATACAGATAATGTAGTCTTGTATACGTGTTTTCAGCTCTACAGCAAGAGATCCTTTAAAGGCACCAATTGAGAATAGGAAAGCAACGGCAATTCCTTGCCACCATGTCAGGAATACAATTGACTTGAAAACCAGAAACTTTGCCAACGGTTTGATTGACTCCAATTTTTCTTTTGTGACTGAATAAAACTGTACAAGACAATACAAAGCCCACGTCTGACTAAAATTAAGAACAACCGCCAAGTATGGATAGCTGTAAGAATATAAAATGACATCAGAATAAGACGAACGCGAATTATAACTGAAAACAGAAAAATACAAAGATGGCTACGTCCGCCTGGCCTTCTCATGATATATTTTGCAGAATTCACTAAGAACAACGTACCCATATCTCCAGTCAAACTTCCCCTCTCCATAAGCCCCAAAACTTTGAAGAATCATAGCAAGAAGAGCACAGATCATCTTGAGGATCATCTGCAAGAGAAATTACTAATGAGATTTTCTTTACCTTCCAAATTGTTCATGTAATTTAAGGGGGAGAAACCATAAAGAACTCAAACTAATAAAAGTAGTACGTACGTATTGAACAATGCCAATTTTCACAGCATTGTAGAAGTCTGGACCAAGATACCAATCTTGTATAAAACAATTCATGGGAAAGGGATGTTCCACAACACCATATGCGTATTTTTCTTTTAACAGAGGTGTAGTGGAGTCAACTACACCCTGGCTTTCCATAAACTCAATTGTACTTTCCTCACCACCTATCATATCCAATAAACAACTTCATCGTCATTTGAAGACAGATTAAAACTCCCAAAACTGAATACAACTTTCTCATAAACCTACGCAGTTGCACTCACGCACGATGTGAAAAATTACACTGAAACGCTATTATGAGGAACAGAGCATGGGGCATCAGACTCGCCAAGATGTTTAAACAAAAAAAAAAAAAAGCTGATACATGGACAAGAGTTGAAGTGGATCATAGAATTGAGTAAGAAAATAGTTTCTAACTCTCAACAATAAAATAAAAAAAAAAGCATAGAAATCAAAGAAGGAAGAGGAGCACAAGTTAATTATAATATCTACAGCTAACCCTGAGAGAGAGATAGACACTGTCACTCTCTCCTATTTGATCGTAAAGTGCTTAATTTCATTCTAAAATCAAAGCTCAGTGGAATTTGGAAGCTGATGTTGAAAAGAAACATTTTCTTTTTACTTCTTTAATAAGAGAACATAGCAACAAATGAACTTTTGTTTTTATGTAAATCTGACTGCACAAAACGTTGGAAACACTCGAGACAATATAGTGGCATTAAAGGGAAAGAAATCGATGATATCTTTGCAATCCTGTAGTCATACCCAAACATGCTATTAGGTATCTCTCAAAGCAATACAATGCAAAAGCTTCATAGCAATCCCTGATTACTTCACAATTGAATGCAGCATTTGAATCCAATAACGATAGAAACTGCAGCCAAACATAAAACTTAAGATGATTAACCAGGTTAACATGCTGAACCTAGCAATTAAAACATCATTGATGATAAATAACAGTCTACAGATAACTAGCTAATCAAATGAGTAACCATTAATTTATCTCCAAGTAAACCAAGATGGTCAACTCTGAGTCATCAAATGAAACAAGATTCCGTATTAAGTCATTTGCTTCCTACTGATCTTAAAATGAAAATCAAAGATAGTGTGTTTGATGATGGAAATAATCAAAGTCATCTAATCTAACCCATTAATATCTTCTAAATCTAGTAACAATGCCTTTCACTAATTATTCAGTGGATTATTGCAACGCTGCTTCCTTTTGTAACTAATCCTAAACACAAATGAGCATCATAAATAACGACGTTTTCTATTCATAGTCAAAAGTAGTGGTTATTCTTTTTAGTTTGTAGTACGGGAAAAAAAAACTCGATCTTGAACCATATAATGTCTATAAATAAACACTTGCAATAACATCTACATAGTGCAAATGTGAATGCAAAAAGAAAAATAAAAAAACCAGATCATGGAAGTCTTTTTGGAAAATGACTACAGTATTAGTGTTCTTTTCAAAAACCACTACAAGCACCAGTTCTCTACACATTGCAAAATATATATGAAGTCGCATGACTCTCACCGATTCCACTGCATAAACAGGAACCATCAAAATCAGACCGATAAGAAACTTCTGCTCCTGAAAATAAATAGGCAGTTTTTTTCAGTCTAAAGTATTGTCTAATTAAATTAAGTTTGAAAAACGATACACAAAAATTGACATTTCAGTCATCTCATAACCAGGATAGCAAGAGGACAAACAAAAATTTCAACAATGCTATGGATGTGTTATGGTTTGTGTCTTAAGAAAATCATCGTTTATCTAGGTAAATTAAGTTCACCATGGGCCCACTTAAATCAAGTAAAAGTTACTTATTTGTTCACAACCTATCAGTGAATTATCTCAATTGGCTTTCCAAAATATTCTTAACAATGTAAAGCCATAAACTCTACCACAAGTATGGATTGAATAGATCATATAATTCAAAATGTGTAAAAATATAAGAAGATCATAAAAGAACAAAGGAGATGAAAAATAAAACAAAGATAACATAAGATGAGTAGGAACACCAAAAAACTTAGCATAAGATCCGACCTCAGGCTGATTGTAAGCAGCTAAATGCTCAAAGATAAGAATCATGGAAAGGACAAGTGCAACGAGCACAAAAATGCTCGCACTGAAAGTTGGCCAGCTGAAATCTCTTAGCACATCGGCACTTACTTCCATTTTCCATAGCTTTCCCAATCTGCTTGAAGACTCAACAACAGTGACAAGGAAAAAGAGAGAGTAAAAAGTTTCTCTCCATCCCATGAAGCACACAGGTATGATCAATATGAATAACTATGTCAATTAATGTAACTTCAGCCAACAAAGTACTAATTCCTTTGAAGCATTTTCTTTTCCCTCAGTGTCCACTAAAAGCACAGCACTCCATTCCTGTCAATTACAGGTCAAACTTCTCATCTTAATACTTATTACAGTATATATGGTGTGAAACATTGTCTGATAACTAATCTTTTGATCACGTCATGAAAAGGAAAGAAAGAAATAAAGAACACAAATGTATAAGACTTTAATGACAAAAATTATCAAGAACACAAGCGTGTGGAACCTAATAACAGTAAAACTGGTAACTTATTAAAGGCGAACTTAAAAAGAAATAAAGAAAAAAGTACCAGTCGTCCACCACAAGATTTTGTTAATCACTCATATGTTGCATTCAAGATAAATTAACATAAAATAGCATAATCTTTTTCATCGTAGAAACATGTGTCAAGAGTGATCGCTAATATTTGTACCAGTACAACACAATTCAAAAGAATCTTCAATCATACGCAAAATAAATCCTGCATTAATTACCAATACTCATATATGAAAACTTAAAAAAAATAAATAAATAAAGATCATATCAGCAAAAATGAGGAATTCCAAACCTCGATCACAAATCTAATACCGTAAATCGAATGCACAAAGGAAAACAAAAAAGAGACCGGAAAAGAAATCTAACCAAACGTGGAAGATTCTCACAGAAAGCGCTTGAGTGTTTATCCTCCGAGAAAATCAAGCGAAGGAAGAAGATAAGTTTACTAAACCGCTGAAAAGGATTAAACACTCGATAGATTGCTCAGGCGATTGAAGAACAGTGTAGAACGAATTGTATTTTTGTTTATTGGTCTTTGCTTGAACCTAATCGTTCATAATAACCCATAAAAATACAATCTTAGCCTAACCCATCTGTGTCTGACCCCGCCCACTACCTGAAACCCGGCCCAACAAATGAAGCAAGCCCATTTACTTATTAAATAAGCCAAGCCCGCATGGTTTGAAGAATTCTCTTGTTTAAATTACATTGAGTGTTTAATTCTTCAGGTTCTGCGCGGCATTTCTTTCCGTTATTTATTGCACTGTCTTATTATTTTGTAATTGCTGTGTCACGTCTGAACTCTTTGGTGTGGATTATGAATTTATTTTGGGTAAAACTTTTTACAGTAGACTGAACATTACGCTGATCGATCAAGTACTTTTCCATAGTTATGCGTTTTTTTTGGTCCGGTCTTAGGAGGCTCTGGTCATGGCAAGTTGGAACTATGAAAATTGAGAAACTCATAACCACCTGTATAAATAACAACCTTGGGATTGCTTGCATTACGTGGAGCAACAATGCGAGACTCCTCATATGTTGTCTCACCCACAATTATAATGAGCACATCAAGGGAAACATTTCAAACCAAATAAATAACATAATACTACAAAAGAATAATAGTATAATTATTTTTTTATTTTATCATCTTAATATTCGTTGATGTGTTAAATAATAATTATATTTTAATTATATCAATCATTAATTGATACGAGAAGATATTATAATAAAGTAATAAATTTAACATACTCGTTTACTATAAATATGAGGGGTGGGATCCGATTTGGTTTGGTTTTCATGAGACTAAAATAGAAATGTGAATCGAATCGATAATCTTCAATTCGGTTCTTGATTTTGCTTCAAAAAATCAGAGTAAAACTGAACTGAAACTGATGTAACAGTTAAACTAACCCTAAATTGAGTAAATGACAATTTGATTTTATCCGTAATGCTTTGATTTTCAACCATCATTTTCCTCAATCCTCAGTTCTTCCACCATTTCTCTGTAGTTCGTTCCTCATTAGTTAACCTAATTCGAGCCCAAAATCAAAAACGAATTGAGTAGAACCAAATATCGATCAAAAACCAAGACTAATGTACATATGATATTTTATACTAGATCAGACCGGTCAATCAACATTAGTCCTCATAATTATATTGTATTAAAATATTCATTAACGTCTCAATAAAATTGATGTAATTAATATAATAAATTATAAATTTCAATTCAACTATTTAACAATCAAGAACAGTAATAGCTTGATGACAACTCACAAGCCTATAGAATACCATTAGCACAAAAGCAAATAATGAATATCACCAACTAATCATTTGTTTTTGGCAACCAACGTGAGTTTAGATAAATTGGTTGCTCGAAAGAAAAAATTATGACGATGTGACATTTGTTTCATAATAGAAAACAAAAACCTTCATTCCCGAGATGTCTTGCAACATTAGGTTGCTCGCTTCAGCAACAAAATGGGCCTGTGCCGGCCGAACAGAGGCAGGAGCCGCTGCCCGGCCCTTTTTCCCTCTCTCTCGTTTTTTTCTTCCCTCTTTTGTAAATGCATTAATGTTCTTACTTCTGACTTTTAGTGCTCAATCGATTTCTTTTGTTCTTATCAATTTTCACGTTTTTTTTATTCATTAAGCAAAATATATATTATAACTTATTTAGTTAAGGTATTTTTATATTATTGTTAATTTTAAGTGTATGATTTAATTTTTTTTATGTAAATTTTTGTAGGTTTCGTATACATAGAGATAATCACAAATTCACACAACTAACAAACTATCATTGATTAATTGGATTTGTGATATCAATTTTTTATTTGAAATTTATTTTTAATAATTATAGATTCATTTGATTATAATATTGAGAATATTGATGATGATATTGCAAAAAATAAATAATTAAATTATTTATTTTCAATAAGACAATTATCTTCACAATGATTCACCTCTTCACTTAAAAAATAAATAAATAAAATGCGTAAAGTATGAAAATATTTTTAAATGAAATAAAGTAAAATTGGTAGAAAAGTATGAAAACATTGTATTAAAAATTATCCATATATATTTTTAGTAGTTCAATTATCACACTTGGTAGGTATTATCAAAAATGTCATTTAAAGAACAAGTAATTGACCCTACATAAAGATTATTGAATGTTATTGATGGTGATATTTTTTTATATTCACAAAATTAAATAAGAAAAAAATAACAAAATTTGTAGCACAATGCGAGCTGATTTTACTGTTCAACAATAGTGATGAATTTGAAAAATTGATTAAAGAATATGTTATTTCTAATTTTAAATATGTTTAATAATATTATTAAAATATTTAATGATATGAAAAATGTACTACTTTCATTTTTTTCAAGTCATTCTTCAATGCCTATTTGTATAACTCTTGATTAATGGAGTGGACGTAATGTTATATGCTATGATGTTGTAATTTCTCATTTTATTGATGAATTTTAGCAACTAAATAAAATAATTTTATGATTTCGTAATTATGAATATCTGCACACTTGTATTACTATTTATAAATATATTGTAGCAATATTGTAATAATATTCTACTAGAGATAAAATATTTAACATAACTCTTGATAATGCTAACACTAATGATGTTGTCATTTCTTATTTTAAAAATTATTTTCAATTAAATACTATTCACGATTCTTTTTTTCATATGAGATGTGTATGTTATGTTTTGAATTTAATTGTTAAAGATGGTATGACATATATTTCGACTCATATTGAACTAATTAGATCTGTTATTTCTTATATCATTAGATCTAATTAAAAACAACAAGAATATAAAGATTTTTGTAAAGCTGCCAATTTAAACAAACAAAATTAAAAATTGATGTAGGTAATAGGTTGAATTCGGCTTATTTAATATTGAAAAATGTTAACTCATATAGACAAGTTATTTGTGTTTTTATTAATAAGAAAACACAAAGTATTAATCTTATTAAATTTAGTTGTGACGTATTTGATATATTTCTTAATATTTTAAAATTATTTTATGATATTACAAATAAATATTTGAAAATTTATTATTTATCTTTTAATCTTGTTATCTCGATTTTTGCAAATTTAACGGGTAATTTTACACAATATCGACAAGTAGATGAATTTAAAGATATACGTAATAAAATGAAAGCAAAATTTAAAAAGAATTAGCTTGACATTTCTCATATTGTGTTATACATGCATATTAGATCTTATATATAAATTAAATGAAATATGTTTAACGAATAATAGAATTTCTACTAATTTATATATTATTTATTTACTTTCTATTGATTAAATAGCACATGAGATTGATAGTTTATATTCTTCTTATGAAATAAAATATTCAAATGTTAGTCGTTGATGTTATTTTTCACGTGCTAGTTTTAATAGTGATAGTGAAACTATTATAGCTCCACAATTTACTATTAATGATATTTGAAATCAATTAAATACAAATGTTTATTCTAATTATATGTAAAATGAACTATATATTTATTTTTAAATCAATATTAATTTTCTCGCGATGAGAATTTTAATATTTTAAATTAATGTAAAATATTTTTCATTACATATGTTATTCTTTCTATAATGACACTGATCTATTAACCTTTCCGGTTGCTGCCGTAGTATCGAAGTATGATTTTAGTGCAAGTGGACGTCTGTATGATAAACGACAATGAAGACTTGCACCCAATCCCGTAGTGACACTCATTTGCATGAAATATTATAACGACATCATTACGAGAAATTAACAACGAAATAATGAAATAATAGAAGACTTTAAAATTTTGGACATTGAAGACTAACTTTTCAATTAAATTTGGATGTATTCTAATTTAAATTTTAGAATATTTTTTTAACTTATAATTTTTTTAACATTTTGTACATTATTGACAATTGGATAAGTATCAACTTAATTGAGATGTTTTTAATTTATAGTGATGCAAATGTTAAATTTATAATGAATGTTATATTTGTTCATATATATTTATTTCAAATAATTTTTTTTTGTAGTTATATGTCTTTTTTTATATTAATTAAATAATTTTATTATTTAGATGATTAAGTATTATATTTTAACATTACATAAATAAATATTTATTATAATTTTAATAATTAAAATCTAAAAAAATATATAATATATTTATAAAAAATAATTTTATTTATATATGTTATGCTATTTAAACTCTAGTAGTAGATTTGAGTTGAAATTTTTTAAGGCCAATTCGTTAGGATCGACTATCAACTGGTTAGGTGCGTTTCACCATGCTCGGGGAGCTGGGCCTTTTTATGCTCAATTTAACTCGATCAGCTCATTGAACATTGCTAGATTAATATAGTGTGTACGATTCGTATCAACTTCAACAATAATGAAACGTGAATATATGTGTATATATTATATATTATTTTGAATCAGTAATAATACATTTGATTATTATTTGGTACTTATACAATTTTAAGTGTTTTTTACATAAATAAATAAGTGGGCTTAATTTAAATTTATATTAAGCTAGTTTAAAATATATGAAAATGTTATGCAAGTACGCTTAATAGGAAATCATTATCTCATTAATCATAGAGAATTAAAATAAAAGGTAACAAAGCGGGACCATGCATTAAATCATCATCTTTTAAAGTTTATTTCCCAAATTCACCTGTCAATTTACTCAAGTTACTCATCTTTGTTTAATTAATTATTATTTTTATCAAGTAATACAATAAAGAAGATATGTTTATAAATAATTAAATGAATTTATAACCTTGAAAAATTAAATTAAATTAAATTCCTTAATATTTTTGCCATGATTGTTAAATATTTCAAAAAATAAAATTAAAAGATTTTATTTTAACCAATTCCTTGATCAATTCCAAATTTGACTTCACGTTCAATGTTTATTCTTTTATTATAGTATCAAAATATAACTGTTGACTTATCAAATAATGATTAGTATAATTAAAATAATAAATTATTATTAATTTATTATATTAATTATATTTTAATTATAACAATTATTATTTGATACATCAATAAATATTTTTAGAATAAATATAATGTTACTCACAAATAAACGTTGATCCAGTTACTATGATATTTAACTTATGGTAAATACTAGGTTAACCTTAAATAATTAATTGTTATTATTTTTAATAAATAATTATACTGGTTTGTCTTCTTTCTCTTTTTAAAAAAAATAAAATTCAATATACATTTATGACATATTTATGTATACATAAATATATTAATTAATTAATATTTACTCCTTGTGTACGATATATTAATGATTATTTATTCAAATTTAGATTCAATTATTTATTTTAATTTATTATATTAATTAATATTTATTAAAATTAAAAACTATAAAATAATATCATTTAACATTTATTATTAGAATTAAATCAAAGTTAAAAAAAGTAAGAACAAATGAAAAAATGAGCTAGACTTTATTTCTAAATATTGCGCATAATAAAAATGATAATAGGTCTAAAATTTATTTTTTACATGTTACTTATTTTAGTGATTAATATTTACAATATATTATAAATAAATAAAATTAATTTAAATTAAAAATAAATGCTGCCTAATAAGATTATTTGTCAAAATAAGATTTACTACACGTAAATATAATATTTAATAATTATAATTAAATTTGAAAATATTTATTATTTTTATTTTTAATTACTTATTTATTTAATTTTATTTTTGGTAAAATTGGATTTTTCCACTCCAACGTTGACTGGTCCTTGAAATGATTAGACCGGGCCTCCTTCAGGGAGTTCTGCAAATCCCATTAGAGATGAGAGCTCTCCCTCCCAGCCCCATCGAGCATCGACATCGATCAGCTTCTGCAACTTCGTCAGTTCTTCTAACTCCTCTCGCTCTATATCTCTCTATCGTGCTACTTCTGTTTGTTTGTCTGGCGATTTGGTTCACGTCAGATTTCTTTTCTGATTGCTAAATTTTTCATGGTTGTTTATACTCAACTAGTTAGTACGAGAACATCTCCGAATTCATTATTCGACGTTTTGTTTCCCGGTTTTAACTAACTTGTTTTCTCAAAATTTGATTCGAGGACGATTTTCCACCTCGTTTAACTTTATTAGTTGGGCATTTTTAGATCGTAGAATTACAGTGCGAATGTTACTTAATTTTATAGATTCTTTGGATTAATTTGAAAATAATTTGGTTTGAGAAAGCCATTAGCTGGTGCAGAACTACTCTGTGCACCAAAAAATCTAAATATTGTTTGTAAGTCTGTGAAATTGGTATTTTCCTTGTCAATTTGAAAGGGAGTAATTGTTCCTGCATTAATTTTTAAATTAAACTGGATAATCTCTGAATTTATGGTATTTTGCTTGTGTTGCTCGTGAAATGTTGTGGCCAATCTTTACTTTGTGATCTGAAGTTTATTCTTGCATTGCTTTTTGAAACATGAGATGGTCAATGAAGCTACACAGAGAATCGTGATTATATCACTGAATTTCTACGCTTCAATCTAACTTGGTGGACTAGAAACTGGATTAGTGTCTTTTTTCATTCTCAGAATAATTTTACTCGTTTAAGCTTCATGCTTGCATCAGCTATTGCTATTTACAATTATGCTTTTGCATTTTCATTTCTTTCCGCTCTATGCTTGTGAGCAAATGTAGACTTCAAATCTTTTGATGCAGTGAAGAGACAGCAAGCAAGAAACGATTCCAGAGAATTAAAGATCTTAAAGATGTTGAGAGGGCCCTCCGAATTCCAATTCACGATAGAATTTTGAACTGCAAACCCACGTTGAAGATTGTGTTGGTTATTATAACAATAGGGACAATTGTCACATTTTTTCACTCTCCAGCACTTCATAACACTGATCATCCCTTTAATTCTCTGGCTCGGTATGTTCCCCTGGCTGCTGAAACTTGTGTAGTTTCTGTTTGATTACTTGATTTCTCTTTTGTATCTTCCGCTATATTGTGTGATCCTGGGGTTGTGATGGTCTTAAGTTATGGAGATTTATTTTTCCTTCCCTGTAGAGCCTGATTCGCATTTTTTTTTAATCTTATAGCTTTTAAGAAATTTCTAGATACTTGTTCCTCTCTTAAGTTAAAAGACGATTATTATTACTTGCAGACCAGGTTTTGTTGACCGAAGAGCAAAAGACAGTTCTTATGCAGATCCTCGTTACTTATCCTTACTGGACATCAACTGGGGCCAAATTTCTAATGTTATAGGCACACTGAAGAACCGGGATAATTATCAAGGAGTTGGCTTATTAAATTTTAATGATAGTGAGAATGAAAATTGGAAAGAGCTTTTTCCAGAGACTGAGCTTGTTATTCTGCATTTGGACCCCGTATCAAAAAATGTAACATGGGAAGCTTTATATCCTGAATGGATTGATGAAGAAGAAGAATTTGAGCTCCCTTCATGTCCTACTCTACCAAAGCTTCTCATTCCTGGAAAACCACGGATTGATCTTGTTGCTGTCAAACTTCCCTGCAACAAATTTGGTGGCTGGACGAGAGACGTGACTCGATTGCACTTGCAGCTCGAAGCAGCTAGGCTTGCTGCTTTTGCTAAAGGGAATCGATTTGTGCATGTACTCTTTGTGACCGAATGCTTTCCAATCCCCAATCTCTTCCCCTGTAAAGAGCTTGTTGTGCGTGAAGGAAATACATGGCTATATAATCCCAACCTGAATGTCTTGAGGGAGAAAATAAATCTCCCAGTTGGGTCATGTGAGCTGGCAGTGCCATTAAAGGCTAAAGGTAAAATTATCAGTTTTGTTTTTATTATTTTATTTTGAATCACTTATGCACAAAGAAAGAATGTGATTTCAAAACTTTCTAGGATTTGAGCTACGCCCCATAAATTTGATGAGATCTTTCTGTCGAGTGCTCATTCCTTGATTCATCATTGGACATGGAACAGATGAAAGACCTCAATTGCCTTTTTGGCACGTGACTCAATCTTAAATTTTTCTGCTGAACAAGAATTAGTTCTATTTGGGACTAACTGAATTTTTTTATCAGAGTATTTTTACTCAGAGAGGGAACGTAGGGAAGCATATGCAACAATTCTTCATTCTGCACATGTCTATGTTTGTGGTGCTATCGCTGCTGCTCAAAGCATCCGCATGGCTGGCTCAATGAGAGATCTTGTTATACTTGTTGATGAAACAATTAGTGACTATCACAGAGGAGGATTAGAGGCTGCTGGATGGAAGGTCCACACAATCCAGAGAATCAGAAACCCAAAAGCGGAGAAGGACGCATACAATGAATGGAACTATAGCAAATTCCGTCTATGGCAATTGACAGACTATGACAAGATAATCTTCATCGATGCTGACTTACTCATACTTAGAAACTTCGACTTTCTCTTTGAAATGCCTGAAATATCTGCCACAGGAAATAATGCCACATTGTTCAACTCAGGTGTAATGGTGGTTGAACCAGCAAACTGCACATTTCAGCTGCTTATGGATCACATCAATGAGATTGAGTCTTACAATGGTGGAGACCAAGGGTATCTGAATGAAATCTTCACATGGTGGCATAGAATTCCAAAACACATGAACTTCTTGAAGCACTTCTGGGAAGGTGACGAAGAAGAGAAAAAGCAGAGGAAAACTCGTTTGTTTGATGCAGACCCACCTATCCTATACGTCATACACTATCTGGGTAACAAACCTTGGATTTGCTTTCGAGACTACGACTGCAATTGGAATGTGGACATTTTGCAGGAATTCGCCAGTGACGTCGCGCACAAACGGTGGTGGAAGGTCCA
>CM039518.1:18735801-18904538 GCA_022433055.1 Begonia peltatifolia | reverse complement strand
CATTCTAATATTCTTCTCTCAAAAGTGAAGTCACAAAACAACAATCTCCTTGCCATTATCAAGCGACTATGACAATGCTTTGTTGAAGATATTCTTACCATTTGAAAAAACCAAATGTTCTCCTTATTTTTGGACTTTTCTTTTTGTTTTTGCCTTTGTTCTTTATCACACCTCAATCATCCTTCTATTTGTCGACTTACACAAACAGTCCTAATATGACTTAGTCTAATCATTAAGTTTATCAGTCAACTTTGAAAAATAACACTTTTTTTTATTCTAATTTTTGTTGGTATTAAAAATGGGTTTTTTTTTTTTTTTTTTGCATTTTTGTATGGATCAAGATGCTATTTTTACAAATACCCATTCACTAAAATCAATTGTGGGTATTAAAATAGTTTTACTTTCTTTAAAAACCAAATAAACTTTGATATATTTACATTGTACTCTTGCATTGTAATTTTATAATTTATCATTTTAGTTACACTTATGAACTGAAGTGTGTTATCTTGGGAGAGTAGATTTTATAATTATACAAATTGGGTATTTTAATATAATGGGAAAAATAAATTAATTCCCATAAGCAAACCAAGCTGTACGGACCGCCGTAAGGCTTGTAGTTGTAGGACGAGAATGGCTGTTTCTGCCTTCTTCCTTTAACTTTCCGACCTACTTTCCTTTTTAGTAGCTTATTATATTTTCAAATTTTAAACAAGAGAACATGTAAGAGTTCTTTATTGATTAACTAAAACAAAATGTAAAGTTGACTTTTTGACTCCAGATTTGACCCAAAAAGCACACAATATCACTACAGGAAGGAAGAACCAGAAAAGACGAAAATGGCGATGTAATGAATAAACGCCTAATTTATTTGACAAAATATTAAACAACGAGGTATTTCTGAAGGAAAAATGTTTTTTTTTTGGGGGCCGGGGGGGGCTAGGGATTTTATCGAATCGAAGAAGAAGAATGCCTGGGAAAAGAACAAAACCGTACGAAAATTAACGGGTGAAAAAACCAAAGCTAAATCCAAAATATTCACAACCTTCCCCAGCAACCCAAGAATGGGCTTCACGGTCATTGGTTGTTACTTGAGACTTTAAAAGCTATTTTAGAAATTCTTCTCATCATTATATAGAGGGGTGTTTGGATTCAAATGAAAAATATGAAATGTATGAACTTTTTACGGCAAAAGCAGGCCACGATTCCCGTGCCCGCAGTAACAGAATTGGTTTCTTCCTGATTTGATAGATTATCCTTTCGCCTAGTTTGGCGTCGTCATTATTATATTCTCTGATCTTTTTGCTAGCTATATTATCCCTAAAAATTGGAGCGAAGGCGCTGCGATTTTGCAGTCTTGGTGGCCATTTTTTGAAATGGGTCGGATTTTGAGCTTGTGGGTTTGTGTTTTCTTGGCGGGATTTGGGGTTCCAACGAAGGGATTTGAATACCCAGTTGACGATCTGATTGTGAGATTGCCTGGTCAGCCTGAGGTTGGGTTTAAGCAGTTTTCTGGGTATGTTGATGTTGACTTGATAGCTGGGAGGAGTCTGTTTTACTATTTTGTGGAAGCAGATGAGAAAGCAGAAGAGAAACCACTCGCTCTTTGGCTCAATGGAGGTTGATTTCTCTCCTCTCTCTCTCTCTAGTTTTCTTTTTCCTTTTTATTGAGGTTGAAATTTTTTTTACTGTTCTGTCGTAGTATCGTAGATATGAACAATGCTGCTGTTGTTTAATAATTATGCTTGAAGAGGGTTTATCTCAGTTTCTTTTCGTATATCTGTTTTAAACCATATTTCGAAAAACCAATTGAAGTTTAATGCAATTAGAAGTGGGATTTGCTTTTTAGATCATTTAACTTCGGAAATATACAATCTTACCATGGTGTCTATGAAGTAAAATGTTCTTGTTGTCCAAACAGAAATTGTATATTCACGTAGAACAATCTATGTTTGCTTCTTTGAAAAATCAAATTCTGGGTTTTTAACAATCTCCAAGATCTTGGATCTTCAAACAAGACATAGAAGAAATCTGAAGGCAGAGTGTTGTAAATTGCAGATTGACTATGAAATATTTTCTTCTTCTCCTTCAGGTCCGGGCTGTTCTTCCATTGGCGGTGGCGCCTTCACAGAGTTTGGTCCATTTTATCCGACAGGCGATGGTCGAGGACTTAGAAAAAATTCCATGTCATGGAACCGAGGTAAAGACGCTATCCAAGCAAGATCTAGCTAATAAAATCAACTGAACCTCTGCTTCAATTCTATATCTTCTCTTATGGTGATGAAATTAACGTCAATTTAATACTTATCTATTGTCCTTCTAGCTGCGAATCTCCTCTTCGTTGAATCTCCTGCTGGAGTTGGATGGTCATACTCAAATACTACTTCGGATTATACTTGTGGCGATGCCTCTGCGGGTAAATCAAACAGAGCTCCTTTATTCAACCATTTCTTATAATTATGCTTATTTGATGATATTCTTCATTAGCTAAGGACATGCTTACATTCATGTCAAAATGGTACGACAAGTTTCCGCCTTACAAAACCAGACCTCTACTTCTCACTGGAGAAAGCTATGCAGGTTCTTGCTTTTCTTTAATAAATTTCAATTTAAACTCACCATTGAAGAGGTTTAAAATGAGAACTCTGCTTAAAGATGTCTTATTTTTAGTCCAGGCCATTACATACCGCAGTTGGCGATCGCTATTCTGGACTATAATGAACAATCTAAAAGTTTCAAGTTCAACCTAAAAGGAGTTGCTGTGAGAAAACTAGATTTCTGACTGAATGATTACAAAGAATGATTCATTCTAATTACTAAATCGGTAATTTTCTCGTTAGATTGGGAACCCGTTGCTTAGACTGGATCGAGATGTCCCAGCCACGTACGAATTCTTCTGGTCACACGGTATGATATCAGACGAAATCGGCCTGACAATCATGAACAAATGCGATTTCGAGGACTACGTTTTTGCAAGTCCTCACAATGTGAGCGGTGTATGCAACGATGCAATCTCGAAAGCGAATAAAATCGTGGGTGATTACATAAACAATTACGATGTTATAGTCGATGTTTGCTACCCGTCCATTGTGCAGCAAGAGCTGAGATTGAAGAAAATGGTATTTCATTATACTCTTCGGTTTGAATTGCAATTCAAATAACTGAAAAAACTTAAACAACTATTCGTTTTTTTATTCTTCCAGGCTACAAAGATAAGCCTTGGAGTCGATGTTTGTATGACTTACGAAAGGCGTTTCTATTTCAACCTTCCCGAGGTTCAAGCAGCTCTTCATGCCAATCGTACCAAATTGCCTTATAGCTGGTCCATGTGCAGTGGGTAAGTTACTTATACATACGTATATACATACATATCAATTACTGAAATCATTAAGTAAAGAAGGAGATGATTTGTATGAATTACTAACGTATTCTTCTGAATTATACGTATTGGCGAGATTAATTTGGAACATGGGGAGAGACACGCAAGAACAAACAAGTTTTATAGGAAACATACCTTAAATGGACCATAACAACGAAATTGTAGTCTATTCTGATACCATAAGATAAGATTATGGGGGAAGGTTAGAACTAGAAATCATTGTCCCAACTCCCATTTTTGGGGGTCACAATATGTAAATTTTGTATTAGTAGTAAGCTTTTTAAATAATTTGGAACAGGGTACTAAATTACAGCGAAACAGATGGTAACATCAACATTCTTCCCCTGCTACAGAGGATAATTCAAAATCACATTCCGGTTTGGGTTTTCAGGTAATTTTTGTGTTCTCTTTTTTCGATAATAGATGTGATTAGTGATAATTAATTTCAACCCAATTTCAGCGGAGATCAAGATTCCGTTGTGCCGTTATTGGGTTCTCGAACACTTGTCCGGGAACTTGCCCATGATCTTAAATTGACAATGACGGTCCCTTATGGAGCTTGGTTTCACAAGGGCCAGGTAATTTTCCATCTATTTAACTTCATGTTATAGACTTGAACATTCACTCTTTTATGATTTTTGTTCATAAAAAAAAATATTTTAAAAGGTAAAAAAATAATAGCGAAAAGTGCATATTAGTCTTTAGAAAAGGCAAGTAAGACATCATAATTTAGTGACAGTAGTGATTAAGTGTCAGGTGTTAGAATTGTTGTCAAATGAATCATATTTTTGTCTCCTGATTTCTTATGGTAACCAATTTTTATAAAGAAACAACTTCCAATAGATTGTATTTGGCGATTTTAGAGAAATAAGTTGGAGAATATTGAGCAGAGAATATGGGGGTAGTTTTGAAAATCAATAGGGTGAGGTGGCAAGTTTGTCAGGGATGATGTTGAGTGTGAAGAGTAAAAGGATACATTACAAATAAGAAGGATAGGGAAGAGAGAGGGCATCAAATATATTTACAGCAAAAGTACTGTCTAGGTAACTCGTGGGTGTTTCTGGACTGGTGTTTCATCGGAGCTGCAGTGTTTTATTTATGTTTTTAAGTGTTCTTTTGTGGTTGTTAAGGATTATTTTGAAGTCTATCAAAAAACGCAACGCTAAGAAGCCGATTTATCTATGAAAATCGCCAATAGAAAAACGACTTTGTAATTTATTTGTCGACACCGTAAAAAAAAACAAAAACGAGGGGTTTATTTACCTAAAAAGAAAGTACAAGTATCGACTTGTAATTCGTGGGTGAATTTGTTTATTGGTAATTAGTGATTTGCGAATAATCCGAGGGTGCTTATAGAGATGATGAATTGAATTCAGGTGGGAGGGTGGGCCACAGAATATGGAAATATACTAACATTTGCGACAGTGAGAGGAGCTGCTCATATGGTACCCTTTGCTCAGCCTTCAAGAGCTCTGCATTTGTTCTCTTCCTTTGTCAATGCCCGAAGACTTCCCAACACTACTCATACTTCTATGAATACTTAGAACTTTTGATTGATTTCTTGTTTGGGAAGGAAGAAAAATGAAGTGTTTTCCAATGCAACCAAAATCATATCCTTGGAATGAGAGTCAAGTTTTTATTATTTTTCATTAAAGATTGTTTGTTTTTCTTTTGCTTCACAAAATAGTTGATCTCTGTTTCTTCCTACAAATACTCACCCGAATCTCTCTTGTGTCTTCACTCCAATTTCTTTGCTTTTTTCCTGCAACTTCGTAGCTCCTCCAATGGCTTCCTCCAATAGTTTCAGCTTCCCGTACTTCCCTTCCCCGCCCCATCACCCTCCTCCTCCTCCCCCGCCTCATGCTCCACCGCCACCTGTCTTTCCACCTCCCTCGCCTCACAAGCCGATTGCTCCACCTCCTAGCATTCACCCGCCGCCACCCCACAAGCCGATTGCTCCACCTCCAAGCATTCACCCGCCGCCGCCCGCTGCTCCTCCGAGCAACCATTCGACAGTGATAGTGGTGGTGTTCGTTTCAGTTGGCGGAGTATTCTTCCTTGCATTTCTCGCGGCGGCGCTTTGCTGCTTCATGAAGAAGAGGAAGAAGAAGGCGGTCCACGAGATCGAAGTCATCCACTTCGATGAGCGCAGAAAAGTGAAGGAAGCCATTGTTCCAGGCCCCCATGGAGCGAAAATGGTGGTGCTCTCCGTCGAAGACGATGTACATTTTGACGGAGAAATCAAGAAGAACGAGATCGGCCTTGAAAAGGGTTTGAATAGAAAGCACAGAAAGGAAGAACTAGAACTACCGTCCAGTTCTGGTGAGATTGTAACAGCTCCAAACGCCTCGTCGTCTTCTTCCTCTGCAACTACTGCCTCCAAAGACACCCATGTTCGAGAAACTGTCTAAGTTTATTTATTAATTTGATATCCTCAATAATTTATTCTCGTACAATTTAAATTTGTACGAGAATCTTCGTATGAATTGTAATGAAACCCAGTTCTATCCCGATTTAAATTATTCCTACGAATATAAGACTTTAAAAAGACGAGACTACCCTTCAACATGCAAGAGTAAAACGCGTACGCTCGTCGAGGAAACGACTAGGCTTTCCGTAGTACGTTCAACAAGAAGCCCAAATAAGTAAAACTCCCCTCCCCCGGTGCGACTCTCACTCTCCCACTTCGTCGGAGAAAGAACGTTATGCATGCAACTTTTCCGCGTCGTCGGAGGACTCTGTCTGACTTCTCTCTTCTCTCTCCCTCTCCATTTTAGTTAATTAAATTTGATAGAAACAGAGGATTTGTTCGAAAGAGAAATTATAATCTGGCGTCGAAAAGTTAAAACCCAGGACCGGTAAACGAGTTTATAGTCTCTCTGATTTCTTTTTTCAGAAGGGCGGAACCCTCAGGCGGATAGAGACATTTGAGCAGAGATGCAGATAAATTTTAATATTAATTTAAGGTGTTTGGACGAAACTCAATTTTTTATGACCACTTGCCTGATTGGTTCTTAAAAACTTGATTTTTTAGAGTATTTTCATCTAGTTGTTCATAAATTAATGGGTGCAAACCAAATTAAACACTATTCTACGAGGTTTTTTTAAAATTAACTTTGAAACTAAATATTTTAATAATTAAAATTTTAAATTATAAAAAATGTGATAATTTAAATTATGGCGGGTCATCACCTCCCGATCTCATATTGAAACCGAGATTGGGGGGTCGAGGTGGGGGTTAGAGACCCCCATTTCATGTGCATCACACGTGATATGGAACGGGGGCACCACCCACGGATCAGTCTCTCATTTTATGTGTTTCCATTTTCATTGCTCTCGGGAACGGGGGGTCACCACCCACGAATCAGTCATTCGTTCTATGTTTTTTTATTTTCATTATTCTCGAGAACGGATGGTCACTGCCTACAAATCGGTCCCCCGTTCTCTAAATTATTGCTGAGAATGGGAGGTCACCACTCCCACATCGGGGGGCCGATCTCTGAATCTATATAAGGACCGACCCTCATTTTCACCATTTGTTGCCAAAAATCTCAATTTTCTCTCGACCCCTCTGTAATTCCAACCCAAAATTCTACTATTTAACACCCTCATCGTGTTTATTTCGCTAAACCTCCACTCTCTCTTGCTGCGAAGAAATTTTTCTATCTAAGCGACGTTGATGAAGTATGATTCTACTAAATCAGTTGATTTAAACAATACAACAATTTGTGATGTCAATATGGACTGGTATTCGTACTGTACATCCATATATGGTGGGATTCAGGCATTCGATCACCTAGAAGGTAATGAAGAAATAGAGATGAAATCGACGTTAAAAACTTTGGACAATGATCTTCGAACACCGGTCGACTCAGAGGATGACGAGGTGGAAAGTATACCTATAAGGAAAGAAATTTTGATTGGATTTTATTTGGATAAAAAATACAGTTTTTTAAATGCAATTAGAGAAGAAATAGTAGAATACACTTTGAATAATAGTTATAAGATCAAATTCACTAAAAGTGAATCTCGACGCCTAACAACAGTGTGTGAAGATGAATGTGGTTGACGACTGCGTGATTCGAATATGCAAAATGAGCTTAAATTTCAAATAAAGAGTTTCAATGATTCTCGCAACTGTTCAAGAAAATTTGAGAATCGACACGCTACTGCAAAATGAGTGGTAAATCATTATTTGGACAGATTCAAAAGTCAATCTACGTGGAAAATTCCGTCAATCATCGAGACGGTGAGAAAATATTTGAATGTCAACATTACGCCAAGTCTTGCGAGAATAGCAAGAAGTGAAGTTTGAAAACTTAATGATAGAAAGAGTGGTGAACAATACAATCTATTGAAGTCGTACGCAGAAAAAATTCGTAAATCAAATTCAGGTAGCACGTTGTGACTTCAAACTTGCTTGGTGGACTCGGTCTATAATGAAGCATGTATATTCGAAAAAATGTATTCATGTATAGCTCCTTGCAAGACAAGTTTGCTGCAGTATGGTAAATCTATTACCTGTTTGGTTAGATGTCATCTAAATGACTACTGTCCCGGCCAATTATTGGTAGTCATCAACATTGATAGGAACGATGAAATATATCTTATTGTTGTTGTCAATGTGAAATCAGAGTGTATGGACTCCTAGACGTGGTTTTTGATATTATTTAAAGAAGACCTATAAATGAATCGCGATACGGATGAACATTTGTTTTGAATCGATAAAAGCTATAATACATTTCTGATCGTTTTTTAAAATATTGGGTTGTTGTGTTAGTTATATTATTTGATGTTGACTCTGTTGTTATTTAAATTTCAGGGGTTGTTACCCTCTATACAGCAAGAACTACTGTTAGTCGAACACCGGTACTGCCTTCGACATATGTACGCAAACTTCAAAAATCAATTTTGGGAAAGAGTATATAGAGATGTAATGTGGAATGCGGACAAGGCAACGACAACTTTTCATTTTAAGAGAGAAATGAGAAACTTACATCAGATTAACCCAAATGCCCAAGCATATCTTTGCGAAAAAATATGGTAAGTTGGCATTGTGCGAATGACGTCTTGTGTCCCAGATAAAAAAAAAAGCTTGTGAAGGTAGAACATGTAGCTCAAAATTGGAGTCCTATGTTCGTTAGAGCTGCACGATTTGAGGTCAGCAACGGCAACGAACAATAAGTTGTCGACATGAATGAATGTGTGTGCTATTGTTACAGGCGAGAGCCTACTCGAATCTTGTGTGTCCATTTCATTCCCTGCATCCATTTCATAAGACTAACACCGAAAAATTACGCTTATCAATACTATCATTGAGCAACTTATCTACAGATGTACTCACATTTTATTTATCATATTAGCGAGCAACACATGTGGCCGCCCGTACTAAATATGAATCAAATCCTTCCACTCAAAAGAAAATACCAACCTAGTATGCCGAAGAAAAAAAGAGTACGAGATGTCGATGAGGCTTTAAGTTCGTCAATTACTAGGAAGAACTCAACGATATCGTGTGTAAGATGTCGGCGTCAGGGGTATAATAGTTACACTTGCCTCAGATCTCTCTAGAACTCCATTAGCTCTCTGTGGAACTCCATCAGCTTTCTCTAGGACCCCATCAGCTCTCTTTGTGTGAATGTGAGCTCCTCGATTCTTTCTACGAAGAACTCTATCATCTGTTCCATTTTGTCCCACCTACGATCTGTCTGGGAGGACAATGGCTGAGCGAGAGCATCATCCATAAAAACATCTGCTGAGGTCGAGTCCCATTATTGTCCCTAGGCCTGATCTCATTAGCCACGTCTCGTCGACTTCGACTAAGCCCATTCGAAGCAAATTGAGCCTATCAAATACATCGACGGGTCTCTGTGCTTTCATCTGCTTTCCAGTCGGTAGTTGAATCGGAGCTCCCTCAACGAGCTTCTGTATCAAAGTTTCATACGACAAGTTCTTGTTGCACGTCCATCCGATCTCGTGTATGTGACCTATAATCAGAAGTCCGAGTTCAGAAGTTCGGGTCGAACATCTTTCCACTGTATAGTTTCTCCATGACACAGAGATTCATGTAGTTCACGAGATCTCTATGTTCCTCCTGCGGATGTGAGTTATCAAATTGTGAATAACTCGAGCCCTAATATTCAAATCCTTTGACTTTGACTTCACAAACCCCACAAGGTCAGCATTACGATGAATTTTCCTAAGGAACTCTAATCCTTCTGTCGATCTGAAGAAGTCGCAGTCTCGAGAACACTGATAGTATCTATCCACATCAATCCCTTCACCAGCAAATCTGAGCACTTTAGTGATCTTTTATGCAGTTAAGAGCATCTCCGTACTAAGGATGTAGGTCTTCATCATCACTGTCCTCGCGGTAGAGATCAAGTTAACATAAAACGTGTAAATAATTTGCTCGCTGTTGTTACCCCTCAACCCGTCTAGAGCGATATTGTTGAATAGCTCATTGATGTGCAACGACTCCCAACCTATGAAGTTGATAGTCTTCGAACAAATAATAAAGCAGTTTGACATATCCCGCTCAAATCGCTCTTGACACGCTTGGTTTCTGAAATCCATCGAGACATAGTGAGCGATGACCACCTTGTGATGTCGATGCCTAGTTTGTTGAACCCCTTTGAGATGATCCACCTTGTGATAGATATCGTGACGGTGGAGCCTTTCATTTAAAGACTGTTTTAGTATGCATTTTTGAAGGATTTGGGGATTTTTGGGATTTGGGGATTTTGCGGTTTTCGGGCTTGGATTTGTGAGATCTTTTGGCTGAAAGTTGAAAAAAACGGTTAGGATTGGAGAAATCAACACGGAAATGGTCAGATTTTAGGTTGAAATCGCGAAGGAGGTTGAGAGAAAAATTGAATTTTCGGCAGCACAATGTGAGAATGGGAAATCGGTTCTTATATAGAGTCAGAGATCGCCCCCTCGATGTGGGGGTGGTGACCCCCCGTTCTTGGCATTGCTCTCGGGAACAGGGGGTCATCACCCACGGATCGATCCCCCAATCCAAAAAAGAGGATGAGAACGGGGTCACTACCCCATATCGACCCTCTCATTTCAAACATCGAGGCTGAATACAAGGGGTCAATCTTGGATAATGACTCCCTGTTCTCAACAATACTTTAAAGAACGGAGGATCGATCCGTGGGTAGTAGCCTCTCATTTGCGAGAGCAATAAAAAAAATAGAACGAGATGTCGATCAATGGGTGGTGACCCCGTTTCAGATCACGTGTGGTGCATGTGGAACGGGGGTCACCACCCCCACCTTGATCCCCCGATCAAATATGTCCAGTGCCACATAAACAGTTGACAGATAGGGGGTCTATCTAAAAAGATCGGCCCCCCAATCTCGGCTTCAATATGAGATTAGTGGATGGTGAACTCGCCAGAGTTTGATTTGTTACATATTTTAAAGTTTTAGTTGTTTATTAATAAAAAAAATAGTTGAAGGGTTAATTTGGTATTAATCCTAAATTAATTAACCCATTATTAATTTTAATTTTCTAAGATAAATAAGGATAGACACAGTACTTTGTGAGATTAAAAAACTGGCAAAACCTGGTACTGAAATCCGTGGAAGAAAACCGGGAATGGTTTTAAGGTGGCCCGCTGGTATGATGGTCGTCTCCGATTTTTCTAGTGGAAGAATCGGTAAACCATCAACTATCCTCCATTTATTTGATATTTAGAACTTAACCCATCTGTCAGCTGTGAAGAGTATATATACCCTCGTTCAGTGCTAGCATTTTTCATCAACAACTGAAGAACAGCATTGATTCTTATTTCGTTATCAGAAGAAAAAGAAGATCAGGAAGAAGCTAATATGTCGAGCACTGCTGGTCAGGTTATACGTTGCAGAGGTAAATGGAAAACTGTTGTACATGTTCTATCTCTCAATTTTCTTTGGATTTCTGGCAATTTGAAAATGTGTTTTTCTTGTGGGCAGCTGCTGTGGCGTGGGAAGCTGGGAAACCATTGGCGATCGAGGAAGTGGAGGTGGCGCCCCCGCAGGCAAATGAAGTTCGTGTGAAAATTCTCTACACTTCCCTTTGTCACACCGATGTCTACTTCTGGGAAGCCAAGGTAAATGTCTTCATATGCGAATCATTTTAATACAAGAGAAAACTAAAACAAATTTGTCTGGAATTTTGTTTTCAACAGGGACAGAACCCTATGTTTCCAAGAATCTTGGGTCACGAAGCAGGAGGGTAAGTTAATTCACGCAAATTGTGATGAACTTTTCGTTAGTTCCTACGAAAGATATTGATAGAAAATAAAATTGATTAGGATTGTTGAGAGTGTCGGAGAAGGAGTGACAGATTTGAAACCAGGCGATCATGTTCTTCCCGTCTTCACCGGAGAATGTTTGGAATGTGCTCACTGTAAGTCCTCAGAGAGCAACATGTGTGATTTGCTGAGAATTAACACAGACAGAGGAGTGATGATTAGCGATGGCAAATCAAGATTCTCCATTAATGGCCGACCAATTTACCATTTTGTCGGGACTTCCACTTTCAGCGAATATACTGTCGTTCATGTTGGATGCCTCGCCAAAATCAACCCATCTGCGCCATTAGACAAAGTCTGTGTTCTTAGCTGTGGAATCTCCACTGGCTTTGGCGCCACAGTTAATGTTGCTAAGCCAACCAAAGGCTCAACCGTAGCCATCTTTGGCCTTGGGGCTGTAGGACTTGCAGTAAGTGCACCTTATTCAGCTTATATACATAAATCTATACTTAACTATATATATTATTGTATCAATTTATATCATTGGTAGTGGTATTTATACATCCTTTGACGTGTTCAGGCTGCCGAAGGGGCGAGAGTTTCAGGGGCTTCTAGGATAATCGGAGTTGATTTGAACTCTAGCAGATTTGAAGAAGGTAGATCATGAAAATGTTTTAGAGTTATAATTTCTAAAAGCTGGCTTTATTCTCCATTTGTTTAACTTTTCGACGATAAAATCGTTGTCCATATGCGCGGGTTTACTAAATTTTGTAGTAGTGTGGAATAATCTTTTGGAATTGAGCTCCTTGATGAGGCAGTTTTATATCGATGAATTAAGTATTTTTCAACCATATTTTGAGAATTCGAGAGATTTTATGTCTTTCCGAATTGTTTTTTGTGTTTTTAGCAAGACATGGTAGGTAAATATATCGAAGTGCTAGACTGAGTTGTGAATTCAAAATTATAGATTTCGACCTGTTTATTCATAACAGGGACCCTTGGGCTTGGATACATTTACCAATTCTATTTTGCTGTAAAAACACAAAAACAATTCGAAAATACATTAGAAAACCTCAAACTAACAAAATTTATGGTTGAAAATACTTAATTCCTCGGTATAAAACCGACTCATTGCTTTTTAATTGTTTCATTTGTCCTTTTATTATTCTAAAAACATACACTTTATTCAACACAGCTAAGAAATTTGGAGTGACTGAGTTTGTCAACCCAAAAGACCATAAAAAACCAGTTCAAGAGGTATGTTTTTAGATTTGGTCTACACATTGTTCTTGCTTGCTTTTCCTTAAGTAAGGTCTCAAAACTTTCGATCTTCACTGCTTTGATCGATATAAGGTTCTTGCCGAGATAACGAACGGAGGAGTCGATCGAAGCGTTGAGTGCACTGGGAATATAGATGCCATGATTTCAGCATTTGAATGTGTTCACGATGTGAGTATTTTGACGAAAGGTCATCATACTTTGTATTTTTTTTTTTCTCGGGGAAAAACTGAAAATATAATGTTTTTTGGCAGGGGTGGGGTGTGGCTGTTCTTGTGGGCGTACCTCACAAAGATGCTGTTTTCAAAACACACCCCATGAATGTCCTGAATGAGAGGACTTTGAAGGGCACTTTCTTCGGAAACTACAAGCCTCGAACTGATCTTCCATCCGTCGTTGAAAAGTACATGAACAAGGTAAAATCCCCATTTTTGTTGAAGATTACGATCTCCGGAGTAACAATTATCTTATTTTAACAAAAATTTGTGATATGACGATAGGAGCTTGAGTTGGAGAAGTTCATAACGCATCAAGTTCCGTTTGGAGAGATCAACAAGGCCTTTGATTATATGCTCAAGGGGGAGGGTCTAAGGTGTATTATTCGAATGGAAGACTGAAAGGTTGTTTCGATTATGCCCGGTGATTCTCCCGGAAACTGAAACAGTTTGTAGAGTTTTACGATGTTTCTGTGTTTGTTTCTTTGTTTCAATTTGCTTTACTGTGCGATGGAATGTACATACAAGTCCTTTGAATAAATGTCATTTCGACATCATTTTTAATTATTAGTCGTTACTCGCCTCTTGGACGGCTGGTACCCAGCCATAGCATAGCCCCAATTGACCCCTTTTAGCCGAGCCCGAGCCCGAGCCCGAGCCCGAGCCCATACCCAGCCAATGGTATGGGATCATTGGCCAAGAGCATGGAGCACCTATGCAATGATCTTCATCGTCTACTCAAGGAAGAAGGAGAATAAATTAATTGAACGAACTAAAACAAAATCCGAATATTTCATCGGTTACTTTTGGGGAAAAATCATATAAATTATTTAATAGTAAAGTAGAATTATCAAAAGAATTAATCTTATTTTAAGCACCAAAATGGGAGTTGAATCGCACTCTAAATCTAGCAAGTAGACGAGATTCCTCGTTTTTTTTGCAAAACCACTTTTTAAGAATAGAGACGTACTTCATAGGACGGGCCAAGCACCAGCCCACATTCCTATTCCCACGTGCGCATCTATTTATTTCTTCCACCTTTATGCAAACTAGGGGTCAAGTTCTGTCCTAGGAACGGAACTGAAACATGGCTCACAATTCTCAAATTTGACAACCGAAAAAGTCATCAAACGGTGAAATATGGTTTGGTCGTGTTTCCATTTCCAAATTTTTTTAAACTTATTTATATTTTTCGTTGTTTTTTGATTGAATTTGAAGCCAATTTTTACTTACGAGTTTTTTTTTTTTAAATTTTAGATTGAATTTTAACTGGTTTCGAATTGAATTTTTTGTCCACTGTTCGATTTAGTTTTCACGATTTTGACCATAAAAAACATAAACCGAACCGGTAACCACAATTCTTGAAATTGCTCAAGAAGAACCAAACCGAACCATACAAGTCGGATCTAGACAAGTTTTGCTCGCTTCTACTACGAAGCCATCCATTTTCACCCTAGTTTAGAGAGAGAATATCAATAAAATGAAAATAATTTAATAATTTTTTCCTGAATTTTCAGAAATTAAATAACATTATTGTCTCATTAATTATTCTATTGGGTTTTGGGAAACATAAAATAATGTCGCCACAACATAGCTTAAATGCAGCTAAATTCTCTATTTTTTAATTCCAAAAATGAAAGAACGCAGGAACATAATATTTACTTGTTTTAATGTCATGCCCAGAGCCCCAGAGTTTGAAAAGAAATGTTTCCTGTGCCTTTACCCTTTCTTTTATGGGCATTGACCTTTGTTAAGGGCACATACCCTTAAAAGCCTATCCCCTCCCTACTTTTGTTGGTATGTAAATTGTTCGCTAAAATGTAATATTCTTTTGTCACGCTCCATATTCACATCCACTTGTTTCGCTAAATTTATGATAAATCAAACTTTAAACTATAACGTTTGATCCTCATTTACCGATTAGAGCTTAATTGATTTTTTTTTTTTTGATATTTGAATTTTTATATTTCACCTATCAACAATTTATACATTGTCGATAATTTAATCTAAAACGTACGTACCATATTTTTTGATTTCAAATTTTTTGAACTCTTAATTTAACAGATAAATTAGCAATAATATTCAAATTACTAATAGGTAAAATGTGGCAGTCCGTCATGCGAAGATAATACGAACCTAATATAAGAGTTCAATTCATACTAATGAATATAAACAATTCTACCTCAAAAGTATATAGTTAATGAATAGAATTCTCTTATTTATATAATGTACAACTCAATTCGGGCACTTCAAGAATAAATTCACGTGGATTACGACCCAAAATAGAAAAATATTACACTATGAGCAACGAGACACTTTACATAAAAATGGGAGGTTGGATTTAAATTGTAAGGTTTAATTTGTACGCAACAAAATAAAAAAACATCCATTATGTATTGAAATTAATATAAAATTATGAAGATATATTTATATTAATTAATTATGTAAACAATTTTACTTTTCATTAGACCAAATTTAGAAAATGCAGTGGACACAGTTCATGAGCCTTTCCCCATCGGGTTAAAATAGTTTGCACAATCAACGGCTAAGAATAATTTGATATCCTGTTCGAGAAACACTCAATCAAAACTCAACATTACGTTACTTGTTTTTTTGCTTTTGGAGAAATAAGAGAATCTTCTAAGTTCCAATCAATTACTTGCAACAAAGCTTTCAAAGGACCGTTGAACCTTTTCCGTCGACATAACGGTTTCCGTCAAACCCCCCGTTTCCTCGCATGCCTAAGCTCTACTACCCCATCCATAGCATGGTCACGGATATGTCATCATCCATCATTGATCGTACTTAATTCTTACATCATCCATGACTCCACATACATGATACATTCACCCCCAATATTTATTTTGTTTGTTTATTATATTTATAACCGAAAACTTTAACTTGCTTCAATTATGCATAATTTATAGGTGCATTTATGAGCGCATAATTTGAACTTTTCTATTTTTTAATAATAAAATGAAATAAATGTAGATATTTAATAATTTTTAGTCACTTTTTATGTTCGCAGTGGTACTATCAATATAGTTTTTTTTCAGTATTTTCAATATAAAGATTATATTTATAAATTATGTATTTTTTATTTTTTCGATCGCTGTTAGATTATGCACACCTATTAATATGTCTGAATTCTCATACTAAATTTTTCTTGTATTCATGTAATAAACTGTCGTACTTTTACATATTATTAACTTTTAATAAATTTATTATAATATAATATAAATATTTAAAATAATATATTATAAAAGATAAATAATATAACGTTGAAGCATGGTATTACAGTGGAAATATAAAATCACTTGTTACAAATAATTTTAATTTTTAATCTTTTTGAAACAATATATTATTATAATATTATACATAAATTGTTTTCAGTAATGTATATATTAATTGAAATATTTCTCTACGGCCAGGATGCAGAAGTGACCTACTATTTATTATTAATTAACTTTAAAATACATTTTTTATCTGTGGGATCTTGGGGTCGTTATCGTCAATTCAAAAAGTAGATTCATTCAATGGTTGTGGGCTTGCATGTTTCATCATTGGAAATGATTCAGTCGAAATTCCGTAATCCCATTCTACCCCCTACGTTCATTTTCCTTATTTTTTTTAATTATTATTTTTAAACAATTCCTTAATTCAATATAAAAATTAAGAATTTTCTAAACTTTGTGGAAAAATACAGACAAAAATGAAGGTAATATTGTAAATAAAGTGAAAAGACAGTGACATTTACATAAGCATGATACATATATGCATGTATATATGATGATGATGTACATAATGATAATCGTTGGAATAGGATTTGACTTCATTTCTCGCGCAAAGAGAGAGAATGTAGAAAATTAAATCCATCGAATAAATCTTTGACGTCCGCAAGGACACATTCTCTCTCCTCAGCTTTCTTTCTCTAAGACCCAGCGAGGAACAGGTGGATACTGAAGAAGAAAACCCCCCCTTCACCACAACACAAGACACACTGGAACACTGAAACCCTAGCCATAAATCTCCAGCTCGTGTATCTAGTTAAGATATTGCTTGAAGAAGAACAAGAACAAGAGCAATTGGAGGGAAAAGAAGAAAACGAGGGAGTGGGAGTTGGAGCAGAAGACTTGGATTCGTAGTGTTGTTGTTATCTTTTCGTTTTGATCGATTCTGTAAGAGAAGCCTTATTCGTATCAATCCTCGCAGGTTTATGTTTTCTCTGGCCTTGGAATTCTTTTTTTATTTTTTGGAGATTTTTGTTTTCAGTACTTTTGCCGTTTCCCTCCTTTCAAGATTTGATTAGTTGATTCGGCTTCCATCGAGGAGATTGTGGTTGTTCGTTTTGGCATTTCATCTGCTCTGCGTTTCTAAGTGCGATTTGTGTCCCTTTACTTCTATTGTTTGTAAAGTTTCTCTATTTTACTTCCATGAATTCGATGAAATTTAGCCTTGAATCTTTCGGCTATCAGGTGTGAGAAGTAAATTTGTAATTGGTGGTCGTCTTTCAATTTGAATTGGTGCTGTGTAGTGTTTATTTTTTTGGGTTTGTTTATCATATTGCGAGGCATGGAGATTTAAATCTGGGCTGGGATAGATTTTCTTCGTTTTGTACGTTTGTCTCTCTGCTTATAGGTTGAAGTTAGAGAGAATCTGAAAATTCATGTATGTTGCTCAGAGATTGATAGAAAAAAGTCCTGCAGGCCTTCGAGAATAGCTTCCTTCTTAAAGATAAAGCAATTAAATGGTGTTCGAAACCTAAGTGTACTCCTTGGACGTGCTCCCTCTTCAAACTTTTCCAGCTCTGGTGTTACATGATAACAAGTCTGGTATCTGCTGCTTTGAGTTGTACGGACAAAATACTCTCTGCTTTGAGTTGTGCTTCCTGTTATCAACTTAATGTGGTGTAACACTATCTGCTCAATTAATGTTTTTTATACAAACTTTCATCTGTTTTCTCTGGATCTACATTTGAAAAGATGACAACTTCAGGGCCGCCCACTCCAATAGGCGGTGCCCAATCTGTGTCATCTTCGTATTTAAGATCCAATTCTGGAATGTTGGGAGCTCAAGGGGGTTCTTTGCCTTCGCAATCATCATTTCCTTCACTTGTATCACAACGCAGTCAGTTTAGCAATATGAATATGCTTGGTAATATACCTGATGTTTCTTCCTTCATTAATCAGTCTTTTGCAAATGGGGGCCCAAATCCCGGGCTTTCAGTCCCTGTAAATGGTCAGCATGGAGGTGTTGACTCTGGTGCCGAGCTGGATCCACTGTCCAGTGTTGAAAATGGAATGAATTTTAATAATTCTGTGGCATCATTTGTAGCATCGAACATGGGAAACCCTGGTTCTTCCGGTCAAAACCAGGGTCCCCAATTTATGAATCTTTCCGGTAGCCAGCTATTAGCAGAGCAGCAGCTCGAAGCTCAGAAGTTCCAGCATGGTCAGCTGTCAATGCAACAGTTTTCTGCTTCTTCTAGCACCTTGCAGCCACCACAGCACCAATTGCAAGCAATTAGAGGAGGCATAGGTGCTGTTGGCCAAGTAAAATTGGAGCCGCAAGTGCTCAGCAATGATCAAGAAGGACAACAACCACAGCTGAGAAATCTTGGTGCTGTGAAATTTGAAGCCCAACGACTGCAACCCATGAGAGGTTTGGCACCAGTAAAATTGGAGTCCCAACACTCTGATCAGTCATTATTTCTTCATCAACAGCAGCAACAGCAACAGATTCTTCAAATGTCTAGACAATCATCACAGGCTGCAGCACAGATTAATCTTTTGCATCAACAACGACTCTTACAGTTGCAACAGCAACAGCAGCAACAACTTTTAAAAGCTATGCCTCAACAAAGGCTTCAAATACATCAGCAATTACAGCAACAGATTTTGCCCCTAAGGTCGCCTGCAAAACCAACATACGAACCTGGGATGTGTGCTCGGCGGCTGACTCACTACATGTATCAGCAGCAACACAGACCGCACGTAGGAACATGTTTTGTATAGTTTGTTTAGGCAATGCTGGTGACCTTCATAGACTGATGAACTGAAACTATGTTTAATTTTGTGTAGGACAACAGTATTGAATTCTGGAGAAAGTTTGTCGCTGAGTACTTTGCTCCCAATGCCAAAAAGAAGTGGTGTGTTTCCATGTATGGAAGTGGTCGGCAGACAACTGGAGTGTTTCCCCAGGTCTGCCACATGATCTTGGGATTTGAAAATCATATTCACTATTTTATTGCCTTTAAATTAGCTGATAGCATAACAACATGAAAAAGGAAGGAAGAAAACCTCAGGAGCACCTTTCTATTTAAATTGCCTAAATTTTTCTTGATTTAAATTTTGAATTAATCCAATGTTCTTTCTTAAAAGTTTGAAATATTATTGTAATTAATCTTCTTCAGAGGAAATGCTATTGATTTGCTTCTCAATTGTTTTACAATGTTGCATTTAATTTACCATCTAAACTTTACAGGATGCATGGTACTGTGAAATATGCAACCGCAAGCCTGGTCGTGGTTTTGGTATAATTTTGGCAAATTTACGTCTTTATTTTTTTGGTTCCTTGTGAACCATACTCTCTAATGGTCATTTTAGCTCGGCAGTTTATGATGCTTTTTATTTATGAAGCTGTTGTGGAGTTCCCGTGTTAATGCATTCTGATATCTTTCTTATTTTTCAGAAGCGGCTTTTGAAGTCCTTCCCAGGCTTTTCAAAATCAAGTATATAAGTGGTACTTTGGAGGAACTTCTTTACGTTGATATGCCATGTGAATATCATAATTCATCTGGTCAGATTGTCTTGGATTATGCGAAAGCTACGCAAGAAAGTGTTTTTGAGCAACTTCGTGTTGTTCGTGATGGCCAACTTCGAATAGTTTTCAATACAGACCTAAAGGTTAAACCTGAAGATAAATTTTACCTTCGTCAACTTTTATCTTTACAATGCGTAATGCTTTAAATTCTCTCTCATTAAGGCCTTTCTTCCTTGCAGATTTGTTCTTGGGAGTTTTGTGCACGACGTCATGAAGAGCTCATTCCTCGAAGATTATTGATACCCCAGGTCAGTTGATGATCATATTGTTTATATTTATAACAGGACTCGTGTACTTCTCCATTCTAGTTTGTGAGGGAAAATGGCAAAGAGGGTCCCTCTGGCCCGCTCTAGCTGGCGCCATGGCACCAGGTTATCATAGTAGCAGCACCACTACACTGCTGCAAAATAACTGTTGCTTTAGTTGCAACTTTTTATTTTTTTATTGGTTATATTTTATTTTATTTTTTATATTGGAAATGCGTGGGGCAGATTATGTGTAGGAGACTGGATGGTAAGAGTTGGTTTATGTTAAAAAAAAGTTGGTGAAGAATTTCTGCTAAAGATAAATTTGTGTTTTTGGATACCTGCCATTTTTCTGACAATAAATGAGCTTTTCATTCGTAAGTGCAGAACTTAAAATCCTAGTCCTATTGGAAAAGAAAACATTCATTATTTATTGTAATCTGATTTCGCTGCTTGTTATAGGATGCACAGACACAGATTCTTCAATCTAATAATGGTGAGAAAGATAGTTTCTTCTCATCCGGCTCAAGTAGTTACATCAAATCAAATAAAAGAGTTCCAGCTTTCAAATTCTAGAAAACCCCTAACTACTCTTAACTCAAGTTTTCAATTAAGACCAAGCAAAACAACATTTCATTGATTCTTTTTCTTTTTTATTTAGATTTTCTGAGTTCTTTATACGACATAAAAAAAAGAAAAAAAAATGTTAAATTTTTGAATAGTCTACTTCCCTTCGAAGGAAAAATACCTTTAATTAGTTAATTAAAAGAATACCTTAGAATTCATAAGGGATTGACTTGTCTTTGTATTGTTCCATTCAATCATTTAGGTCCTTGCACCTTCTCAGTTGCGTCATTGTATGAACTTAATCACCTGGATTAGATTTTATATTTGTATTTTCTTTTAAGCTGATTATTAATTCCATTTTTTGCTTGTATTGTGGATGGGAAAGTTATGTCACTTATTTGCATACACTTTTTCAGTTGTGACTACACTTCTGTTGCTGACATTAGACTTCCTGCTCTTTAGGTTAGTCAGCTTGGGGCAGCAGCCCAAAAATATCACTCTACTATGCAAAGTGCATCATCCAATTTATCTGCGCCAGAGTTGCAAAACAACTGCAATATGTAGATTCTCTACCTCTTTGTTTCTTCTTATCTCCCCTGTTGGTGTGGTTGCACATTTTGTTTTAATTGGGCACACCCCCATTTTTTTTCACAAGCAACTAACCTGGAATTAGTCCCATTTAATTACTTCTATTTTGGCTATTAAACATGCTTCTATTTGCAGAACATGTTTTGTCCCCGCCTCTGTTTCATGGTTTATGCTTTCTGTTCTACTATCATGTCTTTAGATAGCTATTGCATGTTTCATATTTCATTCTTGTATATATTTGCAAAATTTTGCTTTTTCTAAATGGTCTTGGTTGAAATAAATAAAATTTTGTGGCCTATTGTATCTTTTGTGGAAAACTTTTGCTTTTAGGTTTGTGGTGTCAGCCCGGCAACTGGCTAAAGCTTTGGAAGTTCCATTAGTAAATGATTTAGGGTATACAAAAAGATATGTTAGGTGCCTTCAGGTAATGTTCTACTTCACATAATACTCATTTGTCTAACTTACTCCTTCACAGCAAGAATTGTTAAGTAATATTCACCTTTTCCCAACTAAAAAAGAATTATGGTACTTGATTGTTCTGATACACTTTCTTTGTTTAATTTTATCACTATTTTTGGTTTTCAGATATCAGAAGTTGTTAATAGTATGAAAGACCTTATTGATTACAGCAGAGAAACAGGGAGTGGGCCAATGGGTAAATTTTACTAATTTTTTATCTTGATTTTATTATTCGTCTCAGATAACAAGATCTATATGGTTGTATATTATATTAAAACTATTAAGTTTTTAAGAGGTCACTATACATTTATGTCTATGTTCAGTAATCTTCTGAAAAGTCTCATCGGGAAATTTATTTCGAATATTGAGTTGATTCTCATATTGCAATTTCGCCTACTAGACTTTGGGCAGAAAACCTGCTGTTTATGTCGAAATATAAAGCACAATTTATTTGTTTGTTTTCTTGGGAAAGTATTGTAATTTGTGATTTAGAGCTGAGCATTGTCATCTAAATATATTATATACATGAATCAACCAACTCAAGCCGTATTGAAATCTGAACGCAGCTTGTAGAGGCTACTTCTCTCCAAATTCCCAAAGAATCCATTACGTTTTGTGTTGCCTTGTTTGTCTGTGGAAATTACATTGTATCTGGGTTCGTATTTGCAATTATGTTTAACCTATTGAATTTATTTATTTTTGGTTGCCACAGATAGTTTAACCAAATTTCCTCGAAGAAGTTCATCTTCTGGGTTCCCAACTCAAGCACAACGGGCAGAAGAACTGCAAAAGCAGCAACAGCAGCATCAACAACCACAAACGTCTGTTCAGAACACTAACAATGACCATAGTCCAGTTCAACTCTCGACAAGTAATGGCATGGCTATGGGCTGTTTGAATAATGCCATCAACTTGGCCTCAACTCCCACCAATGCAAGCACCATAGTTGGGTTGTTACACCAGAATTCAATGAACTCAAGACTACAGAATCCAATGAATAATGGTGTAAACAGCCCTTATGGAGGAAGTTCGATTCCAATTTCATCTCCACAGGCACGACTGAGCACGTCTCAATTCCAACCTCCAACACCCTCATCGAAGAATACCCAGTCACAGCCATCACAGAATGCTGTAGCATCATCGGCTGCAAATCACTTGAATAACACAAATTCTTCACCACATGTTCCAATTCCTTTGCACCAACCATCACTTTCTGGGGATGATCAGAATGATTCTCAGAGTTCCGTCCAGAAAATTTTGCAGAGCATGATGTCGAACCAAATCACCGACCCAGGGGGTGGCTTGGTCAGTGCCAGTTCTCTGGTAAATGGCGGGAAAAATGTGAATGGGATTTTACCGACGACAGGAAGTGTAAGTCTCAATGGTTTGGCAAATGGAATGGCCATAGGTGGGGGGCTCGTTCAGTCTGCAATGATTGTTAATGGAATGAGATCTGCAGTTGGAAACAACTCGGTTATGAATGGAAGAATGGGAATGGCCGCATTGGCCCGAGATCAAAGCATGAATTTTCAACATCAGGATTTGGGGAACCAGCTTCTGAATGGTTTAGGAGCAGGTAATGGGTTTAATAATCTTCAATTTGATTGGAAGTCATCACCATGAAATTAGTTGAATTGCTTGCCTAATGCCCTTGTGAAAGATAAGATGACATATTTAGATGAGATAGGGCTTACCTCCCACTTTGTACTGATTTTTTTATTTTTATTTTTCTGTTATATAGTCTATAAAGGAAAATTTAGTTTCTGATGGGAGTTGTTTTTTTGTTTCTCTCCTTTTTCTGTGTGTATGAATGAGATGATTTTGAAGATGATCCAAGACAAAACAACTCAAACACTGCACAATTTTATGTTTTGAAATTAATAAAGAGATCAAATTGATAGTAAATATTTTTTAAAGATTATTTTTTTTGTCAATTTATCTATTAAATATAAAGTGTATATAATATTTTTTTCATTTTAATTGAATTTTTAATTTCTTAAACCCGAGTTTAAATTTTATTGAATTTTTCTACCTTGATTCTGAATTTTGATAATTACGAGATAAAGTTTGAAATTGATAAAAATATTAAAAATTAAATTAAAATATCGTATTAAATATTAAAAATTAGATTAAATCGACGCATTAAATAAAAATGCAGAGTAAATAGATTGAGTTTAAGATGGAAAGTTGATAAACTATACAAGATGTAAACTAATGCATGATATTCAGAGCATATTTTGCAAAATTTGAAGTGATATTATAAGAAGAAGGCGACCAACAGATATTCTCCGCTGAGTGGTCACTACTTTCAGCTGTCAACCCGTCAAATCCATCCAAATAGGAAGACAAGATAAATTGATAAAGGTGGAATTGAATGAATGCAAGCGAGGAGAGATGATTTCACAACACAGTTTTGAAATGCTGTCACATAACTTCCATGTACATATTTGGATGCAGATTATGTTCGCACCCAAATCTAAACAAAGATTTTGTTCACAACTATTTATTATACTTCAGACTAAATCCCCCAATTGGTTTTTACTAAGAACTGAAAAACACCTAAGTCTAGAAAGAACACATCTTGTGTTTCCCTCGTTGTATCTATCTCATATCGTTTAAAATATCAGATAGTGTATATTAACTTCTAAATTTAGCGATAAAAAGTAAGTAGGTCTTTTGATTTTATTTTAGGCAAATTACTTATTGAATTTAGGGGCAACTACAACTAAGTCAATATCGTTAAAATTGCCATAAATTATTATTTTTTTTTTTGTAAACGGCAGCTAAAAAGAAATAACTCCTGATAGAACGATTTTTACGATTTCAAAAAAAAAAAAAAAAAAAAGATAGAAAGCTCTACAGAAGTGACAATACCAAGCTCCAAAAGCTGATTTTCTAAACAATTTTTTTCTCTTTGGAAATTGCTCAAAAAAATTTACATGACAAAAACATGATTTGTTTGATGGTAACCTTAACGACGATAACTTAATAACTAATACCCCTAAGTTTAGCAAACTTGCCAACAAAAATTAATACACGAACTAGCTAGATTTTCAAAGTTTAGGGGGTTGCGTAAGTTTACCCAAATATCACCATACAATTGCAATTTATTTGCTGGCAAGGGTGCTTGCTAATGAAAGAATAGAAAGACAAGATATATTGCTAAAGGTAATAGAATTGAACTCTGAGGAAAGAGAAAACACAAGAGATGCAAAGCTAAAACACAACCACAGAAGCAGATCGAATTCTACTAAAGTCAGCTCATTTTAAAAAACTTAATTTATTGTTGTCATAAAAGTGACGCATGTTAGGAAGTAAAGATGTGAAACAAGTTACCTCCACGCAGAAGCAACGATCAAGCTCTTGTCTTGCCAGCCAAAATGAAGAGCTCCCTTTTCCTCCTTCACTTTGTACCTCTCACAGTACTCCATAATGAGATCCCTGATTGATTTGATTATGTCTGAGTTCATTGGACACGAGACGAAACCAGCCATTGTCAGCCTTGCCCTCCATTTTCCTGCAACTTCATATCGCTCGATTCTTTCCTCTCCCTCACACGCAACTATATTCACTATGTCTCTTGCGAGGCAATGCCTTTCGACGTTCATTCTGTCTTGGCTTTCTCTTGGAAGTGTGGCGTCAAGAGATTCGAACACTGCAGAATAATAATTGTAGGCTTCCATGAATCTTGGAAAAAATGGGGCAGTGTTGGTGTTCACATCTTGTTCCACAACTGTCACAACTTTCGGATTCAAGCTCTTTACCATTCGAAGGAGCTGGTCTCGAAGGTTTAACGTCGAAACACTTTCGTCTGGCATGTGGTGAAGTTGAAAAGCAAAGTTTACTATTAGTGCTTCACCAGGACGGCACTCCAGTATTGAGGGAGTGACTATTGATGTCCTAGAGGCCACTGCTCTGAACTCAAACGAGACCCCTAATACTTCAGCCAGCTCTTCAAGTCTCTGACCAATTATTTTGAGACCTCCAATGGATCTTTGAACGGATTCTGGGTCGTCAATTCCAGTCAATCTGAAGTGTTGGGACTTGCCAACTTGTCGATTTGCAAGCATTTGAATCAAGGTTATGTATTGAGTACCTTGGTTTATGTCAAAGTCTACAATATGAATTCGGCTTTCGTTTTTAGATGCCTCTATGATTGCACCATTTGCAGCCATGAACCCGAATTTGAAACAAGGGCAGACCTCAAAAAGTATCTGCATGGCTGCAAGGCGGTCGGAAGATGGAGGCTCTTTGCATTTTAATGCTTTGTAAAGACATTTTCCCGAGGCAGCAATTCGAGCTGCCAGGCCTTCCACCATGTAAGCAGCTATTCTCTGAGGAGGATCTCCTTGGATTGAGACCATCTGTCGTAACTCGTTTATCATTCCAGATGCTCCTTCGATGTTTCCTTCGGAGAGCAATTCTGCACAATCTAGGAGCAATTTTTGAGGAGTTCTTGGAGAATCTGGGGATGGAAATTCCTCATGCGCATTCTGAGTCAACGCATTCTGAATTGGATCGATCGATTCAGTACTGATTTCTGAGCTTTGGCTGATAAACATGTCATCATCTGCAACATTGTTTTCGCCTAGCAGCACCCTCTCTAGCTCTTGTAGCTGTAATCGGATTTGATTTTCATCGTAGTAGACAGGATCTGAGATTAAATCTTGCAGACAAGGTGATTCGGAATCTGAATGATACGGGTTGAGATTTCCGCTAGAATCAAATGGAGAATCAAAAGGCTGACTATTCACAAAGGAAAATGAACTAGCTTCGTTTAGTTCTGCAGCCATGGAATCAAATAAATACTTCTCGTAACCATTGTCACTCTGAAAGTCATCCGAGTACATTTTTGATATCTGACCAGAGCCGAGTATGTGGGTTGTCGACCCAGAACTGTCATCTCTATCGTTCAATGCATAATTGTTTGAAATTCTTTGTAATGTGTTGGATGACTTTGTCGATCTAACTAAAGACATCGCTTCGGATTTTTAGCCAGCAATTCAGGAAGCTTATTACAGCACTGCATCATCAAGATAAAAGGAAGTATCATAAAACCAAAAAAAAAAAAAAGAAGAACACCAAAAGTTTAGTTTCCCGGAGAAAATAAGGATTTCCAGCCAAAATTCAACCACTGTTTAGAATATTCCAGATTTTGTCAATTAGATTCATGCAAACCTCAATGACAGAGGTCGTTGAGGAAATTCGTCAAACACGTTGCGGGCGAGTTAGAGGCATCATCGTGTACAACTTAAACATTTGAAAAAAATTAAACCAACAACTTCAAACACCACAAAACTGAACATCTGAAACAGATACGAGATAGAAAAAACTCCCCAATCTCAAACCAGATTAAGAGTCATTAAAACGAGCAATTACCTCAGATGGAGACGAGTCTGCAAAGCAGCCCAGATGGAAGAGGAAAGGGTTTTTGAGGAAGTATTTATAAACCCAGATAAGAAACGAAGAACAAACAACAAGATTGATAAATAAGGAGTGCAGATAGCAAGAGAAATAATAGAAAAATAGGCAGGGATGTGTTTTCATCATCTCTGCAATTTCTTTGACCTCCTCCATTTGTTGTTTTACCAAAAGCCGCATGCTTTCTGCCGCTACGTTTTGTCTGACTCAATGGGTGCCAGTACAATGTGCACGCAGCTTCATTATTTTCTACGAAAATCATCTTTGTCGGAAAAACTAGAAATTTCTATCCTCCCCGCTCGATAATAACAAATATTTAAAAATTCAGTTCATGTTCATCCATCCTCAAAAAAATAAATAAATGGTTTAATTTATTAATTTAATTTAATTTTGTTTAATAATAATATTTTTTTTACACGTGGAGGCAAAGACCGAATACCAATAAAAAATAACAATTAAAATACATTTAATTTATTATATTATTCTACTGTACTGTAAATTTATTATTAACATATCAAATAATAATTAATATATTTTATTATATTAATTATAATAATTATTATTTAATATGTCTTTAAACATGTTTAAAAAATAGAACAGAGAATAAAAATAAAAATATTATTTATTATTACTTCTACTTTTAGATAAGCATGTACTCAAAATTTAAATTAAAAATTTTAATTACAGTAAGCATATAGTTGGGTAGGTAATAAAATTAATAAGAAATTATGTACCTAATTTTCAACTCATAAGAATTAAGTCTTAATCATCCTCCATGTTCTTACCCAAGACTTTGATTATTCTTCAATTAATTTTATACGAAATTGTGACATTAATTTTATTTTAATTATAATTTAATACAACATTGAGTAATTAAGAAATAAAATTTAAATTATGAGATTATTAATAAATTTATTATTAAATTATGATCGTTAATAAAATTAGTATTAAATTATATTTTTTTAACAAAACAACCATATCGTTTAAATTTCGATCAGAAATTTGAATATCCTCTCAGACGTGGGTTTTTACAACTCTATGAAGGCGTCTTGTGTGGCCACTCAGAGATGAACTTAACGACTATTTGGTCGTAAGAGTTTGCTTGTTAATAGATGACGATTTATTTAAAGATGAGTTTTTTAATAGCAATTGAGGTGTTTTTTTTTTTTAATTATTTTATAATAATTTAAAGAAATAAAAAATAATTACTTTTCATTTAATATCCAAAAAAGCAAACGCAAGTTGTCATCGATGACGTGAATTAGAAATGACAAATTTTAACCTAATCAAATTAAAATTAAATTAAATTATATTTGTGGGGCATTATTTAAATCAATGGATATGACATGGAACCGACAGATCTTACCGACAACACCACACCTCGCCCTTCTTTTGGCGGGGCCCAGAAGGAAAACAACTAACGACATGTCGATATGGAGCGCCGAACGGCTTTCAAAGCCCTTCACCAACACTTTTCCTTTTCCCGCTGGTATGATAAGCGCCACCATGTTGACAGTTAAAAATGGTGCTCCCTCCCGCTGAAAAGCAGCTTCATTTATTATTTTATTTGCGTGGAGAACTGGAAAGGCAACTGATTTTAGTGGGGTGGCGCTCTGAAATGGCTTCTTTTCTCTCTCTTAACCTTTTTCATTGCCTTCCCACCTTTCTGCGCTTGAGCTCTTTGTCGTCTTGGAAAAGCTTCGTTTTCCCGATTTGGGTCGGAGAAAATGGTGAAAGAAACTGAGTTTTATGATGTTCTTGGTGTTCTTTCATCGGCGTCTGATGACGAAATTCGCAAGGCTTATTACCTTAAGGTTTGGATTGAGCTTTAAGTCATTAAATCCTTTTTTTTTTTTTTTGGTGATTTAAGCGGGTTTAGTTTTTGGTACTGTTTGTGTTAAATCCGATTATCATCCATTTGAATGTTTCCCGCCGGTGATGTTCCTTTTCTAAATCGGGTTATGTTTTGATAATGTTATGAACAGACCTTGAATCGGGTGATTTTTGTGATTAAACAGACAACTTATGTTTGATCGAAACAGAACTTTATTCTCTTTGATTAATTAGTTGAGAGCATATTGCATGGGAATGCTTTATCTAATGCAGGCAAGACAAGTTCATCCGGATAAGAATCCGAACGACCCAAAGGCTGCTGAAAAATTTCAGGTAAGTCGATTTTCATTGAATGATCAGTATTTGATCATTGTTATCTAATAAATCATGCAATGGGCAGGTACTTGGGGAAGCTTATCAAGTTTTAAGCGACGCTGTTCAAAGAGACTCCTATGATCGAAATGGAAAACACTGCATCTCTAGGTGAGGATCTTTACGAAGAGTTAGCCATTGAAACAGAGCAAGATAGTACAGTTTATCGATCAAGAATCTGAAGTCATACATGTTCCTTCTCCTAATTATGATAATCCATATGATAAATTTTATCTAGCTTCATTGTATGCCATTTCAAAGGAAAGAGATAGTTTTTCTTCTGATATTTTATTAATCATAACATTTCAACTTCAGGGAAACCATGCTTGATCCAACTGCTGTCTTTGCACTTCTATTTGGAAGTGAATCATTCGAGGATTATATTGGACATTTAGCTGTCGCATCAATGGCTTCTTCTGAATTGTCAAGTGAAAGTGAAAATTTAGAGAGGCTACATGATAAGCTGAAGGCAAGTGTATTGAAAAGAGACATCTAAATTTACGTTTAACTTCATTATTTCAAATATCAATATCAATGAGGACATCTTTATGTTACTAAAGAATATTTACTGTTATATTGCCCAGGTGGATGGTTAAGATTTTCAAATTTCAGGAAGAATGGTTTTTTTTTTACTGATAGTTGTACACTTGTGGTAATTTCATCGGGATATACGACATGCTGACAATGTTTCATAATATTGCATTGCATGCCATTTTTACAACAATTATTTTTTTCTCTGTATCATTCAGTCATAGCATAATATCTATTCGAACCTTTTCAATAAGTATAATATTATGTTATATCGTTAGTTTTGCCATTTCGAACCTGTACTTTACGGCACTACTTTGTTTTACGCAGGCTGTCCAAAAAGAGAGGGAAGAAAAACTAGCAAGATTCCTGAAGGCTTTTCTTACTCAATATGTTCAAGGTGACAAGGAAGGGTTCTTACGCCGTGCTGTATCTGAAGCAAGACGACTTTCTAACACAAGTTAAGAAAGTTTCCACTTGCGTAATATCTCCTTACATGGTTCTAGTAAAAATTTAAAATTGAGACTGATGCTTGAAGAATTGAACAATGGTTTCATTAATTTCATCCATTTTTTTTCTACACTAAAAGAACAAAGCTCAATTCAATTTCCTGTCTTGAAATGCAGCTTTTGGAGTCAACATATTAAACACGATTGGCCTTGTATATTCGAGACAGGCAGCTCAAGAGCTCGGAAAGAAAGCCATTTATCTTGGGGTGCCATTTTTGGCGGAATGGGTCCGAAACAAGGGTCATTTTTGGAAGTCGCAGATAACAGCAGCGAAAGGCATGACATTTATAATATCTGTTTATCCATTTTTCCAAATTGGAAAACGTTTGCTATCTAACCATGCTTAGAATTCAAATTCAGGTGCTTTTCAGCTGCTACAACTTCAAGAAGACGTGCGTAAGCAATTTAAAAATGTGCCTGAAAACAATGTTGAATCACACATACGCCTGAATAAAGACACCATGATGAACTCACTGTGGAAGTTAAATGTAGTGGACATAGAAATAACCCTTATACACGTGTGTCAAATGGTGAGTTCTCTGTCTAATCATTTGGATAAATTGTTAGTGAAATTCATGAATTTGCCCCTAAATATTATAATATTGAGCTTTATTAAGCTGAAATGGGAAATCTAGCTTCTTTATCTGCTTCATAAAGTTTGGCTCAAGTGATGCTTCTCATGCCTTTTTTATATATTCCAGGTGCTGAGGGATAGCTCTGTGAGAAAGGAAGAGCTTAAAGCTCGCAGTTTGGCTCTGAAAATTCTGGGAAAAGTCTTTCAGGTTTTAGACAATAAATTCGTAAAATTATGAAAAATATGGGTCCCAGCTGAATTGCTATTTCTGTTCAGTATTCATTCACTGCTTGTTTGTTGTGTTTTCAGCAGGATAAAGTTGGAAAAAATGGTGAATCATCGAGAAGAAAAGGCACTGAAGAAGAAGACGATGAAACCAGTTCCGATAGTAGCGATGAAGAGGAGTCACCTAGAATGCTATCATATCGAACGCCTTTTCTCACACAGGTAAGCCAGATTGTTCTTTCATTGTTAGTTAAACTTGATCAGTTGCATTCTCACCATTAAATTCCTGCAAACATACTTGTAGAAAGACTGATTCTTGACAAACAATCACTCCAGATATCAGCAGCTGATTAATTTAATGATAATAGTTTAAACCTGTCCATTGTTTAAGAAAATAGCTGGGGTAGATCTTTACAATTTTCCTAGCTCTCGCTCACAATGTTGAGTTTTCTATTTAGATTTACATGTGTAATGATAATTGTTGTTCTTCTGAAATTAATTAGGGTATTGGCAGACTCTTCAAATGCCTCTGCAACCCTGCATTTGATGTAGATGATGATGAAATTGTGTACAGAAGCAAATGACTCTGCTTATGTTGTGCATAATTGTATAAATTCCCAATTGTTTTTACCTTATTATTTGTCATTGTTTCTTCAATATAACATGAATGCTGTCTTTCTATTTATGTACTGAAATGAATGATGATGATACAGAAGAAACTGATATATGCCAATATATTATAATATACCAATGAAATAGCTGTGTTTTGTGTTCATAACATGAAAAACAAATGTGTACAAAGGCCAGGTTCTCTTTATTTTCAGGCATTTTTTAGTATGAATGCAGGCTATATATTCAATGAGCAACACGAGGGTAAGTGGTAGAATTACGATGAGCTTGGACGGCACAAGCGCAATGCACAGACGTTAAGCTTAAACAACCACTCATTATGAGAGAATGCCTACCGGAGCAAGTGTGAAGGGCCGGAAATGAATCACAGAGGGCTTGAACTGCAGAAGGGGTGAGAGCTGTGCATTGGCTGATGTTTAGAGCTCTAAGCCCATCCTCGACATTTTTTCTGCTCACAGATAGCCATGGCTCACCTCTATTCTTTGCTCGCTTTTGTGCCAAAGAATACATTGCTCTGTCGGTGATGTTCTGACAATAATATAGCCCGAGAGACCTTAGATATGGACACCCATTTGCCAGAGCAATCACACTTTCATCTGCACAAGCCAAATAACTTTCCACTTTTAATATTCAAAACAACCAAGTATTGGGCTATGTGATCAAGAGCAACCCAAAACTGAAAATTTGAAATCATTGGTGAAAACTATGTTATGATAAAACTTTGCATAAATCTTGGGAGCTACAAAACTTAGAGTGAGATGTAAATAGAAACTAAAACATTGAACAGGTAAACATTTCCCGATATCGAGTATGATAGTGAAAATAAATAATAAAACAGAAATTTTGCAACCATCATAAAAATGCGTCAATAACGAGAATCAACTGAGTACAGATGTTTAATGATTTGTTTACCAATTTATAACCAGAGTCTACCTGTAATAAGAACACAGCCACACAGGTCGAGCGTTCTGAGATCAGGACAGCCAAGCACTAAACTCATGACGCCAACATCACTAACATTTTCACACCATCCAAGATTTACGGACTGTAATTGGTTGCAATGATGTCCAATGGCCTGCACAAAGCACATAACTATTGGTAGAACCACAAAAGATAAAAAAAAAAATTGAAGTACTTGATTCATAAACATTATACCTGCAATGCCACGTCAGATGCAGCTTTGACGCAGCCACAGAGATTCAAAACTTTTAGTTTTCTGCAGAAACGAGTGAGATAAACCAGTCCATCGCCACTGAATGATGAACAACCACTGATGTTAAGTTTCGTGAGATTGGGACAGCCACGACCCAAGGTGTATAGGGAATTATCACTAAGCTTAAAGCTTTTGCTGAGGTCCAAGACCTGGAGATCATGACAGAAATGTGCAATAGTTTCGACAGAGTCGTCCTCAAGCTGTGGCTTGCCCTGTCGTAGAATGAGAATTTGCAGTCTTGTGAATTTTGGAGCCAGAGATTGGACCAACCTGTTCATATTTTTGTTACACCTGAAGATTTAAATTGCAAAATATTAATATTGGGAATCAAGAAGTAAATCAAATATTTGACAAGTGAAACATTAATAAAATTAACTCTACGGAACCAAACATCCTATGATAGATTCCAACTATGACAAAAACTGCAGTTTTACAGAACAGGAACCTTAAATTTTTGTTTTATTAGAAGCATAATTTTGACTTGTACAGTATTATGAGTTAGACATGTTCAAAACATTTGGCCTAGCATCCCTTTCTAATCCTTCGATTTCCTCTCTTGCACCTCCACACATCTTATTTCATGCCCCAAAAACACGGGAAAAAGAAAATCGATTCTTGGGATGTTGAAATCAAATGCAAAGCGAGATTTTATGTGAAAAACTCTAATGGTAAGAAACCACGGCAGATAAAAGAAAATCACTATAAAAAATCAAAGTAAAAAGTGAGTGTTAAGAATCAAATATAATATATAGTCGTAATATAGTCGTAAATCAAAACTCTAAAACAGAGTCCCGAGCCTATTCTATTGGTTCGATCTCTTTCTTACCACCACACCCCATGAAAAATGCATATTTTTCCTCCAAAATTTGCTTTGGTACAAAACAGAATTCTGGTTATCGAACTCTAACACGGGATAACCAATCATACAATAATTTTCTAAGGTCAATCATTAACAAACAATCTTAAAAAATAAGAGAGCATATACAACAGAGTTTTGGTTACTGATCAAAGGATAGTAATCTTTCTATGCTATAAGAGAATCCAAATTCAAATAAGAGAGATATAGAGTGGAAATACCATGCAAGAGAGAGACTAGTAACGCCTGAGCAAATGGCGTCCCTCCACTCGCGGCACACGCCTGATGCAACTATCACCATCTGATCACCTAAAGGAGATACAATTTGCAAGAGGAGCTCCATAGGAATATCTTTCCACTCAGTTATTACCCCACCTTCAACGTTACTTTTGTTGTCACCGGCCCCAAGTAACATAAGCTCGTCATTGCACAGATTCATCTCCTGATTTCTCAAGTTTTCTTTACTCACCATTTCCCTTTACTCACCTAATAATAAAAAATAAAAAAAACAGAAGATTTAGACAGAAAACACAATTTCATAACTATACTACACAATAAAATGGATCGATGAATTTAAGAAAAAAAAAAAAAGGAGAAACAAAAACTAACCTATTTTGTTTCAAAAAAGACGTGAAAAAAAGGAAAACCCCAGCAGAGCTAATTCAAAGATTTTGCGAATTGGTGCGAATAAGATCTTAATATTAAAATCAAAACCAATATTTCAATGTTGATGAACTCTAGCATGAGTAAAACCCGGGGCAAGGAACTTCGAAGTCTAAAGAGAGAAAAAGAAGAAGACGAAGACGATGTAATGATCAGCTTGAAAATTCGTCAAAACAAAAAATCGAAAGACAATAGCTTGAAAATAACCAGATGATCAAAAACCCCAAGAAGAAAAACTCCACTATATTCAACCTCGATATAATCCCTTCAAACAAAAGCCAAAAAACAAAAGGAAGGAGAGAGAGAGAGAGAGAGAGAGAGCTTTGAACCTCACTTCCCCACTATGAAGCCGGGGAAGATTTTGCCACCTGACAGCGGTGGGGGGGAAAAAATGGGTTTTTTAAAGACGGGAAGGCTACGATATGAAAGAACAAATCAAGATAAAGTTGCCACGTGGAATCATCAACGCTGGATAAGAAGTGTTGGTGGTGGGAGACCACCAAAAGTGAGGTCCATGAGTTGAAAAGAAATAGCGATGATCTAGGAAGAGACAAAAAGAGCGACGGGTCCATGGTAAAGAAAATGAAGACGCACACACCGTTTAAACTCAGTTATTGGAAGATGGATTTGATTCCTTCCGTTTAAAATCGAAGCCGCATGTAAAAGCAATTCCAATTGAACACCAAACGTTGGTCAGAATCTGTTCGAATTTATTTTTTAAAATTAACGATATTTATAAATTATTTTCAATCCCAGTAACATAAGTTAAACTCTTACATTCTCCAATTTAAATTATAAAATTTATAAAAAGATTTTTTTTTTTTCTATATACAATAATGTTTTTTTGTAACACTTTTGAAAAATGTTATTGACACAAATCATATAAATTATTTCTATTAATTATTATTTTTATAAACTTTGTTTCAAGTAGATCTCACATTTGTCTCAAAATATGAAAAAACTCTTTGGCCTTTTGTATTAACTAAAGTCATTTTGCGCAATAATTTATCAAAATTAGTAATCTCGTACTTTTACGCGTGAAATTACTATTTAACACATGATATTAATAATATGTTCAAATGGATTATACTATTCTTCCAAAATTTGTGATCTTTAATAAAATTTTACCCTTTTTTTTAATAGAAATAAGCTACCAACCATTCTAAAAAAAAAAAACAAAAAAAAAAAGTTAATTAATTAGATCCTGGGAGTTGAAAGTCAGAGAGCATCCACGTCCCTTGATCCTCGCTGATGACGTAGATCCTCGGAATATCCACAAGCACTTATACCCGTTGATTTACCACAGAATCTCATGGTGACTTGGCGTTTGAGGGTGACGTGGATCATCCAGTCAACCAAAATTGGCTCTTTCCCCTTCAAGAAGGCGTACTACCTGAAGAAATAATTCAACTTAAGGACACAAATCATAGAACAAATCGAATTTAGTCTGAATTTGACATTCGAAGGAATGTCATTTAGAATTTTTCAATCATCTATTGCGATAATTAACTCTTATAAATTTCGTTTCTTGTAAGAAAAATATTCGTACCTCTCCCATGGAAGGCCGGTTGTCCGGGTTTCTCTTAACACATAAAGACGCGGCTTTAGCCATGAGGTATAATTGGTACGTCCCGTATGTCTTTCCGAGCCGTTGATCTACCAATTCATGCAATTCTAGATTCTCAATCAACGGCTCTGCCTGCATAGAATGTAAAAAAGTAAAGAAATTCCACTTATTCCAGCTATGAGTCTCTCAACTTACCCACTGCCGTAAAGAACAATGTTTGTCTTCTCCTTTCGTATTGCCCACTCTCCGTCCCGATATTAGCTGCAACAGCACAATGCCAAATGCATAGACATCTGTCCGAACCGACAGAATACCATTCTCTGCATATTCTGGAGCCAGATATCTGAATCGTACCAGAAGCTTTAATCAGTTTATCAATCTATCTATTCATGCGACTTTTACGATAAACGGGTTTAGCCAGTCGCTCACCCTAATGTCCCGAGTATCCTCGAATCGTGATGATCCTCTCTGACCTTCCATTTGGCCAGGCCAAAATCACCTAACTGAGTTCAGAGAAGAACAACAAGAGGAGAAAAGAAAAAACGATAAGAAAACTGAGCAAAAATGAACAATTTTATTCGCACATCTTTAGTACCAACCATAGGAACAAAGTTGTGTGTGAGAAGTATATTGCTCGGTCTCACGTCGCAATGTATTATAGGTCCTCCACGACACTCTTCGTGCAGATATCGTAGTCCTTTCGCAGTTCCAACAGCTATATCATGCCTCTGCCGTAATTCGAGAACAGATTCTGTCGATTCTGCGAGAACATGAAAAAAAAAACATGAACAAAAAAAGCAAAGGGTCCACACGATATAGATTAGAATTAGAAATCCGAGAGATTCTTACTAAATAAATGCCAATCGAGAGATTTGTTGCATATATACTCGTAAACCAGAATTTTTAAGTTTTCCTTGCAGCAATAACCCAACAACATAACAATGTTCTTGTGCCGAGCAAAACTTAAGATGAGCACCTCAGATTGAAATTGAGCAAATCCTTGAGAACTTGCTTCTTTTCGAACCTTAGCTGCAATGAGCTGTCTGTCTTTGAGCTCGCCCTTAAATACACGACCAAATCCACCCTCTCCTAATAAATTTTCCTTTGCAAAATTGGAAGTGGCGAGCTTTATGTCGATATAGTTGAATTTCATGGAGTCCATGATGGACAGTTCATTCATTGTCCCACAAGCAGAACAAAGGATAGGCGCTTTTGATGCCCTCTGCTTGGATACATCTTTGCTATGGCTTCCAACAGTCTGTGGAGCAGTCGAATGCCAACTTGCTCCGTAGGAAGATAGACCTGGAAAACAGAAATTTGTAACTCAACATTTCTCCTAATATCAATAAATTGTAGTTTTATCGACACCACGGGGTTGATAAACTAAAAAAGAGATGAAATGTAATTTCGATGCTAACGTTTTGGATCATTTACGTATTAGATTTTAAATTATTTTTTCCATAATTCTTTTGGTACTTTCTCATCAGTTTTTTCATTAAATTCTGCACATCAATATCATATTTTTCATTTAATCATATGTTTTAACTTGATTATAATCACTTTGACAATTTCTAACATGTTTTTAAATTCTATCAATCTCCTCTCGAATGATTTCGAACTCTAAGGAGAGATTGAAAATTTCGAAATGTGGTTAGAAATAGTCAAAATGGTTAGCACTTCGTCCAAAAAAGAAAAAAGATTTAAGCACCAAATTTGCCATTAGGGTGTTGACACTATCGCTACAAATCACAAAACAAGTTGTTGAATCTCACAACTGAATACAAGTTTTCAATAGGATGAATTTCACTACCTGGTTTTTCTTTCTTACTAGAAGAATTCAAAATCATCGGGTCCTCCGAACTGCATGAAGCACTTGAGATGTCCGTAATCGAATCCAAGGAACTATTATTCAATGAAAAGCTGTTGCAAGAGATGGACGTCTGCTCGTTGATACTGGTATTACTATTTGATGATGAAACCTGCTTGGACATAGAATAAACCACTTTTTCTTCTATAGTCTCTGCTTCGCTTGTGACATAAGATCTAACAATCTCCACAGACCAGTTGTTTAGAATCAAACCAAGTTTACAGGGTATCCATTTATGGTAAAACTTCAAATCCCATCGAAGGTGCCTGTTAAAATTTAAAATATAATATTTAATTGGTAAATTGTGCCTTTTTATCCAAAAAAAAGATTCCTTAACCGAAGCTAGAGGCAGGTCTCAATAAACAAAAAGCAGACAATTATAAGGGATGATTAGAATCAATGGTTACTAGAAGTATTATTAGAATCTTTTAGCTTATGGAGATTTTATATGAATTCAAACATATAAAGACATATTTTACCAGAAATATAAATATAAATACTTCTGATTAATAATACAAATATAGTTGACTTCAAGTGGGCTATAGAAAATACGATGATCAACCGTGAGAACCGGTAATTGTACCTCAGAAACAAACGTGAGTCGTGAATTAATCCAATTCAAAAAATAACTACCTGTCAAGTATTACCCATTTTGCATTACACTCCATAACCTCTTGTAAAACAACCTGCCTAATGGGATATCCAGCAGTAATTCTCACTTGAACTTTGACCTGATTAGTAGTTACAAAAATGGCGAACAAAAAAAATTAAATTCTTCTTCAATAAACTTTGGTAAACAAAGGAAGTTGAAAGAATATATTTAAGTGCGATTGATCGTAATGTTTTGTTAGTTCTTGCTCTTGTCACAAGAAGTTATGTTAATTCCGAAAAAATAAGGCACGGTGAGTGAAACATACCAAAATTTTATCCCTAAATTAAGGATCCGATTTCCGCAAAAATTGCAATTAAAATTCTAATTAACATGCAATCAAATAGTTGTCTTAAATTAAAAGAGATTTAATCAATTCTAAATTGAATTTCAATCAACAATGATTTCTAAATTACAACATAACCCTAAATTGAACTGGCGTTAATCGAGAATTTTCCAGAAGGAAGGATGTTGCCGTTGGCTCAGAATAATAACTTACGGTTATGATTTTATATCGTTTAAAATGATATTTCATACTTTGTTGCATTTAATTTCAATTCGAATAATTTTGTTTCATGATTTTTCAATTAACTACGTCATTGTTTTACAATTAATAAATGAGATTTTATTAATATTTATTTAGTATTGAATTTTTCTAAATATTTATTTATAGTTGTTTCAAAACTTCTGTCTAATTAATAATTTCCAGTATTTTTAAAGATTTCGAATTAAGAAAATTAGAGTTTTATAACGATCAAATTTTACTTAATTTGTAAATCGATTTGGGAAAAATTTGAAGGTTTCAAAATGAGAAAAAATGATAATAAATTTTGAGGTCATTATAGACAAGGTTGTCTCACGAGTATATCCAAGTACTTGAAGTAAACCGGCAGTACATAGCAAGAAATTAGACATCTTAGCTCATAAATTGGGCAATATTGACCACGTTATATGGTATATGAAAAAGAAAAATCTTCAAAAAACTGAAGAACAAAAGACATAAAGAAAACTTTACTGATTTAATTGCTTCTAGATATCTAGGAGATCCCTAGTTCAAATGAGAATAGGAATTACCCCTTCAATTTCACACTTTTCAGCAGTGTCCAGCAACATGGTTGCATATTCATCAACTTTCTCCGCAACTTTCTCCTCAATTGCTTGAAATCTTGTTCCAGCAAAAGAATCAAGGCATGCTTTTAGTTGGTATCCCACTGCGCATAAAGGCAGAGCTATACTGAGTTACCATGTCAACTCTGACTGGAGAAGCTACTAATATTTGCATGTTTATGTCTAAGTAGTTCTCAAGTGAGAAAATTTACAAAAAGCATTCTAAATCAGTACAGAGAGAGAGAAAATTTTTGATTAGATGGAAGACAATTCAATGATCTAAGAGAACAACCAGGATGGAATAAACATTGCAGAAAAGCTTATCACGATGAACTGAGGATGGTGATCAACAAATTGCCTAAAAAAAAACAGAAACTAAAACAAAATGTAAAAGCACTTACTGGGGTGGGGAACTTTATGAAGAACTCCAAGAACAAGAAGAGTGGCACCTCTGCGAAGAATGTCGCCAACCATTCGAATCGCATTGACAGTGAGTTTAAGATCATTCTCGGTGTGATCCCTAGTTGCATCATAGGCGACGACCACATAAAAGGGCGAATGAGAATGTTCCATTGATTTGACGCTCTTTAACGAAATCGCCAAATGGTTCTTCTCAATCTTTGATGCAGAGTTGCAGAATATAAAGAACTGTTAATGAAATAGGATTGGTGTATCTGCTGACAATGACGCCACATGGCGATTGGGATTGCGACCCAAATAATCAAAAATCCTGAAGAATTTTTGGAACTTCTCCTCTCGTTCTTCTGATGAATTAGACAAATCTTGAAATTGTAAAAGGAATAAGAAATATACTGCAGAATATCCATTCAAAATCAAGGATAAAAATGGCAGAAGAGATCGCCGTCTTCCAAATCCACTGTTTCTCCTCTAAATCTCCGACAAAGATGATTAATCAAGCATACGACTCAGCTTCTCCATTACACAAATAGCAATCATCCTTGCTTTGATTCCTTGTATTCGTCGTTTAGCGGGTATTACCTGATGATACATCGACTCGAATGGCAATATCATCTTCTCCATTTTTCCTATTTTCTTATAATTTTTTTTTTAATATTAATTTTTAGTTCAATTTTGATTTTAATAAATTTATTTCTAACCAAATAATCCTCAATTTAATCTGATAAATTCAGCACCTCGGATCTACTGCCAGATTTTCTTTTTATTTCTAACTAATGAAAAAAAAATTTATTTATTTTACGTGCTAAATTTAACAGATAAAATAAAAACAAAAATATATTAGTCAACTTCTCTTAATTATTTTCTTATTTTCGTATTTAATTTTTTTTCTTATTTTACACATTACTGGTTTCAAATTAATTTTCTAATTTTTTGATGCCTTCAATTTTCAATCTCAACATAAACAGTTAAAAATCGAACGAGATCTGAAAAAAAAAAAAAAAATAAGCGAAAACTATATCTCGAGATTTACGTGAAAAAGAAAAAAAATTACCAACATTTAAGAAATTTACTATGATCAAATCAATATACAATTAAGTTTTTCGATTTAAACAATAATATATAGAGCAGTGTCAAAAATCCTAATATTGAATATGGGATTGACCAGCGTCAACTAAAATTTAAGGAACAACGAAGTCTTACTTGAGGCATTTCAAACATTCTCTTGATCATCTTCTTCCTCGGTTTTCCAAACCGGAAATCTCAAAACCAAAGCCAGGTCCATGTCCATCTCTCCAGGATACTGCAATTGGCTGTCCTTAAAAACACAGACAATGTTTTTCATTCCAACCCAACTGCAGCCACTCGATTTCTCCGAAGATTTATGTCTGATGGCATATATTGCCCGAATCATCCTTTCCCACATCCCTCTCGTCTGATAAGCTCGAGCCAACACAACGTGAGGAAGATCCGATCGAGGTTCCATTTCCATTACCCTCACCGCAACTCTTTCGATGATTTTCAAGTCTCCATCAGCTGTACAAGCACAGAGAAGAGACCTCCAAATCGTACTACTCGGTACATACGGCATTTTTGAGATGATGTCCATGGCTTCTTCGAGTTTACCAGCTCGACCCAATAAGTTCACTATGCAAGCGTAATGCTCATCGGCAGGCACGATTCCATAATCTTTTTCCAGTGCCGAGAAGATGGTCAATCCTTCTTCGTCAAAACCACCATAGTTGCAGGCTAATAAAACTACAGAAAGAGTTATACCATCGACTCGCAGGCCTTTTCCGACAGCTTCTTTGAAAATTTGTACAACCTCATATGCTCTACCGTTGGTCGACAAACCCATAAGAAACGTATTCCATGATATTAAGTCTTTCACTTCCATGTTCTTGAATATGGCTATCGCACTTTCTATCAGTCCAACTTTCGCATAGATATCAACTAGTGAACTGGCAACAATAGGGTCGTACTCAAATCCCAATTTTACGACAAAAGAATGAATTTGCATACACAATTCCGTCGGCATGAAGACTGAGACACAGCCCAACACACTGCTTAGCGTAAATTCACTTGGCCGGAGGTTGTCCCTCAAGGCACTTACGAACATCCGTAAGCCATCGTGGCCAAAACCATGTTGGGCATAGCTTGAAATCATCGAATTACAAATGGCTAAATCCCGCTTATTTAGTACATCAAAGAGTCTCATTGCATCAACCAAGCTGTTGCATTTGGAAAACATGTCAATAAGAGCACTCAGGACAATGCTATTACAAAAACATCCTACTTTGAAGCAAAAGGCAAAGATTTGCTTACCCATTTCCAAATTCTGCAAGCAAGAACAAACGCTAATCACCGCGGAGAACGTGAATTGATCGGGCGAGTGGTCCGTATATCTCATCAAACAGAACTGTTCTAGTGCCAACTCTTCGAGACCTGATCTATGGCAACTAAAAATCAAAGAGTTCCAAGTGATAATATCCACATTCTTCATCGTGTAAAATACGTTAAACACATAATCGATTAGGCCAAACCGTCCATACATATCAATCAACGAATTTCCAAGAACTATATTTGGCAAAATCATACCAGTTCGTATGATACTGGCGTGAATTTCCTTCCCTTGACGAGTACACTGAGCAATTGAGACCAAAATTGAGTATGTATACCCACTTGGCCTAAATCCAGCTATTTGCATTTCCATAAAAAAGGAAACTGCATATTCATTAAATCCACACGACTTCAGGCCAGAAATCATGGAGTTCCAACTAACAACATCTCTTTGTGGCATTTCATCAAACAGGATGCTTGCTCGTTCGATATGGTCAAATCTCAACAAACCCTTCAAGAGTATATTCCGAGATATGGTATTCTTCTCCCTGATATCTTCGAAAACCTTCCATGCATCACCAACTGGACCAAAGTGAACATACATCTCAAGACAGCGATTCCCCAAAAAAGTATCGACATTCAGTCCAATTTTGATCAACTGGGCATGGATGGAACTGGCAAAAGAGAACAATCCAAAAGATAAGGAGACGTCTATGAGATTAGAGCAACGATGAAGAGAAGTTCTGCGGGTAGCATGAAGTGGCTTTAATAACGGGTACATACAATCTTAGTTCTTGCCCAGTATGAATATGAACCCAGACAATTGCATTAAAACCTGAATTCAATCTTAGTTCTCAAATCAAGTCGACGATCCCTTCTCCTTCCGTCTTCCCCTCGAGAAGCATCAAACCTGAAATTTGCTGTATAGGAGAAAGAAGTAGCCGAAGAGTGAAGGCCCACGAACCTACCATTCTGTACCCAGGAACTTCGATCTCGTAAAACTTTAGATTGGTAAAATCTTAAATAAATTACAGTATTTATAACATATTTAAGATTCTATGCATAATAAAACATTATATTAATTGTTTCTCCTGTTTAAACTCAATTTTAAACTAAATCCTCGTCCAATTGCGAAACAAGCCCTAATTAATTAAGAAAAATTAAAAAGAAATCAAGCACACAAGATTTTCGTGATTGAAACAAAACTGTTCTCGTCAACGACTAAAAACTTCAACTGTAAAATTTTATTAGAGAATTAAAAAAATAAATATTTTCAGAATATTATATCATTGCGCATAGCAATCACACCATAGATTACCAAAAAAGTAATGTTTCTTGCAATATCACTAAATTACAAGAAAATAATGTTTCTCTCTCTTATTTTTTCTATGGCTCGCTCTCACCCGTCTTGTTTGTCTCTCTTTTTTCGACTCATTAATCTCTTTATTTATAACAAATAATATTAGCTAAAATTGAATTAGACATAAACCAAATCGGACCAAAACAATTATTAACACTTCATGTGACGATCATTAATTAATAATTTATTTTAACTATTTATAATTTATATTAATCAATACACAAATTATTCGCGTACACATGATTACCTCTTAGAATATAAGTTTAAATCATAGAAATATAGATAATACATCTAAAGTAAGAAGTAATGATTTGACTTTTTTCCAAGATTTTAGCCTATAAATATAATTGGGTAAAAATCAAATTTGAATCACAAAGTACAAGGTCAATTTGAAATATCTCCTAAACTAAAAACTCTAACAATTAAACTTTAAACTATCTAAAATGTAATAAATCAAACACTGGTGATGTGCCAATAACCCTCGTTCTGAATTTACGCCAAGAACAAGGGGATGATCACCCTCTATTCTGTTAAGTGTTTACGGGACATTGAACATATTAGATTAGGGGTTAATGTGTGCAGTGAAGACCTCTCGTTCAATGTGCACAGCACGTGACTCGAGAACTGATGGTCTTTGCCCGAAAACACCCCCCCGGTTCATTGCACCCAATTTTAAGGGTGCTCGAGGACGGAGGGTCTCCTCCCCGGAACGACCCCCTGTTCTTTACCTCTCCATTTCATAGGGTTTTCGGGAATGGGGGTCCCTACCCTGGAACAACCTATCGTTCTTAAGCGAAAATTTTAAGAATGAGGGTCATGTCGATGATTGCCCCCCGTTCTTAAGCCAAATACTTAAAATCGGGGGCCGTTCAAGGGCTGAGACCCCCTGTTCTCACGGTGCCAAAAGATTAAGGTAAAGAACGAGGAGTTGTTTTGGAGCAGGGATCCCCAGTTCCAAAGCTCACTTAAAATTGGAAAGACATGAAACGTGAGGCTGTTATGGGGTGGGGACCCCTCGATCCCGAACATCTCCTAAAATGAGAGAGGTAGGGAACGAGAGCCGTTCTGGGACAGAGACTCCATGTTGTCAGTCTAAATTCATAATGAGGGATAATCAGATCTTCGTTAATGTTTGATTTATTGTATTGTGGATATTTTAAAATTAATTATTAGGATTTTTAATTCACGAAGTTTTTTAAATTAACCCCTTATTTGAAGTTCAAAAATTGATTTTTACCCTATAAAATTTGGAACTATATTTTTTATATTTTGAATTTATAAGATTATATTTTGCTGATCATAAGATGATGATTAATAAACACAGACAAAGGGATTCCTTATTTAACTCGAAACAACATTAATCATGGATGCACGTAGCAGTGTGGAACCTTAGTAAAATAAAGCTGCGCGTTTGAAACTAACAGAAACGAAGCTGTCGTTCATGGCGACAATGGAGACCAAAAGGAGCTGTTGTTTGCATCTTCAAATGGAAGTATCATATCGTCAACGTTAAACCCCATCGTTTGATCATGATCTTGACTCGAGTTCATAGTCTCCGGATTCCATGGCTGCGATCTTTGCATTCCTTCCATTGTCTCCATATTTTGACCTCCATATCCCTGCATTATTTCTTCCCCACCTTCCATCAATGGCGGCGGCAATGCAGCCAGAACTTGATTTTCATTTTGAACCACGGGTTTGGTCAGGAAATCGTCTCTCCGGCCAACATCGTTTAAATGTTGATCAACCACCCAGCCTAAATCCCGCAAATCCAGCATCGTTAAACCCAGGAGAGAGTTCCCGGTGAGGCAGTCAAACATAACCCGAGTCATCTCCTTCTCTCTGTTCTCCTTCACCAGCTTCTTTAGCTGTTCGTTGGCTTTCGCGATCCTTTGCCGGATGAAGCTCTCCAGATTCACCATCTTCCTACTCTGATCCATTTCCGGCAGTCCTCTGAACCTAGACAGAACTCGTTGAACTCCACCCGGAGACGGCCATGCCTGTTTAGAAACAACCCATTACAGACAAATCCGGATACTGCAATAATAAACAATAGTTACCATCGTTTGACGGCGTTCATAGCCGTACCTCCGGCAGAGTTTCAAACGGACTGTAAATCATGGCGCAGGCTTCGATTCCGCAGAGAGTACTCAGCTCATTCAGCTTCTTTATCAGACCTTTCTTTCTCTTCTTGAAAGTGGCTTTCCTTGAGGAATCATTGGAGATGAATGAAAGCGTCACCTTCTTTCTGGTCATAGTTTGAAATTCTTCTGTGCATGGAGCTCTGCTCCCATGCAATCTATTTATATTATTTTCAAAATGAATTGCCATAAATTGAGCTTGCAATTCCTTTTTTTTTTTTTTAGTGAAATTTATTTCCCGTTTGAACGACAAATTTATTAACAACACGACACGGGACATAATCAACTCGGTTTCACAATCAAACTTAATGTACAAAACTTCTTTTCATTAACGAAAAGTTATATTTCGCGACGGAGAGGGTAAAATAATTTAAGGTGTCCACCGTATGGTTAGCATAAAATTAAATCTTCGAGTCGAATCGGATAGTTGTCAACAGAAGGTTTATAAATGGTAGATCAAAAAATAGGTTTTAAAGAAAAAGGCAACGTAATAAAATGTAGTAGATATGGTGAAAGTATTGTTGGAAATAGGATTTAATATGGGGGTTTGCTGAGTTGGATTGTCGCGATCTTCCTTGCCCTAGATGCTCTTTCTTGGTCAAATAGATCTCACACTTCGCTGTCTTGATTCTATGTATCCGAAGCTATTCTTTAGTCTTCTACTTTTTTTTTTTAATATTAATTACACTTTAAATCTTTCAAATATCAGCAATTTAAATTTTACCATTAATAAAATATTTTGCTATTTGATTTCAAACTCTATTAATATCTCAACACGATTCAAAATCACAAGGTAAAATATGGACAGAATTTGACTCAAAATCAACAAAATAGTTAGAATTCTATTCGATACACGTTATTTTAAATACTGAATTTAATAAATAAATTGACAACAAAATTTAAATTAAAATAATTAAAAATTGAGATTAGGTTTCAGATAATAAAAAATTTAAGAACTAGTTATAAAAAGACCTCAAGCAATTGCAATTTACCATTTTTATTTCTATATGAAACATTTCAGTGACCCTTTATATCAGCAGTTGATAATCACAACGCAACTAGTAATGACTCGTTTAGCCGAAAAAATACCCTTTGCTAATGGTGCAACCAATCCACATTTGGCATCTGTTAATCATGCATCTTATTCTTTTCAAACATTCGCTCAAAAAAACATGGCCTGATGGACATATTTGCAGGTCCCTAAATGCATGTGCTGTGCCCTAAAATCTTATGAAGCACAAGGAAGTGGAGTTCATCCAATCTGGAAATACATATTAGGAGAAACAGACAAGTAGAGCATATAGTGAATGACTATTGCAGGAGACAGAAAAAGTTAGGGCAATTAATTATTATCCGTCAACAGCAATGTTTGTGCTTCATATTTAAAGGTAAAAAATTGAGAAAAAGTGTCACCCAATGATCTCAATCAACACAATTGTCACAGTTCAGTCTTGCCCATCCTGAAATATAACCCAAAACAATGAGGATAATATCCTAGAAAGCTTTCAAATGTATAATTATGCATAAAAAAAGACTAAACACTATTCCTCGTCAATTTTCATCTCCTAGAAACCCCCCCGCAAGAACTTCACTTCTCCATATGTTTAATTTTTTGAGACCATGCACTGACGTACAACGTTGTATCTAGTGATTATTAGAAGCAGAATCAGGAAAAGAATTATAATACCTCAATCCTGTTGGTGGGTGTATCATCCCCTTAATTATGTAAGATTATATTATACCTGAGGATTCATTGGTTCACTAATCTTGGGAAGTTGTGATTTTGTAGATGAACTGTCAAATATACGAGAACAATCTGTATATGCCGAGCCAATACCATATCCAGCACCAAAAGCAATTGATGCCCAACGAGTAACTGGTCTCCCTGGTTTTAACAAGAATCATAATGTTTCAAAGGATGACACAAACAATTGAAGAAAAATAGCAAAATAGATCAAACAATACCATCAATGATACTAGAAACTTAGTAGAAAACCAAAACGAGGTAGCGAATTTTAGTGACATCAAGACAGACATCAGTGTGAAATTTAGTAATATCCACTTCAATTCATGGTCCTTGACATAGATGATAAACCTCAATGCTCTTTCCATCCAAAACCCAGAGCCTGTTTAGATGGGTTTCCAAGACCCTTGGAGACAAATTTAAACAATTCTTGCTAATCGACTCTAAATTTTGTTGACAATCTTTTCCTGCAAATTACAAAAGTACTTAGACAATGAGCCTAAGCTGGATGGTATTTACTAGAAGGTGTCATTGAGCCAATGAAAATGACACTTGTCAATATTATCATAAGAAGCCCTTAAAATGAATGCCAAAAAGATCAAAGCATGTAACCATCCTTGTTATGCTTAGAATTTCAATGAACCGAAACCAAAGAAAATAGTTTTCTTTTGCAAGTGAAAGCATTACGTCTTAAAATTTAGGATCAAGTACAAATATGACTGGAATTCCTTCAAAATGTTTTAAAATTCTTTACATGGAAGTTCTGGAGATATCCTCTCTCAACTTAGGTAAACACTTTTCATTCCGTCAGGGTATCCAATTAAAAGTAGATCCAATACTTCATCGTCAGGCTCCATCAGTAGGAAAGAGCCATCGATTTACTTTTTTTTATTAATATTAGCAAGAGTTTTATAAAGGAACAATGATCATTACATAACCTTGGTCATTGATTCCAAATTAAATTGATTCTTAATTACTAGCAGACTATCAAAACCATCTTCGAAATGAATCACTTAAATTAGCCGATAATAGAAAAACAAAGGAAAAGAAAGAACGAAATTATCCATATCTATTCATAAGATGCCCATTTCTTTCGACTGCACAATCAATATTTTCTGAAATAAAACCAACTAATAAGAATCAGATATTGGGTCCTGCTAGACCACCTCAAAACGATACAACGTTCAAGAAACCATAGATCCAGCTATTTGAGGCAGCTTGTCTTCGTAAACTGGTTAACAAATGATAAATACTTGGACGATCGGGTGCAGAAAACCAACAAGTAGTCAACAAGCAATTCACAAGTTATAACGAACCATTCTGAGTCTATCTAACCCCTCTAATCCACCTCCCCCTAAGTCAGCTCTCAATTCAATCTTTTATCTCAACTTCTACAATTTCGTTCTAGCTCCAACTCCAGCAACCATGGTAATGGACGCAGAATAAGGAACAGATGCATGATTCAAATTGGTTAAAAAATGGCAATCTGAACAACTAGCTTTAACAATTGTAACGCAGCATCAATCACTTCCAATTCTAAACACAGAGGAAATATTACTATTGATGTCATTTATAATGCAAACAGATAGCTGAAAAACCGCGGAGGGAAAATATAGAAAAGAGTTGGAACTAACTGAATAAAAGAAGACCAGTAAAGGCGCCAGCGGCGGAAGAGTAGACGAAGCGACGGACGGTCAGATCGAGACACGCATCCCACTTGGCGTTGACGTCGTACTGCGGAGGAATAATTTCATCGTGTTTCGCCATCCCCACGAAATCAAAGCCTGTCTTCTTCTCACAGCTCTGCTCCTCCTCCTCCTTCCGATGCGTGCTTTAGTGGCCGCGCAACTGAATTGCTTCTCTTTCTTCTTCCTGTTTTTCTGCAATTCTTTCAACAATTACTAATAGTACAATGGGCTAGCTTGAGTTGGGCCCAAAGTCCAATCTTTAATAAGAGTCACGGTTGGATTAATCGGTATTTGGTCCATGATGGGGTTACATTAGAGGAGGGAGAATCGCATACACATGCACACAACTGGCGTGGGCAAAACCGGCCCAAACCCATGAATTTAACCATACTTGTAACTTGGTCCGGTTCTGGATAGGTTCTACCTACCAACAGGTCTGATCTCGGCTACAATTTTAAGACCCGCGGGTACCGGTTAGCTTCACGGTTTTGGGAATAAAAAACGGTTTAAAACCAAACCAAATCTAGGGTCAAAAATCCGATCCGTGCTGAAAAACCAGCCTCAAATCCCACCCAAATTTCGAAAACTCAACCCATAAAAGCAGCTAAAAAATGTAGATCATTTTAAAAAAAAAATTTGAAACTGAACCAGTACGTGTCTTGCCCTAGCACAACAGTGTCATCTTTTTTGTGGTCCAAGATCTACCGTCTCACAGAAATTGCTCCACAAAGTTATTATTTGACATGTAAGTTCGTAACCAAATTACCAATCATAAGAAATGTAAGTCGATTCAAGCAACTAATAAATACATGATCGTATTTGAGAAAATTGGAAGATGCTACACAACACTTAATTTGCATAATTGTCACTAGTTCATCATCATAATTTCTTATTTAACTTTCAAGAAATGTCTTCGACAGTTCTTTGGCGGCAAATAGTTTTTGTAAATCAAGCATCCACGATTTAGTTGTAGTGAATCGAATCCGAATCCAAATCAAATAAACAAATTATGATCGAACTAGTTAATCACAAATTCAGCAAAAGGGGAAAAAGAAGAAACGAATCGGGTATAACAAAAACTAACCTAAAAGAGGGATCGTCTTATCGTCAATTTCGGGAAACTGAAAATCCCCATTTACATTCCCATTGCCATCTTCACACTCATAAGCAAACCTAATGAGCAGTAATTGATCTTCCAAATACCTGTGCAAAAGACATTCTTCATCCTGCCTCTTCGCCTCCTCCTCCCCTCCACAGCCTCTGTAGCAACCTTCCTCACATCGACGCAGTCCATCCTCATTCAATAATTCTTCCGGCGATTTCCTCCATCTCCGACCGTAATATTTGAAGCAGAGCGCTCCAACGCAGAGAATTGGGAAGATAGCAAGGAGTAAAGGAAGGAGGAGAGGCGAGCAGAGCAAGAGAAAGACGTAGCGAGGTCGGCTGGAGCCGAGCCATGTTGCTACTCCGATTAGCATGATGTTGATTGTTGTCTACGAGGAAAAAAACGATGAGAGATAGATCTCGGACGTCCAATAACGGCGACGGTTTTCATCTCAGCAAGAAACTGACCGGTGAGGTCTGTTTTGTGGGTTTTACTCTGGTGCTTTGGCAAAACAAAGCAGCCATCTTTGCGACGCTATGTTTTTTTACTACTAATTGTACTCTCTTATTATACTCAATATTTAGGATTGCGCATTTGTTGGTTCTATTCGGTTTTAGAGTAAAACTGAACCCAACCCTCCAACACCGAACCGAACCAATAAGCATTCGGTCCTAACGAATTTGAACCGAAACCAGTAGGCACTTCGGATGGAACTGAATTGATGATCGAATTGAAATTATCCGTTCGATTCCAGTCTGTCAAATAATTTTTTTATATAAAAAAATTATTTTAAAAAAATTAAAAAAATATATTATGCATATAAAAAATAAATAAAATTATGTAATATTTCAACTCAAAATTTTAAATATAACAGTTTACGTATAAAATCAAAACAATGCTAATTTTGAATTTTCTTAAAAAGGAGACAAAAAGAGAAAATTCTAATCAACTTTCATTGATGAGTAGATGATCATCATCAACCAAAAGCTAAATAATATCTAAAATGATAAATAAAATTGCTTAATAATATCTCAATCTCATGAGTTCATAACAAAATAATTAATATAGCAAAATATAAAATCAAATTAAATTATCAATTAAATAATAATATCAATTACCAAAAACCAAAAGTGCTGAAAAAATACTGAATAATATTCGCTTCAAGCCTTCAACCATTCCACTAATATTAGAACACTGTCTTCATCTCCATTAGTTGATGTAAAATTTGTAAAATGTAATTGACAAATTAATTATGTAAAAAGAATTAAAAAAATAAAATAAAAATATAAAAAATCATTTGTTCAACTTTATCAATATTATCTATTGAATAATTAATGTTAATTGATTGATGTTTTGATGTCTTAATCTTGTTTTGACTGCAATTAAGCATCTCGACAGTATTTGGGGACAAAAAAATACGAAATGAATTAAGTACATATTTACCACTACTAAAAGTTGACTATGAATCAACTGTTGAAATGAGGATAACCATTATATCTATTGTCATTTTACTTAACAATGGAAATTTGTTTTCCATCATGCCAGAATATCATTTTTATTTAAAAAATTTTCTAACATTTTCGATAAATATTGATAAACTTCAGTCTTATTATTTGAAATGTCGTGTTCATTATAACAATTACAAAACATCTCATACACCTTATTATAACCCAAACTACTACTTTGTCTCATCACGGTAGAAGTCATTCCAACAATTATATTAGAATTATTTTCAAAATTTCAAAACCCAAATATGATTTATAGTTGACATATAATCTTTCAATCACATTTTTTACTTGTCTCACTAAATCATTTGTCTTCTTATTATCAACCAACATAGTGAGACAATGTTTCAAAAACTTTGTTTTACATCTAAGATCTAGTACAATTGTCACATAAATCAACAAATTAATTTTAGCACAACCACCTCAATATTTGTCTTTTTTTTTGCATGTCAATAGTCATTCTCCTCGTCAAGACACACTCAAAATATTACTGGATAATCATTTTCAAATTACACACTTCACTGATAAAGATATTCGAGGTAACATGCGAGGAGGTCGAAACGACAACAGTTATATCATAAAATATCTTCAAAAACTGAATAGACTCTCTAATATTAGCTCAATTTTCTATTGTGAGTGGTCTTTCTCTGCCCAAATCAAGAAAATAATGACTATCATTTTCAATTAACTTTACAAAAGCTATTTCAAATTTTTTGGCGCTTTCTAACACCAAAATATGTAGAATTTCATCTAGTAGGCGCATTAAGACAAACATTACTTTTGCAAGTGATCTTTATATTTTCAACACAATTTCTAAATTGTTATAGCCTTACATGCGAAGATCAAGCATATTTCACAACTCTAAGTAATCTGGCAATAGACTCTTGATGATCTTAGAAACCATCTTACCATCAAATGTGTACAAAATATCGCATATGCATGTGTTCCTCATTCAAAATTAAACCATTCTAATTTTTAATAGTTTTGATCAAATATGAAATTGGAATATCATTGGAAGAAACATTGTTAACTGTAATCGTCAAAACATTTTCAATTCTTTATTCAAACAATTATCTTTCTAGTTCTTTATCAATCGTTTTGCCTTTATAATTTGAAATCAAACAAAGATTGATAACTTTCTTTTGCAAGATCCAGTCACTATCAATATAATGAACAATTAATACCATGTAACTCAAATTTTGAACAGAAGTCTATGTATATATAGTCAAGCATACTCGTTGATATGTCTTTATAAATAATCTTTCAATTTTGTTTTTTTTATTATAAATATTCAAAATATCTAGTGCAATGGTAGTTTTAAAAGGTATGACAAACTTTAGTTGAACATATTGCGAATATGTTCTAAAATCTTCTCATTCAACAAATTTCAAAGGCAACTTATGAACAATAATCATATTTGCAAGCAATTCTCAACAAGTTGCAAGACTAAAACAAGTTATATTCATTCACCCTCACATATTTTGATAACTTAACATCTTTTGCTTCCTATCGGCATTTGCCAACAATTTGTTGTAAGTAAAGATGTGTTTTTTCAAGTTTGATGTCTCATTCTTTGATGCATGATATGCATATGACTATAAATAATGATTACATTTTGCTCTAGGATTTTTATGATCAGAACTTTTAATCGTAGTAAAATGATTCCAAACTTTTGATTTTTTTCTTTTCGTTTGACTAAGAGTAAAACCCTCTACACTTTCAGTCATATTTTCCGTCCTAAAACAATATTTAATTAATTAAATATACAATTAAGCTACACAATTAACAATTTACATCAATAAAAAACAAATTAAAGAAATAACATAAAAAAATACACAGTTCACACTTCAAAGATACAATTAACTTCACGCTTCACACAACACAAAATTAAAGACAGAATAAAGACAAAAATACCAAGTCATCACGGTTCATGAAATTAAGCTACAATACACATAATGACAGATTAAACTATCAGTCATAAAGCTATCACAAATTACACAGTTTAGACTTCAAATTCACGGAATCATACTTCACGAAATCACAATTTACATGCTATACAGAATCACGACTTCACAGTGGCACTTCACTTACAGCGGCAGTGTGGTAGAGAAGAAAACTTCAAGTGTCAAGTAAAGAGTGTCAAGAGGAGACTGGGGAGCATCGAGTGTTGAGTGAAGAGGAGTGTCGAGCATCGAGCGTCGTGCGTCGAGTGCCAAACGTTGAGGATCGATGTGGTTTGTGCCCTTACGACCTGCAGGCGAGTGATGAGGGAAAGACAACAGCTGCAGATGAGGGAAAATGAAACTAGGGATCATTGAGAGAAACTTAAATATCGATTTTGTCACTTGGTTTGGTCTATAACCGAGTATTCATTAAAAAAATTGAAATGTTGGTTCAGCTTGGATTTTGTTGATTTTCAAACCGACAAACCAAAAACCAAACCTAAAAATTCGATTTCTTCAAAATGGAACCGAATTTTAGATTTGTAATGGCCACTAGATTAAATTGATCAGTTTCGATTTAGTTCATTGCTTTAGAGTCGGTTTTGAACACTCCTACTTTTATTATTACATTCAACATCATTGTTTGTTTGGATATAAAATATAATTAATTATACGTTTATGGAGAATACATTATCAATCAAGAGACCTTTAAATGACATCAACTATTGCAAAAAATATAAGCGACCAGTGCTCTTTATAATTTTAAATAAATTTTTGCATCGTAATCTTGTAACACGTAAAAAAAAAAAAAGGAGAATAATCATGAATTAATATTATATTTACACTATTTTTATTTCACCGTGACACTCATTTATTTATTTGTGTAATTAATAATTTATATTTTATTATATTAATGATAAAATTATAAAGAAAAATATAAGATAAAGATGATTTTGCTGAGAGAGAATAGTCAACCAAGCATGCCACCAAATAGTCAAAGTGTATAACCTCACAGTCAACGAATGTGGTCAAACATGGACACGTTAATCCTTCCCCAAGCATCTCATAAGTCATCATGTATAAGTGGATACATCATACAAGGCCACCTAATGGCCAAGTGTTGATCATGGCAGACTCTCATATCTAAACTATAATTCAAACTCTAAACCCTATCAATCTATTAATTGCTCGTCGATCCCAAAGGTAAGTCTAATTTACAAGAGATAGTCACGTCTTCGACATCAAGGCATTTTAAGTTACATACGATCAAAATATAAGATGATCTTATGATTACGGAGATATTAGACTAATCAAGTTTTAAAATATTTTATAGAAGATGTAACTAATTTTCAATTTTTATTATCTCTTGACTTTCACTTTGAATCCTAATTTGGTAGGCTATCGAATAAAAGGATAATTTGTTGTACGTGGTTCGTGTAAATGCAATTCAAAAGCTAAGGTTCAATTAGTTTTATGGTTAGACTACTTTGAATAAATAGCTTTTAAGTGTCACAGATTTTCTCGTATTTTTGTTCAGATTGGTGTACGATTTTCACAAACCATAGATTGGTTTGTGATAAATTATCATAGTTGATCTAGCACATGAAATAATCACAGCTCTAACATTCTTAACAGTACGCTTCAAAACACTGAATCAACGAGATGCTGGCTACCTTTTATTTGCATCTTTGGTAATGTTTCTTTCTAAAAATAGAAACATCTAGGTAGGGAAAGAAAATCTGCCATCGACGCGAAAACAAGCTGGACCTGGAATTGATAAAGCAGATGCAACCAACGCCTGCTGGTCGAAGCAGTGGCAGTGGTGGTGGTGGTGTCGGAGGCGGAGGGGAACCGAGTCAGGGGAGCGGACTTGCCCGATTTCGCTCAGCTCCGGCGACCTGGTTAGAAGCACTTTTGGACGAAGAAGATGAAGACCTGTTAAAGCCTAATCAGTGCTTTACCCAACTCCTGTCTAACCACTTGGAAATACCCAGTTCTCAAAAGTCGGTAACTTTTAGTTCATCGGTCGATCAGGGTTTGTTTCAGCTCGATTCGTCGGATGGATTTCTGAGGCAGAACAGTTCGCCGGCCAACTTCCTAGCCAACGGCGGAATCGGGTCTGATGGGTTCTTCCTCAACTCCCGAATTTCAGCTTCCAACGACTTCCCATCGCCGAATATGGTGGTATCTCCAAAGACGTCGAAGCGGGCTAGGGAAGCCGAAATCAAAAGCCTTCATCCAAAATTTGCTGCTCAGCTGGTAATTAAAGTTCGAACTCTTACCTGATTCATAATCTTATTCATTCACCCACCTCTCTATCGTTGAACAGAAAGAGGAGCAAAATGTTGAGGTGCTTGGCGGGATTTCAAGCTCCATTGACATGGAGATGGAAAAGCTTCTTGAGGATTCAGTACCTTGCCGAGTCCGTGCAAAGCGCGGTTGTGCTACTCACCCTCGGAGCATTGCAGAAAGGGTAAAACTTATCTAGATCCCACACTATATATCTATTTGCTTATAATAGTTTGTTCATAGTTTTAACAACTGAAATTTTCTTTTGAATTTCAATACATAACTATGTCGAATTTAGCGGTTTTAATAAGTGTCGAACATTTATACATAATTATGTTAGTTCTAAAGAATTGTAATAACAATGTTTAGTGTGCTTTTTGTATATTCATTCGTAATTCCTCAATTCTTTGAGACCTACCAAGTTGTGCTGTCTCAAACAGTGTTTTTAAAATACTGATGTTGCACTTAGGTATGATTTTAACTTGTACTTCATAATACATATAGTTTTTCGATGCAAATTTTTACAACACTTGTAGTTTCCATTGTAGAGATAGTAAAGGAAGGGGGTGTGGGAAGAGAAGACTTTAAAGATAATTTTACCCTAAACATTCTCTCTCTCACTACCAATAGTTTAGTTCCTCAATTAATTGCTTCGACTATTTTAGATTTTTCTTTGTTGTTAGGTTCGAAGAACTCGCATCAGCGACAGGATAAGGAAGCTTCAGGAGCTGGTACCTAACATGGACAAGGTAATACCATCATTCTTATTTCTACCATAGTTTCTAATGGCTCTCCCATAATTATGACTTGGTTTAGTATGGTTGAGTTCGACTGTTCTCGAGCATTCATTGAAGAGTTTTATGAACTTGCCATTTAGAGCTAATGGCTTATCCTAGAAAAACATATTAACATTGTTTTCAATCCATCTATCCAATTATATCAAATTCATTTCCCTCAAAGATTCATCTTATAGTGGTACCATCCAGTTTTCGACGTTTCATCTTTCAAGAAAACATTCACATTCTGTGCAACAAAAAGCTTTCTCTATAATCACCGGCTTGGAATCGCTCAAAGAATACCCGATCTTTAGATTTTCCTGACATTGTTTTAGATCGTTTATGGCAAATAAATGTCATATAATGAACTTAATTTTCTTGAAATCACTGAAATTGAGTCAACAGGTCTAAAACAACTTTTCACATGCTATATTTCTACGAAATATACTGTTTTGATTTCCGTTTTGTCATTCAGATTATTGCCATATGATTCACGCTTTTAGATAAATTCTTTGTGGGACCACAACAATGATAATCATGTCTACATTTGCTTGTGATATCTCATTGTACTTCTTACATGTATTGTGGCTTTGACATCTCCCTCAATTTGCAATAACAAGTCTAGATAGTTTACCTTTTGAAGAAACTAAGGTTTGCCTGGTATAAACTGCTTTTATTCAAGTTTTTTATATTTATCTGTAGCTGTTCATCATGGCACAGCTCACCCGGCTTTTTTACTCGTAAAAAACGTATCTGATGCTTTAATTTTGCCTTGTATTTTCTGCACTAAGCATGCCTACTGATTCAGCATGCACTGTTCCTCCGAAGAAAGTTTTTAAACTTTGGATTGCTCGACTTCCTCGTTTGTAAACAAGGGAGCTAAGCAATGCTCGAATGCAATCGATGTAGCTTTATAATATCACTACATTATTTATTTGTAGAAAATGGTATATTTGCATGCCCCGCTCAAGTGTGTGTTGGATGTTACACTGAGCAGTATAATTGTATACAATATGGTCCAATAAATTAAAATGTGTCCATAATTTCTCTATCTTGTGTTATGACTCTCTTTCATTCATCTGCTTATCCTGCCTGCTTCCTCCATTTACAGCCACTTGAGAAAACAAACTTATCTCTTGGTATTAGGCAATATATTTGGATTTGATGCAATAATTAATGAACTTCTTTACGCAGCAAACAAACACTGCAGATATGCTCGACGAGGCCGTAGAGTATGTCAGGTATCTTCAGAAGCAGATTCAGGTACCGACACATTGTCTGAATCTTTTACATCATTTTTAAACTCATTCGAAATGTGTGACGGGGACCCTTTTCATCTTCTCGACAGGAACTGTCGGAACATCAAAGCAGATGCAAATGCGTGGACAAAGAATAGGTTATGGAGAAGGTAATTGGAAATTTTGGTCCCAGTTTTCTCCATTAATGTAATTGTAAGTTGAACAAGGTTGGTTGTTGGTGGTGGGTTCAGCCAACATGCCGTCTAAGAGTAGGTTGTAATTGTCCAAGGTTTTCTCTGGTGTATCATATGGCATTATTCTTAATTCTTAAATCTGAGATGACTTTAGCTCATTTGATGAGTTACTGATGTAAAAGCTAAAAATAAGTCGCATTCGAGCATTATAAGGTTGTAAGCCTCCATGTTTCTGAGAAACTATCATTTTATGATCGATCGAGATCGAGTGGTTCTTAGCCTGTTTTTTCCGTAATTAAATGGTTCGAAAACCAATTTATGATATTCGAATTTGTGCAAGAAATGGGGAATGAGTAAAAATAACAATCAATAGCGAAAACACGACAAAATCTAGTTTTTCTCTGGTTAGCATTCAATACATAATTGGCAGTAAAAACAAGTCTCAGTTGCTTGACACTGCACTGCATAATTTATCAGATTCCTAAAAAGGAAAACACCATTAAAACTCCATGAACATGTCCTATCTACGTCCTAACCAGTCAACACTAAACCGGCGTTTAAACAAACTGACCAAAGTAAACCTTCGCCGGCATTCAGACCGGCGGGCTAAGACGTTGGTTGAGGTACACAAGATGCCAACTCAAAGCCATCAGCGTGATGATGTTGAGAAAAGATGAAAACGAATTTAGCTCCTTCAGTCTCCTGTTTAGCTCGTCGGCCGCCCCTCTTCTCTCCCCTTGGCCGCGCTGCAGCTCTTCTGGCGTCGCCACCCCTTGCCGCCTCACCGGACCATGCTGCGGCTCTTCTCCTGCGCGTGTCTCGGGAAGCACTGTATCGTTGATCTCCGCCGGCGTTTCTCCTCTTCCTCTTCCCTCCTCTTTCTCCGCCTTTATCTTCTGGAACATCACCTGCAAAATAGAACAGTTTTTACTTCCTCTGCAACTCTGAATCACTTTTTACTTTTTAGGAACATCAATGTAGGGAAAATGGGTTTTTTTGGGTTGTTTACCTTTGTCGCGAGAGGCTCGACGTAGAAGGAATTGACAAGAACGAGTAGAAGGGCTGCGAAGAGATTATATCCTTGAAGTACCTCGGCTGTGTTCGAAGATGGCCATCTGGTATGGCCCAGAAGATGGCCCAGAAAAGCCATTGCAATGCTTGTAATCATGGCTCTAAAATAAACTGGGTAGATTTTGCTCTGCACCACTGCAAATTGATGCCTAGGCATGGCTCGGGCCAGTACATAACTCGATATAAACGTCATCCACACGCTCATTCCGAACGCGATAGCAAAACCCAGAAGGCTCACTGCGCTCGCTAATGCCGGAAAAGCCATGAAAATTGACGAGTGGATTATAAGCTTTCTCACTCTCCAAAACAGAGCGTTTACTCCTCTGTGGCTCTCGTCCTTTACTGTCTCTGCAACTTTCTTTACATCTTCCATGGCTTCTTTCCCTCTCGCTTTTGCTTCTTCTTCTGATTTTTCTACTATCTCCGATACGTTCTTCGCCATTTTTTTGACGGACTTTTTCGCGTCTTCCACTTTTTCTCTTCCCTTTTCCGCCGCCTCTTTCGCTCCGTCCTTCAAATGGTGGGTTTGCTCAGAAACTTTGTCTTTCACTTTCTCCACGGTCTCTTCCGCCTTCTCCTCGACGTCGTGCACTTTCCCAACTGCAGCCTCCTCCGCCTGATGGGCCGTCTCCGACGCCATTTCCTTCGCTTTTCCAATGGCACTCGATATCTTATGCCTGCATTTACCAAAAGCGTCGCAGATAAGCTCTTTCGCCCCGTGTCTATGACCTCCATCACCTTCAACCCCATCTTTCGCCGCGTCTCTCAGAACCTCGGAAGAAGAAACGCGTCCCTCTTCTTCCGAAGCAGGAAGAGAGCCGTGTCGGTCGGAGATTGAAACTCTAGTGTTGTGCTGGCCTTGGTCGCCATACTCGACCACTACAACTCTGTGGCCTTCTTTCACAATCACATCTTGGCCTTCGTTCTGATTCTTTTCTGGGATCGGAGACCAAACTCCAGAAGCTGTGAGAGAAGAAAGAACCAGGCAAATTGCCACAAAATTCATCATTTTTCCTTTGGATGATCGTCTTCTTGCTTCTTCTCGAATGGATGGTGATTCTCTGAACTTCTGTTACCCATTCTGAGGACTGAGTGGAGCGTAGTTGTCTGCCCACGTAGCGTGATGCAGTTAGTTGGCGACGTGTCGGGCTAGGGGATACCCACGTCGTGTGATACATGTCGAAACCTGGTCGAGGCAAGTTTGGGCCGTTGATGAGTCCGACGTGGAAGTCAAACGGGTTGCTATAAGATAGGATTAGGATTGGCTTTCCATTGGCGGTGTGTTTTATTATATAATAATAGAAAACCTTTTTGCTTTATTTATTTGTATTTTAAATATATCTTATTTTGTAATGGTCCTTGCGGGCTTTTGGGCCCAAAGTAAAGATATTTTAGCCCACCACCATCTTTGAGGTTTAACCGGGTCGGTTTCATGGCTGGAGGATTGGGCCTTCTTAGATTCATTTATTAGCCCAGGTAGTCTAAGCTTATGTTAATTTCTTATTTTAGTTATTTTCTATTTTGTTTAAATTTTCATTTTATTAAATTATATATTTACATTCGTTTACTAATTCATTAGTTTTTTTTAATTTATTAATTTCTTATTATAATTTTTCTTTTATCTGAAAATTGAAAATTCTATAAAAAATATGACGACACAATCCATAACAATGCAGTCCAGGTGCACAATCTCAAATCGTTTGGAATAGTAAAACGTAAACGGCCTATAAATGAGTTTTCATCTTTATCTAACACAATACGTTTTAAGTTAACCTCAATAACAAAATCGTACGAATTTCGACCAAAAACAAATAATATTATATTAAAAAAAATTAAATTTAGCGGGAAATAATAATTGGAAAAAGGGAGAGGCAAAAGCCATTATCATGCCATGGAATTCAAGAGAGAAACTCAGTCACTTCAATTATATAATAAAGAAACAATAACTCATTAGAGATCTAAAAAAATGATTAAATTAGAGCACATTGCAGTGGTTGTTGTTGGGTTTATTATGTTAGGGTGGAAGAAGAAAGACAAGAGTGGAGAGAGAAAGAGTTGCAGCAAAGCTGTAACTTTGGCTGCATCCAATAATGCTTTTATTTATTTATTATTAATTATTTAAGAATATTTTTGTTTCATAGTTCACATCCATGTGCTTTGTTTTCCAACCCACATTCATCTTTTCCTTTCAACCTCCATTCTTGTCTGTTCCAATGCTCAATTGATCTACGTCAACTTAAGCCTATCTTTTAATTTTAGATATTTAAGTCAGTATAATAATTAAGATAAATTACAAATAATTAAAATAATATGTTAATTGCATTAACAGATGATCGACGTATCGAGAGAAAAAAGATAGTCTATGTATGCACGTCTAAAAATTAATTCATCACCGATCTTATTTTTATGTGTGCGACTTAATTATAATGTATTTTCATAATTTTAAAACAGATAATCTCACAACAAAAATTATCGTAGTTATTACCAACGATAAAACAACGAGGGGCAGTTCAACAATATCATATGCGAAAATTATCGAGAAAATAACAAGACATTCAACACAGACAATGTTCATAACATAGTCTAATTATAATCGGATCAAACAATTGTTGTTTGAACGAGATAGAAAAAGGGTCAATAAAAAAAAGAATCCCTTTTTCTTAGTGTCATTAATATACGGTTGTTACGTGGCTTTCACAAATCACAACGCTTCCCTTTGTCACTTTCCCTACCAAATTTCTATTTCATAACAAAGAAATAATGCCCAAATAATAATATTAATAATAGTCAGTGTATAATGCATAACAGTAACCTTTACCCTTTAATTTTAAAATATAGTTAAGTTCATTTATAGATGATTATAAATAATTAATTTATTAATTTAATTACATTAATTATTATTGAACACATGTACAAATATTTTAAATGAGTAAAATAAAAAAATTAATATAATATTATTTTAATTAATTATTGTTATATAATTAAAAAAGTAAAAATGAAAAATAATAAAATAATTTTCAATAAAAATCATAAATTAGAAGTCACTGGCAAAATAAACCATAAACTATATTCGTTAACAAAATAAATCTTAAATTATAATTCGTTAACAATATAACTCTTTTGCAGTCGCATGTATTTGAAATAGGTGCAAAATACGTTTGAGAATAAACGACTTTAACTTTACATAGTCAACCAGAACTAAAATGAGATCGTACGCACTTGAAATGAGTGAAAATTCACTAAGAATCGCGCGATTACGTGCATATGAAATTAATGTAAAATGGACTATGGATTGTGTAGTCGCTTGCAGTTATAATGCATGTGAAAGATTAATTTGTTAATATAAAATAGTTTAATATTTATTTTTGTTAACGAAAATATTTAAAGTATTCTCTGCATTACTCGGGACAATTATGGCCAAAAAATAATTTATCAACCCTACAAATGAAACGTGAAAGGAAGAGACAACTACTAGAATCTCTCTCTCTCTCTCTCTCTCTCTCTCTCTCTCTCTCTCTCTCTCTCTCTCTCGGAAGCAGATGTTTGGATTTTTCAGGGTGCAGAGATGACGGCTTCTCCTCCACCATTCTTCTACCCATCTCTTCACCTTTAACTGTTGTCTTTCCTCTCTTCTCCATTCTCCCATCCATATCTTCTCTCTCTTCCAACTTCCCTCTCTCTCTTTCTTTCTCCGTTCTTCGTCTTCGGTCTTGAAAATTGCAGGCGCTGCAATGTCGAAGCTGGTCCTTGAAGTTGTGGACGCGAGCGACCTCATGCCCAAAGACGGCCATGGCTCTGCGAGTCCTTTCGTTGAAGTGTACTTCGATGACCAGCGCCAGCGCACTCAGACGAAAAACAACGACCTCAATCCCTACTGGAACGAGAAACTCGTCTTCAACGTCACCGACACATCGCATCTTCCCAGCAAAACTATCGATTTAGCCGTCTACAACGAGAGGAAATCCGGACAACGGAATTTCCTCGGCCGGGTGAGAATTTCCGGCATCTCTGTTCCGTTTTCTGAGTCGGAATCTGCTGTCCAACGCTACCCACTCGACAAACGGAATCCGTTTTCTCACATCAGAGGAGATATAGCGCTTAGAATTTATGCAGTTCATGATATTTCCTCGCACCCACCTCCTCCTCTGCACTCCGTTAATGTCGATTCAGAGGAAACGCCATTGCAAGAAATAAACACCAACGAGTACGTCGATGAACGCAATAGGAAGAAAAAGAAGAAAGAGGTGACAACGTTCTTCTCCATTGGAACCGCCCCAGCTAATCCTCCTCCTCATCCTCCACCTCCATTGTTTTCCGGAGTCGAGAAAGCTTCTCAACCTGCGACGGCGACGAGGACGGATTTCGTTCAAATGGGAATTCCCACTGCCACAACAATGCATATGCAGATTCCGAAGCAGAATCCAGAATTCGGATTGGTAGAGACGAGTCCGCCATTGGCAGCTCGTATGAGGTATAGAGGAGACAAAACAGCCAGCACATACGACCTGGTGGAGCAAATGCATTACTTGTACGTCAGCGTAGTCAAAGCTAAAGATCTACCCGCCATGGATGTATCAGGAAGCTTAGACCCATACGTGGAAGTGAAGCTGGGAAATTACAAAGGGGTGACGAAACACTTGGAGAAGAACCAAAACCCAGTTTGGAAACAGATTTTCGCCTTCTCAAAAGAAAGAGTTCAATCAAATCTTCTCGAAATTACAGTAAAAGACAAGGACGTTGGGAAAGATGATTTCGTCGGAAGAGTTCTTTTCGATCTCTCTGAAGTTCCTCTCCGAGTTCCCCCTGACAGTCCCTTGGCTCCTCAGTGGTACAAATTGGAAGAAAAGAAAGGAGAGAAGACGAAAGGGGAAATCATGTTAGCTGTCTGGATGGGAACTCAGGCCGACGAGTCGTTTCCAGAGGCGTGGCACTCAGATGCTCATAGTGTCAGCCATGGAAACCTCTCAAGCACCAGATCAAAGGTCTTCTTCTCCCCAAAACTACATTACCTTCGAGTTCAAGTGATAGAAGCTCAGGATCTGGTCCCCTCTGAAAAGGGTCGAGCTCCAGATACATACGTGAAGATTCAACTCGGAAATCAGTTGAGGGTCACAAAGCCTTCTCAAATGCGAGTAAGCGATCCAATTTGGAACGAGGAGCTTATGTTGGTCGCGTCGGAGCCATTGGAGGATTTCATAGTCGTGTCGGTGGAGGACCGAATCGGAGCCGGAAAAGATGAGATATTAGGCAGAGTGATCGTACCAGTCAGAGACGTTCCCCAGAGACTTGAGGCGAATAAGTTCCCTGATGCCCGTTGGTTTAACCTCCACAAACCGGCGACAGCTGCCGACGAGGACGCCGACAAGAAGAAAGACAAGTTCTCAAGCAAAATTCACCTCCGACTCTGTCTAGACGCCGGATATCACGTTCTCGACGAGTCCACTCATTTCAGCAGCGATCTTCAGCCATCTTCCAAACATCTCAGAAAGCCAAGCATTGGAATTCTCGAACTTGGAATTCTGAGCGCTAGAAATTTACTGCCCATGAAAAGCAGAGACGGTAGAATTACCGACGCTTACTGTGTGGCTAAATATGGCAACAAATGGGTTCGAACCAGAACTCTCCTCGACACCTTGACTCCGAGATGGAACGAGCAGTATACCTGGGAAGTCTACGATCCATGTACTGTAATCACAATCGGAGTTTTCGACAATTGCCATATCAATGGCAGCAAAGAAGACGCCAAAGATTCGAGAGTCGGAAAGGTGAGAATTCGGTTATCGACGTTGGAGATCAATCGAGTCTATACCCATTACTACCCTCTGTTAGTTCTTCAACCTTCTGGGTTGAAGAAACATGGCGAACTTCAGTTAGCTCTCAGATTCACCTGCACAGCTTGGGTTAATATGGTGACCCAATACGGAAAGCCATTGCTCCCCAAAATGCATTATGTTCACCCTTTATCAGTCAGGCACATTGATTGGCTGCGCCACCAAGCAATCCAAATTGTGGCCACCCGCCTAACCCGAGCAGAGCCGCCGCTCCGGCGAGAGGTCGTTGAGTACATGTTAGACATTGATTCCCACATGTGGAGTCTACGAAGAAGCAAGGCCAATTTCCAAAGGATGATGTCTCTTCTCTCCGGGATCACCGCCATTTGTCGATGGTTCGATAGCATCTGCACTTGGAGAAACCCATTGACGACTTGTCTCGTCCACATTTTATTCTTCATCCTAATTTGCTACCCCGAAATGATCTTGCCCACGATTTTTCTCTATTTGTTCGTAATTGGAGTTTGGAACTACAGATTTAGACCGAGACATCCACCTCACATGGATGCAAGACTTTCTCACGCAGAGTATGCACATCCTGACGAGCTCGATGAGGAATTCGACACTTTTCCCGCTACGAGACCGTCAGAGATTGTGAGGATGAGGTACGATCGACTGAGGAGCATGGCCGGGAGGGTCCAGACGGTGGTTGGGGACCTGGCGATGCAAGGGGAAAGGGCCCATGCTATATTGAGCTGGCGGGACCCAAGGGCCACAACCATGTTTATTCTCTTTGCCTTAGCTTGGGCTGTGTTCATTTACGTGACTCCATTTCAGGTGGTGGCATTGTTGGTCGGGCTCTACTTGCTCAGGCATCCAAGGTTCAGAAGCAAAATGCCTTCCGTTCCTATCAATTTCTTCAAAAGATTACCGTCCAAATCCGACATGCTCCTATGATATCAAGGTTGCCAACTTAAAACATCCTATAAAGTCTCTGTTTCATTCATTTTCAAAGAATAAACATAAATCCAATGCGGAGAACAGAATTGCAATAAGGTGCTTCCTACAAACAATCAGACCCTCTCCAGTTAAAGCACTCATCCCAATCTATATGTATATGCTCTACCTAGTATGTATTGGCCGTGATAATGAAATGGAATTGACAAAGCAATGTTTCCATTAGAGATCAACATTACTCAGTTTAACCTTCAAATTGGAAGGTGGTGACGAATGGGGAGGTCTTAGTAGATTGGACGACAAATTTTTGAACCAGAGGTTCAACAGAACGATAGCACTGCTTGTCCACGTACAATATGAGCAACTGAAAAGAATGAAAATATTGCATTTGAACGCGTGATACAAAAGCCGCTTTAGAACAATAGAAAATACCGATATACATTGTAGAGCCACGGCAGGAAGATAAGCTGAGATACAAAAGCCAAATACGTATAAAGCATGTTGAAACAAATTTTCTAACCTTACACTTGCTGTCACATAAATTTGGGCGTAATTCCAAGTAAGACTTCTCATAGGCTTTTGATTTTCTCTTCCCCGATGAGGCATCTTGTCAACCAGCTGGGATCCTCATAGGATTTACAGTATTGAGGTGTAATCCCAAGATCAGCTCCAATTCGATCGTATTCCTTGAGAGCTGCTTCCATCTCTGATTCAACAGCAGCATCATCTGCAATATCAATTGCATTCATGCTTAGGACATCAGCATAATGCCTCTCCCTGTCAGCATCATTCTGGAAGGACTCCATGGCAGGACCCTGGATTTTTCAAGTTTTATGAAACAGAAACTATATGAGAAATATATGCTAAGTTATAACATAATCCACTCAAAATTGGACCACCATGACCAGGAGACAGATCAAACATAAACTTTCTCTGCGCAAACTAATATGCTGAACCATATTAATTCTTAAATCTATGTCTCCGTGAGAAACCAATTCAAGCTCACATAAATTATTATCTGACCACAAAAACCTCTCCAAATAAAGATATCAAAATCATAGAGGAAGCAATTAAATAACGACAAGTAGCTGATTATCATCTGCCAAATTCTATTTAAAATTGTTGATGCCAGACATAGACATTTGTCTTTCTTTTGAGGCCAACTAAATTAAACATCCAAAGAAATTCAATAATCAAATGGAAAAATTAAGTACCTCACACAAGTCGGCATAGTGTTTATATATCTCACTGCTTTTATCTTGATCACCAAACAACGTTCCACCATACCAACCATTAGCTTCATTAACTAATGTCATTTCATGGTACCTTTAAGTCAAAGCAGCATATCAAACCAAGATAAATATCCAGAAAAGACAGAGCTTAATGTAGAAACTAATAAATAAACTTCAAACCATATCCTCTAAGCTATCATGAATGTTCCAGCTGAAATTCCTTTTTGTCATAAATTTCACTAAGTTTCCCAGCAATTTTTATTCCTATTTTATAATCGAGAAAGCAGAGGTTTTTAACAAACTAACTTACACGTATTCTTAACAAACTATTCATGAGGCAAGATGAAATTTCTTCATTGCTGTCTAATGTGGAAAAACAAAATCTTAAGACATACCTCCCGATATCCTCATCATTTATACTGCAACTGACAGTAAGCAAATTTAAGTTGCAGATATCAACTTCTGTCTCGTCCTTGGGTCTAGCAATCGTGGATTCACGAGTAACTTTTGGACCACAAACACTTTCCTCGCACTTCCTCTGGCCAAAGAGCCAGTTTGGACTTTTGAGCTGTATTTCACTGCAGTTATAAACATTTTACATGATAATTAGAAAACATCGTTTAACAAATTAGTAAACATTAGAAATATCCACAATATATATAAAATTCATTATTTCACCAATTAATGAAAAGAGACTAACCAAAATTCAAGATACAGCGCTCCATGTCAACACAGTAAAACAATAACAAAAATGTTAATAAAAGATTGCAGAAAAGATTAAAATAGTTTATTAAAATATTCTGAATATTACTTGTCAAATTCGTGGGACTAAGTGATACACTCCGGAGGCCAATGACAATTCTATTTTTGTAGGTAGAGGCACAACGGATTGCTCGGAATGGAATGCTTATGAAGAGATGTTCAAAGACTTAGCATGGGAGCCCGAAGCACACGACACGGACCAGCCCAAGCACTCATTTATTTGGGAGACCCAAGGAGAAGCACTTAAAGATCAAAGAGGAATTTGTCTTCCCGAAAATTCTTGATGTAACTCTCTATTTTATTGCTTTAATTTTGACAAAACATAAGCCTTGTACTTTGACAAACTTTGCTAGTTTTTTTTACCGTTTAAGCATGCATTAGTTGGTGTGATTAGGACTACATTAAATGGTTAAAATAGATGGTGGTAAGCGAGGGAGTCATTAAGCTCACGCAAGTCCGAACCAATGAAGAGAGAGTAAGCGCGCCACTTGAAGATTGAAAGTGCAATCCATTTGAAGAGAAGGTCGAGCCTATAAGATGGATAGTGCACATTTCAGCCTTTAATTTTTTAAATGATACAACTCATGTCTCCCATAGATGGCAAGAGATAGCTTGCCTTGTGAGTAGCACATCTACACGGTCCAAGGAGAGGGGGATCGTCCAACTTGCGGCCAAAATCAAATCAAAAATTTCTACACCAAATTTGTAAAAGGTTGAAGCCCAAATCACTCTAGGTTTACATAACATCGTTATTGGTGTTTGTAAGCAGTTTTTTTCTAAATCAATATACACCAGCCAGTTCTCTCTCAAGATCCCAGAGCCGAGGCTCGAGGTAAGTCCTTGATTGTTCATCAATCGAGTGAAATGTGTCTCTAATTGTCTTCCTAGCCGTGGTTACTAGGAAGCTATTATCACCACCTTCTCTCATCCTTTCTAAAATCTTATAAAAGGAAAGAAATGTGGTCAAAACCAGATCCTACATCGTTGTAATTCTTTTTAAAGATTACATTCTCCGATTGGTGCCATAGTTACCATTTCGGGCCGGTTCAGGAATTAATTGCATATTTCTTCTCTCATTTTAATTTTCACAAATATTGAAAGTCGTTGTTTACCACTCTAATGGCGTGAATTCTCCTTCACAAATCGTTACATTTTACGTTCATTTACTATTTCTTAACATTCGTTCAGCCGAGAAAATCGGTTTGTGTTTTTATCGTATGACCTTGGATTTTACAGATCCAAAGGTCATCACTTAGTCCTTGCACTGAAAGTGTGTAGCACACTAGGTGTCGGTTGAAGGCAAGCTGGGAGACTCTAAAGAAGTGAATGCTAATGCAAATCAAAACGAATGGGAAGACTCTAAAGAAGTGAATACTAAAGAAATGAAAGGAATACTTACGCTGCATCAGGTGCGACACCAGTATTTCCCATACCACCACCAAGCTTTTGATCAGGCTCAATGAAAAGTCTGACATTCTTTATTGAACTGCAGGTCCTATCAATCAATTTATCAAATGATGTCAATTTCATCCTTGTAAAGTCTTCTCTGCAAGCTGGAACAGGGATGAGAGTCAATGTAGGTTTTTCAACAGGTTTTGAATTAGCTTCCAGACTGCAAAAGCAGATTATGGTTGAAAAAGATAAACAAATGCCAGAAGATAATTCTGTAAGCAAAAATATATAATAAATAAACAGGAGAACTGAAAGAGAAATTTGATGCATCAATCGCATGTGCTGATATGTATCCCTTAATGCAAGCATGTGTTGGGTGGTGTGTTTAGAAATGCTAGCTACAGTTATCATGAAAACGAGCCAAGTTGAGGAAATTTACCATTGACGAGGAAAAAGATCATCCCCAACCCCAGATACATGGAGATAATAATCAGAGTCTAGGTCCCAAATAGCAGGTTTCCCATCCTGAGGTTGAAAGTGGCCCAAAAATCTGACAAATTACAAAAACAGAAAATAGTGTAAGCTTTAAATGAAATGATTTCAACAAAAAATCAATCATTCCAGACAAGTGTATAGTTCGATAATGAAGCTTCAGAATATGGATCATGGCTCTGTTCATGTATATGAAGGGTTGAATCCATACAAGTTTATCGCATCTTGCTTTTCACCATCAGTGTAAGTATTGCTGTAATAGCGCTTGATGGACTTGATAAACTCTCTAGATTGGGTTGTGGCTCTCCACTCTCCCTGCCTCTCTAGAAACACCTGAAATCCATAGTCAAGCATGGTGAAACGATAAAAAGACAAAATTTAAACAAAAATAGTATTTGAACTCTATTTATCAATTTTTTATTTAAATTGTTTCTTTTGTGTCTTAAAAGTTCATTTTTTCGCACAAATTGTATTTTCTTTATATTTGGAAGCCTATCTTATTCTTCCTCAATTCATTTTTGCTTTTTCTGAATAAAATTTCGGTTACTTATCAAGAAACAAATGCAAGAGATAACATACAGTGTTGTGTGCCTCAGAGCCTCCATATTGCTGTGCAAGAGCATCGCCCATGGTCTTATACATATCCATTAGCGTATCAGCAATAGTACTATTTGGATCAACCTTGGGCACGTCGGTCAAACCTATTGCACAGAGTTGACGACCCAATGCTACAAGTCCATAAGCGTATTGTGCTACATTTGTACGATCCAGACAATCAATGCAGTTTGTTCTCAAAACACCACTTTGAAATCGCGGTGCTTCACCATTGTTATTATCTTTTGTATTCTGCAGAATTGAAACAGCTTCTCTGTCACGATTAACTGCAGAATTTAGAAAATCGTTACTGCTTCCTATCCTTACAAGATCCCCTGATATGGCTCTCAAATCTTTAAGAGATGCATCCCTGTTAGAGCAAGTTGAGTAAACTAAACTAAGACAATTGAATAATAAGAAATCCACTTTCGTCTCCATGTGCAAAACTTTCAATTTACTCAAACAAAGAAAAACTAATAGTAACATGATGCCTTAAACTTTTAGCTGACAAGTTTCTCTCTTAGTGGTTAGTAGAATGAAGCACTAACTACACTTGGACAAAAAATTCAGCTACTTCAGTAGCTGTCTAAATAATGTGAACTTTAAATTTATTCCACATCATAATAGCAGGAATAATTTCATACCTCACTGTGCATGTTCGACTAATTTGATTGGTTTTCCTCTTCATATTGTTTGGTTTACCACTGGAGTAGAAACCAGTCAGATCAAGTGCCTCACTAGCCACAGCACCTAAGACTGCCAAAACATTGGCAGACTTGCTTTTGAAACAGCAAATATACACAATTATTGGTCTTTGGTCATTCAAATAATACATAAAAGAAAAAAATTCAACGAATGTTTCATCAAGTGGTAGTGACCGTAGATATTGTAAACGATAAATTAGGAGTATTTCAACATTGAACTAAGAGTATCTGATGCTTGTGTAAACTAAGTATCCCCTTTTACACTTACTTAAAAGTTCTATTCATTCTTTCTCTAAATACACTTTGTTTCTTATAAAAAATGGAGTGATGCTTGTTATGAAAACATAATTTTTCAAACAAAATGAAACTCACCCTAACCATCCCAATGACCATGTTCCCCGCATGTGAATACCAATTTAACTAAAAAATAGGTCTAAAATAGGTCTTTGCAGCATGCATCTTCCTCATTCTAATGAAGTACAGTTTTTTGTTCATTATCTCTTGTTCAGTCTTTGGTTCTTCCTCTTCAATCTTAGTACAACAAAAAATCACTCAAAGAAAGCTACATTGGAAGAGAGCTCACTTGCATAATAAAAGTCAGCATTTTTCCGATTCACAATTGCATCTAAAGAGCTTTGCTGGAAGTGAGCATTATCCCAGTTTGAAATAAGTTTCTCTTATTCATTAATGGGTGATCGAATGAGGAAGAATCAATGGAAAAATCTCATATATTGGGATTTCACGTGCTGTACATGTGGTCATTTAAACGGTATTTTGGGCAGAGGATTAAGCGGTTTGAAGTTCATTTTGTGTGAACAATTAATTTCACGGTTGAAAATGTTCACCGAAAAGTTAATAATAGTCACAGGCTTCACCTTTTTGCAAACTTGTGGAAGTCCCAGTGAATAAATTTAATATGATTTTCTTCCACCAGAATCTGATTTAAATACCCAACTGCATTTGCAAATTCACGCCTTAGCATCATTTCTCGTGGCCTTTTTTCAACAGTCTGCATTCAAATTTATCATGACACTAAGGGCACCAAAAACAACACCATGACAACTAAAGCATTAAAAATTCCATGCAGATAAAGACATCTCATGGACTTGTGTCAGTGAATATACAAAAGAGGAAACTACACAACAGTAAACAGTTTGTGAGGCGGAATATGCAAGTTGACAAAAAACCCCATAAACAGAAACAATTTATTGGAACAAAAACATTCTACTTTCAAAAGGCCTATACAAAAGATTGGGTTGTTATTTGCACAAAGATATTCAAAATTATCTTTAGGCCGAAGGGACTAACTCTAATTCCGATACAAAGCCCTTGCATTCTTCCAATTACACCAATGACATTGGTGTATATAATAGTTTCATGACAGTGTCAAAAGATAACAACGACAAACAAATTATTTTTAGGCCAGAGGGACTGACTTTAATTCCAATAAAACGCCCTTGCATTCTTCCAATTACACAAATGACAATGGAGTATACACCAATTTGACGAGTGGTAAAAAAGATATTAACAAATACAAACAGGAGCAAACATAGATAAAAAGAAAAATGATATCCTAATTTAACGCAAATGCAGCCAATTGATTGTGTTTGACAAGTACCTTAATCAAATTGAGCACAATAATTGGATTACCATATCTCTTTGCAAGGTCTTCAAAATGCATCATTGTAGCCTGGTACGTAGGATCGTATCTTTGCACTGAAGGAAAAAAATAATGATTCATAAAATAAGAAAAGAAATCAAGTAAATTATACATCAAAGTGTAGGGAATAAACAGTATAACAGATAATATCTGGCTTTGGGCTGAATCTGGAAGCTTCTTGTGACCAAAAAAGGGGAATTGAACCCCGCATTTGTACAACAGAACTCATTTTTCCCTTGCACGGCCCAGCTTCTTCCTCAAGAACAATTTGTTCTGTTTCAACGTCATTTGCAACCCGACCACGATCATTCACTCCTCTTTTCAAGTAACTAAGGAAGAGATGGTGAACTATTACTAGACCAATGACGGAAAAAAGAGTAAGAAATAAGATAATTGATAATTACATAAATCATCCTAGATGGCAAAGACCTGAAAACATGTTGACCTTACCCATGGTCGGAAATGAATCTAATTGCCATATCAAGAGCGTACTACAAATCATATTGGTACAAATGAAAAAAAAAAATTCAAATCAACAATTATTGGTTAGTTAGAATTCTGATATGAGAGGTAAAGTTCATCAGATTTTGTAGAAAGACCTCCAAATAGGTATAATCATTCAGAAAAATAGAAAGAACAATTTGATGCTTTAGATTTGCCACAAAGGAGTATGTTTGGGAAGACATATGCAATAAGGAAAAAATTTCTGTATTAGTTTAATTATGAATTACTTTAAGAATATTTCGAGTTTTTTGTGATAGTTATTTGGTTAAAATAAAATGGGAGTTGTGTTTTGAAGGGACGACAGTTTCGGGGTAGTTTTAAAGAAAGGGAGCAGTTGTTTACAGATTATTCTGTGTTTGGAAAAACTTGTTCTTTGGTCATGGAGATATTCCGAGTTTGTGGTTCCCGGACTTGTCGTGTGTTCTTGTGTTGTTGCCGTTGTAATGTTAGTTGTGGAAATAAAAGTGTTATTCTATGTGTAAGTGCTCCAATTGCATCACAATTTTAATTGAATATCTTTTCTGTTCTTATTTATATTTCATTATTTAATTTAATTAGTCAATTGAAATTTTAAATATTTTTATTGTCTAAAAAAATTCTAGATTTTACTTGGGTATGAAATATCAATGGTTTTTCCCTTAAGAAAGTCAAATAAAACATACCGCGTCCCTGCAAAATGTCGAGAACGTCTAGAAATCAGAGAAACACTGAAGTCCCTCCCAAAGATAGATAACCTTATCTGCATAGATCAGCGATGCCATAATATACATCTCGTACCAGAACAATCCAGTCGTCTTAAATTGCTATGCTCAAACTTGAAAAGATATTTTAATTCCTCAAAATGAATCACATTAAATTGAACCACCCCATCCTTGTCACTCATGCCGACGCTAACATGAAGAATAGCCGGCAGCAGGGAATTAAACAATTAAATGTTAGAGCACTAAGTACTCATAATAGTATGATACAACACACAAATAATGAGACAAATACAACATTTTTTAGAATATATTTGTCCTTCACCCTTTTTCAACAACTATAATGGGTCACGCATGACACAATTTAGAAAATATATGGATCATAGTAGATAAAAAATGATTTAAATAACATGAACAAAAATTCCCCGACCAACAAAAACAATTGAGCCTGAATAATCCATGAAGACTATGACCAAAGCGCATTGTCCTATCTCAACTTCTTTGTAATGAAAAATTCAAGATAGAAAATATTTCCTTATACCAAAGAGATAAGCTATATCACCGACAAGAAAACACGAACAAGTGATATCTATCTTACTGTATCTCACATCTTACACCTTGTGGTAGTAGAACCAAACAAAGATGGGATGTTTTATGAGCTGCAAACTGAACTAACACCAATGTTCAATTACTTTATCATTCAAATCATTTTGAAGAAGAGCAGAGACAACTACAATGCAATAAAAGATCTCTAAATTTACTCTTTAAGGGATCCAATAACTAGCTTCTTCCACCGCTTGAATAGTGATTCAAGCAAGGTCCATAAAAAAGACCGGCAATTTCTAATAAGACAGAAACAACCTGCAGAAGTTCATATAATAAGTGAATGGATGCAAGCTTGGAATGCAGAACTAATAAAAGGAAAGGATACACGCAGAAGAAATGTAGATAATGATCTCTCACTTAAAGGCTGGAAAGGAGATGATATCACAAAAAGTTTCATCCACCATTTTCTTTCACTGCGTGATAGTGTGTATTTCAGTAGTTGCTAAGGTTTCCTAAATAGGCAAGATAGCTATAGCAACGAATATGGATTAGACAGATTGAAAATAGAAATGACTTTTTGGATGAGACTTTTGGATTAGATTGTACATTGTTACAGCTAAATAGAAAACTAGTTTGGAGAAACATACACCCCAATCTTGATAACATAACAAAGAGTAGGACGAGAAGAGCATGTCACCTGCTTAAAATATCCATGAACTAATGCAATAGTCCACACATTATTTTCGCATCTCTTCCGTATTGCATGCGTCAAATAGGCATTCCATACAAACATGTTGTCGTATGGCATTCCTTTCTCATCCATAGATTCGATATTTCTTTGTAAACATTGCATTATGGGATATGTGTAACTAAAGAAGAAATCTTTCGTCAAATCTACACTAGATAACAGCTTTTTATACCTGCAGTTTAAACAATAAACAAACATTAAGTTCTCACATACACTGCGCATAATGAATAAAGAAATAAATCTATCTATTACTAAGCTAGAAAATTCCACTCAAGGGAAGAACATGCAAATAAATTTTTTATCTTTTAGTTTGAGTTGGTAAGACCAAAAACCAACTTGTCTGACTCATATTTAATGACCCTCTAAAACAGAACAAAAAAGTGTTTGATTTAGTCGTCAATCTACAAGTAAAACAGCAACAGAAAAATAGAAAGGCCAATCTTATGTCCTATGACACTCTTGAAACTTGTTGGAATAGCAAATCCATAAATAAAACAGAAATACAAAGTTAATAAGGCAATTATTATGTCCTATGACACTTGTATAACAAATAGCTCCCTTGACGATTGACAAGCCGGCCATCGCAAGAATCTCCAAATAATTGGGAAGCATAGAGAAGTAAAAGAAGATAATTATTTTTCTCAGAAACAAAAATATATGAAAATGTTAAAAATAACAGCAATAAAAGGGGGGCTCTATCTACCAACAGAAACTACCAAAAAAGAAATATATGACCCATTAACATTCTAACCAAGCGACCAAAATATGTAAACAAAGATTCAAATATAAAAATGAGCATGAGCAGAAGGAAGTTACCTTAGCTCAGCTTTAGAGTGTGCAATGTCAGTCTGAACCGTGCTATGTGGAATGGTAATTAATTGTGACTCATCTATGGCGTAGATTGCATGACCACAAATGTATCCAATTTGGCGACGCTTTGTAACCAAAATCAAATAATACGACTCCAAAAACCTTATACAACCTAGTCAACACAAAAAAAAAAAAAATAGTAGATTTTATCATAGTTCAAACTTACTAGCTCAAAGTAAGCACACACATTAGCCAACAACAACCTGCAACCCCAAATGCCTTTGTCACTGGGTTCAATCCCCCAGTGGCCTTATTTCCTTCAGATATCCGCTGGCAAAGGCTCCTGATTTCTTGAACCGAATACACAGCTGGGTCCTCGCTTATGTTGAGCTCAGATGGCTCTGAGCGGTCCATCTTCAATACCCGATAATAAATCTTGTTCCGATCACTTGCAATTAGATAAAACCTCTGTTTAACAATCCCAGACCAACAAATCAAACTATGAACCACAACCATAATGTTTTAATCTGCTAAATTTAATCTTCTCGGGTTCCATCAATCAAAATCAAATTTCCAGTTAATCACTACATCATACGACTCTTATAGTAATCAGACTCATTTTCTCAACAAAATCAATGAACCAACAAGTCACCAAGAAAATTGCCAATGTCATACATCCCCAAGCAGCGTAATTTTACTCAATTTCAGGCATAGGAACCCCTCAAACAAAAAATAAACAGAAAAAAGAACAGAATAACATCCATCCCCCACCCAAATATGTATGTCGTAAAAGCATACGTAGATAGGTAAGGAAAAATTGAAGTTGTTACCGCTCTGGTTTCATAGAGAGTGAATTTCTCAAGGGCAAATGAAGTTGGATCGATTTCGGGATCATTCGAGGGATGAACTTTAGAGAATGGAGGGAAGTTCGGATTGGAATTCTCGGCCTTCGCCATGATTTTCCAGTTTCCAGGTTCACAAACCGCCAATTTTGGTATTGAGCTCCTCCCAAACTCCGATCACCACTCACCAGCCTCCTTCCAACGTTCACTTTGGATACATTTGACATTTTCTTTTAGGGGTAATTTGGTAATCGTCGAAGTACTTTTCATTAATTCATGGGTTTTTTTCCATTTAAACCAATTAGAGTATGGATTTATTTTAAAGAAATCATAAAACTTTATTATTCTTCACAAAAACAACCAAATTATCAAAAATAGACAAAAAAATCTATTATAGGTAGACTGGTCACCCGTGACCAAAATTATTGAGACCGGCCTCCCTCTATATAAACCCCCTCCTCTTTATTTCCGTCACGTATTTCTTCATTTTTCTGTATTTTTTTTTATTATTTTTTTTCTCCAACGATATTTTTTTTAGTTGACACACAATATATGAATTTTTTTAATAATTTAATATTTTTTATTATCGTATATTTTTGTAAATTTTTTTTATTATGCAAATAAAAAAATTTTTTTAAGATATTTTATTTTTTTATTATATATTATCTTCATTTCTCTAAATATATTTTATTTTTTATAATATTATTTTATTTTTAATTTTTATGAAAATATTTAAATTTCTTTTGTCATATTTTTCATTGTATTTTTTATGTGAAATTCTAATAGTAGTGATTTTTCTTAGTGAATATATTCATAATCATATTTTTCGTACCGCTTATTTAGTGGTGTAATTGTACTGTATAAGTAGGTTTTGTCTAGGAGACTGAAATTTAAGTGGGACTATTTGTAACTCCTCTAATTTTTTTTTGGAACTTACTTGGAAAGGTAATTCTGTTTAGGAAATTGTCTAGTACAATCTTTATTGAGAGTTATACCGATCAGTGCTCTTTACATTTTACAGCGGCAGCACAATTATCATAACATATCAAATTTTTATCAAGTTCACTCTACACAATTTTGACAGTATCTGACCATAGAGTTATTTTGAAATGAAGAATGTAAAGCAAAGTTTGAGTGGGATTTGGTCAAATTGGAGATTATTTATTGGAAGAATGTCAAGTTTAGAGGTTGAGAGTCGTTGGGGATCAAAAAGATATTTGACAGCATTAACCTACGCAGGGTGTATTCACTGAAGGGCGATAGCTGCGACTGAATAATTTGCTTGTTCTACACGAACTTGACAGCAATCGGAAGAGATAGAGTTTTGAGTGGTTTGAGAACGTAAATCTTTAGTACATAGCTTATGATACGTCCAGAGACAATGAATGCAGTGCTAGGTTTTGCCACGGAGGGGCGGAACAATATTACAAGGCTTTCGTAAATTGTCATTTTTTCTGATTGCCCGAGGGAGTAGAATTCTTTCGTGAAATTCATAGCAATTCCAACATTGAGGTATTCGTGAAGCCACGATCAAAAGATTTAAATGTCATAGGTCGGAGTTTTCACAACATGCTTGCTCACACCTTTCTGCCTCGAAATGGACATAAAGATCTTGTGAGCTGCATGAACATGTATGTAATGAAAAAGTTATGCATTGGGAAGACTTTTGACATTGGCTTCTTAATTATGGGTCACATGCATGAGGTCGGGCGAACATCCAAGAAGAATCTCTCGTGTAACGCACTAGTCAGAAGATCATCGAGCAAGTTGAGATTCAGATACCGGGTGGTGAGCAGAGGAGAGTTCACATATCCATCGACGTATTTGACATTACTCATTAGACTCGGATGAGACTCGTAAACGTCAACGACACTTGAGTGCTAAAGAGCAATGATGAGGCATTCACCTTTCGAGAAGTGCTGATGAATGAGGCTGCATTGCTGCCACTGGCCCCCCAGGAAGAGCAGACCACATTGCCACCATTAGCCCCTCATAAAGAGGAGGCTAGTGGATGAGACACTATTTCCAGCACATGTATTAGATGCAACAGATGAATCACCAGCACTTGTATCAGATGCAACAGACGCATTAACAAAAGGTGTATCAGATGCATTAGACGCCACTACAACATGTGATTGAGTTGCAGAAAAGTCAACAACGGAACATCGTCCACCTCATAGACAGAGTCGATGGGCTCGATGCAATGGTCCAGGATTGGATGGCGAGAAGATCCGGAGACAAAGACGACGCTGACATTTAGTATTTGATTTAGTTTATTTTTGTAATAACGTGCATTTTTTTAAATTATATATATTTTTGAAATTTAGTAATGTATTTAATATAAGTTAATATAATTAATTATTATTTGAAATTCAATACAAATTTATTTAATAAAAAGTTGAAAAAAAAATAATGAAATTAATTACAATTTGAAATAAACTAAAAAAAAAAAATTATAATGTAAATCAACTTTCAAAATAATTAATATACTACAAATAATTAAATGTCATAAAAAAAATGATCCTTAGCCAACAAATAGTCAAAAATTTCTGCTGCAATCGTGTACTGAAGATTCCTGCACATATAATGAAATGAAACTATGATAAGAAAAAATGACTATGTGTTTATAAGAGAAATGTATCGAAATGTATCTGTATCTCGTCAAATGTGTTAAAACTTATGAAAGTGTCATAGGAGGCAGCGCCTAAAATTGATCTATGTTAGAACAAGTGCGAGTATTATACTCCTGCTGCCGACATATACCACACCGCATTGAGAGTTATTCTTACTAATTATTGACCCTAACGGCTCTTCGGCATCTCAACTCTTGTTTTCTTGAGCCTACCAGGTTAACACATTCTGTTGGGCGGGAGGATTTCGTTCAAATCTTCTACAGACGACCACATTTGTTAGCTGCTAATGAGATGAATATAACGTGAGTATATCTGCAAGTAAGTTATCCAGTGATAGCATGGATGCACGAAATTTTCTGGTGCTAGCCTCATTAAATGCATGCACTGAATGAAATGGACACACGGGATTCCAATGAGCACCTACCTTATATAGTTGCACACAACCATATTAATGTTGATAACAAATTGTTTGTATTTTTTGTTGACCTCAAATCGTCCACCTCCCACTGACACAACACTCTAATTTCCAGATGCACTAACTAGTTTCTCAAGCTTTTTCTTTATCTGGGGACACATGATATCTGTTGATTCGGCCAACTTCTCAAATTTTTCGCAATGCGAGTCATCAACCACTTTTAAATCATCTCGAACATAATCAGGATCGATTTGTTCCTGGGAGGCAGTAGCACTGCATTTAATGACTTGCACATATTATTTAAGCCCAAATCGCATTTGAAAATCAAAGATAAGACATGACTAGCCCAACGGCTATGATCTTTCTGTTGAAGATATGCTTGTGCCTCCGAGTTAATATGACGTAATTCCATCATTTCATGCTCGAAATGAGAATCCGTGGATACCCTGGCCTAATTTCACATCACATCACTATATCCTCGACCTCAAAATAAGTTTTTAAAATTCGCGTACATATGTCGGAGGCAGAAACGGTGTTCGGCATGACTGAATTCATATCGAACAGCTTTCTTCAACCCCATGATATTTGAAAGTAAAACAACGCCAACATAAAAAAATAACTATCACAACGATCCAATATTTGAAATAATAAATAGAAATGCATTATATGTTTTGTCAATCTGAAACAATTGTCCACCTGTAACCCGATTCAATGTCTAGGTCTTGTTTCAAAATTTTTCAAAAACCACGCTTATGAGTCCGCACACTCAGATTCGACGTTGGCAACAACAACTAGATATATTCTATCGTTGTTATTAATACTGACGACTGTGAGTAATTGACCGAAACACGACTCCTTAAGATGACAGTCATCCAAATAGATAACAGGTATACCGCACTACAGCAAACATGTCTTGCAAGCAGCCATGCACATATACATTCTTTGGAATCTCAATGAATCACCACCCACTGGGTTACCATCAATTTTTACTGTGCTACATAGACTTGATCTAAATATTTCTGCTGCGTACGACCACAGTTGCCCGTACTGTTCGTCGCACTTCCATTCATTAAGGACAAAACTGGCTGAAATGTCGACAATAAAATTTTTTCTCACTGTCTCGATAATAGAAAGGATTTTCTATGCAGAGTGACTTTTGAACATATTAAGGTACTGTTTTGCTGAAATGTATCGATTCTCAATTTTTCTTGAACAACTGTGAGAATCGATCAAACTCATAATTTGAATCGTAAGCTCGTTTTGTATTTGTGAAGCATGTAGTCGCTACTGATAGTCTTCACACTTAGCAATCAATCATCGACGGTCACTTTTGGTGAATTTTATACCATAACTATTTTTCAAAAAATATTTGGCTATTTATTCTTTAAGTTCGTTTAAAGAATTATATTTTTTTTTCAAAAAAAAATTTCATCAAGGTTTTCTTTTTTACCGATATGTTTTCCACCTCCTTGTCATCCGAGCTGACCGGTATTCAAAGTTCATCATCCAGAGTTCTGGAGGTAAAATACAACTTTATTTCTTCATTTTCATCTAAGTGATCGAATGCTCGTACATCACCATATGCAAGTGCGGCGTCCGCCAACCAATCCGTATCGGCATCAAAATATCTTAAAAATTTATTTATCTTATCTTATTCATAATCTTATTTTTCGTTCCGCTTATTTAATGGTGTAATTGTATTGTGTAAGTAAGATAAGATATAATAAGAAAATAAAATATCTTAAAAGATTTTTTTTATTTGCATAATTAAAAAATTTACAAAATGTAAGATAATATAAAACGTTAAATTATAAAAAAAAAATTCATACCTTACCCATCGACTAAAAAAAATCGTCGGAAGAAAGAAATAATAAAGAAAAGTGGAGAGAAATGAAGAAACGTGTGATGAAAACAAAGGGGTTGGGGGTTTTAAATAGGGGGGACTAGTCGACCGGTCTCAATAAATGGCAGGCACTCATGACCAATATTGGTCACGCGCATAGACGCCTGTGACCAATATTGGTCACGCGCATATAATGACTTTTTTGCTTATTTTTTATATTTTAGTGGTTTTTGTGATAAATAGTACAGTTTGATGATTTTTTAAAAATAAATTGATACTTTGATGATTCAAACGAAAAAAAATCATTAATTCATTAAATACTATATTATAGTTGTGGGCAGAACAGGTCACTGTTGTCCGGTTCCGGCCGGGTTCTGTTAGAGAAAGGAAACAAGCACAGATTTGGAATCCACAGTTTTGAAGGTAAAAAATTGATCGAATCATGGAAAAACCGAACCATGAGTTAACTAAAGAAATTTGATTTTTAACCCAGTTAAAAACATACACAACTAGACGTAAGACACTAGCAACACAACTCATTTCTAAGCCCAACCCGTCATAATCAATTTTTTAATCAAAATTTTTATTTTAACTTAATTTATCTTAAAAGTTAATATATATATATATTTCGGTTGATATTTCAATTCCATGGAACTGTGGAGTAGAACGAGATTGAACCAGATAATGTTCATCCCTCCTATATCATCTAGGAATAATTTAAGTTTTATTAATCAATATTTATAAAATAAATATATTTTTTTAATTGATTAAAAATAAATAGAGATTGGAGTCCATGTCGAAGCTAGTAAGTCGTCCGTTGCGTCGTCACGGTCTCCTAATTCTAAGTTTCTCATCATTATACTCAATTTCTTCTCAAAAATTTATTTATCTTTGATAGTATAATTCTCAATGTCTTAAGTCTTAGAAAACACTAAATTTGAAGAAAAACCGATGTAATTCTCGTGTAACAATTTAATTAAAATTAATTCAAAAATTCAAATTGCTAACAGACGGAACAATAGGGAAGAATATATAAATTATTGCAATTTAAAGGTAATGAATGTACTCTTGTCAAAGTATAAGGTTTAAATTGCTAATTACTCAAATCAATAAGTATAAGGATTAAAATGACATTTTACCACAAAATTAATATAACCATAATAATAATAATAAAATGATTAGCATAATAACATGGCGGGGGAGAGGGGGTAAGTGCTCAACAAGCATTCTACCTCGAGTTCAAAGACGAGTAGAAAACGAGAGAAAGAGGTAAAACAAAGTTAGCGGAAGGATCCTTTCCAGATTTCTAGGGCTTCCAGATTCAATTTCGTTTCCGTCTCTCAATCTCAAATGGTTCTTGATTCGTAGGACTTTGATCTTGTTTTCCTTCAACCATGAATAACTCCACCAACAATAAAATTGGCAAAAGCCATAACTCCTCGAATCTTCAAGATCTTGGTTTGCACTTCCTCTCATCGGCTCGGCTTGCCTCTTCAAGAGGACCATGCGACATGGACGAGGACGAGGCGTCGCCCACTGAACTTAACCCTATTAACAGCTCCGGCGGATTTTTGCTTGTGGCCGTTGATAAGCTCTCCATCAAGTATACTGGTGTGAATCTTCATGGTCATGACGTCGGCGTCATTCAATCCAACAATCCAGCTCCTGTGAAGCGCATCGTTTATTATTTTGAGATTTACGTTGAGAATGCTGGGGCCAAGGGACAGATTGCCATTGGATTCACTACAGAAAGTTTCAAGATGCGTAGGCAGCCGGGGTAAGTGAGTTGGATTTGATTTTGTTAGCTTGAAGAATGATCTTGACTTGATTTTTTTTTTTTTGTGTCTATTAAGAATTGAATTATCTCTTGAAGCCACGGGAGGATGAACTTTGCTTGTTTGTTTTTGTGCATTTTAAATATCAGATTCCACTTTATAGCTACCGGAGAATGAACTTGACTGGTAATTCTTAGTGTATTGAGAATTTGCTTCTCCCTAGAAGCTGGGCAAGTAGAGTTATACAAAATGAACGATAGAGGAACATTTTGGTAGTATTTCTCTGGCCAGTAGCTAGTTACGCATAACATCCAAGAAAGCACAGCATTCTGATTTTCAGTAAAGTAGACGAATTGTGCTTCTAGTATTATTGTTTCAATGTTAACTGATGCTTTCATCACGGAAAAGGCCAAAAAGATTAGTGTATAGTTTTTATCCTCTGAGAGTTTTTAAAGCCATAACCTCTTTTTATAGAGTCGGTTTAACCGTTTCTTTATAGAGTCGGCTACTTCACAGTTTAATTTTCCCACTTAATTTTTAATAACATACTGATGCCGCAGATGGGAAGCAAACAGCTGTGGATATCATGGGGATGATGGACTGCTTTACCGTGGTCATGGAATGGGCGAGGCTTTTGGCCCCACTTATTCTTCTGGTGATATTGTTGGTGGCGGAATCAACTATGCTACTGAGGAATTTTTTTTCACGTAAGAGACCACTTTGATTTGTGTATTTTTCTTGAGATAGAAGTAATTTTGTATAGCTACATGTTGTTTTAACTTTATTCGGTGTTAGCTTACAGAATTCTTCTATGAGATTGATTAGTTTCTACCTTACGAGATTCATAATTTCATTTTTCTTTATTTTGAGGCCAGAAAGAATGGGGCAGTTGTAGGAACAGTTCCCAAGGACATTAAGGGCCCTTTATTTCCAACTGTTGCAGTTCACAGTCAAAATGAAGAGTACGTCTTGTGGCGCTACATTTCTCTGGCAGTTCACTACATTATCTTTTGCAATCTGTTGCTTGTCATCATGCTGTTACTACATTATAGTTAGCAATCCGTTGCTTGTCATCATGCCCTTGATGTGTATATTGTTCTCGTGGATTGAAGTGTGGCTTTAATATTTGTAGCTAAATGTTATAATTTAGTTTTTGTGGATCTGTTCTTCTATGTCGGAAAGCACTATTCTTCTTTTTTTTTTGGGTGGATGAGAAACAAGTGTTATTGATAAAAATACAATAGAAATAGAAAAAGAGAAAGTGCTAGCGGAAAAAAAGTATTAACAGTTTCTGATGATGACATTTTTTAGCTACATGAATTTTACCGTTCAACAAATTTATTTGTCTTGGTTGAGATACTGTCTTTTATTCATTCAGTGATTCTTCATCATAATGTTCTTTTTAATATACTAACCAAGAAAAAAACACAACCAGTATTGCTTCTTTTTATGTGCTGGATGGTCACTCTTCCAGTATTAATAACGTCTTATCCAATGCATTTTATATATGCACATTATGATTTTATTTTTTGATCCTTCCTAATTACACACTGGATGAATACTTTGTACTTGCTGATGCTTTTCTTTAAAAAGATTGTGTCATTGGATGCTCTGATTGTTTCAGATATGTATTTCATTAAAACATGGCAGGGTGCATGTCAACTTTGGCCAGAAACCTTTCACCTTTGATTTGAAGGTAAGTTATGTTTCTTAAATATTTGTACTATTTCTTCTTTGTATGTCGTGTGACTCTTTCTTGATTAAGGAATAAAATAAATAAATGGTCGGTGAATATCATTGATTAAGTAATTATAATTCCACAAGTATCATTGATGGGGTGATGTAATTTCCCACGCTGATGATCTTAACTTGTGAAAATGTAAAGGATATCTGGATGGGTTATTACCATTTTTTTTACTTTGCCATTTGTGTTGTCACTGGCGTGTGATACTTGTCTTTATTTTGTTAACTATTGCATTTGTTTGTCTTATTTATAGGAATTTGAAGCACAGGAGAGGATGAAGCAACAATTAGTGATTGAAAAGATATCTCTACCATCAAATGTGAGTTACAGGTAAGTTGAAAAAAAAAACCCGTAGGATTCTAGTTTTTTAGTGCTACAATGATAATTTTATTAGTTTTATTTAGTGTGTTTATGTATTCAATTTATCAGGATGTTAAAAAACTAAAAAAATATCCATCTTTTATTTTCTCTCCCCATTTCTAAATTCTAGGTGTTGGTTGGAATAATTGAAATATTTTGAAAATACAGTTTTTATTCTTTTAGTTACAATCTTTCTGGCAGACTTGGGACAAGCAGTAGACCTTTAACTTTTTTTTTCTTTTGGCTATAGAAATAGAGGTTTTGTTTTGTCATTGTCATCCTTTCGTTCATCAGAATGATTGCTTTTTGTAACTTTATTCAGCAACGAAAAACCTGTTTCTCATTTGATGACAGAATTGTTCGTTCCTACTTATTACATTATGGATACGAAGATACACTCAATGCATTTGACATGGCTAGTAAAAGTACAGTTCCACCCATCTATGTCACACAAGAAAACGGTTTTGATGAGCAGGAAATCATCTATGCACTAAATGAAAGAAAGACTCTGCGTCAGGTATATACTGTTACTTCTATACTTTATAGTTGATTTTGTCTGAGGATTATCTTGAAAGTCCTTTGTATTTTCAAAATTGCAACCCTATTTGGTAGTTTTTTTTTTCTTGTAAACAATTCTGTTGAATTTAGTGTTGTAAGTTTTGGTTACTGCTTACTGAATTGAAAAAACATGATGGCTCATATGAAAGGTAATACTTTATATCTTGTTCCTTAAATCCTGGATTTAGTGCGCATATATGAAAATAAGCATGTAACATGATGTGGGGATGTTTGCCATTGTCGTCAATAAATTAATGGCTGGCGGTATATAATGATAGGTAATTCAAAACTAGTCATAGCCTAGCTTGTCTCCTTTATTGTCCACAAGTATTGTGATAGCTGACAGAAATTTTGTTTTAATAAAGTTTATTAGGAATGGGGAGATCGATTCTGCAGTTGCCAGGATACGTGAATGGTACCCCGAGATTCTTCAGGTATCTTGTCTGTCTTCATAGTATGTCGATGTCCTTGGGCTTTCTAGTAGTACTTGCTCATTGTGGTGATTGACTTGAATGAAAACTAAGTCATCCCTGATGTAATCATGTAACAGATATTTTTTTTTTGAATAGCACTGTGATAAACTTTGTTTGTCTTCTTCAATTCTTATTCAGCATAATTTGTTATGCATGTTTGACTTATTTTTCTTACTTTTCTTGTCATGTTTCTCCGTGTGACAGCATTGCCTTTTTAATTCTTTAATGGCCGATACAGTTATATATTCTTGCCTTCTCTTTTTCGTTCTTTACTTGTTTTCCCATCTTCCCTCCGGTAGAAAAACAAAGAGTACGTTGCTATATATTATTTGAGCTGATATGTATTATCTCATAGAAGAAAATTTTATCAGTTTGCAGATAGCTTTTTATTGGCATGAACTCCTACATTAGGTTATATGTCGCTTGTTGAAAAAGACTATGCTTTTTGCAGGATGATAAATCAGCTACTTGCTTCGCACTCCATTGTCAGAAGTTCATTGAATTAGTTCGGGTATATTTTCATGAGATGGAAAAACAAAATTGTAGAGATATTTTTCAAATTTGTTGGCCTTAAGGTTTTGCACCTTAAATGTAGGTCGGATCACTAGAGGATGCAGTGAAATTTGGCAGAGTTGAATTGGCAAAGTTTTTTGACCTTCCGAATTTTGAAAATCTGGTTCAGGTAACAATACCATCTTTTGGTCAATAAAATAAATCATAATTCTGAATTGCACCAATGATATTCTTTAGACTTTCTACTGACTTATTCAAACGTCTAGAATAATTCTAATGTTTTATTGACTAATCAACTCTTGTATCAAAGGTAGTATACATGATCTAATCTTTTCATATGATGATGCAAAAAAAAATTACAACAATCGAATTAGTCTGGTAAGAAATAGTGGAGCACATGATACTAACACCCATTAACTAGCAGAAATTGTACAGAATGATTTGAATCCCAATTAAGGTGTCACTTGTTTTCTTAGTATATATTATTTGAGTTTCAAGTATGTAATGAATAGGATAAAAGTTGAGATATTTCTAGCTGCGTACTACTTGAAGGATCGTGTGCTTTGTGGTAACGGTAGATGAGAAATAAAGTACCATTACTAAGAATGTCGTGATAAATGCTTGTTAGATAAAATCACCATGTTAGTGATTTAAATCTCAGAATCTTGAGTCTATCTAATTGGTAATTGTAAAGTTGTGCACTTTTCTGTTTTTTTTGTCCTCTTCAAATAAAATACATTTTAATTAAACAGACATAATTTAATATTCTTAGATGTTATATTTGAGAGAGCATCTAATCATTTCATAGACGCTAGCATATGGAAATGGAGTCATTTTACTTGTTTGCTTGTCTTTTGAACTCTCTCCAAATCTTTTAAATGTTGTTTGGAGAAGCGAATTAGAAGAGTGATTAGAAGCATGATTGATAATTCAAGATATTGTCATGTATAGTTTGTAGATGAATTTGAAAACCTGGGGCACATCTTTCATATGATGTTTGCTTTAGATTGACCTATGAAGAATTTGAAAATTTTCATCTTTGAATCAACTTTCATGTCATCTGTCTGTTCATCTGTATCATACCTGGATTTACCTTATTTTCTCGTGTTATTTGCTATGGAAGTCCCAAGCTAGATAATCAACCTTCCTCCTTTTACTAGGACTGTGTTGCTTTGCTGGCTTATGAACAACCACACGAGTCTTCGGTTGGTTTTCTGCTTGAAGATTCACAGCGTGAACTTGTGGCCGACATAGTTAATGCCATGATCTTGTCAACTAATCCCAACGTGAAAGATACGCAAAGTTGCTTGCATTCCCATCTTGAACGGTTTCTGAGGCAGCTCACTACTTCCTGCTTGGAAAAAAGGTCTTTAAATGGAGATCAGGGGGAGGCATTCAATCTATGCAGAGTGCTGGACAGTGGTAAGAAGGCCAAATGTTAGTTACTTCATTCCCAAATCCATCAAAATTTGTTCTGGTTCAGAGATATCGACCTTCCCAAATGTTTATTCAGACCAAGTTGTGCTATTCATTCGTGGGTGACTGTGTTCGTCGGCTCTGCAGCCTCCCCAAGAGGGAGAGGTGGGTTGAAGGTATTCTCTTCAAAAATGCCTGTTATGTTCATAAGAAGAAGCTGTAATTGAACGGTTTTGTGATTCAATGTCAGACATTAGTGTTCTTTAAAATGCCATTTCAGTTTCTTTTTGAGGGTTTATAGCATTTGAAGCATATTTACATACCCAAGAGATGGAATCGTGATATTGGTCTAATAATACGGTGCTTTGAAGAAAATTACATAGATTATGCAACAGATAGCGAAGATAATGATGAAAATGTCGATGGTCAGAGCGGTGGATGCCTGATCGCTGAGCTTCATGTTCCGGCCACCTAGACGATCTACCACGGCGGGGGTGGGTTTGTAAGCGTCCAGTTCCTGCCGGTAAGGATCTTCCAACCTGACTCTCATCTTCTCCACTCGTCGGCTGGCCTCCTCCTGAGCCAGCGTCCAGTCGTAGAATCTGCGGCTCTCTTCGTCGCTCAGTACGTCGTACACTTGTTTCAGCTTCATGAACTTCTCAGACGCCGCTTTTAGTGGAAGTGATGTGGTGTCCGGGTGATATTCCTTCGATAGTCTCCTGTAAGCTGCCTTTATTTCCTCCATGTCTGCTCCGGCTGCTATTCCCAAGAACCTGCATTAATACTACAGTCAGATGGCGAGAGGGGTGGGTGGGGTGCTGGGTTTAGAGAGAGACTGACTGGTAATGAGAATCAGACGAGCTGTTTAACAAGTCGGCGAATTCTTTGCCTAAGAAATTCTTCTGGTCCTCTTCGGATTGGGACTGGGTAGACTGCGACGAAGCAGATGAAGTATTATTATTAACTCCAATCCAACCGTCGTCTTCGTTCTCCCAGTGAATTCTGGTATCGACTCCGGGAGGTGCTTTTGGGGGCTTCCGTGGAGCTTCCGACGCACTCACAACTCGGAATCCGGCATGGCTGGTCCAGCCTGCTCTTCTTGTTTGCGTTATTACTGCTCCGTGCTTTACTAGTTTCAGTCTATGGTGTCGTTTAATGGCGGAGCACGACGCCGGAGGAGCCGCTGCGTAAGCCATTGGAAACAGAAATCTACGTAGGGCGGCGGCGGACTACATACACCTCGCGGAAGATCGACCTCTCACGCTGACCTCTACTTTTATGTGGCTAATAACGTTTTAACTATAAAAGATAAATAAATAGAACCATACCTTTAACATAATTACGTAATAATTGTGTAACGGGCTTGGCGTGACCCAAGATTTATTTGGAGCCTGAATCCATTCAAGGATTATAATGAATAATTTAAATTTTCTCTTAAAATACTTGTCAAATAATTATTTAAATTATCTATTTATAATTATTACATCTTAATTATACAATGAATATTTTCAACATTAAACATAGAATTACTCGTTTATAATTTAATGTTTTTCCGACAAATCTATTTAGGGTAAATTGATGCTACTAATTTGCTAAATAAAGTAATTAAGATTCAAACGAGGGAAGAGGAACTGAGGAAGTAGATGAATATAACAAGGTAGCTAATTAGTCAGTTAATCACCAACCTAATTATAGTTAAGTTGGTTTATAAATTGACAGCGGGAATGCAAATACAAATTAAGAAAATTACGTAGTAATTTTAAGCTCCAATGAGCTCCGCCGGTGGAGGATGAGGTGGCGACGGAGACTGGCTTTGTGTCATGGGCTGTGGTTCTCGACGGCGATTGGCGCTTTTGTTATTGTGCATCCAGACTTTGAGGACGTTGCGCTGGACCCCGACCTCTGCGCAGAACTGGTTGAGCGCCACGTCGTCGTTCCTCTGCATCCTCCACCCGATGCTCTCTGCGAACGCCCGCATTCTGTCTTTCTGCTCCTGCGTGAACTTGGTCCTGAATCTCTTCCCTCTCGCCGTGGATCCCATATGCACCTCTCCTCTCTCGTCCGGTGTCTCTGACCGTCGGTCGTAGTCGTTCATCTCTTGATACTGATCTCTCAGATCGCCGCTTCCCATTGGCCGCCCGCCTCCGTTGCGAAAATGCGGAGACAGGCCGACGTGGTTCCCGATAATTGGGCTCTTTGCGTGGCCGGCGGCGTACAGCAACAACGGAGGGGGAGAGTGCACTGGATAGTGATGCTGCAGCTGGTCACCACCGGGAAATTCTCTCCGATGAAAGTTGCGGTGACATCCACAAGCAGCACAAGTGAGCGAGTCACCACTACGAGGCATGAACTCACCACAACCATCACTTGCGTGTCCGCCAATGGACGCTGCGTGGTTCCGCATGCACTCTCCGTACCTGAGACTCAACTGAGACGTCAATTTCTTCCTGGGGTTCATCACCACGGGTTCAGCAGCCGGCTCGCAAAGGTGCCTAGGCTCGACGATGTCCCCGTCTTCGTCGAGCTCGTTCTCCGGCTTGAGTGTTTGATTAAACGGAATGACGCTCAAGTCCATGAGAGAAAGAGAGAGAGGGAATAATGCTTCCTTCCAAGATAGTGGAATGGCAGTAATGGCGTAAAGAGCGTAAAAATCCAACAGCAGAGCTATGGCTGAAGAAGATTGCGAGACGCCGAGAACGAGGTAAACGTCGTCGTTTCAAGCGGTTTCAACTAACCCAAACGTGCTGAGGGAACTATACTAAAAATAGAAAGTTGATTAATTTAAAAGGATATTAATTAACTAATTATTGTTGAATTTGATGTGGGTAACGTTATCCAATTATCCATACTTACGTAATTATATTAAGATAATACAAAGATCCAAGCCTACAAGAATAATGACGTAATCAGGAATCTACGTGTCAAGTTCCTAATGGTGGAAATGGTACGCAGGAACAGAGTGAGAGGCCACGTGTGATCAGTAGATTGGAAGAGAGACTGGTAAGAAAGTCAGTGGAGTGGGGCCCACCACGTGGGGGCGGAGGAGAGGGAGAGTGACTGACACTGCTCCATTCTGATCGTGCGCGATTTTTCTCCGCACGTCACGCTTTTCCCGCCATACTCTGTGGGGCCCAACCTTCACGCTCACTCGCCGTTGGAGCGTGGCTTCCACCTTCCACGAGGCCCATATCTATTTCTCTGCTGGAGGAGTTATGGCTTTCTAACTAAAGACGCTCAACTAATTGGGCCTTTAATGGTCCTTGCTATTCAAACACGTGACTAAATTAAAACAGAATGCTCCGTTTAAACTAATAATTAACCTTCATAGTGCCAAAGATTAACAGCAAAATCCCTCGGTGTAGGATTGTCAATAAGCTAGAAGGACGGTGAGTTAGGTTATTAACAAAATGTTTATCATTAATTTATTAATTTGTACAATTTTAAATTTGGTAATATTTTTAAATAATAAAATTAATTTTTCATAACTAAAACTTATAATGAGCAAATTTTAAAAATTTTAGAGATAAGAGATTCAACTGAGTTGTTAACGCGGTTCGGCCAATTTTGCTTACGTTCGCGCTTCAAGTCTTTTCTTTGAACATTTTCTTCAATCTCAACTTATTGAGTTCACTCGATTGATCTTCTAGGCGTTAATCAATGTCGTACAAGACTGTTCTTCAGAGCGTCACACTTTACACATTCACAAATAATAATGTGATCAAAATATTAATGAATACAAATCTCACATACTGTCAATACATACAATCGAAAGTTGATGAACTAGAAGAAGTAAGGAATCAATTACAGGAATGGAGTATCAAGTTTTGATTCGGCATCACTTCATTGCGATTTTTCATATTTGGTAGTTTTTATGAGTCTTCATTCTTCTATTTACAAGTATCTTCAGAAAACAGTAAGTGCGGTTGATACTTCCTCTTGCTCGGTCAACACTTTGTGTGACGTTGTGTGTTATTTTAAAAATTTTTCAACAACTCGTTCAACACTTTAAGACTATTACAATTTCTGGATTTTATCCTGCAGTCGACACCTGTAGTTCTAGGAAATTTCTACATTTGTTCTTACGGTCGACACTTGAAACTTTCTGGAATTTATGCATTAGTTCCTCTGATCGACATTTGAAACTCTTGAGAATTTCTGCAATCGATACTATAACTATCCGGTCGACACTTGACGCTTTTTGGAGTTTTCGTAAATATGACTAGCGGTCGACACTCTGCCACTTCGATCAATATTTTGAAGACATTTTTGCAAACATTTAACTTCAAGTTCTAATCTTTATTGAAGACTAAAAAATCTTGAACAAACACATTAGAAAGATTAAATACTTCTCTTAAAAGATATTTTCAATGACAAAGCAATAGAAGAATATTTCATGTACGTATTATCGACATAATCATCAATCAACGAAAATTTAAATAAAAATATTTATCATCAAACTCTAAAACATACTTTAAGTTAACACTTATTATCTTATCTTCGTCGATTATTACATTATATTAGTTGTTGCTCTTATGACTTTATGTTTTTATTATGGTTTAGCTCGTAGTGGAGCTAAATCAATCACTTTGTCTCGTTTAATATCAATAAATTTGTCGGGTTGGCTAGGATGAATAATTACTTCATTCAAAATATAAAAAAAAAAAGTGATAGTTGTTTTTACCATCTAATTGTACCTTTTAATTCTCAGACGTTTCAATGATTAATTGGTGTAATTAATGACTATTCGTGATGTATCACATTAATTGCACTAATTAATAATTGATAATCACCTTTTTCTTAGTAATTGAAATGATTTTATTATAAAAAAAATAAATCAATCATATCAATAAAAAAAAAACAATGTTATTAATTTATTGGAAGATAATGAGTTTGTTTTATATAAAAATAAAAAAAAATAGTCCATTTATAGATTATTGACATCACTTCTAGATAAGATTATTTTTTATATAAATTAATTAATTGAAAATACTGACGACAAGCAGATAAAAAATTGGCTACATGCATCTCTCTTAACTAATGTGAGTTATTAGTTGCAGAAATGCATTTGCTGATTGCTAGGGTTGGAACTTGGTAGCCCTACTTTCACGTCATCTCTCTCTCTCTCTCTCTCCTAAAACCCATCCACCTTGTCTCCCTAAAACTTCAAATATTTGACACTATTCCAACCATCATCATTGACTGTGAAGAAATGGGAAGATCTCCTTGCTGAAACAAAGCAAACACCAATAAGGGCGGTTGGTTCGGAGAAGAAGATTGCCGTCTGGTCCTTTACATCCGCCTTTCACCGCCAAGGCTGCTGGCCCTCCCTCCCCAGAGCCGCCTGTACTATTTCTCATCTCAAATCATATATCCAATGACTCTTGTTTCATCCATTCTCTAATGAAAAATAGGTGCCGCTTAAACTCATGACTATTATACTCGTTAAAATACAAATTTCTGATCATCTTTTGTAGTATTGTTGCGTTGGATTACAGTTTCTGAGTGATCAAATCTGTACAAAATCTGGGTTTTCATGATTTAGCTCGTTAGACTAGCGTCTCTAGAAGAGAAGTTCAAAAAAGTGCATTGATCACTGCATTTTCCTGCTATTTTTTAGTTCTATTCTCTTCCTCGCGAAAGACTTCTTCCTTTCCATCATTTTTTAGTATGTGGGTATGAACTTTAAAAATGGAAATTATTGTTAGTCGTGGTTCTGAATCCGTCTTTAGTTTATGTTTGAGTCATTACCTCACTAACACTAAAAAATAAGTTCTTGATTCGATCTTATGTTGTAAAATCAAACCCATTTCCAAAAGTTGCCATCTTCTTCTCAGTCCCCATATTAGCACCAATTGCTGCTATTCTACGCTATCAAAAGTTCACTGTTGTTCTTTATTAGATACAGAAAAATGAACGGGTAAATTCATGCCTCATATTCAAGTTGCTCTGTCTCTCTCTCTCTCTCACGTAATGCTCCGGCCTCCAAGGAGCATGATATTGCCTATACTTATTTCTTTGTTCATCCATTGGTGGAGCACTAATTGTGTATTAATATGCATACTGCGTTATTCTACTGCATTTATTTGAGAGGTAGGATTCCTTTACAAGAATTTGATGATAGAGTACCCCTGCTCCCTCACAACTGGTTTAAATTCTAGGCCTGCACATTTGAACTTTGGGCTTGATTCTGTTTGTGCTTGTATTGGCTTTTGAATTTGATGATAGAGTACCCCTGCTCCCTCATCAACTGGTTTAAATTCTAGGCCTGCACATTTGAATTTTGGGCTTGATTCTGTTTGTGCTTATATTGGCTTTGTTTAACGTAGAAAAAGTAGCCATTAAATATGAGGGCAACTCGCACTTATCTTCTTCCAGCACATGTTCTGCAAAAAAAGCTGCATAATATTTATCTGAGACTTATTTTAATGCGCATTTACTGCTCAAACTTACAAAGCATTTGGATCTGGCCCATAGAATTTATACTCGAACGGATAAGTTATTTCTTTAGAACATCTTAGTTTTGCAGCCACAATTCTTCTCTGCTTTCTGTTATTAATAATGCAACCTCTTCAGATGACTATAATATCATTTTTTTTTTCATTACTAATTGTTTTCTAGTTAAATTATTGGGCAGTGTTCAGGTGCTAGTTTTGTTAGAGAGAACATTGAGACAAAAACAATTCTTCACATCCACGGAGAAGGATTTGGAGCATGGTGCTGGTACAAAACTTTTGCTTTGCTGGAGGAGGTAGGATGAAGTCCCGTCCCCTTTGATCTTACTGCTTCGGGTATTGATCGGATGGATGTCATCTAATTCTATACTTTAATATTACTTCTTGATTGGACATAATTAATGTAATAATTAAGATAAAGTATAAAATAATTAAATAAAACATTAATTACAACAATCAACGAGGGACGTATAAGTGTCGCGTCAAAGTGTAAGATTAGAGTGTAAATTAGAGAGTAAACTCAATGCTGTTTTTCGTCAAAATCAACTTAAACTATGCATAATAGGCCAATTGCTTCATTCCTTTTGTCTCTGAGCAGGTTATTCTGGTTGGCCACAGTGGTGGAGGTGCATGTGTTTCTTATGCATTTGAGCATTTCCCTCGACTCTGTGCTACGATGGTGCTCGATGGTCAGAGGCCTTTCGGCGATTTAGTTATGCTATTAGAGCTCGATTCTCTTAATTTCTATAAATGTTCTCCTACCTTTGGTCCACATATTCAATCAGTTCTGAGACTAAAAGGTGTGTAAGTTTTCATATATCACTACATTTACCTCTGCTTTGTGCTCGTTTTCGTGAGTTTTATATGTTTAGGTTTAGTATCTTCAATCATTAGTTGAGCATTGCTTCGTTTATAATCTAAAAATCGTTCCAATTTCGATAACAGACATTTGGTTTTTAGTCAGCGATTGGAATGTTTGAATGTTCACTTTTACCGGGTTCTGATGAAAGAATGTTGTCTGCAGCTCGGCTCCGTGGAGCTTTTTATGAAAGAGTCGAAGTTTCTGATGGATGGAAATGGGGAAGACAAACCCCCCCACATGATTCATCTTTGAGAAAGAATAAATGAACGGGCTGTATTTCAATCAGTCACCTGTGAAGGTAATTTCCACTTTTAAAATTTTTAATAAGTGAATAGTTCAAATTAATGTTTTTTTTATTCAAGAATAAAGAAAGAACTAAACCACAATTGAAGAATTCGATGGAACCGTTGTTATCAAAATAAGAACTTGACTCAAACCTAGTAATAATCAAAATGATCAAGCGGGATTTTTCAAACGTGACCTAAAGAAAATCGAAATTCTTCGTAAAGAATTAAAGAGAAATATTTTTTTTAAAAATTCAATTTTTAATTCAAATTTTTTTATTAAAATCGAATAGTGGTAGCCTTTAAATAGATTACACATTTAACTAAATTAGACGCTAACATAAAAAAACGAAAATAAAGATAAAATAACTAATAAAATCGTGTAAGCTCTGTATGATTGGATGCCATCTCATGTTTGAATATGATTTGAGTAGATTCTGCTGGATAAGATCTTTCATACGAAATTTGCATGAACTTGCATGTGACTTTTTAATTCTCGTGTGTGCATGTGCTTGACACATGTCTTTTTTAATTCTTACATGCACATGTGTGTTGCACTTTTCCTTTTTAGTTGTTATGCGTGCATGTGTATTGCATATTTCTTCTAAAAAATCTTCTAAGAATCTTCGATTTCTTACCATAGTTATTGGGTCGATCATATTTTCAATTGGATCATTGCTTTTGGATTTTTACGTAGTCTCAACTTAGATCACATCATCAACAAACTCATATGGATTTTCAACTCTTTTCAATCCACATGAATCTTTATCTTTTTTTAGTTTGTATGGATCTTTACCATCTTTCTTTAATCATTGGGAATTTGTGGGTCCAACTCCATGTCACATAGGTCTTTACTTTTATATATTTTTGTTTATGTTGAGATGACTTTTTTTTTCGGGTTTACACGATTAAATCATGTGAAGCTTTGTTTATTTGACCTCTTTTATTTTCTAATAGATCATGATCTTGGACTTTGAAATTTATCGTTTCTCAGTTCACATCACATCAAATGCTCAGACAGGAGTCCATGCCAACTTTTTTGTTTAGGCTTGGTCTAGATTCAGCTCGACCTCATACCTGGATTGTACCTGTTTCGCGAAGAGTGCTACAACGTTTAAAAAAACAATGAACTTGTAAGCTTATCGACATTCGACCACAAATGTTGGTTCGGACCTAACTATGTTCAAGGCCTGTGGGACTAGGCCTTGGCTAGACCTGGGAGTCCGATCTAGTGACGACCCCGAGCTGGTGTGTTTTGAGATTCTCTCTCTTCAAGATTCTATGATAGTTTAGTGATCGGAGGATGTGGCTTTGACGATGCTGTCAATGAGAGCAATAGCAGTTGGTCCAATGACGGAGAAGATGAGATTGAGCCATGAAAGCTATATAAGAAGCAGAAGATTTTACGTCCAGACGTTGGATGACCGTGCCATTTCCCCAAATGTGCAGGAAAAGCTAGTCAGAGAAAACCCACCTGAGCGAGTTTTCGGCAGTGACCACTGCCCCTTCTTCTCCAAGCCTCAGTCCCTCCACAAAATTCTCCTTGAAATTGTTCAAATCCCATAACGTAGATTATCTCAATTTATAATACAATTTTCTTAAAAATAAATACAAGCATTAAGGAAAACTAATCCCTTTTTTTTTAAAAAGTGAAAATTATAATACAAATTTTATCTTTTGGGTTTAGTTTCAATTTAGTTATTATTTTTTTTAACAGAATAAAACCTTAACCTATCGACCGTTAATAATTTTGATTAATTGTTACTTTTTTCCATTAACTAGTGTTCGGGCTTCTGCGATGTCTTTCTCGTGTCTGCGTGTGTTTCCAAATTCTCTCAATTTAAACTCAATAAATCAGTGTCTGAAAACAAGAATTCCACAAGTTTCTCTAGACATTCATTACGGGAGTCTGTCTTCAATTCCGAGTCCAAAAGTTAAATTCGAAGAATATTGTCTTCGGTCTTATGGGCGTCTACAACTATTTTTAAAGAAAATTGAAACGGAAAGGTTTATGTTGTATTTTTTCCAAAAAAATAATTTCTAAATTGAAAAGTAATGATATTGTTACGGAAGGATTATATCTATTACTTATAAGACATAAGGTAATAGTCAGCAAAAATTAATGAATATAAAATAATTAGAAAAATACTTATAAATTTAGTTTTTGTAAAAAATATTAAAAATAATAAAAAGGTAATGAATTATTGTCGACGTGACAACCTACTTTATTCAAATTATTGGGGTCCAACATAATTAAAAGGAGACTATTGCAGAAATTAAAGTATCAATCGGCAGTCATAGTTTTGTCAGGATTTACATAATTAAATGACAATAATTAGAGACTAATGATGCTGATTAAAGTTATATACTAAAAAAGATTAAGCTTTTAAAATGAATTAATTGCAAGATTGGAGCCATTCAACTCAACCCACGCAACAAGTGGGGCCCAATTCCATTCCACCACAGTTAATTATATAATTAAATTAATTATGTTTTAATGGAATTAGCAAATAATTAAATATTAATTTTGGTCAAAGATGAGATTCTAACAAGGAAAGTGTCGGTCGCTTCCACGACCACTATCTTTCAATTTTTCTTTGTTCAGTGCACCACTTGCTTTCCCATCCTTTCAATAATACTACTTTTTTTTTTTTTAATTATTATTATTTTATTTAAAATTCTTCTAAAAATGAATTTTACTATAAAACTTTTCGATCGAGATAAAAAGTCATGGTAATTCTAAACATGACGTGGAGTTTATTTTCTAAATTTATATCGTGTTATTTATTAATTAATTAATTAATAATATATAAGAATTATACAATGAGAAAACATCAAATTTAAATAATCAATATAAAAATTAAAAATTCATATTAATTGACATGTCTCGTAACGGTTGAATTATTAATCAATTTCTTATATTAATGGTGATAATTAACTTGAATATTTTATTATTATTATTTGAAAATAAATAAATATTAAAATGATAGACAAAAATAATTTAGAAATTTTAATGGCGGTCTTAGACGTCATTTCAAGGTCCGCAAGCGGACGTGAGTGGGTACTGGGTAGTGGCCTAGTGGGTACGGCTTGGAAGAGAACTTCAGGCTTTCAAGTTTGAATATTTTACTTTAATTTTCCAATTTGCATGGCAACCCCTTGAGACATGAAATCTATAAATATGCAACTGGGTTTTTGTTCATTTGTAGTACTTTCTGTCTATGCAAATGGCAAGCCAAGATATGACGAAACTGGTCGAGGAAAACGACGGGGACGCTACTCTGCAGAGTTCTCCCATTCCACTTCTCACTCCCTACAAAATGGGAAACTTCAATCTTTCTCACAGGTAGTAAACTTTCAAGCTCTCCTCCTAAAAAAAATGGCTGGTTTAATCATTGTCCTTGGCTGGGACTAATGCATATAAACTGTTTGTGAAAAGTCCTAATGGTTATTACGTGGTTATATCTCTGCTGATTTCGGTAGGTCTGCCACTAGTTTGATCTGCTTCCATGTAGACTGGTATTTTTAACCGAGTGACGAAATAGCGGAGTAATCAATCAAATCCTAGGAATTTTCAAAAAACATGATTAAAAAATTCGTCTCTTGTAAGTTAACTTGTGTTAAAAGTATGATTTTAAATCAACTTTTCAATGGCAAAAAGAAAGATTGAACTATTGGAGTAGAAGAAAAAAGAAAAAAGGTAGACTGGGATCGGATCGAACAACGCATCCACGAGCTTTGAATCTATGGATGTGTGTTGCGATTGGATCTATTCTATGTTCTCCATGTTTATTTTTTTATCTAATATTTATCTTGATTCTGTCCTTTATATTTTAACGAAGTGGAAAGTGTTCTTAGTAATTTTCAATATACACTCAGCTATCAAACATTTATCATAACTCTTAATATACAAAAATAAAGAAAAAGTTAGAAGTGGATCAAACATTAATCTTTTCAAATGTCGACTTAACAGATACGTTCTCTAATTTTTTTCTCTTTTTGCAAGTTAAGTACTCTGTTTTCATATTATCTTGTGAAACTCTTAAAAAAAAAGAAATTTTTAACATTGACTTTCATATAATCTTTGCCTGACTATTTTTTTTTTTGTTTTTTCTAGAATTGTTTTGGCGCCATTGACTAGACAGAGATCCTACAACAATGTGCCTCAGCCCCATGCCATCTTATATTATTCTCAGAGAACCTCCAAGGGAAGTTTTCTTTTAACCGAGGCCACCGGCGTTTCAGACACTGCTCAAGGGTGATTATTTTTATCCACATTTTTTCAAATTGTCGAATCTCTGTTTTGCTGGCTAGATTACTCCTTTTTTTTTTTTTTTATAGAAAAGAAATATATTGAAAGAGGAAAAATACAAGATAAAAATGGAAGAACCCTTATGGGAAAAAAAACAAGCACTTTATTTAAAGCAATTTTTAATTTAACTGAAAGAAAATGATAGATCCTGAAAGTTTAAAACAATAAGTCTTGTCTCGAGAATCGATAATTGTCTCTTTGTTGTCGATAGTTTTAAAACAATGTTTGCCTTTCGGATGGTTTTATGATTTAAAGATATCCGGACACTCCTGGTATATGGACAAAGGAGCATGTTGAAGCATGGAAACCCATTGTCAATGCCGTTCATCAGAAAGGCGGTATCTTCTTTTGTCAGATTTGGCATGTTGGCAGGGTCTCAAATTCTGGTGCATTCTCTTGTCTTGAATTGGATTTTAGTGACTGAAACTAAAGCATTTAGATCAAGTTTATGCTTGTTCCATTCGCAATTTGATTTTTTTCTCATCATTTGTATTGGACGTAATACTCGAAGGCAGAATAACAAATTATCTGGTTTGTATTTTGAAAACTCCATGCTTCTTGCTCAAGAGTTTGCAGATTGTTGCAAAAAAAGATGTAGAATGTGTACAAACTAAGTCTGATTTTGGTGTAGTTAGGCTTTCAGCCGAATGGACAAGCTCCAATCTCCTGTACAGACAAGTTGATATCCATGCAAAAACGTGCTAATGACTTTGATGTGTCTGAGTTCACTCCTCCGAGACGATTAAGAACTGAGGAAATCCCTCATATCGTGAATGATTTCAGACTCGCAGCGAGAAATGCCATTGAAGCTGGTATCTTCCATTTTTTTCAAATAGATTTATACGGAATGTTTCTTGAACTTGGCTGGGGCTGAATTTTTCACCGGATTGATTTATGCAGGTTTTGATGGGGTTGAAATCCATGGGGCTCATGGTTACCTAATCGACCAGTTCATGAAAGATGAAGTGAATGATAGAACCGACGAATATGGTGGTTCCCTAGAGAATCGATGCAGATTCGCTCTAGAAATTGTTGAAGCCATATCGGACGAGATAGGAGCAGACAGACTTGGAATAAGGCTTTCTCCCTTCGCCGATTACATGCAATCCAGAGACTCAAATCCACTTGCATTGGGTGTTCATATGGCAAAATCGTTAAACAAGTACGGAATTCTCTACTTGCACGCTGTTGAGCCACGGATGAAGACCCCCGGAAGCAAGCAAGACTGTGCGGAGAGTCTTCTACCAATGAGAAAGGCCTTTAACAGCACTTTCATTGCTGCCGGAGGTTACGATAGGGCGGATGGAATCAAAGCCATTGCTGAAAACAAGGCCAATCTGATCACTTATGGTAGATGGTTCTTGGCCAATCCGGATTTGCCGAAGAGGTTTGAGCTTAATGCTCCTCTTAACAATTACAATAGAGCTACTTTCTACACACCTGATCCTGTCATTGGTTATACAGATTACCCATTTCTGGAGGAAACCACCTTTGCATAAATGTAGTCTCTCTTCATAATTCTACGGCAAAAAAAGAAGGAAATTATGTATCCTTCTGGCTTTCTACATTCTGCTATTCAGTGATTTCTATTGTACTAAACATATTGAAGAAGAAAGATTTGAAGTTGATTACGAATAAATTTGGTGAAATTGATTTTATTTTTCGCTAGTTTACCGAAAACATTGGTTATTACGGTCCTGTTATTTTATTCGCAGCATAAACACGACTTGGAAATATCATAAATCAAGGATCATAGAAAATAAAGGCAAGGTATTGGAGACCAAGGAGAAATGTGGGAGCAGAAGGTATTTTTTTTGGCATTTGATTAGACTTTAAAGCTGCTTTAATTTGAATATTAAATGCATGCTGACATTCTTAAGCCACAACCCTCCCACACAAACTCTTGCTAATTGTTTATTTTTGGGTTGGCCTTCCAAGATTCACCCCACTACTAATAAAAATAAATTCATTAAAGCTGATTTTAAAAAAATGGTTTTAGGTTATGGGTAGAAAGTGGGAAGAAAGATAGTACTGAGAAGATTAAAATATGAAGTTAGTGAAGGATGAAGATGCATAGGATAGGTGTTTGACGACCATTATATTCTTTATGGGCTGAGGAGAGAAAAGATAATGGAAGAGAATCCATGGAGGTTTAAAGGGTGCTTTTGAAATCTTGCATAAATGGGAGGACAGTGGAAGTTGAAGAAGAAGAAGAGCAAGAAGGGTTGTGAAGAGAGGATAGCAGAGCAGCAGCCTTGAAGCTAGTTCAAACTAGTGGAAGGGTTGTCTGGTATAGCCAAAAAGAGAGTTTAACTGTTTGATTGAAGAAGAAGAGGAAGAAATTTTGAGGGAAAAATGGTGCGTGGAAAGGTGCAGATGAAGAGGATTGAAAATCCAGTTCATCGACAAGTTACTTTCTGCAAGCGCCGAGCAGGGCTGCTGAAGAAGGCCAAGGAGCTGTCTGTTCTATGCGATGCTGATATTGGACTTTTTGTTTTCTCTCCCCATGGAAAGCTTTATGAACTTGCCACCAAAGGGTCTGTTCCTCTCTCTCTCTCTCTCACTCTCTCTCTCTCTCTCTCTCTCTTTTAGAGAGATTTAATACACGTTAGATCTATGCCTACACTCTATGAACTGTTCTTGATTTGACTAATGATTCGTGCAAAAATGATTGCAGAGAGTAGACGAACATGTTAGAAAATACCTTAAAATATTTTTTCACTTAGTTAAAATATAACAAGTAGAAATAAGAGATAAGAGACAAAAATAAACCTCGAGAATTTTTACAATAATCAATATAAAAAAAGATTTCTATGAAAGAACAAAAAATTTCAATATTTTTGTTAGAGTTATTCTTGTGATATGAACTGAACTTGGCTTATTTTTTTTCTATGTTTGGAAAACTGTGAAGAACCATGCAAGAGCTTATTCAGAGGTACATCAAGTCCACAGGCCAAGCTCTACCAGATGAAGCCGCTCTGCACCAAACTCCTGTACAAACCCCTCTCTCTCTCTCTCTCTCTCTCTCTCTCTCTCTAAAGTACAAGTTTGTTTTGCGATTTTCTATTTTCAATATTAGTTACGCAAAGCAACATAGTTACTTTCCCGACATCACGTAGTGCATGGCAGCATCAGATGCTGATTTGCAAAATGATAATATTAATTTATAATTTATCTGAATTTTCAATGCAACTTTTGGAAAGCTACAGACCAATTAAATTCCTTTCTATATTTTTTTCATTTAGAATCATGCAAAGGAGGAGATCGACAGGTTGCAGCAGGAGATTGATGTGCTTCAAAAAAGTCTCTTGTATGTCAAAAACCCCGAGTCTCTTATTTTAATTTTTCATGAAAAAATAAAAAATAAAAGTGCATGTTATCCTCTAAATTTTAGTAAAAATCAAGTAAGTTCATGAACTCGGGGTAATTAACTATTAAGTTATTGTCATTAAGTTTGTAGCAATGTAGTCACGTTTTTGTCACATGAAGTCTTTAAAGTTTTCTGCTTTCTGCTGGCCGATTTACAAAGAAAAGTTGCGATTTTTGGGATAAGTCAATTTTTAGAAGAGATTTTTGCTTCTAGAACGTTGCGAAAATTCTCTGCAAATTACCTGCTTGCCAAAATTGCAGCTTTTTCTCTTTGATAATGCCCGACAAAGAGAATAGAAGAAAAAATATGACCACATTAATGACACTCTTCACGACATAGACTTGATTGTTAGTTTTCATGATATTCAATACTAAGTTTAAGGATAATGACATTTTACTAAAGTAATAGTTATAAATAAATTTAATTAGAGAAGTATTACAGCTTTTCTTTGGGAGATGGATCGAAAGCAATGAGAGTGGAGGAACTGGAAGAGCTAGAGAAGCAACTTGAGATTTGGATTTGTCATATACGCTCCACAAAGGCAATTTCCGATTGCTTTTTAATTAATTATCGTAGTTTATTTGATTAATTATTTGATTACCGCTTAATCTAATTGCAGATGGAAATCATGTTTCAAGAGATCCAGTCTTTGAGGAATAAGGTTGTTATCATCGTTTAAGGCTGTGATATTAAATGTTAATCTCTCCCACTAATTTAATTATTTATTTTTGGTGTCGAAGGAAGGAGTGCTTAGAGCTACTAACAAGTATCTCCAAGACAAGGTGATGAATTTAATATTCTATAAATTTATTTGAATAATGTTATGTTCGTCCTCTAAATAGATTTGTTGACGTGCCAAACAATGATTGATGCAATTAATGTGCAGTTATTTCAAATTACACAAATCATTGTTTGACTCGTCAACAAGTATTTTGAAAGAGTAGAATAAGAAAATAAATGCGAAATTTCTTAAAAAATCTAATATTTATTAATATATTTCCAAACGCAGATGGAGGAGAAAACTGATCCTACTAACATTGAACCCGTGAGTACTAATTTTCCATACCCACTAATCATACAGAATGAAATATTTCAATTTTAAATTTTAATTATTTCTTTAATAATATATGTTTTATGGAAGCTTTCGTGTGTAATAATGATGTTTTTTTGTGAAAAACATCTACCTCTGTCATTGTAACGCTGCCGTTGAGATTGCAATGTTCTTCTTGGTGTGTCTTTATGTTCAGTCTCTTTCCTTGCTAATTTTTGTATATATTTGTTGTGTTTAGATATTGATTAATAAGAGGGTAACGTATTAAACTACGAAGTTAGGGGCTGAGGCTGGCAAAATCGGAGTGGAACTGCGATTATGGTCTGGTTTTGCCCACCAAAGTAATCATTTTCAATTTCAAATTTCACGATTTTACGAGTCAAAAATCATGAAAACTGAATTGGATCGTGGGTAAAAAATTAGACGTGAAACAGATAAATCCAACCCAAAATTATAAAATAATTGACATATACACAAAAATTGGCTCTAAACCCAACCCAAAAACAATAAAAAATGTAAATAGGAAACATGGTCGGTTATGAAACCATGGAACGGTTTCGATTCCCAGGCAAAACCAGATTGAACTCGACCGCGCTCATTCCTAGTTAAAAAGGAAAAGTGTAATTTAAACCAGAATTCACAATGGTGAAATTATTTTTGAAAAAAATAAAGACTCAAAACTTTTTGATTATAAGTGCATATGTCATTATTATTATTTAATCTGTTAAATTCATCACATCAAATGCACGGGATATATTTTATTTATTTATTTAAATTATAAGTTTAACTAATCAATGTTGCATGTTTTATTTTTTAAAAATAATAATTTCTGTCATATTTGTGCTTGTGTTATAATTATTTATAGACTTAACATAAAATAACGAAACACTATTTTCAGTAAGTATAATGTAAATAAGTAAGTAAGAATTAGAAAGAAAGATTATCACGTGCCTTTTGCATAATAAATTTAATAGATTAATTATCGATAAATATATTTATTAAAAAGTTAAAAGGTAAATTTTGCTAAAAAAAAAAGTTGAATTTTTTTATTACTCTAATGGAAGCGTTTACGGCTTATGATCGACGAGGCTGGAATAGATAATCATCAGGAAGATAGACATAGGAAAAGTAGGTGACATCGGAGTTACAGACCGGCCAATTGCTGTATGTTGATGGGATATGCGTAAGACTGTGAGTCGCTACTAAAAGCAGTCTTGGCCAGTATAACATTTGCGCTGTCGGTCGGATGAAACGCGTCCCAAAACAGGTATTTCCGACGATCTTGACAGGCTTGCTGGAGTGGCAGGCAAGTGATTTGACCGTTGTTTCGTCCAACGCCACAACATCCCTTGTCCGTCACCTCGAATCCTGTAATTCGTAAAAGCTAAGAAAATATAGAGCAGAATTCATTAAAAGAAATGCATGGCAAAGCAGATAGATTACCAAAAGTGCTTGCATTTGCGTATAAATCCCTGCTAGCTTGGTATAAATCGAGATACACGAATTTGGATCCGGGAAGTTGGCCGGCGTTGAAACGATCGACTAATCTCTTCAGGCCGGAGTTGAAAATCGAGATGGCTTGGTTGATGTTTTCGTTGCATCGGCTGCTGTTTCCGCTATATCTCGCCAGCTGATACGGTATGCACCCGATTTGGCCGACTGCCGTCACGACCACCTTCCTCGCCCCCAAGCCGTACAATTGCTGACCAACCCACAAAAAAAAAAAGTCGAAATCTCGACGGCGGAGTGTAAAAAAGAAAAAAATGGCCGGCGACTCTTATGAAAACTGAAATCTTACTGTTAGTTGGCGGGTATAGTCTTGAAGAAGTGCAGCAGCGTATGCTTTAGTGGTGTACTGTGTTCTAGTTGGGTAAAAATCAGTCATGAAATAGTTGTTTAGATAGTCGTTGCTTCCCATCCCGGAGAAGAAGATGCATTTGCTCAGATAGCTTCCAAGTGCGTTATTGTCTCCCCGGAAAATTCGTCTCAGTTCGAGCACCGTGTCACTGAAATCGGAGACCTGGTCGTTCATCGGAATGTGACCGCCCTGTCGGACATTCGTCAAAATCCCGTTACTTACAGGCGTATGATTAGAAATCGGAACCGGAATATGCAAGAACAAGATCAATTTCATGATTTCATACCAGATTGTTTCCGGTCTCGTCTCTGATCCCAGCTGCCCCCGACGCATAGTTCACTCCTCTCATCAGTGCCCGCCCGCTAGTTCTAGCGTACGGCGGGATGTAAAACGGGAAGCCGAGAAGTTGGGCTGCAATTCAATCCACACCCAAGAAAGTACATCAAGTTCTAGAAAAGTAGTTTTTCCGACTAAAATGGTAGAAACAGAGGAAACTTACCAAGAATATCAACCAGAGTTCTGCCATTGGTGAAGCGACCAGTTGTACCTTGAGGAAAGTCGATGCCATAAGGCCTATAATTGGCCCTGGCCAGGCTAAGCATCCTGTTATTATTTCCATTATCGACCAAAGAATCACCGAAAATGAAGAAACCGGGCACTTGAACTCCGTCATTTCTCTGCGAACAAGCCTTCCGAGTACTCAAAAACAGAGCAATCAAAATTGGTATCCAAACTAAGTCGCCAAAACGCCTCATTTTTAGAGCTCAAAATGGAAAAGCACCGATCATTTAAAGGAATTCACATATGGGTATTGATTTATAGGCTTATTGTTGGGTTTGTTAAGGTGGATAAATGTTATGGAGTTCATATGCTTTTGCAAACTTTTGAAGTGACTGTCATGTTCTTCTGCTTCAAGTGAAAGCAGCGGTGATTTGATCAGGGTCTCCGTGACCTACAACAATCTACAATCCTTTAGAGATAGTTCACAAGAGATTATCAGCGACTCTTGAAGTGTTTGAATTCGTTGAGAGTTACTCGAATTCTAATTGGATTAAATCAGAATATTAATACTAAAGTTCTATTGTTTCTGTATATATTAATACCCTATTGTTTTTATATATTAATATTTTATTGGCAACCTATTGTCTTATTAATGAATCTTTTTTCATCTAGAATTTTCATATAAATCTCCAATTCGGAGCAATTTCTCAAAAACCTACTTGTCGTCCTCAGTTTGAAGGTCAAATTCACACTTCGCAACGATCATGAGAAAAGAGAACAAAGAACAAACGTTTGATCTCCAAATCCAGCTGGAGGACAGTCAGTCAAATCATCTGAGAAAAAGAAAAAGGTGACACGAGGGTCGTCTATGGGCAAAAAGATTGGCTCAGGCGAGGCCTGTGACTTGGAACAATGAAGTGTCTAATCCTCCCCTCTTGCTCCCTCATATACCCTTCACAGAGAAAAGCCATCGAAAATTTGTTCTCGACGACCCGATCGACGTCATGCACGAAAATATCAGTTTCGCCGGACTCTCTGTTTCTCGCCATCAAACCGGCGGTGTAAATTGCCGTCATCCTCCCCGGCGCGCCGTCGAAATACCCAGTTGGCGCGTCCACCATTATCAAATCCCATTCTACGGCGTAAACTTCTTTTGGAAATCCTTTGTGAGACAATGGACACTTGGAAAATCGTGGGTCTTCCACGGTTTTGCAGTCCTTTTCTTGTCCGATCCTTAAAAGTTGGTCCGCTTGGGGAACCTTTGTGTCGTACAACACCTGGTAGGATTCCAATGTGGGGAAACGGCTCCGTATTTCGTTGATCCAATCCTCATTTTCCTCGAGGAAAACTGTCCGGCCGCCGTGGTTCAGAGACGTCCACATGAGGCTATCGTGGCCGAGCCCGAAGACCAGGAAATTGCATGGCGCTTTTCGGGCGAGAACTCTGGCCGAGACTGAGATTTCGTTGATGGTTTGCTGCGGGGTGATGTTGGAGGTGGCGTAGTGGATGATCGCATTGGCTAAGGAAACTGGAGTTTTGCTGCATGTCGGATCGACAGTCGGGCACGGTGTTTTTACAGCCGACTCCGACGACTCTGTTTGATTTTTTGTTGAAACAGGGAGATGGGTCGATGATTCTGGCCATGAATTACTCTGAGAAGATGAAAAATTCGACCTGAATATCCAAAAGAGGATCGAAAGGACGAAAAATAGGACGAGAACGAACTTGACGTTGCCGGAACTCTGAGATTTTGACCTCATTTCGTGTAGAAACAGATAAGTTGAAAACAAACAGTTCTTTCAAGGTCGATTAATTATACTTTCTCAAGACAAGCTCTGTCCATTCTTCTGGGTTCCTGCAATTGACTTTGAAAGGCAACAATCAGATGAGAGAGAGAGAGAGAGAGAGAGAGAGAGAGAGAGAGAGAGAGAGAGAAATGGTAGATCTTGAAAAGGTAGAACATATATATAAATATGAAGAAGTTTATGGAGTTGGACTGAGAAAAGAAGAAAATTGACGGAGTTGAGACTTGGTAGGCTAAGATATAGTGCTTAATGATTAATACATCCCCATAATTGCTCTTAAGATATGCCAAGCTGTTTTTGGCTAAACCTTCCAAAAATGGAAAATCTTGACATACATGCACATGCATCATCATATATGTCATTTCAATTTGGTAAATTTCCCATAATTATTAACTAATTATAATTAATTAGTGAAGACGTTACATTTTAATCTTTTTGGATAGCTTTCTAAATGAGACCAATACAAATTAGTTATAATTGTTAAGAGGTTGATAACTCAAAACGAACCATTTTATTATATTAAATAATAATTAATGTTTGGTTTATCCCACACCTGAGATAATTAAAAAAGTTAACTTTTTTAGCTGCTAAAATTTATTTATGACCACAATATGGCCAAATTCTTGCAAAAAGTGACAATTTATTTGTTAAGTCCGTCGTATTTTTCATTTAATATAGAATTTTAATTAGGTTTTAAAACTTCTAGTGACTTCTAATGTTAATTTTGAAGTATAACAATTTCTTATTTGGCGATATCAAATTCTATTAAGAGATCGGACGAGTATAAAATCAGGATAGAATTGTAGAGAAATTATAATTCAAATTAAAACTTTGATTAAATATTAAACGTGATAAATTTAACCGTTAAATTGACGATAATGTCCAATTATTTTTAGTTAAAAAATGTGTGTTCCATTTGTTAGAAAAAAATGATTGAAGGTTTAATTTGTAAATCTATGGGTTTAAATTGTTTTTATCTTTGTTTTTAAAAGGTAAAAAAGAACAATCTCATAGTTTCTCCAAATGGAAAAGCACCGATCATTTGTCATTTGGTTATAAGTTTTTTTTTACCAAATTAGACTCTATCATATACGTCGTTTGCAATTCAAACATTTTCGTTTAATTTTTCGTTAAATTGATTATTTTTTATATTTAAAAATTATAAAGTTATAAATTAATTTAAAAAAATAACAAATGATATTCATTTTATTTGAAATTTTTACCACATATTTACCACTTTATGAGAAGATAATCTGAAAATTTTCGTCATTTTCTAATATTTTTATGATTTGTTATAATTATTTTATCAATTAATTAACTAAAATAATAATAAATCGTATAAGTGTTAGAAAATTACAAAAATTTTCAAATTATTTTTTTATAATATGATAAAAATTTCAAGTAAATTGAATACGTTGTTTGCTGTAAATATGTGAGAGGACGGTCGGTTCAATTTACTTGAAATTTTTATCACATATTCCGCACATTATAAGAAGATTCGTAATTTTATAACACTTTATGATTTATTATAATTTTAGTTAATTAGTTTATAAAATAATTATAATAAATCATATAAGTATTGACGAAAATTTTTAGATTATTTTTTATAATATGATAAATATGTTGTAAAAATTTTAATTTTTTAAAAATTAATTTATAATTTTATAATTTTTAAATATAAAAAATAATTAATTTAATGAAAATATTTGAATCGTAAATGATGCATACATACGATAAATTCTGATTGTACAACAAAAAAAATGTCAGAGAAGAAAGGAGAAATGGCCCATGTATCTGAATGAACTTTTCTATTAATATAATTATGAAAAGGAAAAAATGAGCAAATGTTCGACAAAAAAGAGAATTGTAATGAGTTGAATTTCCAGTTCGTTTATGGAAGGTTTTACTGGAAGGGTTTTGACCGAATAGGCGGTCTCCGGAGGATGTCTTCCGCTAGCTTGGTGGGGGAGAGGATGAAGTTTTCGGTGAAGGCATTGAGCAACGGGAAGGCAAGGTCGGGGCTTCTCTGTCGGGGCAACTGTGCCGCGTCGTTTGAGACACCGGCGTTGCTTCTCTCTACGCGTAAAGGACTCCCCAATTTCATCTCCCCTGATCTTCTTTCCTCTCTCCCTTTTCCTGATTCCCATCTCCTTCAATTTAGTCCTCTTCACTTGTGAGTTAATCCAACGTTACCCTTTTACTCTCCGTCTTTGAAGTTTTTAATAAACTTTGTAGCTGTTTCTTGCGCACTCAATGTGTTTGTGGGTTCGTCTGTGAGAGCAAGAAATCCTGTTTTTTTTTTTCCCTCTTTATTGTTTTTTTTTTGGTGTTACAGTAACTTAGTTGAATTGCTGGCTTAACGTAAGAAAAAAAATAAATAAAGAAAACAGTTTAAAACTTCCATGCTCGTGGTGGAATAGGCTACTGAAAAACACAAGAAATTTGCATAAGGTTGGGAGATGGGTATATTTATTGCCTTTCCCTCTTACTGATACTGCCTTTTTAATTTAGTAATTTATAACACTCGTTAAAAAGATGGATTTTGGCTTTTGAAACTGTTGGTTCACAACAGTGTAATTTTGAACACTATACTTGCACATTTGTGATACATCATGGTGATTTCTCCGTACATCGAAAAAAAAATTTCTGTTTGTAATTTTGCTTTTGCTTCGTGTAATAATTTAATGAGAGTTCTGTTGTCAATCTTTCATTCTAGCATGGAAGGTCCTTCATCAAAAACGATATCAAGTCTTGGTGGACTACACCAGTTGCTTGGTTTACACGAGTATACATTAGCAGCAGTACCGAGGGACTCCATTCAGTGCCTTCCAGAGTTCAGCAGTGCTAATAAAACTGGGGCATCTTTTGAGACTACCTGTGGTCGTCGATTGGTAATGGGCGCCTCTTTCTTGTTATATGTTTTGTCTCCTTATTTCCCCCTTTTTACATCTAAATTTGCAAAAAAAAAAAAAAAAAAAACAAACTGAGTTTATTGTATATTTCTAGATCAAACCAATCGAATACGTTGAAATGATTTCGTCCATGAAACCTGACTTCTGGGCTTCGTTGGCTGATGAGGTGCCTGCATGGGTTTCTGATAAAAGAAACAGAGCATCAGTTGATCGAACTTTGAGTTGGCTCGATGAATGTATCAAGTTAAACTCAGTAAGAAGCGGGTCTTGCCAATTGTTTTTCAAACTTATTGACATTTGAATATATAAAGGATAAATTGTTATGAGATGTTTATGATAGTTTTTGTAACGTAGTAAAATTAGATAGCCATTGTATTAGTTCTACTGATAAAAGAAAACAATACCCATACTTTTTCATACAAATTTCTTGGATAGGTTCTACATTGACGTAGATTCGATGTTTACAGTTTGTTTTGTGCATTAATCATTTAAAATATCAAGATTTTCCTAGTACGTGAGTCATTTTGATTGGTATCCATATGTGTATTGGAGACATAATTATTCAAAATAAAATGTGAATAGAATATCAGAGAGTTTTAATATGTCAAAAATATATTGGAGAAAGCAAATAACCTATGGCACCTTCTCAGATTTCATATGTTTATGTCTGTATTCAACTAATTCGAAGTGGAAGATTGGTTGAAAGAACAATGACCTGAAATAATTGTACAATACTGAATTGTTCAAGACAGGTGGAGCAATTTTTGGAGCAGTTGTTGGAGGGTCATCAATGGAAGAGCGTCTAAGGTGTGCTGAAGAAGTTGTCAAGCGTGATGTATCAGGTTCAATGTCTTTTTTCACTTTGTTCAATTAATATTCTCCTATACTCTAGGAACAGTGGTGTTTTTATGATTTCATTTTCTTGCCCATCATCCTTTGCTTGTTTCCCTTGTTTCTTCCTTCCCTTAACATGAAAACTTCAGACAAATTTAGTGTTGGAGTTTGGTGACCCACAATGACCCAAATTCTTTTGGGTCAGATTGATTAGCATTCATTACGAACTCATTTTTTTTTCTCTATAAGTCCATGTTTGTGTATTTCAATATTCTTTGTGAATATTATTATACGCCCGTAGTTTTTCTCGAAAAGATTTTTCTATGTAAATCTTTGTGCCAATATATCCCACTTTCATTTTTTTTTTTGTTTATTGTTCGAGTTCTAATACATGATGTAATATTATGAATTTCTGATATAGTTTCTATGCATCCAAGCAATTCTTTTCGTGTACGAAAGGCAAATTTCAACTAAATCTAGAAATGTGCATACGCATATTAATGTAATCTGAATTCCATATGTCGTTATTTTTTCTAAATTTTGTTTGGAAAAAAACAGGTTATTGGATAGGAGGTTTTGGGCTTGGAGAGAGCATGGATGAGCGTCCTACTCTCCTTAATGCTGTTACAGTACGTGCCTTGTCTCCTTATGTTTGGCTACTTTTACAGCTACTGCCTCCTTTTATCTCTCTTATATTTTATTAATTCACGAAAGATGAAGAAAGCTAGCTTTCGACAGTAGTTTATTGGTGTAACCATCAAAGTTGGCTAGTACCAAAAGTCTTGCAAATGACCAAGGAATAATTCATCAAAGAGTTGAATAAATTTTGAACTCTACAGATCAAATTATAATAAGCTTAGCTGCTGAGTGATAAATGTCCATATAGTGACACGATCCGGATCTCGAAAGGAACCGTGTTAAAACCCACAAAGAAAAAGAAAAGGTGCTCGGTGTGTATGAAAAATAACGAGTAAATAAAGATAGAGAGAGAGGAAATGTAAACCCTAAGCGGACCCGAAAGCTATCTCAGTGTTATGCTCACGGGTGCATGTTTTCCCGTAGGAAAACAACCACTATCGGGCACCGGTTTGACCCTTTCGTAGATCAAACTTCCAAAGAATAATGATGAGAAAGGCAATACAAGCTTACTCTAGCAAGCTTGAGCTAGTAAGCAAGGGAGACCTACTCCTTTCACAGATTGAAAAATCCGTGACTTACCTCTTTTGAAGGTAACATTGTTTCTCTCTTGTAAGACAAATGTGACTCGTGTATTGAGAAAATTGGCAAAAAGTTCACAATGCGACTAAACGATGATTATAAATAACCCTAATAGTGGAGGCTAGGGTTTGGATGGAGGATGAAGGAGAGTCGTTGATGATGGATGAAGATGGATGGTCAAGATGAGTGGCTTCATGGGGGGCCAAGCCTTGTCTGCGCGTGCGTACTAGATTTGACGGTGGAGATTGCGATCTGCACCTCTTCTAATTCATGGTGTTGCCATGCCACATCATCAATTATTGTAAGCTATCTTTGCATGGGCATAATCTCTTTATTATTGTCTCCTTGACGGTGGAACCCAATAGTTTTCAACCTAAAACCAACCACCATGCATTTATCTAAGCTTAACTAACAATTTAATGCATGATATGAGTAAGGGTTATAGATATACCTTACTATCACAAAAGGGGCTAAGTGTTTGCCAAAGAAAGTGACAATACATAAAAGTGTTAAAAATAATAAAGAAAAGAAAATGCATAATTGAAATGGTTACACGTTTAGGATGCTGGGAAGACAAATCCCCGTCTGATGACGCTCATAATCCATCTGTATATCCCAAGACAGCAAATGCAAAGGCTGCTCCCGATCCAGTGGACTGATCTCCCACGTAGATTCATCCAAAATATCAAGGCCTGCAAAAGAAACAAAGTAATTAGTAAAATGATTAAGTAAAGCAATGGACTTTGTTTGTAAGTGAGTAACATGTCTCCTGGACATGTCATATAGGTTTATTTATGTTCAATGAATTAATGATGTTGCTATACCAAAAAGGTATATTAGAAATATTTATCCTCATGTTATCTATTGTTATCAAATTGCTCAGGATATATTACCAGAGGCAAAACCACGCATGATTTGCGGGCTTGGACTTCCAGGTACTGAATTTTTAGATGCTGCACTTCACTTTGTTGTGATTTTGAACATGGTGAATAATAAAATTCGATATTTGACCCACAGCTGATGAAAAATGATCCAAGAACAACTTATGATGGAATTTAATTGATGTCCTAGTTGTGAAAGTGGCATTAGATTCAATATAGTAGGTCTAGAAAATCAGTTCTACATGTGGCCTCCGAGTTCCTAAAATTCAGAACAGGGGACCGAACTGATTTTTACAATTAGTTTCCAAAATAAAAAGAAAATAATTTTTTTTTAAATATTTACGGCTGGGCTTAAGCTGAATTATGAGTTATTTTCTTCTTTTGGGATGGGTTTAAACCAGAATTTGGTTCCATTTTTCGATCTCAAATTGTGAAACAAACTGTAACCCACAGTCTACTGCATCCAAAACCGTATTTGGGTCCTATAGCGGTGAGATCTTGGCCGAACCGGACCAAACCACTCGAGTGGGTTATATTCGTGGGTATGAACCGGTTATGCTCGGCCATAGTTTTATTGTACGGGGAAAATTGGGACTTTGCATTTAAATCTGAGAAGGGATTTTTGTTTGTTCTTGCATGGGAATCAAATGGATGTGGTTTTACAAAAATATTGTTGAGATTTTTTCTTTATCATCATTCATTATGTATTTAGATCTTATGACCCATGAATCTACTCAACGAGATATATATGTTGTTGTTGATATGTACACTTCTTCACATGATCACCCAACCAATTCACTTGTTAGAAATAAGATGTGTTTTTCATCTTGCAGAGGAGGTCTTGCAGGGAACTGCTGCTGGTGTTGACCTTTTCGATTCATCGTATGATTCCTTACTGTTCTGCATAAATGTCTAAACTCATTCATCTTGCTTCGATTTGCTAATAAACTTCAAATTTAATGTTACAACCTTACAGGTATATATACCATCTTACACTTGGAGGGTTTGCTCTAGTCTTTCCATTGGATGGTGTAGAGATGAATCTTTCCAATTTGCAGCTGAACGACACTGGGAATGACCTGACGAAAATTAACATGAGAGCAACAGTATATAGGTTTCATAAAAGTTCTACTTTTGACTTTGTCGCATTGAAGTTCATATTTTTTTTCCTCATTTCCCGACGGAAGGCTTTTAAATTTTGATCAGTTATTTCCATAATCCCTGGCTGCCTTTATATTTTCTCTAATTCATAAATGTTAAATAAATTGTTTTTCTGAAAATTGAATTGTTATTCCTTTGGTTTTGATGCTATTTCACAGAGAATTTCTTGGGGTGCAATTTAGATTTTAATCTTTGAGGTCAATTAAACTATTCTTTAAATAAATTTTACTTTTTAGCTATGAAGTTGTGTATGTTATATTTTTCATTTAATAAGGCATTTTAATCTAATTTCTAACACTTTTGATAATTTTTAACTTAATTGCGTGATTAATTATATTTGAAATCAAGGGATAAGAAATCAATTGAGTTTGTGATTGTGTTAAAATTTGTCAGGAGAGTTACAAATCTAAGTTAAAATACTTGATTAAATAAAATACGTGATATAATTGATGACATTGTATAAATTGTTGAAGGATGTAATGTCAATTTATCCAACAAAATAATTTAATGTATAATTTGTAAATGAACGTAAATGCTAAGGTATAAATTGCTCTATACCCTAGTTTACTTAACTCTAGTTTGGTTGACTTTTTTTTGGTTGCTTAGAGTTTCCTAGAATAGGCTTTGAATCGTATTGTTTTTGTATCGAACTCAATTGAAATTTTGTGTCATGCAGGAAAGATTCTTCGCGGATCGTGGAAGGCTGTAGCTGCTATACTTGCCAGAATCACACAAAAGCTTATATCAATCATTTGCTCAATGTGCATGAGATGCTGGCTCAGATACTTCTAGAAATGTAGGATATTTCTGCACTTAATGATACCTTCCTAAATTTGAGTCTATCATGATTTGTTTATCAATTTGTTGGTGCAGACATAATACCCATCACTATTTGGGTTTCTTTCGATCGATACGAGAAGCGATAAAGGCTGGAAATTTTCAGCAATTTCATCAAAATTTTATCGAGAAGAGGCGCAATCATTTGGCTCTGTCAGCTATGTGTTCATGATAGTTATCGGAGAAATAGTTATGGGTTGAATCAGGATGGGGAGATCATTTGTGCAATTGATTATACTCGGAGAAAGACCATCAGTGCAAGAAGCTGATTTGTTTCTGTTGTGTGTTTTTTTATTATTATTATTATTATTTTTTTTTTTTTTTAAGAAATGACTTAATAGTAAAAGTCAAAATTTTTGTCTGATGCCGGTATGACCCAAACTAATTTTGATGGTCCATGATTAGTGTAAATATTGGTTCAACAATTTGAATTATATTTGATTTGAACTGTGATTATTTTTTTATCATGTTCAAATTAATAGATGGGTGAGAAAGTTGAAAAGATAAAAATATAGATACGAGGGAATTCTAATTTTGACGTAGAGGCCGAGAGAAAAAGGATGAGAGAGATCCGTCGTCGGATGTTACTCGTGAAGTTATAACATTACAGAAATATTTATTTTTTTGATTTTTTAATAAAATAGAGTTTTAGAACGTAGACAAAAAAGATAATTTTATTTGAATCACGTAAATGCTGTGTTCTTGACTTTTTAATTATTCTCGATTAAATATTGTATTTCACAACAATTGACAATATGTTATTTTTCTTCTAATGCCGAGATGCTCGCACAGTGAAAAAAATATTAGCATCCGACTTTGTAATTGCGGCTGTGCACTCACTTCTTATTTAAGCCGACCACGGAATAAGGCCGGACCGGATGGACATTTGATGTCTTGTACTCTGCCTGCCCCGAGAATTAGTTGGCACCGACCTGTAAGCAATGTGATGCCACTGTGCAATCTTAATCTGTAAGGTTCAGGCGAAACCCAACAGATTGCAAGTCTGCTAGCACCAATTCAGAACCAAATAGTAGCTGAAAATGGATTTTTACGCTGCTACGACCAACTCATGCAGGAAGATACAAAAAGATCTGGTCCATCTGTCATGGCAAAATAGAGACGTGTGCTACCCCTGCGAGTTTGATGCATGCAAAGACAAAGGCGATGATCCACATCTCTCCCTCCACTTCTTATCTTTTTGTTGCTCTCTTCCCAACCTCCATAGTTCTTCGAGTCTACGCGACAGTATGAGACTGTTAAACTCTTTCATGAACTTGGTGGTGCCGCCGGCCAGTCTGGTGATGGTGGCGTTTGCATGGCCGGCGCTGTGCTTCGTCAATGCCTGGGGGTGGTTTTACAACTCGTTCTACAGCGAGAAAATGGAGGACAAAGTGGTTATAATCACCGGCGCTTCTTCCGCCATAGGAGAGGTAAGCTTCGTCGGACTCTCTCTCCATTATAGATTAAAAATAATTGTAGGTCTAGGGAGAGAAATAAGCAGAAAAAAATGGCGCCGGGGTGTGCAGCAAATCGCGTACGAATATGGGAAGAGGGGAGCGAATCTGGTGCTGGTGGCGAGGAGAGAGCAGAGGCTGAGGGGGATAAGGGAGAAAGCCAGAAGAATGGGGGCAAAGGATGTGTTGACAGTGGCTGCCGATGTCGTCAAAGAAGACGACTGTAGAAGATTTGTCGATCTGGCCGTCAACTACTACGGACGACGTAACTATAATCTTTTTTTTTTTTAAATTATTATTTTAATTAATCGTAACTATTATCATGTTGCATAGTAATTTTACGAATAATCATTCGTTATATTCTTATAATTTTAATATAATTAATATTTATTTTAACTATATATAATTTATTTAAAAAAATATTAGATGGTTACAAAATAAATATTAAATTATTTTTATTAACAAGATAAATATTAAATTATCATAAATTCTTTCGATGCAGGCAACTGTATTGTAACTGTAGACGATTGCACAATCGACCATGTGAAACTGATGTCGTCTTTTTTTTTAGTGTATTTTACATCAATTTCAGGTGCGGGTGACCGCGTGAAAGTTAAATCGTCAAATTTCGAGCGTGTTTTGCATCCATTTTAAGTGAATGCAACCATAAATAGTTAGATAATTAACGAATAATAGTTTAAGATTTGTTTACTTAAATAATATAGTTGGTGTATTTTGTCACTAAAGTATAGGTTCTTTTTATTTTTTAATTACTCTTTATTTTAATTATTATATTGCTTAAATTACAGAGATGAAAAAATATATTTAAAAGTTTAAAACGCTAGGAGGGCTTGAACCTCTTCCAACTGAGCTATTCCAGCTCTACGATGCCTTCTGAAGTAATTATATTAATTTATTTGTGTTTTATTTGCAGTGGATCATCTTGTGAATACGGCAAGTTTAGGTCACGAATTCTACTTTGAGGAGGTTACAGACACATCTGTGTTTCCTCGATTGATGGTAACGACTGTATATCTTGTATTGTTTGAAGAAATCTGTCATCTTTGGAGCCACAACCAGTTATTGAGAAAGTTGTCCTGAAGTATTAGAAAAAGAACACGATCTTAAACCCATGTTGATGCGTTGATTTTGTTTCCAAGGACATCAACTTCTGGGGAAATGTTTATCCGACATTCGCGGCTCTTCCTTACCTTCATCAAAGCAATGGTCGGATCGTTGTGAATGCATCTGTCGAGAACTGGTTGCCTTTGCCCAGAATGAGTTTATATTCTGTAAGTATTGTTTTGCAGCTCTGATTGATTGATTACTGTTTTGGGCGTTGATTGCATGATTAATTCACGATAAAACGCAACAAGGCTGCAAAGGCAGCGCTAGTAAACTTCTACGAGACGCTGAGATTTGAAGTGAAAGGCGAAGACGTGGGAATAACTATCGCAACTCATGGTTGGATCGGAAGCGAAGTGACCGGAGGCAAATTCATGCAGGAAGAAGGAGCAGAAATGCAGTGGAAGGAGGAAAGAGAAGTGAGAAATGCTTTTTTTTTTTTTTAATAAATATATATATATATATTTATTTTGGACTCGGCGCCATTGTTTTAGCGCAAGTATTGACGGAAGAGCTTTTCTACTGTGATGTACTGTGTAATGGGGAGGCAGGTGATCGGAGGAGGAAGGTCGGTCGAGGAATTTGCGAGGGTGATAGTAAGAGGGGCGTGCAGAGGAGAAGCGTACGTCAAGTATCCAAGCTGGTACGATGTTTTTCTTCTGTACAGAGCTTTTTCACCTAATCTTCTCAACTGGGCACTGCGTATGCTTCTTTCTACCCACGCCGCCAGAACAGCTCCGCCGCTTGTAGCAGTCGTACCCACTTCTCCCTCCGGCTCCTCTGTTTCTTCCGAGGGTTCTTCTCCGAGGAGGTTCGTTCCTGGCCCCTTTAGTCTCTCCCAGTTCAGTCCTCCACGGCTCAGAGGAGAGTAATGAGGTCGCTAAAATTGTAATTCGCGTTGGAAGTTTTGTATCTAGTTTTTGCTATTTTTGTGAGGAACTGTTGATTGATCAGTTGGTTTATGTGTGTGGACTGGACAAGAGTTTGGGAAAGCTTGACAGACGATAAAGCTTCCGTCTTTATTTCGATCCAGGATCTGCGATTTCAATTTAAGACGATCTCTCTCCTACGCCCACTGTTAATGACTTCTGTATGGAGGTTGCAACATGCCATCAACATCCACCACCATAAGTAAGATTAGCGGGCAATTGAGAACCTCCAATGTGGTGAGTCTGCATTAACAATAATAAGCGACGTCGTGGGCACCAGCTGCTGCCTTGGTGTGGAGTAGGAACCCAACCATAGGCATTGATGGGAGGTCCGAACCCGAATCTCCAATGCCCATGTTGATGGGTGAACGGAACCTGAATTGGCAACACCCATTTTTCCCATTTTCATCGGCAAACTCCTTTGTATCTCTCTCCCCGGGCCTAACTGGTATCTTTCCTGCTACTGAAGCTCATTTCAGACACTGAAATGAGCATAAGATTAAAAGAAAAACAGACAGCTGAACACAAGGTTGACCATGAATAAAATATTCATCCCAGTTATGAATTGACATTAAACAGCTGAAAACAAGTCATAAAACACGATCAAAGCTGAGTCTAGTAATGAATAAGAGAAGCTACTTTAATATTAATCCACTTATCAGGTGCAATTACGATTAACAGCGGGGGCTAAAGGGCACTTCATATAAGACAAAGATAACTATCATAAGATAATGTCTGGAGCAGCATTCGTCTCTTTTTTAGCACTTTAGCTCTTCCCCTCAATTGAGAGTTAGATCACTTTGAACTTCAGTCCAGCTCAGTTTTGAACACATCCACAGGGATGTCATTTCTTACCTCTAATTATGTTTTCTTCTCCTTCTACCACTGTAACTAGAAAAACTGAATATACAACTAAAATAAGAATAAGAACCAGATTTCTCTAGAACACACAGTTCCCCGTTGCTAATTCAAGTAAAATAAACCAACTCCTAACAATTTCTTATCCAATCAAATCAAATTTTAGAAGCATGATGATTTAATGAAGAGCAGAGATTGCCATTACCTTACAAAGGGTATAACAGAGCAATATGGCCCACTGAATTTCAATTTGAAGATAAATTGGTAAGCTGGGAGATTTTGTCATATGCAAGTACAGCTTTATATAATAGATATTTACAATCCTCAGACCAACCATAACTCTTCACCTCTGATGCCTGAATAATCATAGAGAATTTGCTAGCTGTGGAAAGCGTTCGAAAATCCAAGTCACGGCTCTAATAATAATCTGTCAAAAACAATCATACATGAGTTGACAAAAAAAAAAAAGACAATCAGAGTGTAACAGACACCCAAGCGAGTCAATCTTCAAGGTCTTAATCGTAATTTTCTCGCTTCATCAAAATATCACATGCTGATATCGTGACACTTCATAATACCAATACTTTATTTAAGTAACACCATATACTAATATGAACCCATTATGACATGAAAATAAAGGCGAAGTTTACTCAGTCAGCCACTCCGTATTTCTCCAGCTCTTTCCCACCGTAAAAAATGATAAATTAGCAAAAGAGAACTAAACATGAACGTATTTTTTTCACTAGAATAATTGGGTGCCAACTGCCAATGAATAATCATATGAGAGTGCTCTGCTTCAAATGGAAACTAGGCTAAGTAAGTGTTTAGATAAAATGCTGTGATGCTTACCAAAGCTGTCTCCCCCGGTTTGATGGCAGGCTCGACAACGTCTCGAGCATAGCTGTTACACGGCAAGGTTAGCATACAACACGACAAACATCACCAAAACTTTAACAGGAATTCTAGCAACGTACTAAAGTGAAAATTATTCCATCAATTTTCCCAAAATAAAAATAGAAAGAAATTCACATACACGATTTGTCTCTTGCCATTAAAAACATCTAAGCGATAAAAGCTACATCCTTTGCTGAAAGGAAAAGGCTTCCCTTTCCATTCTGTAATGATTTCTCACGTTAGCAGGAATCTTGCCTAGAATATTTGATAGAAATGAAGCGAAGTGGGGGATCAGTAAAAGGGACTGGAAAAGTTTCAGAAAACCTAAATGCCAAGTCACCCCTACTGCAGACGAATCATCAGAGGATAAATCATCAATTACAAACTGGAGATCCGTACTGATAGAATCAGTGAAGCTCTTAAAAAATCGAAGAATTTCCTGTGTATTGAAAAAATCTTCACGGACCTATAACTCAACATAGAAAGAGAGACGGAGAAGCGCTGTGGATACCTGGCGGCCGACGAAAGGGCGGGAAAAGACAAGGTCCTCGTAGACGCAATCATCCGCAATTAGTTCCTCAACAGAGAAAAGATCACGAGCGTTGATTCCTCCATAGAAGCTCCTAACGACGTCGGAAGCCGTATGCAAAGCCTCTTGAGGAGCATCGGGAGCTGGCGGAGATGAAGTAGAGGCCGTTTGATAGTCCGAAGAAGAAAAGCGAGTGAGGGTCGACGGATTACACGTCGATCTCCGAGGGAAAGGAAGGCGCAAAGAGATGGAAGCAGGAAGAAGAGAATGGCGGAAATGGAGGAAAGGAGCGGACGGAGAGAGCGAGGAGATGGGATTCATCGCCGTCATTTTTCAGCTACCGTCAGTTTCGCTCTCTACAAGCGTAGGACATGTTTTGTAACAAGAACACGTGTCTCAATTTGCTACTCGACTGCCTATTGGATAGGATTATTACATCAATTAAATTGATTCGCCATTAAAAAAGAGTTATTTTTGAATTTTAGTTGACCACCAACAAATATCGCTTGCTTCACCTTCCCCAACAATGGCCTGAACTTCTCCAGCTTGGACAGAAATTCAATGCCGGCGGGAACCCTTTTGAGCTTTTTCGGAGCTTGCACTCCAAACAAATATTTGAATTGCAAACGTTCTACCGTATCGTTGAATATCGATGCATGAGTAGGGGACGGAGATTCTTCAATTTACCTACTTCATCGGGAAGAACCTCTATCTTTGATTCTCTGACATCCAGTGTGTGAAGGTTTTGAAGCCTTCCAATAGAGCTTGGAAAGCTCCTTGATCCTCCTTATACTCAAGTACCTCAAATTGAACGACTTCTTCGCTGTTTCATCCGGCAAGTTGTCGATTGGCGCGTCCTCCAAATCAACTACTTTCAGTAGTTTGAGTTCTGAAGGAATCGTGTTAAGAATGTATCTTGGGCGTATTTCTTTGGATAAAACACTAGAAGAGATCGAATCGTGCATCTTACAAGCTTTAGGCCTCCCAAAAGCATTCCTTTCCACAACTTGAAGCATGCTTCTGAAAGTGAGTTCCATTAGATACTCGTCTGCAACTTCCTCAGGGATTTCTTCTCTAGCCTCGACAAACCCTTCTCCTATCCATAACCTGATTCGTCTCTTTCGCTGGATCAGAAAGTCTTCAGGAAAAACTGAACAGTATAAGAAACAATGTTTAAAATGGTAAGGCAATTCATTAAAACTAAGGAGCAAAATGCTCTTCACAGACTCCAAGATAGCATGGCTGGCCATGTGCCAGTTCAAGCTGTTGCAGATTTAGCTCCAATCAGACACATGCTTCTTAGGGAATATGAGGCCTCCCAGAGCTAGTAAGGCTAAAGGGTTTAAGCTCCTCAGGACAAACGTTGTTTGGATGATTGTAAAATGCTTTCATGCAGAAAAGCTTCCAGGCTTCACTGGATTCAAGCGGTTGAACACACGATGAACGTGGCCATGTCTTCTTTCCTTGTCGTAATGACTATTCGGCTTCCAAACGGAGAATGTGGGAAGTGCAACTCTTGGTTCTTTCCACAGTTTCTTTCTCTATGACCAGCCAACCAATTTTTTTTTTTTTTTTTTTAATGTCTTTATTTTGTTGAGTGTATTTTCTTTTACTTTCCCAAGATTCAAATTTAGAACCTCTTTCTCTTATCAAACGTAAATTTCCAACAATATTAAAAACTTAAACTTGTAAATATTTATATATTCCTTGACATATCAATCCTACGTCCATGATTTAAAGGCAGATCAAAATCAAGCATGCCACGTACATACACCCATCAAAAACTCTCTCCTCGCGTCAAAATATAGTTTTCTCATAAAATACTACTGAAACTAACCACAAATTCATAATAAATCCTGCGGTCGCGACACTACAGAACTAGATTCAAGTTCCTTGGCTAGAGAATGTAGCAAAAACAACAATCTAACAGCGGCAGCAATCCTCAACGAGGTGCTGAATACATTTGGGTTGAGTCATACTGAGCATAACCAGTAGGTTGAGGAGACACAGTTTTTCCATACCCAGCTGGGGCACTGGCCGGGGCACTGGCAGGGGCACTTCCATAAACACCTGTTGATGGGGCAGACTGGTCATAGCCAGGTTGAGTTGCTGCTTGTTGAGAATATCCGGACTGACCAGCGGGTACTGCAGCACTATAGGTTGTTGCACTAGCAGCACCACCGCTGTAACCCTGATCTTGCGGGACTTGGTATCCGTAGGAGGCTGAGTTAGGAGCTGGTTGCTCTGAATAACCCTGTTGTGAGGGAGGGTATTGCCCATAACCCGCAGTAGCACCCATTTGCGGATATCCAGGTGCCTGCTGAGCAACTGGCTGACCATAACCAATCTGCCCTCCTTGCTGTGGATGACCAGCACTGGCCACTGGTGGTGCCTGGCTGTATCCATCTGAAACTGGTGCAGATCCATATGTAGGGTACATTTGGGGAGCTTGGCCACTGGTAGCATAAGGATATGTTTGCTGAGGTGGCACATTTGGACCATAGGATTGCCCCGAAGTAGGACCTTGGTAAGGCAATTCTCCAGGTTGGCTAGCTCTAGAAGTCCCATAAGCTTGAGGCTGTCCCTGCAATGGCATGCTATACGATGCTTGCTTATCATATTGCTGTTGTCCAGTATAACCTGCATGTGAACCAGCCTGTGGGTACGCAGGCTGAGAACTCCCATGAGCTCCATATGGATTCTGGACTGGAGCATGATTATCATATTTATGCTCGATGTAGCCATGTCCGTAGCTTGGTTGGGACGCTGGCTGAGAATATTGAGCATGATGTCCATAATCTGGACCCTGCTGCTGCACATAATTGTAATTAGGTTGAGCCTGAGGTGTGCCCATCCCAGGGCCAGAGGCAACATGAACAGGATTGGGATGAACTGCTCCATCAGATAGTCGTCCTCGTCCACCGTAGTTATCATAAGCACCATGTGATGGGGGCCCCTGATTACTAGATTGATGCCTAGGACCCCAACCAGTGCCAAAATTGCTTCTTGAGCCCATCTGTGGAGGATAGTTTCGATAACCAGGGTGTGAATATTGGGGATTAGAAGATGGATAAGGTCCTCTTTGTTGATATGCCATGGACTGAGAACGATGAGGACCCCGTGGACCCCACTGAGTGGAACCACCAGAACCACGCGGTCGGTGCTGATTAAAACCACTGGAGAGAGGTGACGGCCTCACAGTCTACACCAGTACCCAAAAAAAAGGAAAAAAGAGAAGGATAAGCAAATATCCTAAAAATAATCTGCAAATTTCTATAACTGTATTTGGCTAATAAAATAAACCGCAGCTGCAACTTTAAATGCCTCTCTAATTCGAAGGCAATGAAGAAAATCTTGATATACCCTTGAACGGAAAGTTATAAACTGTGATCACGTGCAGAAGCCAGGCAAATAGATATATAGTGCTAACAAAATATTGGAAAATGGATCAACCAAAGGAAGAGATTACCACACAACAAAGTTTCATACAAATGAAGAGAAAAGGACACATTCATGAAAGAAACACCGATGCATAGACTCAATCACGGTATTCACAACATAAATCAGTATTATACCCAACTATACTTCTTAGGCTTAAGGAACCAATATTTCTGTCACAAGCAGCACCAATGAAAAAGAGAGAAAAATCAACATTGCACTGAATTAAGCAGCAGGTGGTATGCAAAATTTCATTTTACCATAACTTGATCCATTGGATACAACAAACCTTATCAATCATCATATAAAACACTGGGAGATGGTTTCAAATTAAAAGTGGCATAGGGATAGTAAAAAAAGCACAGATCAATACAATAATATTATGATCGGAACAGATCACAGAATCAATATTCTGAGAAGACCATACCAATCGATGTGGCATACAAATAATTGAAAGCAAAGGTCACATCTTCAGCACAATCGAATTCTACATCTGAGAATGAATGATTGCGATTCTATCATTTCATTGTAGTAATAGAAGAGGACAAACCAAACGGATTTGATCTCTTTGAGCTAAACAAAGTGCAAATCTCAACACCCGTCTTTATTATTCATGCTTTTCCAGATATTGTTCATATCAGGTAACCAATTCCATGATCTTCAATACTGAGCATAATACACAAATTGACCACGTCGAGCTTATAAGCACATCGTAAACTTCATTAGATTAGGACTGACACTTCCTTCATACATCTCTAGCATAGAGCATGGGGTCACTATGAGCACTAAGTTCAGTATGAAATTGTCTTATTAAATGCTACTTTTACTCTGAAATCTCAAAGCAATCTTACCAACTATCAACATCCTGCAATCGCGAGATTAAATGGCTGATACCTCTCCTCAATGGATGGGAGTGAAAGGTGGTTGTCTATTGCTACACCAAGAAAGCAATGCCGACCCCATGAAAGGCATTATCCAAATCTGCATTTTTAAAGCCAACCAATTCGAAATCGGCACCTTTAAGATAAATAAATTATGGAATGGCAACCGGCATCTTGGATTTCATTATATGATCTTTGTAACATCATGGATATGACCTCTACATGGATCATTAGTCAATTTCACCTCTAAGAGACTATCCAAGTGTTGTCACCCTCCCAGAACAAATCTACTGCATCGTGTTGAGGATAAAAAAAAAAAGTTTCGCTTACATGAACATGCATGTTTTCATATGTAATTTCAGATGAACGGTACTTATGATGCTTTGTCAAAGACACAAACAACAATGATACCTAACAAATCAAACAGGATGTCTGATCAACGCCGACCAAACATTATTTGCATTTTCGGACTTTACAGTTAATAGTGTTAAAAACTACATTTACTCTCAGAAAAAGGGCAACAATATCCATTTATTGATTGTGCCATGAGGTTGGTAGACAATGCTATGCAGATTCAATTATGACAATAGCTAATGTGATCTCAAATAAGTAAACTTGACTGGTTCATGTGGTTCATTTTCAATATACAGTCATTTCATAGAAGATCATGAGAAGATTAAGTCATTCACATCAATACTTGAGACAGTTAGCAATAACAGGGAAGCATCATAAAATTCAAGGCATTCATTCTTGCCAAGTGTATTATGGGAAGTTCCATCAGCCAATATATTAGGGAACATTACTGGACATCATTGTGACAGATAAAAAAAATCAAGAAAGCAACCTAATACCGAACGTCATTCAATGACTAAAGCGAAAGGCGCACACAAGTAAAAATCACACAAAAGTAAAAAAGCATATTAAAAGAATCCATTGAAAAATGTAAGTTTGAAAGAAACTATCAACACCAACTCGCAAAATAAAAGTTCTATCAAATAGACAGCCATCAAAATTATACCTGACTCATAACTTCCTTTATCATTTCTGTAGCTATTTCTATTTGCATCTTGTCGCCAGTTAGCCTTATAGTCCTCTCCTTACATTCTTCTCCTTCGGAAAGAGCTTGGGGTATCAACTATAAAGGAAAACCACACATATCAAAAGCAATATAAAAATTGTCACCTAAATCAAAGTCTACATCCATTTCAGTCCATGATGTCAACTACCTGAATGCGTGCTCCTGACCTGGTCTGCAGACTTTTAATAGTTTCTCCACCTCTTCCAATTATTAAACCAACCTGAATAAAACAACAATTATGAGGATAGTTACACTTACTGTAAATCCTAATTCACCAATAAAAACAACCTTTTCATTGGGTACTTGTAGCTGTATTTCTTCAGCAGCTGAAGCACCCTGGGAAAGAGCAAGGCCGCGTGCTACTAGAGATGGAGAACCCCCAGCATCAGCCTACAAAATAGTAAACGGCATAGAAACACTCACATTATTATCAGAGACCAATGAAAAACGAAGTCATAAAGAATCTAACCATAAGACAGAAAGAGAAGAGGGAGGGGCGAGGGAGGAAGGAACAAAAGTGTAGATCAGGGGGAAAACATCAATCAATTTCTGAGGCTGCAACAAACCTCCGCAATCACAGCATTTATAAGTTTCTCAGCCTTCTTTATATTTTCTAAACTTCCTATTATTTGTACAGGTCTTGACGTAGAATATGAATCAGCTTCAGCATCTCTCATAATTTGAATTTTAGCACCAGAATTGTACTGCAGGTAGCGTATAGTATCCCCTGCTTTTCCAATTAGAACACCAACCTGCACGATTACTCATTAACCGAATTTAGCAGATGAAACAAAAAAATGTTAAAATCATATATTAACGTGATGTGCAGAGATAAAGATAACTAAACACTTGTGTCATAAAATATTGATGATACGTGGAAAGTGGCAAAACATCAACTTTTATACTTAGAAGAATAATACATCTCCATCAAGATTAAATTGAAACAGAGAACAAGAGATTTGGTCAATGTTCTTGCTAAAAAAGAACATCCTAACTCTACTAAAAACATTAGTAGAAGTCATGTATAATCAATATTAGAATGACATGTAAAAAGCTACATGAACTGTGACCTTCCCTCTGAAATCAAATCAACTAGTATTTGTGTTTCATGGACTCTCAATTGGCTTCGTAAAAAAAGGTGGTGAAAAGAACCTAAGCTGAAAATTCATGTTAATGGTAATAAACCAAAAAAAAAAATTTACACCTGGGATTGGTATCTGGAGGAAGAGAAAATCATTGTCTAATGCTATTGATAATAAATAAAATTCATCAATTAAACTATCATGTAATATTTGCATGCTATTCCACGTGTTTTGTTCTTAAGCGAGAAAACTACATGAGTTGTAAACAACCTTAGTGTTAGGAACCTCGATTTTGTGTGTCACACTTTGTGAAGAATCGACAAGTTCTTGATCTGCCAAGGAAACATCCCTTTGATCTTCAGCCTCCCCAAAGGGATGCTGAGTTTCCTCTTTCGAAAGTTCATGGGCATGTTCCAGCTCTAAATTTTCAACAGATAGATTCTGGGTGCCAGTGTCGCCTGCCTCAAAGTTATCCACAGCTGGTTGTTCGCCATTCACAGTCAGTTGTTCTTCATTTACAGTCGTCAGTCCATCATTCTCTAACGGTTGTTCGTCTCTCAGAGTAGGTTGTTCAATGCTCACAGTCACAACTTCCTTAGATACAGGTTGGATGTGCTCAATAGTCGGCTGTGTTTCATCATTCTCTTCTAGGTGCCCGTTTTCATTAACTTTCACAAGAAAAAGCATACAATTAATTATTACTTCATCAAAACCACTTGCAAGTAGACGAGAATGAATGCGATGCAAAAACTTGACTCCTAAACAAGCATCACTATCAAGTGTAAAGGAACCCTCCGCCTTGGCTTTAATAAAACAACCTAACGTGATCTTAGGACTAAGAGCATTGCATAGTCACAACCACCAACACCGCCATAATTTAATCCTAAACGGACAAAAAGTAGTGTTTTTGGTGAATGTCCATCCAAAACCTTGTAATCCCAAACAAAGGTGAAAGAATGCATATACCTGGTTCATCGGATTTATCATCGACGCGAGGTCGCTTTGCTTCCGATTCATCAGATAGCACTGAAATAGTATCCTCTGCCTCGTCGGGCTCTACATTCAGGTCAGTTGTGGCAAGACGAATAGGCTCGGCAGATTCGGGAACTTCGGGCTCTAAATCTTCGAATTTGCGCTTGTGATCTGACGGAGAAGGACTGGCCACCCCAACAGCCACGACCTCTTCTTCAGCCATGAACGTCACTGAACTTGAGAAGTAGCGGATCCGACCACTGGGAAGAGCAACAGAGAAGTTGAGAGCTAGGGTTTGAAATTAATGGGTAGAATGGGGCTTGAAAACGAAGAAACGCAAGACTCTGAAGGGAAGAGGGTAACACCGGGCCCACCGTGCTTTGTAGGCCCATTAAGAAGCTCATTTATTCACATAATAATAAGAATATTCCGCATTTAATTTATTATTATATTGAAATAATTAATAAAAATAGAAAAGTCATAAATAACATCACTCAAAAGCATGAAATTGTGGTGTACAATGTTGGGAAAGTCTTTGAAATTATACTCAACTGAAAACGAGTTTTTAAATTAATTATAAAAAATAAAAAATAAAAAATAAAAAATAGGAGTTTAAATAATTTCGAAAAACAAAATTAAATTTTAAATAATCGATAGATTTTGCGTCAACTTGTAACATGTCTTCAATAATAATTTATTCTAAAAAAACAAAAAAAAAAATTATATAAAATAATAATAATAATAATAATTGACATTTATTATTCGACCAAATAATTTTCACTTCAAAAATTGTACTTCAGTTTGCAACCATGTTTTGTTACAGGCAAATACTATTTATAGTCCATTAAATTTGCGACAATAGCATATAATAAGCTAGAATAGTTTGCAGATGCAAATAAATTGTCACCTGAGCATACACATTTCTCTGCGTCTGTATGCATAGAAACAGCTTGAAAATATTGTAAGAAATAAAAACGTAATTTTCTAATTGAAAAATGATTCAGATCCACCCAATTTGAAAATGAAATTAAACATTCCACTTCCCCATGTGTCGATAATAAATTAGTACAATTAATTTTATCTTAATTATTACATTAATCAATAAATAACTCGTAATCGTCGCGCTAAAAAATAAAATTAAAGTGTAAACCTAACATCATCCATAAAACATACTAAGATGTTTATTTACAAGACACGAGACATAAGAGTACAGATACATTAGCATTACAAAAATACACGGATTCAATTTTCGAGCTTATTAATCGATATACATATACAAATAACATTCTTTCATCTCATGTTTTCTATTTGTCTTCGTTTTTCGTTTTCGGCGTATGTGACACTTCCACTCATAATAAATGTTCTTCCAAAATTCACAAACAATTTATAGTCAAATGGGAAAGCCACTACCTGGTGTCTATTTGATATCTTTGATAGCATCCTACATCAAACAAGAGAGTAGTAGTTAGAAAAGCATAACATAAATGGCCTAAGATACATAGTGACAAACCAGCCGACATGAATAATCGCACACCCTTCGTGTATCAAAGAAGGAGAAAAACAGCTTCAAATGAAGCTGACTCAGCTAATACACCTGATTAACGGACCAGTTTAGAAAAGATTGAGAGCAATTACTAACTTCTATGGTTCAATTGTACATTCTAATCCCTTCCATTTCCGAATGTAAGGCAGAGGAGGAGCGCAAATTCATCAAGGAAGAATAGAATTGTAATAAAGAGAGAACTAGACTCTCAGAGTTTTGACTATTCTTGTACTCCAGTGTAGACTTCTTTTCGATAAACCTAGTAATATACAATCCAGTCTAGTGTCGGTGTATATACCAAGAAAGATTTGGTACACCACCATTTGGTATGAGGGCGTGATCCAATTGATCCAGATCTGAATGACTCAGAATATGGTTGAGACACGATCAGAAGCTCAATAAGAATCATCGACAAAATGACATTAGGAAATTAGCAAGCAGGAAGGAAGAATAAAGTTGTAGTCGTAAAGGAACCAGATTCACGAAGTTCAACCTTTTCATGTTTGCTGGCTGTACTTTTAACACTGGTGCTATACAGCACTGATCTGGCGTTGATGTGTGTGCAAGAAAGATTCATTCCAGGACTCAACTTTTAAAGAGTCCAGTCCCATCCTTATTACAATCCTACTCTTCTTTAAGATTCTTTGACAAGGATGGGAATGTACCATTGAACTAGAGAAGTTACCTATTGACTAACTTCTCAACCTTTTTAATTTCTAAATTGCTCCTTGACTCAGCTGTATTAGCTGAGTCACCGTCCCTTGAAGTTGTTTTTCTCCTTAAACCTTCTGGGAGGTGGTATATCATATCATCACAGCCATCCCCACTTTGTCACAGGTAGTTTCCCATCTATACTAGGACGTAGTCACTCATTTTGGTAAGAATTACAACACAGTACTATTGTGGTTTCTTTTACTCAGTGGTTTTTAAGGATAAAAAATTATTGCAGCTTGTATGCTATTACTGATCAATTACTAACAAAACATTGATAACAAGATACATAGTCAACGCTGCTGAAAGATTACCTTTGCAAGTCTCGTGACATATCCCGCAGCCAATGCAGTGGCCAGCAGTCCAACCCCAAGGGTCAAAAGCTGTCCATTTCCCCCGATGCCACCTACACTAGATTCTTCTTGCTGTAACATCCCCATAAATATGAACAATTAGAACTTTCAGGAACAGTCTCGCCTAGAACACTAAAGAAAATGTTAGCCAAATCTTAGCAATAACAGCAGTTACACCTCAAGGACCAGTGGTTGGCATGTATTTTTATAATCTAGGGTAACTATTTAGTAAATAGGCTCGAGTAGCATTTTAATGCATTCTGTGTCTGATACCAGGAAATAATAATAGAATATTAGGGGGAGTATGGGAAAGACCTTAGCTCACACAATCACAGATTTATTGGTTTCCTTCTAGGTGAAAGAATGGTTTGGGAATGGTTCGACGCAGTAAAAGGGAAAATAAATCAAAGAAACAATATCCAGTTCAGTTTTTGATAATCTCTCTAATTGATTGGCATTCCAAAATAATTTCTCCTTGTTGTGGGAAGTATATGAGAGGTCCACGACAAGGAGACTCTCATAAGCAAGGTAAGATAGCAACTCACAATTATTGCTCTCCCAAAGGCACCAGCACTTACGTAAGCCCACGTTCCTGGAAGCATCCCTAGCCAACTGCAATGAAATCATTCATAACTTTTCTATATGAAAAAGGCCATTCACCAAAATTCACTAAGGTTTGGTATCAAATCATCTTAAGTCAATAAACTGAGACTGTAAATGGAAGAACAAAAGGGTGATTATTAAACAAACTTCCTCATAACTAGTCATTTCACTTGCCTAATCCATTAATTCAATTTATAAATGGAAATTTTTTGACCTAGTGGTCGGATACATTTGAACCAAATTGGATTATTGATTATACCATCAGCCTTTTTCAGCTATGTAGGCTACAAAAACTACAGTTTTTTAGAAATCATCAGAAAATAAACAAATCCAGCACCATAAAACAGTGGTATTTTAGAAGTTTTAACCGCTAGAAGAAAATGGAACTAGCTCTCTAGTGCAAAACTAATATATTTTAAAAACATTTGCTACCAAGAAATTTTAGTAATTCTTCTTGCCAATTTCAAGAAAACAACCAGAACAAATGAGATTTGCGGGTTCCTGAAAATTGACATTAATCAAAATCTTTAGGCTGTCTTATCCAAAAAAAAAAAAAAAAAACTTTAGGCTGACAAGAATGAGAGAGATACACAGGGATGCCAATAATACCAGTACTAGCACTATACGTACAGAGAAGTTAATCAGGGAAACAGGAAGCAGACCTTCCCAAGACATAAGGAACAAACTTTACAGACGTCAATCCATATAAATAATTCCCCAGCGAAAATGGAAGCAAGGGGCTCAACCGAAGGAGGGTAACTACTTTGAAACCATTTTCTCCGATGGCCTTATCAATTGCAAGAAATTTCTTGTTTCCTTCAACAAGTTTAAGAATTCGCTCCCTTGCAAAATATCTAGCAATTAGGAAGGCAACACTTGCAGCTACCTGAAACAGTAGGGAAACATTAGAAAACAGATTTGAAGGTAAACATCAGTTATTGTCCTTTTTCATTCTATGTAGCTGACCTACCGTTCCACTAATGGAGACTATGATAGTACCAATTAAAGAACCAAAAATAAGGCCAGCTGACATTGTCAGTGGAATGGCTGGAATTGCAAGAATCTGAAATAAATCCATGACCAAATGTTAATTGTCGAATGGATAATTTGAAATCATCATTAAAACAGCTTTGATAAAATATTGCAAAATAGAATTCCATTGTACTAATTACAAAAAAAAAAAAAAATTATAAAGTACAAAACTATTCAAATCCAACTTTTCCTGTTGAGAAACCTTAAACATGTAGAAAATTAGTAGTACACTTTATCATTATTTTCCTTTTCTCCTATCACGTTTATTACTTGAAAACAAGGACGAAAATATCATGTCCCATATAAAAAACTTAACCACGTCCATTGTTCGTTTCCAATAAGAAACAGAAATTGAATTAAATGAAAAATATAACAATGGAGAATAAAAAAATATTCCCAGGAAAAGAAAAAAATGAATAGTAAATGCATACTTCCAATCCTGCATAAACCGCCACAAATATTGCATAACCAACAGGACCATAACCTGTTTACAAAAGGTCATATGGATGAGTTAAAATCCAAATATACTTTCAAATCAATCGATAAATTTTATACAAAACGTTTCAGAAAATGATGGTTGAGTAAGAGAACAAGAGCTACAGAAGTTTAGTCACCGAAAATTAAAAGCCATAATCCCCATTACTTACGAGCCAAGAACAGATTCCACCCTTCTAGGCTACAAATTCATGATGCAAATATTCAATCGAGTCTATCACTCTACGAAGATCCAAATTCACCCTTTGAAAACCCCAAATTTCACTTAAACCCTAAGCACATTCATAATACTAACACCTAAAGAAGCAGCTAACTACAATAAACTTACCTTCAATGAACGTAGAAAGCTCATTCAAATATGCGTTGATTTGATCCCTATAAACATAGCCAAAAGCGGCAAATCCACCAACAGCGCCCACCAGTAAAAGACCCGCCAAAAGTGTTCCCTTCACTGCGGTCTCCCCTTCCAACATCTCTCCCTCCTCTCCGCTACTTCTGGCATCTACATCTCCCTCACTATTCTCGCCACCGCCGTTTTCGTCATCACTCTTTGGATTAAATAACCACCTCAAGCTCTGAGGAGGGCTGTTCGGAACCTTCTGAAGAGACTGTTTCTTTGATTGCTTCAGAGATGAACATGGCTTGAAGAAATGGAAGCGCCTGATGGGTCTAAAGCCGAAAAAGAAATAAGGAGAAGAGGAGGAATGGACTGAAGCGAGGCATGTAGTTGTTGAAGGTGAGATGGGAGGTCTTAGAGAAGAGAGTGCGCGCATTTTAAGCAAATTGGTGGGTGAAGGATAAGGGAAGTGAATTGACGCTGGTTTACTGGAAATTCCATGCGAAAAAGAAAACGAAATCTGCGATGCCTGTGTGAGGCCGTTTGGAATTGGGTGTCGATAAGAGGAGAAAGGATTCGGTGTGGTCGTTTGTAGGAGATCAGGACTGGTATAGTTCGTCTAAAGATGCCACGTTTCTCATTCTAGGGGAAAAATTAGTATAAATATTGATCGACTCTAAATTGTTAAAAATTTGTTGTGTTAACGGTTGACGACGAGAGAGATCATCCTTCCGGAGCGCCGACTATGGAGAACTTGAAGGACCGGAATCAATCTGCTGAAGATACATTCCATTCAAGTACTTCTCGACTTGCTGTTTCTTCGTACTGCATTTTCTACTTGCTTTCTTCGAATTTCTAAAAAGTTTAACCGAAAACTCAAATCTCTGACAATGTTGTCGCGCTCGTTTACTTGATTTTTATTTTTCAATTTTGTTTACTTTCCTGTTTAGCTTTCCGAATTCGAGAGAGAAACTGATCTTCCTGCTAGACAGATTTCTTTACGTTTCGATCGTCGATTGTCTTCGTTTATCATATTCAGATTGACGCGCAACTAGATTTAATAGATTATCAACAATGATGAAGTTATTTTTGGTGATTTGACGATGTATTTAACTGCTTCTATCAATCAATAATTCATCAAACGGACTGCAAATGTACTCGTCTTCCAACTAACTTGGCCCCTTTACTAGTTCCTTTAATATTTCTAAGGTACAGATCATCTTTTGTCTCAACTCTAGATGAACTCTCACTCTAATTATGTTTAAATGCTCAATTGAAATGACATATTTTTTAGAATCATCCTCTACAAATTTTTTTTTCATGTAATTTACCGGTCCAATCATCGAGAATTTTAGTAAGTTGTAAGGCTTTTTGATGGTATGTCCATCGCATTTATGTAAATGAAATAAATCTAACCTCGTAATCATAGTTTGCTATGTCGAGTGATGACTGAAGCAACACAAAACAAAGTTAGTTTGCTATGTCGAGTGATGACTGAAGCAACACAAAACAAAGTTAATTGTTTTAGTTCTGATTGATGACGTTCTAATGTAAACATTCCTTGTTAGCGTAAACTTTTTTACAGTTTTTCAGTTAAGATTTACACCTGTGAAGGTGGTATATATTTTCATTCAATATTCAGAGTCAAGAAGTATATATATATATATATACTATCCACGATTGATGGAAGGGCAAAATAAAATCCATATAATCTCTATAAAAAATCATCTTTTAACAGCTCATGCCAACATGATCCGAGTCAAATTTGAAGAAATTTTTGCATTTGTGAGATTTTATCTTGACATGCCGAGTTGGAGTTAGTGCCACTGTACCATTGCAGGTGGCAGCAGGGTTTGTATGATGAACAGCATTTGGAGAGATGAACAACACCCATCTCTAATCAAGTTTATCTCCAATTTCCTCCACGCAAATTTTTTCCGCCTCAATTATGTACCAATTGCACCTGTAATGTTTTCTTTGCTTTCTGTTGTTTGTGGCCTCACTCCTCAATTATCATTGTTTTCGTAATAGTGTCGTTATCCACATGTAGGACTTGATATTTAACTGTGGAGGCTTGTCTGTAGCCTTTATTTTCGTGACTTCTTGGGATACAGTCTATGCTTCCCCAATCTATAACAGGTAGTTGTTTGTAAATGCTGTTTCTACTTGAGCCAAATTAACTCTAGCTTTGACAGAGTTCAGAGGTTGAAGAAACAGTTTGCAAATTTCTACGTTGTTGTTGTCCTTTCAACCAAGGAACAAAATGACTCATTTGTTCGCTCGTACTTTGAGTAAGTGACATAAATATGGTAAATTGGTAGCAGAAATGTTCTTTTCATAGTAATTTATTCTAATCAACTGTAAATTTTGTTGAATCGGTTGAAGATACAGGATGGAACTTGGTAGACCAACATTTGTGCCAGTTCATGACGTTGAGATGGGTTTTGAAAAGATTGTGAACATAGCTCATTCTCGAGGGGGTGGGAATCATAAGTTCTAACAAGAATTTCAGGTTAAGGTTGTCAATCTGATCTTTACAATCTTTGATATTGCAGCAAGCAAGCAGCAAGATGCCATATCAAAACTGAAAGCTGAGGTAAGTGGATTAAGATTATTCACTGTTTTAGTGTAGTCAATACTGCTATTGTCTATATATACTACTCTTTTCTCTTCTTTTGAATCTTACGACATAGAGGAAGAGATCAGTGGAAGTAATGGAAAATTTCTATAAAGTGGTCACCTCCATACCAAGCATTGATTATCACTATACGAACTCGGTAATTCACTTATATGAACATAGCTGTCGGTATACTCATTTTTCTAATGCATCAAAATATTTGATGGGGATATAATTTACCTTTATATTATCATTTACTCCTAATTATATACTGTCCTCAGTTAGGTCAAGCTCTTGGTTCAATTGAAGCAATTGCCAAAGCCTCCAAGGAAGACATTATGGAGAACACGGACCTTCCAGCCGACAAGGCAAACATAATCAGTAGGTTTTTCAGAGATCCAAAATTTTATTTGGGTCCCAAAATAGATTGAGAGTTCAGGAGAGCGTTGGATGTCTGATGCAAATTGTTAATTTGAAGATGTCTTCAACGATAAGACTTTAAAATATGATGGCAATAGGGATCGTAATAAATGGTCGTAGGCAAACATAATCAGCAGGTTCTTCAAAGATCTAAAATTTTATTTGGGTCTTAAAATAGACTGAAAGTTCATAAAAGCGTTGGATGTCTGATGCAAATTGTTAATTTGAAGATGTCTTCAACGACAAGACTTTAAAATATGATGGCAATAGGGATCGTAATAAATGGTCGTAGGGAAACATAATCAGCAGATTCTTCAGAGATCCAAAATTTTATTTGGGTCCCAAAATAGACTAAGAGTTCAGAAGAGCGTTAGATGTCTAATGCAAATTGTTAATTTGAAGATGTCTTCAACGACAAGACTTTAAAATATGATGGCAATAGGGATCGTAATAAATGGTCGTAGGGAGAGACGCTTGGATGACTGGGAAACCCAGCTGGGACGACCATCAATGAGCCAAATTTAGTCTTTTAGACGTCTCGTAGGTTAAGTAGTAAGACGAACATATATAATATTAGTTCTTAACATAGCAGCGTGACGATTCCAGTTTCTTCACAAGTCCTCAAAATGAAAATAAATGAAGTAGAAAGCCCATGGCCGTGATTTGCATCTGTGGGACTTAGAGTAGTGAGATTTAATAGCAGGCTAGTTAGAGACGAATATCTAAACTGGTTTCTATGGCAGTTATGGGTTTTGAAAAATTGAGCGCTTTGTTTTCTTAGTGATTTAACCATTAAAGCCAGTCCAATTTTTTCTCTTCCAAATTAGTTAAATGAGACTTTATCCGAGCTATCATATTTTGAGGCCAAATTAGTAAGTCGATATCTGTCTCCCACCACATAATCCAGTCATGTTCTACAGTTTCAGGAGACTTTCTGTGATTCAGATATGGGAAAGACGGATGTAGTTATAAAAGTGTGTTCTCATGGTTTCCATACATCCAGATTCAGAGAAATCCCAGAATTTGCAATCTTCACATAGAATATCCTGGCAGGTAGACAGCAACCTAAGCTGGACCACTCGAGTCCAAGCTAGAGGTGGGCAAAACCGGCCCAAATCCATGACTTGAAATTGATTCGTGCAATTCGGTCCGGTCCGATCCGGTCCCGGCTGGTTTTGCCAAGGTGAGGAGCCAACCACAATTTGGGGACCCCCAAAACCAACTGGCGAAACTGTAAAAAAACCGAAATCATGGATTGACCTGAAAGTTTTGGTTTAAATTGGTCCGAAATAAGCATAATCTAGCCCGGAACGCTCCTTCTCAAGAGCAATCCACTCTTAATCAATTTTTTTAGTTTGTTAATTTTTCTTCAATTTTTAAATTTTTTTAAAATTATATATATTTGTTAACCCTTAGTCCAAGTTGTTTGTTGTTTCCAATAGGGCAATGGCATGCATAAGAGAGAAGTTTTTTTACGACAAGTCGTCCTGGCTTGTCTCGCACTGGAGTTGTAGCATTGTTGTCTAAGTAAATTGTATAATCCTATTCCTGTATCTATTTATCAACAACATAACGTGTTTCTCTGATAAAATTCCCTCTTCGCTATCTCCAGTATGGAATATTATATTGATTGGGATAAAAGAATAAGGACACGATGCTGCTGAAAAGAATAATATCAAATCAATTCAAATTTTAGCAATCAAGAACCACCCACCTGTTCGTTAATCGTTAGCGTTAGCGGTAGCATTAGCAACAACAAAAGATGCTCTGGACTCTGAAATGACGGCACTGCTCCATCTACGTGTGTCTGAGTCAGTCTCGAAGACGTTGTTTTTATATGGGAATAAATTAAAAAAAAAAAGGGTGGACAAAGTTGAATGGCTATTCGCGTGACAAGAATTCTACCCTAGCTGGATATTCCTTCAAATATCCTTGCAAGTTTTCCCTTTCAATCTCCACCTCATACTCATGACTTCTGCTGTGCCTCTCTCTCTCTCTCCTCTTCCACTAGTATTGACTACTGACCTTTTAGCACGATCCTTCACTTGTGCTAAAAGTGTTCATTTTTCTTCACCCATTCCGAATGAGAAAAATGGGTTTGGCTCCTTCTACACATATGCACTACCTTTACCGTTACCTTCAAGACATCTGATACCATCTTGAAAATGCTGAGCGTTTTCAATTATTGCCATACCTCCTCATCTGTTGGGCATGGCATCTTTTGACATGCTAATGCTCTCCAACATTCATAAAGAATGTCGATCAACACAACATAACTTTATATTTCAATCAAAATAAGCACTTACCATCTAGAACACTGCCTCCACTGTGGTTCAAACCTAGCTAGTCTTGGACTAGTCTTGGTACAACAGAATATTTGTTACGAAATTAAGCAAGATAAATAACTTTTAATTTCTAAAAATCTTTTTTCTAACTACTACAATAAAGAATTTTATAGAGTTTTCAATGATAATATAAAATAAAATATTAACAAACTAAGAAACAAATGAATTAAAAAAGTAATAAACTAGGAGACTACTAATTAAGAAATTTTACAAAATAAATAAATAAATAATTAAGTAAAATAGAATTTCTATGACAAAATGATGATCTAGGGTTTGACTCGACTCTCGACACATCTTTATAATTTCTTTTTGAATTTTTTAAATTGAGGCCACGACCCCAAAAATCTTAAGTAGCGGTTTCAACAACTTAAAGTCGTGATCCTAACATCTTGAGTTGCTACCTCGATATTTTGAATCTCACCTCAAATATATTTTCATAAAGAAAAAAAAAAAAGACTGCTTGAGTCGCAATGTAAAACTACTTAGAATGTCACCCTCGTTGTAAGCTGACTCTTTTTAGATAAAACTTGCAAATTGGCTCTACGTTCAATATCATATCTGTGTTTGGTTTAGGATCTGGTCAAACCAGGCCCCATCCTAGATGATAAAAATCTCAAGCATAGCCTGGATGGTCAGCCGACCTTGATTTGGAAATGGTCATTGAGATACTACAAATTTTTCATCAATTTACATACACTTTGAACCCAACTAGTGCAAAATTTTGCTATGAAAATTAACTCGAGCGAGTGCGTAGATACTTGTAATTGTGAAGCAACTTAAAAAGTGAAGAGGGGAGAATCATTTGTAGTGCCAAATGGTTGTCAAGTTGCTGGAAACGATAGACTTGATCATATTACCCCTCAGGTTCCAATTCAAACCCACATGCATCCATTTTGTTATTTTTAAAAAAATATTTTTCTTAATTCCTTCTACTTTTTCTTCAATAATTAAATTGATTTCTTTCCAATTAATTACTCGAAGACAAATATGTGATCTTCAAAACCTGGGCCAGTCTATGTATTAGAACCAGCGCTGGGGTAAGATTCCATTTCCCCACCATGGCTTATAAAACCAGTGTGGACCCCTTGTGAAGTGGAAAGCCTTGCTCTTTTTGTTAAGCACTTCCCCCAAAAAAAAAAAAAAAAAAAAAGAATACTCAGCCTGCGAGTGGCTCGACCTCGACATGCTCCATTATATTGGCTTTAGAATTGACAAACACGACAGTATAACAAAAATTCAATAATTTCATGTTGATTGGCCTGCGGGCATATAGATGGAAGTAGAAACAACAATAGTGCAATTAACTTGTGGTGTGAAACCAAAATGACCCAAGACAAAAATAAACTCTAAGGGCTTGGCTCAAATCAAGTAAGTGATGCATAAGTAAGTTCATTTTTTTAGACTAGTACGACGCAATTGAGAAGAAAACCATAAAGATTCTACCATCGATTAGCGGGATAAGCCGTCAGATGACTATTTGCATGAGTGAAGCTAAGATCAGCTATATGTGACAACTGAAGTTAAAACTATAGGGTATATTATACGTCCGCTCTTCTATAACTTCATATCAATTTTAACGATACTTTTTTAGCCAGTTCTTGCCAAATCAAAACTTCCCACCACTTTTCAATCCTTTGTTTGAGATTGCAACGACTCCCAGAGAGCCACAATACCCACTTCATTCATCAGCAGTTGTAGAAAATCAAGCGGGTACCATCTAATGTGATACGTAGAGGAAAGCAATGGAACCCAGAAGGTGGAACACGAATATAATTGAGAAAACGAATAAAAAAATGAAAAATAGAAGCACAAATATCAGAAATGTAATATCCCAAAGGAAAGAGGCATAATCACACATAAAAGATTGAGTTATGTCATCGCATCCAGCCCCACCGTTTGTTCAGCTTTGGAGTAGGTCTCACTGAGAAAATGAATAGTTTGGAAGTATTTGCAAAACTAACACTCACCCCAATAATGAACCGTATTCATGTCCAATATTAGACTCTTTAGCTGGGGGAAAAAAAAAACTCATCTGTGTGGTAGGAAATGAGAGAACCAAATCCCTCCATTTCGAGAGTTTTAATCTTTTTATTGTACCCAAATCTTGCACTTTTATATGTCGTCTGCATAGGCATACGATTCGTCGAAGAGTCCATAAGTTGGAGAGATGCCTTAAGACATCAAAAAAGAAAAAAAGAAATGGAAATTCTCGATGATTCTCCATAAGGGGGACTTACGCAGTTAATATAGAGTCCAAGGAAGGAGGCTTCCCAAGTGAAAGTACTTGAAAATTTCCTCAGTTCCAGCTACTGCCATCCTCCATAGCTTAATCTTCTCTTTTTCACGTTCATCTTTCTCAGAAATTCATGCACTCTCTCTTCAAAAGAATACACCCCAGGCTGAGATAGTTATTTGATCTTGGAGGTTACCTGATATTCACGCAGATGAGATAAGGGGTTTGTTCTTTCAAGAACTGGTAGAGAGAGTTGGTTTGATTTTAAGAAATCAGAAAGGCAGTGAGATGGCTGGAAATGAGTGGCTCAATGGATATCTGGAAGCTATTCTGGACGTTGGAAAAAGCAACACAAATAAGAAACGAAACGGGAAGCTGAGAGTGACAACCAAGTTTGAAGAAAATCAAAAGGAGGAGAAGTTGTTTAGTCCAACCAAGTACTTTGTCGAAGAGGTTGTAAACAGTTTCGACGAGTCTGACCTTCACAGGACTTGGATCAAGGTTTGTTTTTTCTCTCTCTTCCATCTTTCTGGGAGAGTTTCATCCATTTCAAAGAGGGTGACTCTGTTAAAGTTCCATGATTTATTGAGTCCTATGTGAAAGTTGTAATCACATGCTATGTAGTACATTAATTTGGTTTGTTTGACCAAATCAACCTTCCATTCTCGGCCACCATAGATGGTGGAAAACAGAAACTGAAAGAGATGGGAAAATGTTCAAGAACTGAGACGTATGGAGTTATGTAGAGTAAATTGTCAAATATGATAAACTAAATTGAAGAAAAATCGAGAGAGGCTAGACTTCTCATCGAGTACGTAGAGAATACAAAGAAAGATACGTTTAAATAGGGTGACAACTAGAAAATACTAGACTAGCCTTGATATAAAATCGAAGATATAATATAGTCTAACATAAATGAGGAGAGATGGATGGGAAAAAGATGATTTATGTCGTTGAGTGTAAAAGTGAAAATGGAAACATCATAAATTTCGCAGGTCATAGCAACCAGGAATACTCGTGAACGCAGTAACAGGCTCGAGAATATGTGCTGGCGCATTTGGCATCTGGCTCGCAAGAAAAAGCAGGTCTCTCTCTCTCTCTCTCTCTCTCTCTCCCTCCCTCCCTCACTCTCTCTCTGTACACCAAACCCATTTAAACATATTCCCCCAGAAAAGAACATGGGGAAGATCATGGGGTCCAAGAGCTCCCTCCAATGCACTGAAATAGTTCCTTGAAAGTGTGCTGTAAAGACCAAGTTCTCAAAACTTTGTACGAGTCAATCTCAAGTGTTCATATTTATTCTGATGAGCAAACAATAATAAGTCAAGCATAGGGAGAAAAGGATCATTTCTTATGATTTTATCATGTGCACATACAGATAGCTTGGGAGGACGCACAAAAGCTCGCAAAGCAGAGGCTTGAACGTGAGGAGGGTCGTAACAATGCTGCGGATGATCTTTCTGAGCTGTCGGAGGGGGAGAAAGAAAAGGGAGAAACCAATGTTTCAGAAACTGCCAAAGACATTGCAAGGATCAACTCAGATGTACATATATGGTCGGATGATGATAAGTCTAGGCACCTATACATTGTCTTAATCAGGTAATCACCTTTGTTGCTTTACTTTTCTTGAAATGTTTACTTTGATATTTGTTCATCTTCACATTGGTGGTTTATCTTCTACTAGTATTCATGGATTGGTTCGTGGGGAAAATATGGAACTCGGAAGGGACTCTGATACCGGTGGCCAGGTATGTTTGGATGCATACCTATTGTTGTAACTCTTTTCGAAGTCAATTTTTTCTTTCCACGTGAAAAACTCCCACCAATTTTTCAGGTTAAATATGTAGTGGAACTTGCTCGAGCATTAGCGAACACAAAAGGAGTTCACCGAGTTGATCTCTTGACGAGACAAATCACATCCGAGGAGGTAGATTCAAGCTATGGCGAGCCAATTGAGATGTTGTCGTGCCCGTTAGATGGTAGTGGCAGCTGCGGAGCCTACATTATTCGTATCCCATGTGGACCACGAGACAAGTAACTTTTACCATTTACATTACAGTTTGTGTAGACAACTATAATTTTCGTCATCTTCGTTCGTCCTCTTGTAAACACAGGTACATACCAAAGGAATCTCTATGGCCCTTCATTCCTGAATTTGTCGATGCAGCTCTAAACCACATTGTGAGCATGGCAAGGGCCTTGGGAGAGCAAGTCAATTGGGGGAAACCAACTTGGCCGTACGTCATTCATGGCCACTACGCGGATGCCGGAGAAGTTGCAGCCCAATTGTCGGGTGCCTTAAACGTGCCAATGGTTCTAACAGGGCATTCCTTGGGGAGGAACAAGTTTGAGCAGTTGCTTAAACAAGGAAGACTCTCTAGGCAGGAGATTAACTCATTGTACAAGATCATGAGAAGGATTGAGGCAGAGGAGTTCAGTTTGGATTCAGCCGAGATGGTGGTTACTAGCACTAGGCAAGAGATTGAAGAGCAATGGGGTCTCTATGACGGTTTCGATCTCAAGTTGGAGAGAAAGCTCAGGGTTCGTAGGCGGCGTGGAGTCAGTTGCCTTGGCAGATACATGACAAGGATGGTGGTAACTAGTTACCTCTCAGTGCTATGTCTGATTCTACGACTCTAGTTTTAACTCTACCACCAAACTTCGTGTTTATCCAACTTGATTACATGATTTATGATCATTATCTCGCACTAGGTGATACCTCCAGGCATGGACTTCAGCAATGTCACGATCCAAGACTTGACAGAGGGAGACAATGGAGACCTCAAGATGTTGATTAGCTCAGACTCGGACAGGACTCAAGCCAAAAGGATTGTCCCACCAATATGGTCCGAGGTACACCAAGCATTTGTACCAAGTTTTATTCTCTTCTTAAGCGATCATCGTAATCAATTACTATAACAAACAAACACCAATGCAGATAACAAGGTTTTTCATGAATCCACACAAGCCTATGATACTAGCATTATCTCGTCCCGACCCTAAGAAAAATGTCACGACTTTGCTCAAGGCATTTGGAGAATGTCAAGCTCTCCGTGAACTAGCTAATTTGGTATTGCTTATTCTCTCATAATAAATTTCCGAGTGCAATTATTGAAACAAGATCAAGCATATTTCTAAATCTCTAAGATTAAATGGAACTGACTCTTGGCTCTTGTTGAAGACTCTAATACTCGGCAACAGAGATGACATAGAAGAAATGTCCGGCAACAGCTCTACCGTACTCACAACAGTGCTCAAACTCATTGATAAATATGATCTGTATGGTCTGGTAGCATATCCCAAACATCACAAACAAGCCGAAGTTCCACTAATATATCGTCTAGCAGCAAAGACAAAGGTGGAACCCTTTTCTTTTTCCCTGTAATTGTTAAGCTGCCAACACTCATAGTTTGCAATTGCAGGGAGTATTCATCAACCCAGCTTTAGTTGAACCTTTTGGTCTGACGCTCATTGAGGTAATCTTAAGTCTCATAATTTTCCTTTCCAAGTTATTATGAGAATGCCACAATCTTTCAAACATTTGAACATGAACCAAAAAATACTAAAGAAAGGAAAGCTTGTCTTCTTACATTGCAGGCAGCGGCTTATGGCTTGCCTGTAGTTGCCACAAAAAATGGAGGTCCCGTCGACATATTGAAGGTAGCAGACAGTTCCCTTTAATCACCAATTCCATCATTCTTTCTCGTTGTTCCCCCCTTGAAATGGTAGAACCTCAAATCTTTATTAACTAACAGGGAGTTTGTTTATCAGGCACTAAACAATGGCGTCCTAGTCGATCCACATGATCAGAAAGCCATCGAAGATGCCCTTCTAAAGCTTGTTGCAGATAAAAGCCTCTGGTTTGAATGCCGGAAGAATGGACTAAAGAACATACACCGCTTCTCATGGCCAGAACACTGCCGTAACTATCTCTCTCATGTTGAGTACTGCCGCAACCGTCACCCTACCACCCGCCTAGAGATAACCCCGATTCCAGAGGAACCTATGAGTGACTCTCTGAAGGATGTGGAAGATCTTTCCTTGAGATTCTCCATTGAAGGAGAATCGAAGCTTAATGGGGAGCTCGATGCAGCCACTAGACAAAAGGAACTTATCGAAGCGCTAACTAGAAGAACAACATTTTTAAATCGTAATCCAAGCACCAGTTACGGGCCAGGGAGAAGGCAAGGACTAATTGTGATTGCAACAGATTGTTATAACATTGATGGAGAGTATACAAAAAACCTATCTACTATTATCAAGAATGTAGCTGCAGCAGTTGGGTTGAGTTTAGGTACAACAGGCAAGATAGGATTTGTATTGTCAACAGGTTCGAGCATAAAAGAGACTACAGAGGCACTGAAATGCAGTCAAGTAAACCTGGAAGAGTTTGATGCTCTTGTGTGTAATAGCGGGAGTGAGATGTACTATCCATGGCGGGATCTGATTCCAGATGCAGACTATGAATCACACATCGAGTACCGGTGGCCAGGAGAGAATGTCAGATCAATGGTGGCTAGGCTTGCTAGGATGGAAGGTGGGATGGACGACGACATCACAGAATATGCAGGTGCATGGAGTTCCAAATGCTTCTCATATGTTGTAAAATCAGGGGCCAAGGTAAGAAAACTTTTCAAAACTATAAAACTTGCAAGTAAAGGTCTTATCTAAACTAACAAATGAGTGAATGACAGAGTAGAAAGATTGATGACCTTCGTCAAAGGCTGCGGATGAGAGGCTTCCGTTGCAACCTCGCTTACATCCGCTCAGCATCCAGGTTAAATGTGGTCCCTTTGACTGCATCAAGAAGACAAGCATTAAGGTTAGATCCCTCCTTTTCTTTCTTTCATTACAACGATGCATAAGAAATGATTATAAGAACACAATTGATTATTAAGAGGCGCCTCAATAACTTCCATGTAGCACTTCAAAATGAAGAAATCATAAAAACAACAAAAATATATTAAAGACACAGGTTGCCACATATCAGCACTACAATCCAATTGAGGCGGCTTCTGATTACAGTTTCTTGTGCCAAATTCTACCTAAAAGCTATATGATATCATATTGAGGAATGCAGCAAACTAAACCAGTTTTATGCAGGTATCTTTGTGTCAAATGGGGAATCGATCTCTCCAAAGTGATTATATTTGCAGGGGAAAAAGGAGACACAGACCATGATGAACTGCTTACTGGCATGCACAAAACTGTCATTTTAACAGCTTCTGTCGAGCATGGTTGTGAAAACCTCATTTTTAGTGAAGACAGCTTCAAGAGAGAAGATACCGTCCCACAAAGTTTTCCTACCATTTTCACTCTAGAGAAGAATTATACTGCTAATGACATCTCGTCAACCCTTAATGCTCTAGGAATCAAGGGGTTCTGAATTTCTGTTTTATTCTGTTGAATGCATTTAATGTAAATGTACTAAAAAGGAAGATTATAATAAAAATATCACATATACGAAGTTAACATTTTTAAATTGCAATGATTTCAAAATTGTGCACAACTACATAATAAAGATGTAGTAAATCTCATTTTGATAAATAAAACTAAAAGTAGCTCAAAAGTTCTAAAAAAAAAAAATAATCTACATCTTTAAATAGCTCCAAAAATGTTTTCCCCCCTTTACTACTGATTACAACTCTAACATAAAAAAAAATTTCATGCGAATAGCTTATGAATAAAATAAAGGGAGTTTAAACAATTGAAATGACATTGTTACCGTTTGACAACGGTTTAAGATATATTAAGAAAATGATACAATTAAATATTTTTATAGTGTAAAATCTAGAAAGTAATTTGGAGTACAACAATTCACGTTCACGACAATTTCTACTATTTATTTTACTATATTTTTTAATTAAGAAATATAATTGAGAATCTGTTAAGCAAAAGGATATTCAAACAACTCCAACAACCAGTTTATTGATATAAAAAAACACATTCAATTTGAAGGAACTGTTTGATCTTTTTACTTGTAAACTGTCTTCGCTCTTCGAATGACATCTTCACCGCTTGATCCACTACGTCCAATTCATTTTTAGAACAGTAAGTCCTTCACACGACAATAACAACAAATTTCAAATACTCCATGGTCAAGCAAAGAGATAGATTGAGCGCGCAAGAGAGATAATCGTACCGATCAATTGAAAGCGCAGGGCCTTCATATGCAACAGTTTCTCCATTCTGAGAAACTCGCCAAGGAACGTAGAGAAAATCTGGAATTCTTCTCTGCAACAACAGCAACTCTAAGATACTGAAGTTTGCCGTGACTATATATATACACATTTTAGGTGCTCTCTCCGATGAAATTCCTAAATCACCCCGACGATGAATCTCCCGATTTCCCTTTCGCTGAACTTGTGCCACGTCATCCGAGACGACGATAAAAAAGGACAAATAAAAACAGAATCTTCAATTGGGCTCAGAATAGCTACGAACAACTAGGCCACGTCTTCCTTAAGTTTTGGGAAGGGCCTCCGTCCTCTCAATCCTTGATGTCATTATTTTCATTTTATTTGTAGAATCTTTACGATAATATATTTAAAATAATATATTATATGATTCATGTAATCATTTAATGAGAATATAATAATAGAACGTAAATAATTGTTAAGAAAAAGTTCAATTCATATTCTATTATATGAGATCATTTGTCATTTGGTTTATAACGTTTTTTTTTTTTGCCCAATCAGACTCTATTGTATACGCCGTTTGCAATTCAAATCATTCCGTTTAATTTTCTGTTAAATTGATCACGTGCATAGTACGTAACATTCTTTTTTATATTTAAAAATTCTAAAAGTTATAAAGTTATAAATTAATTTTAAAAAAAATAACAAACGATATTCAATCTATTTAAAATATTTATTACATTATGAGCAGATAATTTTAAAAATTATTCCCCCTGCTATTCATCTTGCTTAGGAAAATTTGTTATTCTCTGCCGTCTAGCCACTACAAAATTTTTTTGCCCTGTTCGTCGCGAAGGCTCTGATTTTTCCATGTTTCGAGTTTGTCGAAGTCAAGGTATCTATGAGCAACAAGTTCGTCATCGGAGGGTTTTCTAGTCGTCATAGATTTGCATCATTGTTCTCCATTCTCATTGTCAAGTCATTTCGATTAGGGCTGTCACGAAAGTGTACTTTGCAAAGTTGAATTTTTACCAAAGATAAAAACTGTTGAAAATTCTAGGGATTTTTGAAAGGTGTTTGGGAGATTAAATTTGATGATTTGGGGTAGATGTGAAATCACATGAATATCTCAAGATCGGAGATTATTTTCTATTGAATTTCAAATGAGGTTTGAATTTCTTGATATTTGCGATTATTTTGGCGATTATATTAGATTTGATTTTGGTGCAGATTTGTTACAAAATATCTTAATTTTGGAGATATCTTTTGAAATCTTATGATATGCATAATTTTTCGACTTCAATTTAAAAGTGTATTTCTTATAGAAGCCAGTGATTTTGCGTCACATATTTCGGTGAAAAATGTGTTTTTTGAGGCTATGAGATATAAGAAGTAGATCTTTCCCTTTTGAATCGATAATCAATATTTCGTTATGGTAAGATAACGATAGTGGAATTAAAGGGTTTGAAGAGAAAATTTGATATGGTATGTTAAGATGCACGATATACTCGCAAATATTTGAATGACGCATTGTGAATTTGAAGATGTCATCATCTTAGTTTAAATGTTTTTAAACTTGATCAGTATTAATTGCTGACGTGGCCCATCATGGAAATAAGTGGAAGAGAAAGATTTGAATATTGGTTCTTTGCAATATAATTTGTTTTAAGGTGAAGATTTGTTCTTGGGTCGGGCTGATGCTGTAGATCTCTTTCATAAAATTCCGTGTGACGCGAATTCTATTTGGGTCAAGTCGGTGGACCAACATTATAGATCTCTATTAGACTTTTCTTTTTCTTTATAAATTTATGTAATCTAGAGTATCAAAACTCGTGATTGTATTTTGATCTTCATAGTAGATTTATCCATCTGCTAATGACGTTTTTTTTTTGCGTGGAAATCTAATGTCTCACATCGTATTTTCTTTTTCCAATTATCGTTCAATTTCATTGCAAGGTAGCTGAGATTGATATCATCAGAATCATGATATTTGATGAAGTTGTGAAGACACTGGGTAATGTGTGACATGTTTTCGTATTGAAAAAGAATCTGATCTCATTGAGTACTCTAAATGCAAAATGGTACAAGTATAGTGTTGTAACTGGAGTTGTGAAGGTCAGTATGGATGATCTCGTCATGTTAAAGAGACACAAGAAGTCTGTAAATTTGTATGTATTACAGGATTATACAGTGAGAGGCAATAAGGCTGCGATGTTTGTGAATTCACATTCTAAGAGATTGGTTGAGAAGACTCGAAAAAAGTTAGATTTTTAAGATAAGTTCAAGTTGGGATATGAAGGTACATTTGAACTGATGAATCAGCCTATTACAGATATTCAGTCACTAGTTTCAGTTTCACGTCAGAGTAATATCGTCAAAGACAGAACCGGGTGGAAGGTTAAAGCTCCCGAGCAATATGGTGAAACTGTGGGTTATGCATTGAATGTGTTCGACGGTAACGATTTATGTGTGGAGTCTTTAACACGCTCTGATAACTCTGATAGCTCAGTGATACTACGAAGGAGGAGATGCGATTTCTTTTCAAGTATGTTTCTCAAATTTAAGAAGAGTTTAAACTTGGTCGGTATCAGTTGTTGAATTAGCCCGCTAGATGCCTTTTGTGTAAGAGGAGATTATTTTTAATGTAGTTTTGCAGATTTGTTTTCTAGCACTAGAATTTTTTTGAAGATGGAAATCATCGGAGTTCAACATTTTGAATTCAATTTGGGTTGGGTCAAATAGCTTGCATTGAATCTTTCACGTAGAATTCGTGTCAAGATGGAGATTCTTAGATTTCAGTGTGACAAAATTTGTAGTTGTATTTCGATCTTCATAATAGATTTGTTCCTATGTCCGAATTTTTTCTGAAATGATTTTTTTCACGTAAACCTGGTATCTCACATCATATTTTATTTTTCTGATTATTGTTCGACTTCTAACACCTATAATTCTTTGGGAATGACTATGTGCGTGTGATTTATGACTTTTTCAACAAATAGTGAAATAGACCCACCAAAAGTTGTATGGAAAACTAGAGCATCACCTTTGGAAAATGAGGGCTGGGCGACATGAAACAAAGTCTATTTGTGTGGAAGAGTCATGTTGTCGACTATAGACAAATCAAATAAATGGAAGATAAATTCATATTTAAATAATACTGAAAAAAAAAATATATTTTTTTTTTTGGAAAAATTGTTTAACCCGAGCTGAACATCGATGCACAAATAAATCACAATTTTGAAAGAAAAAGACAAACCTCTCAGAAAATGATTCGTAGATTTAGTGAAATAATTGAATAATTGATTTATTTTGTTTAATATCACACGTAAAAAGTATTCAATGTCCAGTATGTAACGTTGTCTAGACGCGCATTAAGAGCTTAAAATCAACAGAAGAACGAATTCCTCCGACTATTTTAATCCCCTCTTTTTTGATTCAAACTCCACGCCTTCGTCTTTGATTCTTCCTTCTTGGACACTTTTTCAACGTGAAAACCAGGAACTTCGTTTTCTACCTTTTTCATGTTTTTTGATTTGGGACTACTTTGTCTTTAGTTTCTCTTGACTTATCCTGCGTGGTCCCTCCTTACGATGAGTTAATATCGTTCAAAGAAGACAGAAGTACAAGCTCTAAGAAGAATAAGAGGATGAAACAGAAGAAACCCTACCAATTTTCCCTTTGTCTTTTGCTATCCTCACTTGTTCTATTGTCGCCACGGAAGCTGCATAATGCACTAATACGTTGAAAGATCAAGCGGTAATTGAGACGTCGAGAGAAAAATAATAGAACACGAGAAAATATAGAGCAAAGTTACGTACTATTGTAATTCATATTCCAATCCGGAATCATTTCTTACTTTCATTATTCATTTCATATATACCATCTTTTTGGTCAGATCTCATCACATTCACACTTGTGTACATTGAGTCTTATAAATTTTTATTTTTTACGTTTTTATGTCAATGTCTAGCCTTCGAAATATTTTTGTTTGATCAATTTGATCGAAAATTTACACGTGGCTAAATCGCAATAGAACAAGTTAATTAGAGTCAATACGAAATAAATTGACCTTGAATAATGTAAAAAATTAACTTGAAAAAAATAATAAATAGAATATTGGCAGATATTACTGGTCGAGTTGTCTTTGCGTGCACAAATAAATTTTTAAAATTAGTAAATCACTAAATAAATATTTTTTTTTACAAAAGCAGTATAACTTATTTTTTATAGTGATTTTTCTGGCTTCGTATCTATGATTTTTTTTTACGAGTATAACGTGACAATCAATGATGTTTTATTTTAATTATTTGTATTTTATCATATTAATTAAAATATAAAAATTAAAAAATAAATTATTAAGTACAGTCAAAGGAACGGAAAAATTAAGGATCGACGGTAATCTTCCATAACATCAGCTATAGTTTGTCTTATTTTTCTCGTGTATCAATCTCCAATGGCTCTTAAAGTTGTCTTTTGTCCTAATTTTTTAAAATGACCCACGAAAAAGCTGAATAATTTAACTATTTATTCCCAAATGGAGAACTTTTTTCCTTTACAAAAGAAAAAAAATTAATAAAAAAATAATAAATAAATGCAATAGTCTCTGAAACTGATGAGCTCAGATGATGAAGCACGTGTAACACAATGACGGATATACAACCACCGAATTATTAGCAGTCTCTGTCTAAATTCTAACATATTAGGATTATCAAATGCTGTCAGAATATTCAACCTTGAATGCTCGCTTAAGTACTCCCTCTGAATTTCAGGTAGTTGCCCGCTTTATTTGCTTATAAAACCAGTCTCTTCCGAGGACATACTCGCCGGATCAAACCTCTCTTTCTCTCTTCTTCATCGCCGCTGCTCCCGTAAAACTTCCCCGGGAAATTTCGGCCGGCGTGTTGTGTGATTATTTTTTAGAAAAGTTTCTATTTTTTATTTTTTTGAGATTTTGATCGCTTTCAGATCACAGAAGGTTGTTGGGTTGAAGTCGTGAAGAGGTTGGAGAGGGATGAGGGAGTTCATTCTTGGATTTGAGTACATAGCAGAAGTACTGTGCTGGTACTTGTTCGAGTTTTTCTACTTCGTCGCCGACGAACTGCTGGAATTCTTTCTGTTCGCCGCCCTTCTGCTCGAGCAACTCTTCGGGCGTTTGGTTTGCCAAGTGCTGGTCACGTAGCCAGATTACAAGAAAATAGAGTAAGCTTTGTGAAGCCATCGAAATCTCTGAAAGTGAAGCTGCTGTAAGGATTGTGCCTTTTTTCTTCTTCCTTTTCGATGGTTTTAAAAAATAGAATGAAACTGTACTGATATCAATCTGAAAATAGATAACTCGCCGGATCAAATCTCTCCTCTCTCTCTCTCTCTCTCTCTCTCTCTCTCTCTCTCTCTCTCTCTCTAAAGGTTTAAAGTTTTGATTCTTCTTTTCCAACTGTGATGGGATTTGCTCGTTAGTGAGAACGACTCGTATATATGTGAGCTTAGTTAAAGGAAAATTAAGAATGGTCGTTGCCTTCCCTCGCCATGTCCAGCTATTGAAATATTTCAAGCAGTTCATCTTTGTCGGGGACAGCCGTCTCCTTCCCCCGACATTGTTCCATTCCAGATGAAGAACAATAATTCTACATTAAAAAAAAAAAAAAAAAAACATTTGAGCGGATCAGCGATAGAGAGAGGAGGAGAAAACGACAAAAAAGGTCAAAATTGTCTCTTCCTTTCAACTATTTTTTTCGCTCTTGGAATTGTCAAACGTCATAAATACATCTACCATTTCAACTTTTTTTTAGTGATCTTTGACTTGATTCGAAACTCTATCACAAGTTCGATATCACTGGATAGAATTTTAAATCGTGTTAGAAATTCGTAGTGATGTTAGAATGGTTAAAACAACTTATCAAGTAACAAACATAATATACACGTATTTTATTTAACAAATAAATTGTCACTCAAGTTTAAATTGCCCAAAAAAGTATTTTGAGATCTAATCTCTGAGACGCAAGAGTTTAAATTGAATTTCATCGATTCGTCTCGACATCACAAGCTTACGTTAACTACTTTCATCAGAGCTAAGCATCGATTTCAACAACAAACATGAACCAAATCCAACATCCGTTCCTAAACAGTTTGGCGGGCCACGATTGGATTATACAGCCTGTTTTCAACCCAACATTCGTTGCACTATAATATTATCAGCCACAGTCTATATCCTCAACCTAATATTTGCTTTTCTGGTAATTCAAAATCTGATTGAGGGCCCTCAATACTCGATGCTTTGACCACCCAACATCAATAACATATTACACGACGGCAAGTAACCAACATACCGAGGGATTCGATTTTCAGACTCTCGAGCACCTTCATGGCAGCTCATCAACCACGACCACATTTTTTCCGAAGCTACGATTTCATGTCTTTTTCAATATTACAAATGCCCGTCAACTCAATCTTCATTAATTCTAACTGTTAACACAATCTCAAGCTTAGGCCAATCACATAATCTTCCTCGTGAAAACTCGGGAGATTGTCTTAAACTATATGGAATTTGCAAAGCAAATTCATAAAGGTGATAATGGTTCGATGCCTCCAACTGGAATGATCTTCTTCCATTATTCAAAACTTAAAAAGTATTCTACACAAATTTTACATCATCAATACAATAATTTAAAAAAAAAAATCCCAAGGTAATGGGGAGAAAAGCCAGACCCCCTTCTCCTCCATGCCTTCCTCCAACTGTGCTCCAAGAACTAGTAAGTCCATTACTTGTGACGACGAAAGAGATTAGAGCCCATCAATACATTTTTCTTGAGCTGGAATTTTATTCCAACCATATTAAGTTACATAAAACATTGATTTCTACTTTTTATTTTTTTTAATGAATAACAACATGCAAAGAAAAAGAAAAAAGAAAGGACTCTCCAAAGAAACTTAATCAAATTGATGGTAAAATGTAGGAAAGCAGTGGGTAGAGTCTCACCCTGCTCATTGCAAAGACTTCTGGAAGTTTAATTTGGTCCGCAGATTGGGGTATGGTGTGCTGTATTATTTTCTTTTCCTCCAATCCAATAAATTCGTAAAGATCTTTATACCGAAATTCAGGGAAATGATGAAAGATCAATAATTTGATCTTTGTTCACTTACTGTCACATGCTCATGGCTCTTGATGAAAGATCTGATTCGCCCTCCGGAAACTCCTTACCAACGACATCTTTGTCATCCTGTATTATTTAATTGCAGGTCAATCTAAAAGTTTCAGATGATTTGTCAGTTCTAATAACTTAATTTCCCAATGTGCTTACATTGTTGGTAAAAAATCTATAGTAATATAAAATCAAACCAATTGGGTGAATACAACTTTAATTGACAAGCAAAAATTATGTTGACAAAGTAAAGTTAATTGTGATCATACCATCGAATTGGATTCCTTGAGGTAACGCTCCAATGCTTTATCCCCGAGGAGGATTTTGCCTCCACAGCCAGTGGCATTCACTGAACCAACTGACTCCACATCAACCACAACAGCATCCACCCTGTCGCCCCCGGTTTTAACATCCGGAATCTTGATATTTGAAAAGGATAAGAATCTTATTGGTAAAAATTACAACCAAATTTGTCGGAATAAATCAAGGATGAGGAGACTATATTATTAACACATGGATCTGTAAAATATTTGTGTAAAGATTGATGCGTCTATTTTTGTATCATATATAAAATTAATAATGAATTTATAGCTTCACTGATAATGAGGATGATTATTATTTTTGATCTAGCTTGAGGAAGAGTATTAGAATTAAGCTGTTCCTAAGTATGAGGAGATTGTACATCATCTCATGGATCAGCATATAAATCTGTCAGCTATTATTCACAAAAATTTATACTGATGGATCTACTTCAAATAATTTCGAAGGGATAATAAGTAAATAAAAGGGATAAAAAATGGAGCTTAGCTGTATGGATCTCTTGCCTATATTAGATTACTGTAATTCTAGTCAGCAACAAAAAGAGTCATTTCAATACCTCATACATTGCTTCAGTTAGAATGGTTTCGAGTAAAGCTCTCAAACCCCTAGCGCCAGTATTCTTAGCCATTGCCTTTTTGGCTATGAGTCTTAGCGCTTTCTCCGTCAAATGTAGTTTCACCTGCCCAAGAAAATAATTTCCGAAAATTATAATTGTCAGGAAAACTGTTATTCAACCATAGCATCTGGGGAAAGTAGACGATAAAAATTAAATGCATGGGCAAAATGCTTACTTTGTTCATGCTAAACAATTTCTTATACTGCTTACAAAGAGCATTCTTAGGTTCAGTGAGGACCTGCAAGACAAATATTTGCAAGCAAAACCAATAAAAAAGAATATCAAGGATTTTAGCAGCTCGTTTGCAATGGATATGAGTCTAACTTTTTATTTAAATGACTTGTTCTATCCTATGTTGGGTTGGGAATTCGCCATCAAATCCAAAACAAACAATTACCCAAGCGTGAACATCTAAAAATTATGGAGCAGATTCTTTCACAAAAAAGAAATTGAGTCCCAGGTCTAGTTTATGTCAATACCGATCAGTTCCTTAGTGAGGCTGTCAGAATTAATCATGCTATGAGAAGGGTCTTTTCTCTTGATTGGAGGACAGCGATCTAGGTATTTGGATCATAGATCTTAATTTACCCTGTTATGTGTTCACTCTTCCGGGTAGGAACTCAAGGGTTAACTCCTAACATCACTCTTTAAGGACTTTGATTGTAACTTAAGAATTACTTTTAATGACATTCATGAATAGTATTCTCTTAATAGATTTAATAAGGTTCAGTTTGATGAGATCTTGAAATCATTTTAATATATCGCAAACACATAAAAAATATCTACAACAAACATATTTAACTGAAAATATGAAAGAGATATGCATTACTACTGATTGGTCAGATTTCTAATATAGAATACCCTTTAGTCATTCTTTTTTATTCGCGAGCATATGCAAAGATAAAATCTAAGATTATTGACATAACTACTTTGCAAGTGTTACCTGAAGGAGTTGGTCCTCAGTCAAAGCTGACAAGCTGACTAATATGGGAAAGCGTCCAACAAATTCAGGAAGTAATCCAAAAGCTATAAGATCAGTACTTTCAGCCTGAAAAGTATCGAAAACGAACGTAGCTACATTTCTTAAAAGGAATTTCAATAACCCATTTTCTCTTTTAATATTAATTTGACTATTGCTAAGTAGGCTTATTGTTCTTAATTTTTTAGAATTTATTCTTTTAATATAATTATTTTTAATAGAAAATAAATTGTTTTAAATTAAGTATTTATCTCTCTTTTTTCTTCTCTCCCTTCCATTTATTGTATTTTTTTTTCTTTTAACATATTTCGTTTCTTTTAAAATAAAGACTCATTTCCTCTCTTCATTTATATTTTGATCGTCAGGTATATCATTAAATGAAGTGCCTCAGCTATAAAACTTTCTTCTCACCGTTTCTAGTAAAGATGAAGTCACTGCAGCGCTGGTAAATCCACTGTTTCTCATATTAGCACGAATAGATGCTCCAAAACCAATGGAAGAATCTTGTCGTCTGAATTGTACATTCAAGTTGTTCTAAATCAGTTTACAAAAAAAGTAAAATTAAAACACTTCAAATAGGAATTATAAGGATTTACCTCTCCGAAATGGTTTTTTCTAGATCCACAAAAGCTCCACCACATATAAATAGGATGTCTTTGGTGTCAATCTACCGATCATTTACGAAACAAAATTTCATGCACAAGGAAAATAACATAAACGAATGTATACAGCAGGTCTTCAAAGCTTACCTGGATATTATCACCTCGAGGATGTTTTCTAGCTCCCTTCTCAGGAACATTGACGACCTAAAAGGATAACCGAACTTTAAAGCTTCTAGTTGTAACAGCATATACTGTAAGAAGATCTGCCAATTTCCTCTTACAGTAAATATGGAAATTTTCATTAATTAAACCAACAATTAGATAAAAGCAGACTACATAGAGAGCAAAGCTGTAAAGATAAAACTGATTTCAAGACCGTTTCACATGTCATACACCAATGAAAAAATATCAAGGGATGCAAGAACTAAGATCTTTTACGGCTTCTTATTGTCTAGTAGTGGTATTAAAACTTTTGTTGTGCCTCCAGCTGAACTTGCCAATTCAGTTACACTAATTAGTAATTTAAGTTTTAAGAAAAATCGTAATTGCAAGTAAAACAGCTAGTCCCAGTGGCTTTCACGCAACTAACAATTTCTAATTCATGTGAAAGAGAATTCTAATGAACGAACAATCTCTTTCAAATTTTTAATCCTCCAAAGCTTAAAAAATACATACACCATTTAAGATTTCCATAGAAAAAACAAAACTTTTGTGAGAGTTCAGTGGATAATATCATGCTACTTTCTCTTTCAAAGAATTCTAATTCTCAAGACTTTAGACAGATTATTAAAAAGAAAACCAGATCAAATAAAACTCCCAACGGAAATCGTGTGATGAGCATTGAACTTAGCAAAGAAAAAGTTTTACAATGAGGAACTGAATGACTCACTGTTCCCTCCAGCATCTTCAATAGTGCCTGTTGAACGCCTTCACCTGATACATCTCTGCTAATATTCAAACTCTCCGCCTGGAAAAGATAATAACAAATGATGAAGCTTTCTCTGTAATTCATAAAAGAATCATCAAAGTCATGATGTGGAACCTTCTTGGTTATTTTGTCAACTTCATCAATGTAAACCATTCCTTGTTGAGCTGCTTGAACATTGAACTCCGCTGCCTAATAAAAAATGATTACAGCCAAAAACATGGGATTCAAATAAAATAAAAGACAGCAAATGGCCTACAATTAAGCAACAAACAAATATATCAATTTGGAAGATAATGTATAGCTAATATTACAAAAATTGTCCCTTCAAATTACAACCTTTTTCCTTGAAAATTTTGGAATTGAACTTTCAACTTTGTATTAAAAAACTGAAGTTAACAAATAGATGGACATGAAATTTTCGCAGAAGAAGCCCTTACAAATCTCTAATGTTTTACACTTTCTCTTCCAAACTAGGGAAAAAAATTACAAAAATAAATGAAACTAAAATCTTATGCACTTACCAAAAAAGCTCTCATACACTCTGTAACAATTCTAAACAGAACAACAATACTTTCATTCAAACATCACAAACACTACACACAACTTCCACAACTCTGGAAACCACAGACTACTCTAACAACAGTAACAGTGTACAATAGAGAAATAGATTCCATACCCCTCCCAGCAATTGCTCTCCTACTGATAAACTATCTCCCTAAACTGTCTTCTATTAAAAAACGCATAACTCTTATTTATTTTAACAGAACAACTAATTCATATAACTACCCCAAACATGCTCTTAAACTAATACTCCAGTTAAACTAATACATAAGTTCCCTCCTCCTTGCACAAATCTTCCCAAATAGGCCTCTTTTAAGCAATTCTAACACGTCAACTTCATCTTCTCCATACTATTACCCAAAAAAGTCTATAATTTAAATGCATGACCGGAAGCTAGTTTGGGATTAAGATTAAGTTTTAAGGAAGTGAAAGAGAGAGATTGGAAAGATTAAGGAGATTAAAAGAAAGAGAGGAACTAGGAAAGTGAAAAAATTAGAAAAAAGAGATTGAAAGCTATATCGATAATCAAAAACCATAAAATCACTAAAATTAAGAAACCTCTGAAAAAGGAAATGTAAAATTTGTTTTGACTAAAACATTTAACTAGTAGCACCTTCCTCCTCTCACAGCATGAGCCTCGAAAAACACTCAACCCAATCTTTCTTTACAATATTTTGTATATAACCTATAGCTTTACTCCATTAGAAAAGGTTTTGACAAAAATAACATTAAAAACCCACCACATATATAAATTCTTCTCATTAGAAATAATATAATTTCTAGCATTCCAGAAGTCCGAAAAGAGACAATGAGACACCATATTACACAAAAGGACCTAATTTAAATACTAACACCAAAACCCCTTACCCTTTTTGGCATAAAGCCTAAAATCCCAAGTTATCCCCAAACCCACGTCCAAGAGACAAGTGTGCAACATAAAAAAAAATATGGTTAAGCCTCTCTTTCAAACACTTGAGGCATCAATTTGGAAATGACAAACAGCCTTCTTTTGAAATTTATCCATCGTCAAAGGAACCCTTCTAACATGTTAACAATTCTTTTCACATCAAATTCTTTATTTTTTCTCTGGTACAGGATTATAAATCAAGCCTTTCTAGATAATTTAGAGTACAAAGCTAAAAAAAAAATCTTGCTATCACGGCCCCTAATAGTGAGATTTGCTCAAAGACTAAGGTCAACAATGCAAACAATGTACATTGAAAGAAGGGGGAAAGAGTTAACATTCCAATACTCAGATTCCAACAAAACAAGAAAATAAATTTATTTCAAAATCACAAAATAACCGCAAAGTGCTTAGTTTAGAACAAATAAATGAATTCATCGAGGCCAGGAGCATGGAAACTTTACCGCAAGTAATTTATACAAGATGGATTCAACATCTTCACCAACATAACCGGCCTACAAAAAAATTATAACAGATTAATTCAATGTCTCGTCCAAATTTACCAGCCTACAATAATAATTAACCATCAAATTAAAACACAACAGTTCACCAGCATCTGTATTTTCTACTGACTACTACATATCATGTATAAGTAGGACAGCCTCTAATCACAAATAAAAGGCATATGCATTAACCTGAGTTAAAGTTGTGGCATCGGCAATGACGAAAGGCACATTCACAAACCGAGCAAGTGTCTTAGCAAGTAATGTCTTCCCTATATAGCAATATGCATGTTAGAGCAAACACAAAATATTGAGAAACAGATAACTGTAATATAGCAATCGAGAAAAGAGAATAAAGGATGTCTGAATGAACAAAGTAGAAGAAATAAGTTTTCAAGTACAAACGGTCATACCAGAGCCTGTTGGACCCATCAAAAGAACATTGCTTTTTTCTAGCTCTACATTGTCGTCGTCATCTATTGAACCTCCTGATCCTGATTCTGCTTCTGACCTGGAATTCACCACTTCAACTTTGTTGCAATAGTACAACTCTTGACTAGATCTTTCTAACACACATTATTTAACTGATGGAAGAACTACAAAAAAACTCCAAACTTATCTATCCATTATGGCCAACTAATAACCATTTCTATAGCATAATCAAACAGAAGTTTTAGCTCCAAGTATTGCAACAACGTCAATCAAAATTGAAAAAAAAACGAAACAAGGAATGGCATATAAACGAACCCTTTTTGGAAGGAAGCATGGTATATTCTTTTATAGTGATTATAGACAGCCACAGAAAGCACCTACATAAAATATGTAAAACAGAAACAAATGAGCTATACTTATCCAAATTAAAGAAAGGAATAAGTTACCATAACTTTTAAAAAGAATAAATTAAGCTCTATAGTGAGACCTACCACAATCTGTAATCTTTCTATAATAAGTTATACAAGGTTTAACCAGAATCGGCTCTTCAACTGAGATAAACGACCCAGCATAGAATGGATCGTTTTATAAATTTCCTATCTATTAGTACAATATCTATCAAGTATATTGTAAAATTGGTATCCTACACTAAAATTAGTCTCTTTCAGTTTTTGAAATAAAACTGAGCAACACTTCTTTCTGAAGCACCGAAATCCTCATTTCTACACATCTACATTCCCAGGCAATCCTATTCTTAATAATAAGCCGATCAGAAAATTAAATGAATAACAGAAGTGGCAGAGTTTATTACAAGAAACCTGAACAAAGAAAGTGGGGAAAAACCTTTTTTGCTCTTTCCTGGCCAATAACAAACTTATCTAGACCCTTACAAATCTCCTTTGGCGTCGGAAAATCCTTCCCCAAATTGGAACCGCCCCAGCTGGTCTTCTCCCCACTGCCTTCTCCGTTTCCATTACCTGGGCGAGCTCCGGTTTGACCAGCAGCACGAATAATATTGACTCCTGGCACAAATGGCGGTCCTGGTGGAGTATGCACGGCCAAACCATTGCCAGGATGTTGCCCGGGAGGCCAATTTTCAGGTGGTTCGCCGCCATGTGACCTTAAAGTCTCCCAAAATGACACCTTAAACATATTCTTAGCGTAATCATCTTCAGTAAGAGTGTCACTGTTAGAATTAACGTGGTTATTAATGTTCTTTTTGTCAGAGGAACGACTGGATTTGGAAATAGGCTTGCCGATTTCAACAAAGCTGCCCCGGATAGGTCCGGTCTTGTTAGGGCGGAAGTGGTAGGCAGTCTTGCAATTGGGACACAAATTGACAGTTTGGTAAGATTCTCCAGCTCCGGCTGCATCGTTGTCAACAGAATTACCAGGAGGAGACAGATTGAAAGAGGACGATAAGGCGGGGATGTGATATTTGAAGAAAATGTCCATCTGTTTAGAGCAGCGAGGACAACTAGCATCTGCCCTAATCTTGCTAGGGGAATTTGAGCGGGAATCGTCAGAACCAGAGCCACCGCGGTCCCATTTGAATCGCTCCTGAATGCCGATCATGGACTCTCGACGCCGATAAGCAGCGACATGAAGATGATTGATGCGAGTTGGAACCGACCAACTCTGCGCAAATCGATGGTGGTAACGGTAAAAGAATTGGGGATGCACCATATTCTTGAATCTCTTCCATCTAAAGAGGATATATCCACCATTTCCAGGCATATAGATCCCAAATGAAAGAATCGAATTGCTTCGAAATACAAACAAAGAACAGAGAGTCAGCTAGAGGAGAGAGGTTATATCAGGGATTGAGATCTCTAGGTGATACGCACCAAACTTGCTCCATCAGATAACATCGTGTTTTATGGGTTTGCGTAGAGAGAGAGAAACGGAGGGAAGAAGTAGAACACATGGAGCAGAGGAGACGTGAGTGAGAAAAGATTGGAGCTTTTGGAGGAAGACTGACTACGAAGGAAGGAAAAGACATCTTCCTTAATACATCAATGACAATATATAGGTTCATTTTTTTGGAGAGAGAAATTCAATGCAACTCATGAAAGTCATTATCTTTACATATAAAGAAAGTGTCATCCAGTCACAACCAGGGCCAGGGGTGGTCTCAATCCAGTTCCACCCTGAGCAAGAAACATCGTGGCCACGATACCATGGCTGTGGAACTGGAACCAAATCGCAGGACCTGAACCAGATTCCAAAGCGAACGTGTTTCACAGTTCTATCCTAGTTTAGTTCTAAATTTAAAAGAAAAAAATTTAGAATTACTTATATTTTTTATTATTATTAGGTTGATTTTTCAGTGTTTGCAACCGGTTTCAAGTCTGAACCCGTTTTTTACTACTTTCCGACGAGTTAAATTTTTGACCCACAATTCATTTTGGTTTTCACGAGTTTTGACTCCAAAAGCCAAACACGGACCGTGAATCGATTCCTTTGGTAGGGAAAACTGGATCGAACCCGGACTGAAACCGCAATTCTGATCCAGTTTTGCCCACAGGGTTGGCCTTGCACATTGTCTACCTGGCTTAGCCAATAAGTCTGAGCACAAGTTCGAAGAGAAATGCAAAGAGAGAGTCAACGGTTCCTCCATTTTAGACCTTGAAAAATGCGAAGCCAACACCATGATAGTCATCTTCTCTGAGGAAAAAGAGAGAAATGTATTGGAAAAGACTTTCTAAAACCAGAGGAGATTCCAATTATTTCTTCAGAGTGAAAATGGGAGAGAAGATAAAGCTAGTTGTTTCGAGGCGGTGCATAATTCAATGGGTAGCTACTTTGTTTGGGATGGCATATAGCTCGACAACCCCCATGGTTCGGGATTTGGACAGATCGCCTGCCCTAAATCGGCATTCTCTGACTTCAACCCTTCTCACTTCAACAATAGTCTTCTTCTTCATCCCGGGGACTCAACGGGAGATCTAGCTGTTGCAGCCGCTGTCTTTCTCTCCCTAAAATGCATTCGGAGCACATAATTTTTTCTCACAGATCAGGTTTTTTATGACTTGCACCCATCATTGGTCAGCATGTTTCTGAAACTTTTATTTCTATTGGAGAAAGGAGCTCAGTGTGCTTTTTTCTGGCAAAACAGCTTTAAATTTGAAGAATTTGGAAGTTCAAGCCAGAACAGGACCCCAAGCTTCAATGGACGACAACAACACAACTCGAACGGGAGAGAAAGCTCAAGTCACATTCATTTCATTTCTTTCGAATTTTCCACAACTCTTCTCGGGAAAACACCATTAGCGCCATTGATCAGGCTTTTAGGTGGAGAGAGAAGATTAGTAAAGACCTTTTTTCGATCAGAATAAATGCCACTGTTAATGGGTTAACTTCAACCAGTTCGTTGATGTTCGATTCAAAGCAAGCGGTTTTAGGACTGAGGAGTTGTTTTCGGGCATCAACTGAGCTCGAGAATTTTTCAGGCCGACAGAGAAGGAATTTCCCACAACACAATCCAACAACTGACAACCCTCAACTGAGTGTGTTTGGCCTGTATGGATACGACATTGCTGGGGTACTAGCAATGGCAGGTGACTCAGAAGAAGCTGCAAGTTTATGCTACTAAAAAGAAAATAGCTCAAAGAGCTTCAATCTAATGGGTCGAAGGGGTCAGATAATTCGCAATGAATCGTCGATTACTTCTCTTGAGGGATTCAGTAGAAAGTCTGGCCTCATATGTGGACAACTACAGTTCCCGACTTTTGAAATAGTCAATACAGAAAGTAAAGGCAAGGGAGATAAAGGATTATGGAAACCTCAAAATGGATTGCAAAAGATTTCAAATTCGATGGCAAAAGCATCAAATTCTACTTCTTGAGACGATCTCAGGTCAATCGTATGGCCAGGAGACTCCGCCCCATTTCATAGGGGCTGGTGCATAGGAGGAAAGTGAGAGTCGGAGTGCCTGTAAAATATGAATTCGGCAAATTTGTGACTACTGTCAAGAGAAAAGATGTCACCGGCTATGGCATCAACAAATTCATGGCCAATCTGTCTCAGAATTCACTTCCTCCGGGAAACCCATCAAAGAAATGGCTGCGACTGGCAATGGCTTAATGTACCAAGTTTATCAAAGGGTGATAAATCCATAAACCTCTTCTCTACTAGTAATTCATCTTCCAAATCTGATCAACGCTACATTATATATGTGACAGAACTTTGACACTGTTATCGGAGATACTGCAGTCATAAACTGCACGTTGCCATTCAGAAAGTCGGATCCAACCGAAGACGACTGCTGTAGCTGGGAGGTGAACCATTGGGTGGTATGCATCTACTTCTTTGTTTTTATAGGTTCTGTCGTTTGGCTTCTTGTAAAGCTAGTCAACGATGATTTCGGGTCTCAAACTCGCCAGGCCAGAACAAGCCTCTGACTCTCCTTCTCTGACATGGTTTTTGCATCAAGCAAACTGATCTTGTTTCCATCTCCCTTGAATAATTTGAAGAAAAACTAAGTTGAAGTTGCATGCTCTCACAAGCATAAGAATGTTGCTACTCATCGTGTGTTGGCTCAGTCATGGTTTTATGTCAGATTGGCAAGGACTATGAGCTCAATGAACAAGTATAACATCACAACAAAATTATTAACCATAACTACACAAAATATGTTTCAATTTTTGGGCCGATGAAATTTGAAGAAACTATGAGGTAAGAACATCTGTCTTGTAGATATCGATTCATTCATGTGTGAAGCGAGACATTTCTGGACCGAAAATAGAATATTTAATCAAATAGACTCCTGTAAAATCTTTTTCTATCTTCTGCATCAAATAGACTTCCGACCTTCTCTTGTTGATCATCACTCTCATCCATTTTAGAATCTCTGCCTCTGCCTTTTTCTGGTCCACCAAAAAGCACACCTTTCTTTTTCCTCGTTTCTAGATTCATCAGATAGTGCCTCCTGTTATATTCATGAAGACCCTCCTGCATCAATTCTCCAAATTTCTCCTTCACAATAATGAGCGGATCTTTGTCAATCAGTTCTGATCCGTTATACCTTTCCCTAAGAAGAACTGTGTAGATCTGATTTTTATTTGAAACATAAAATATACCAGGGTGCTTAAGAAGTAACATGTTTAGTTTTGCTGGAAAACCAAACTCTCTCTTGAAATGACTTAGCTTCATGATTGATGCTTTCTTCCATAGAGTTAGTGATAAGATCTCGTGAAGCAATCCTACTGTCCTTTTCTCCATTTCCTTTGATCCTTCAACCAGACCTCGGGGGTTCATGTATGGTGAAATGTATGGAGTTGCATTGAATTCATGAAATTTTTCCCAAGATTTAACCCAAGTTGAAGGCAGACAGCACGAGAAACTTGGCTCGACGCCTCCTCTATGAGCTGAGGATTCTAGAGCAGAAACTGCTATATCTGGATTCCAAGATAATAATTCAATCTCCATTGAACTTTTTCTCCCATTGGAATTGACAATTCGAAACAAATCCTGATATTTAGGGACAATTCTAATTAAGTAATCATCAGGAAAACCCAAATTCCGCCTTAGCTCATTCAGTTTCACAACATTCAGTCTCTGATTCAAGCTTAACATTAGAAACTTCGCCAATTTCTGAACAACACTTGTTTCCTGCATATCCTTGATAGATTCTTCCTCTTCAACCAAAGCAATCATTCGCTTGGTTAATCGGCAATAATAATCGTCACTGTCTAGATAAACTTCAAAGCAGCAAGGGTACTTTCTAAGCCAGTTGAGAGCTTTACCATGACAATCAAGTGTCTTAAACTTCTTTTGGATAAATTTCACAGGCATCCCCGGCCTAGGCCAGCGAAGGATCATATTCTTGATTTGATTATTAACAATCCATCTACGATTACGAGATAAAGCGGATTCAAGATCCGGATCCTTTTTCATTGCCCAGAGAGAGAAACTTCTCACGAGGTAGCTAATGGGCTTCAAGTGGTAGTACAATCGAGGTTTGCATTTATTTGGCAAACGTAGTATTTCAGCAGCCATTTCTTTCCTAAACCTATGAATTAACAAATCCCAAATCAAACCTATCGAAAACTCCGTAGAAACCCCAAATTGTTTAATTTGAGAGAACAGATGAACCAGCAGCGCGATTTAATTTCCGTACCTTTTCGTCAAAGGCTGCTGCAATGCCGCCATTATCCACCATTTCCAGGCACATAGATCACAAATGAAAGAATCGAATTGCTTCGAAATACAAACAAAGAACGGAGAAGAGAGGTTAGGTCAGGGATTGAGGTGTCTAGGTGATGCGCACCAGACTTGCTCCAACAGATAA
>CM039518.1:18339779-18735791 GCA_022433055.1 Begonia peltatifolia | reverse complement strand
GAGAGAGAGAGAGAGAGAGAGAGAGAGAGAGAGAGAGAGAGAGAGAGCTCTGTCTGTCGGGGATGGTATTTTGCGTTTTGCAACTTAAGATCCTTCCGAGTATGGGTTTCAAAACAAGCTGTTTGGTTGCTCTGCTGATTCTTATACAAGCTTTGGCGGAGGTGACTGACAGGGCTCTGCCCGCTTAATTACAGGCCGAGTTTGGCGACTCGATATAATAGCCAGCTGTGCCCAGCATGGTCCCAATAAACAGGCCAAGCTGAGCTCTGTCTCTGGACTCACGAACTAGTCAAAAACCGACCTAAACAAGTAAAACCAATATGCCGAGCTAGCTAGCCCCTCCTCCCCCCACTGTTGCCCTCATCCCTCTCTCTCTTCTTCTATAAATTTTCTTCTTGTTCTCTATTTTTTTTATCAATCTCTGTTAGTCTTTTAAATTCATTCTTCAATTAATTCTCAATCAAATTCTCTCTTTTTACAATTCATTATTTTTTTGTTCAACAAGATAAATTTTAATTTTTTTTTACATATATTTACATAATTTTTAATCATAGTTATATTAATTAATTTTTTTATAGGTTTGAAGTTGATCAATTCACACCACACACAAATTTTTGCTGAACATTGATTTTGTAATATCAATTTATTATTAAAAATTTAATTTTATTTATTATGTATGATCACAATTATATTATTGATAATAATGATGACATAAAGAAAATTAGAGAATTAATTGTTACATTTTTATGGGACAATTATCTGCGCAAGCATCCACTTCACCTTGAAAACGGAAACATAAAACTTCGGATGTATGAAAGCATTTTGATTTAAAAGATGTTAAAATTATGGGCAAAATAGAAAGTAGAGTTCAATGTAAATATTGTTTTAAAAATTTTGTTTATACTTCTGGTAGCTCTACTAGCACCATTGGTAGACATTATAAAAAACGTCACTTAAATATTGAAACACGATATTCAACACAATCTCAATTAAATGTTAGTGGTGGTGACATTTTTCACATATTCACAAAATAGAATGAGAGAAAGAATAACACAATTTGTAGCATAATCTGAGTTGTTTTTATCACTTACCGATGATGAAGTGTTTGAAAGATTTATGAAAAAATATGTTACTCCTAGTTTTAAAATTGTCCCTAGAAATATTACGAGAAATGATATTGTTAAAATATTTATGAATGTGAAAAATGAATTAATTATATTTTTTTTCAAATACTCATTTAATGTCTATTTGTATTATTTCTGATTTATAGAGTGCACGTAATATTGTTTGTTATATAGTTGTAACATCTCATTTTATTGATGAATCTTGACAATTAAATAAAATTTTTTTATGATTTTATAATTGTAAATATCCTCATTCTGACACCACCATCTATATATTTATTATGACAATATTGCAAGAATATTTTATTAAAGATAAAATTTTTAGCATAACTTTTGATAATGGTAGTGCTAACGATGTTATTATTTCTCAATTTAAGTATTATTTACAATTAGATATTACTCGTGATTGTCTTTTACACATGAGATGTGTGTGTCATATTTTAAATTTAGTTGTTAAAAATGATATGTTATATATTTCACGTCATATTGAAATAATTAAGTCCGCAATTTCTTATATTATTTGGTCTAATTCGAGACAACAAGAATATAAATATTTTCGTAAAGCGGTCCAACTTAAACTAATAAAATTAAAAACCGACGTAGATAATAGGTGGAATTCAACTTATTTGATCTTGTAAAATGTTAGGCCATATTGGCAAGTTATTTATGCTTTTATTAATGATAAGACGCAAAATATTAACATTGATAAATCAACTTGTGATATTGCTAATATATTTCTTAATTTTTTAAAATATTTTTATGATGCTACAAATCAATATTCTGAAATTTATTATGTCACTTCTAATATCATTCTTCTTATTTTTGTAGATTTAATATGTAATTTTGTAAAATATTAATAAATAGATGAATTTAGTAATATTCTTAATAAAATAAAAACAAAATTTAAAAAATATTGACATAACATTACTCTTATTTTTTTTTTTATGCATGCATCATGAATACTAGATTTAAATTAAAAGAATTATGTCTTATGCTCAAAAGGACTAGTGATAACAAAACAAATGGAATTCTTAATTTATATTCTTCTTATGAAACAAAATATTCTGATGTTAATAGTTATTATTCACGATCTCCGCATACTGAGAGTTATCGTAGTAGAAGTAGTGGAGGTAGTATTGATAGTTTTAGTCAACAATATAGTATTGATGATATATGAAGTGAATTACAAATTGTAAATTATTCTACTTCTTCTACAAATAAACTTATTATTTATTTTGAAGCTCGTTATCAATTTTCTCGATATGAGAATTGGTGGAAAAGACATTCTACCACATATCTTATTTTTTCTATAATGACACTTGATCAACTAACACCTCATGTTTTTATTTTAGCATCATAATTTGCTTTTAGTGTAGGTGGACGTGTTTATGATGAACAAAAAAAAAAACTTACACTGGAACTTGTGCAGGCGCTCATTTGTATAAAAAATTAGTCGATGCCAAAACAAGAGATTAACAGCGAGATGATGAAATTTTTTAGAAGTTTACGCAGTTGGATGTTGAAAACTAGATATTCTTTTTATTGAATTTTTTTTTTTATTTGAAGTAATTTTTTTTTCAAAAATTTGTAATTTTTTTCTATTTTGTAATTTTTTTCAAATTGTAATTTCTTTTATAAGTTAAAATATTTTTAATGATATTTTTATTGGATAGTTTCAAATAATTTTTTTATTAATACATTCAATTTTTAAATTAAATGAGTAAATATTATTAACGTAAAATTATTAATACTTATTATAATTTTAAATGAAAATTTTTAAAATTTAATATAAGTTAAAAATAGTTATACACGTTCGGCTTGTTAGATTTGACTTGTTAAGACTCGCTAGGCTTGATGAGCCAGCTCGGCTCGGCTAGGCTATGCTCAGCTCGGAAATTTTTTCAAACTGCCTCATTAGACTCGGTTTGTTAGACTTGATAGGTTCAACTAGTTTAACTCATTAAGTTTGGTGAGCCGGATTACTTTTGAATCGGTCGGCTCGTTTGTTATGTCTGCACTTTGGCAGAAGCAATTTCAGAAGAAACGACGGAAGAAGAACATGTTAGAACCCTACTGGTTCGCATTTTTACTAGGAAGACGCCCAAGGCCAAGGTGTGAAACTTTTATTTGACGTTCTTCCATTTTTGTTCTCCACTAGGGGTCGTCAATACAGGCTATGCACTGCACATGGGTTATAACAAACATTAAACATTGACCGATTTGGATATGTTCCGATTTTAGTTTTAAATGTTTTTTATTTGAACTCAATTTTGGGTCAATTAAGTGGATTTAAACTATGTTTGGATTACTTTAGTCTATTTTTTTTTGTAAATTTTAATGTTAAAATTTACAAATATATATATATAAATATTACCATATCAATTTAGTTTTAATCAAAACCAGAATTGAGTACGATTTAATTTGTTCACGTTGAAAAGTTCGAAACTCGTTTTATTTCAATAAAATTAAAGATTTAAAATGCAATTGCTAAGATTCTAACTTCATTTTAACATGGTGCAAAGTTTATAATTTATTTCGTTAAAAAAAAAATTTCAATGTATAAATTTAAGAATTTTAAATTTTAGAGCTTATTTGGTAAAATAAAATTCAGAATTTAAGCGGAAAAAATCTTAAAATTCCAAGGTTAATTACAAAAGACAGTTGAATATGTAACCAAAGAAGCAAGAGAGGAAAGACTCATATAGAGACATAAAATAAACAATATTTAATGTGAGGCTTAGAGAGAGAATCGCATCATATGTGCTATGATTGCTCTTAAAGATGGACTTGGATAAGCTCACCTCTAAAAATATTTGTTTATTTAAATTAATTTAAAATAATAAAAATTTTGACTTTTAATGATATAAAAATTTCATTTTTATTTATTTTAGGGTTAAAATTATTTTATTCCTAGAAGTATGGACTTTTTGAAAAATACTCAAAATATATTTGTACTAAAAAAGACTTTAAACTATAAAAAACTTATAAAAAAAAAAATCTTAACGGTTGATCGATAACTCTTGTTCTCCAATTTACACATAGAAGGGGGACCGTTTTAAGTTTTATCTGATCAAAATTCAAGGTCATTGAGAATTTTACAAAGGTCTCTCATTCTCAATGACTTCTCATTTTTTTTTTTTTTTATAAATTAATTTTTTTAAAAATCAAACAATATTTAATTTAATTAAAATTTTTATCACATGTTTACACATCGTGAGAAGATAATTTGAAAATTTTCTTAATTTTCTAACACTTGTATAATTTATTATAATTATTTTATAAAATAATTAACTAAAATTACAAAAAAAATTGTACAAGTGTTATAAAATCACGAAACTTTCCCGATCATCTTTTCATGATATGTTGAATATTTGGTAAAAAATATTACTAAATTGAATATTATTTGGTATTTATTTAAAATTAATTTATAAAGTGAAGAAAAAACAAGAGGTTAACGAAGAAATTAATTTAAAAAAAATATTAAACGATATTCAATTTAGTTGAAATTTTTATCACATGTTTATCACATTATGTGAAGATAATACAGAAAGTTTCGTGATTTTATAACATTTGTACAATATTTTGTAAGTTTAGTTATTTATTTCATAAAACAGTCATAATAAATCATATAAATATTAGAAAATTAATAAAATTTTCACATTACCACCATTATGTTGTAAACATTTGGTAAAATTTTTTTTAGCATAAACATATTTTGAAATTAAAAAAAAATTCATCATTTGAAAGTTAAAATAATTTTAATCCTTTATTTTAATGTTAAGAGCAAAGAGTATTTTTGTAATTAATAAGACAAAAAATGAAATCAACCGTGATTCATGAAGTTTCCAACAACAAAAGAGAGTGAGTGAATATCCTTATTAAACTAAAATCCCTGCAGCAACACTAAATGAAAACAATACATCTATGTTGTCGCAATCTTTGATCCAACTTTTAAAATGAGTTTTATTTCTATCATTAAATCAATCTGCTCCATGATGCTGAGAAATGATGAGGATGAGATAGAAATTGATGTTCGCATAAACAAACCGAACCTCTCTCCCATTTCGAGCTCCGAGCTCTCTCCCACTAACGACCAAGCGTGGAAGCCTCAAATCGTCCACGAAGGTGTTACGTCGCGCTCCGAATACAAAATGGGAAGATGCAGGTGGAGACTGGTCAAGCAAACTGCAGAAAAGAGGAAGGAAGAAGAGAAACCCAAAAGGAGTAAATCAGTTCTGTATTATATTGCGCCTGTTCAAAAGATGGTTGAGCTATTGGATTTTCCATAGCCAAGGTTTGAAGTCGAAAGCGCTGCCTCGACAACCATGGCTAATGCCCAAGCCCCATCATAACTCCACAGTTGTTGAGCATCGAGATTCGTCGGATTATTTTGCCAAAACTTCCACATTCGCATTATTCATAAAGTCTCAGCCCGATTGGAGGAAAAGAGAGCGAGAAATTAGGTCTCTCGATTTCATTCATACATATATGAAGTAAGATCAACAACGGTCTTTTTTTATTAGGGTAGTTCACCAAAAAAGATCTTAAAAGAAAAATGCAATTTCGATGAGAACTAGCGAAGAAATTTAAGGACATTTATGTAAATACATAAAATAAAAAATAACACGAATCAAGATTTCTGCTTACTGGCCCTGTCTTGCACGAACCAAATGTTGGTTTTTGTAGTCCCTACGCATGACAGAATTTACTATTATTCATAATTATAGGGACATGCGTTACCCGCGTGATTTTAAAACTATTTTAAAATTACAAAAATTATAAATTTTAATCGTTAGTATGAAATAAAAATATTTTTGAGAAGTATGTATTTTTCAAAATGTAAATAATTTATATAGAGAAAAATTATTAGATTTAGATAATTGAATAATAAAAGAAAATGCCTCTTGGAGAAACGCTTTTACTCAGTTACTTCCGTCTAATTTTAACAACTTTAACTCAGGAATCAAGTGTTTTTCCCAAAAATTTTGAAACCGTCGAGTTTTCTCTAAAGATCTTTACACTTAAATTTCCTGACGTGTGGGCTTTCAGCTTACAAGAATAACACATTCTTATATTTGTGCATAGACGTGTTCTCAACACATGATACGTCTTTTTTCGATTTTAGAAAACGTTTTCCTAAAACCGAATATGGAAAATGTTACACATTTTCTCTCAAATGGATTATATCTCTCTCTTTTTTTGTCTTCCTTTTCGTGTCAAATCACATTTGACAATTTTATAAATTTATTTAAAATTAATTTTCAGATTTATTTTAATAAAAACTAATTTTTAAAAAATAAATCTTATCTAATCAAATCTAATTTGATTATTACTTGATTTATGTAATAAATCAATTTATCGATTAATCATATAATCAAAAAATAATTTTTAAAATATATTTTTGAAAATAATTTTTCAAGATAATATAATCTTATGAGATTTTTTAGATATACTTTTAAATAATCAATAAACTATAAGTCAATCATAGATCAAATATAATCTTATCAGATTTTTCAGATTTACTTATATTCAAATTTTAAAAATCTGATTTGATAATTTGTTGAATAACTAACTTAAATTTAAATTTGAAAATCAAATCTCATCTGATGAAATTCTTCAAATTTAATTCAAATCACTTAAAACAATATTGTCTAATAAGACATTTTATTTTGAATTCAAAATATAAAAATTATTTATATATTTTGAATCATAATATATTCATTTGAGTGTCTATAAATGATTAATAATAATTAATCATTTACATATTTATTTTTGTAACATGAAAATTAAATAATGATATAAGATAATATAGGGACCGATAGACCTATAGTTCTAATCTCCAATAATATTTGTTAATTAATATAAATTCTTTATATTAAATAACACAATTATTAACTATAAAGTAATTCTACTAAATACTTAAAGTTGCAATTTTAGAACTATAGAGTATATTTACTTAAAATAATGTCTATTTATATAGTCATTACTTATGTATTAATTCTTTATTAAAATTCGTAATAAAGCTAGGTATAAGATCCGTTAACCTCTCATATTATATCTTTATCCTTATCTACCATTTGTTTTTAATTGAATAATTAATTCATAACATTTATTAATTGTGCGCTAATTATTCAATCACTGAACTAACAAACAAGAGAATCTTCTATTATGGATTTCATTATATCAATGTTAGCACTCCCAGTTACTCATTTAATTTATTCCCAAAATATAATGTTTATGTAATATAACTCATACAAAATTTTACCGAGTAAATCAAAAAATAAATTAAAATGAAATAGTAGTCTACTAAATACAATGAATTAAAATTATACATATATGACAATCATTATAATAAAATTAATTGTTATTTATTTAACGAATATTATAAGTATAATATAATTTTCTCTGATACAATCCTATATAATCATATTATATAAAATACAATCAGTTTATGTCGTTACATATATAATTGGGATATAACTATACGTTGTCAGCGAAGTGACCTGTATTTATTACTTTATTAATTTGAAGATCTTATACTTCAAATATAAGTTACGGACTAATGTAACTATTTCTTTTTAAATTTAATTTCATATATATCAATATATGTATGTATAAATTTAAATTTGCACAAATAATCAATTTTTTTTTTGATTTTATAAAGTACATCAAATAATGCAAACAAAAAGATTAATCATAAAAATTATTAATTAATTATAGTAAAAAATATTCATGATATTTATTTGTTGTGCACGTTATTCCTAACACCAAAAGAGTCAAAGCCGGTGGTGAAAGGGGAAGAATGGCCGTCATTGTTCAAACAAAAATTTGTGATTTTTTTATGGCTTTTGTAGCAAACACATTCTTGAAAAGAATCAGTTTCAGGAGTTTCTATTAGTGTTTGAACCATATGGGATTCCATTTTTTGTAGCTTTGAAGCCTCCAATGGAGCGTGATTCAGTCGACAAAGTATTTCCATAGGGTTTCAAAGAAAGGGTAAGAGAAAGAGGTGTGGCAGCATCCATTGATTCTGCAACACCCATCAATCTTTTGTTCTGTCAACCATGAGCGATTCGGATCAATGTGAGATATTTCGAATACTAAGCTTTTTGCTAGCTAGCTTAAGGTGGCTATGGAAGTTGAGAGAGATGAAAATGGTCTTCTCAAAGGAAGGGGTAACTGAAGCCAATAAAGTCGTGATGAGGTGGAGATGAAGTTTGTGAAAAAGAGAAACCATGGAACATGGAGGAGTTTGCTGAGAAAAGAAGGTTCCATGAATGGTTATATTGACAAATTTATAAAAAATCTCGTAGGAGATTTAGTTGCAGACTAATGATGATGATGAAGAAGAAGATAAAAGTCAACACAGCGAGCTCCTGCTCATCTTGTTCTCTAGAACGGAGCTTGCTCTCGAAGACAGCGAGAGCGTACTTTCGCAGGGGTTTAATGATTTCATAATTTAAAGGTTTTTTTTCAATTATCATTTTTATTATTATTAAATTTAGGGTAAAGTGAAAATTGACTATAACTTCAAAAGTTATTTACCATAGACATTGAATTTTTTAAAACAAGATAGACACTACCTTGTTGTTATTTAATATGTGTAAAATATAGGTTAACATCTCTGTATTACAAAGGATTATAATATTTTGTGTGACGTCGATAATTAATGCGATATTAGATAATATTAAATTATGAAAAATAAAGAGACAGGAGATTAGTAACGCAGTACGTCAATCAGCCTACGTATACGGGGCCACACTCAGATTTAAAAACAATTCACAGAGTTAACAAAGTTACAAGACAACCGGTATAACATAAAATAATTCTCTCTTTTTTCTTTGTCACCGCCTCTTCCTAACTTCCCCAATGAATCTATTTTTGCGATCTCTCCTTGTCTTGAAATCGATCCCTCCTGGAATCTGAACGCAACAAGATCCCCTGTGAATGATGACTCCTCTCAAAATCCAAATGTTACAAGCTCCCCTTGTCGATGAGGACTCTTCTCGGAATCCGTATATGACAAGATCTCTTTGTCCACGATCAGAATGACAAGCTCTCCTTATTAATAAATAGAGCTTCTCTCGAGTTCCAAGGCAGCCTCCTCCCAAGACTGAGATTCGATAAAGAATATAAAGAATAAACTCCTATGAGACTGTCAGTGGCATTGAACAATGTCTTAGGATAAAATCAACCAACACATTCAGAATATCACGAAATTCACTACGAGAACAGAGTGTGTATATAATCATTCACTGACAGAATGAATAATAACAAACCCACACGCAAAAATGTTGTGAGAGAATAAATGGTGGCTTGGCGCACAAAAAAAACAAGAAGAATAATTAATATGTGCCAGCATTTTGTGAGATGAGAATACTTAAATATCGTTTGCTGTGATTTAATTCAAAAATCATATCCAAACAAAAACCATAAAAGAAGGAAACCAAATCCCACGAAATTCGGATCTGTGACACTTGCTGCGATATTTTAGGAAAGTGCCACCAACTTTATATAAACGGATCCCAATAATTTAGGAATGGATCCCACAAATGAATCTCATATCTTGCCATAATCCAGCATGGCAGCTATGTAATATTCAAATCAGCTTTTCAAAATATTATTTTTATTTTCAATCAATTCTTGATCTCTAAGAGATATCTTTTCTCAATCTTCATTACTTGATCTTCCATAAGATGAATTTAAATAATACTTTGATTTTCAAGAAACAACCTTTCAAATATTTAGCTTGTTCTCCAAGTAACATATTTTCTAAAAGATTTAATCTTTCAAAAATAACAAATTTTCAAAATTCAAAAAGATCCAATTTTAACTTCCATGAATATCTTTTTGATCTCCAAGAAACTACCTTTAAAAATATAATTAATAATTTCTTGATTTCTAAGAAATCGTCTTCCGATTATGAAATCTCATATTTAGAATAAAATCTAAATTTTCTTAATTGTTATTTACCTAAAAATCAATGTCAACGTATTTACATTTACAATATGTTCAATTTATAACTTGATATGCACTTGAGATACTTTCTTTCCAATTTTAATTCATTTGTAGGCATGACATGTAATTGTGTTATGTTAGAAAATTTGTAGCAAAACGTGCTCAGAGACGATGGAGAAATCATCACCTTTATGGATAGAACATTCGACAAAGTTTTGACCAGGGCCAGGGGTGATGAATTCATCAGATTAAACAATGATTATAGCCTGGGAGATGATAGATTAAAGATGGAAGAATTTAACACAATTTTGACTTGTTTATGGGTTGACAATGGACAAAGCGTTGACTTTAGACTAGTCGTTGTTGAAGAGTAGGAGGGTTTTTGATATCTAATCTCTCTCTTTTGCGCTATTAAGATAAATAAATGTTTTTGTTTTAGTATTTTGGTATTAAAGGAGGTTGAATTACCAAATGGGTCTGGCGTCAAAATGGAAATTACGAAAATGATCAACAGAAGAGGGTTTTACTTTTACGAACGACTTGAGAAGTTCATAACTATGATCTAGCTATTTTGAAAAATAGACATGCTATTCTTCTATTAGTATATTATACAGGTGAGGTCGGGTCGGGTTACATTTAGCGGGATGTTGATTATCTTGCAATATCTGGATTTCGAGTAGACGCCGGGATAATATTCGGGGAAGCTCCGGCGCTGTGGCTCGGTTCGCCGGCCTCATAATAAAATCCTTCTTGCTCTGCGAAGAACTGAGCAGTCCCCTCCTTATTGATTGAATGGTCCGACGGACTTTGGATGAAATGTGATTCTGGTGAGGCCACCTCAAAACCTTGTCCCCCATTACCGGTGCTAATCCCCCTTCGTTCGTTTATATCCCTATTTTTGAAAGTATGAGAGGTGAGATCTCTCTGGTTGTATACTCTTAATACTGTTTTGATTCTGTTGCAGATCGACGTATCTGAGTCCCTTCGGAGGAGAAGATGCCTTTGCTTGTAAAGAAAACTTATGGCGCATGAAATTAGGGCTAACGCCGAAGCCGTTCCAGCAATGAGAAAAAGGCCCCAAAAGTTACTGAGATTGAGGCTCGTTGACCTAACATCGGGACTGGAAGATGAGCAGGAGCTCCGTTGGCCTAACCATTTCTTTTCGATCTGGTTCATCTGGTCTCCCCTCTGTTACGTTCAGTATTCCCCTTGATATATCAGCCACAAGTGGGGAGCCTAAAGGAAATGCCTGTAATTGACGTTATAGCAAATTCAACAAGCTCCAACGTAGTTACAGAATCGCAGAGAGAGAGAGAGAGAGAGAGAGAGAGAGAGAGGAGATTGGACTTACAAATCCGAACCCGTCTGCTTTATAAGAAGGATTACCAGTGGTATATTTTGAGCAGTATTTGGAAAGAAAAAGCTTCATGTAGGGAATTTCGTCAAATGCTGCTGCAATGCCGCCATTGGCGCTTCCTTTGGAAAGAAGTTCATCTAGTTCTTCTGGACTACCATAGCTTACAAGCTTGTCAGGGTCAAATTTTAAGGATATCAGAATTCCACGGACAAAAGAACCATCTAGGTAGCCGACTCTTTCCTTGCTCTTCAAAAGTTGATCCACATCTGTTACAGCAGGTTGTAGCTGTTGGACAAGAAGCGAGGTTAAACTGGCAGTGTAACTCTGGGTCAGTACAAGCACGACGAAGAACCATATTACCACTACGAATCTAGCGAAATTGCTAACCACTCTCTCCCCTGCAAATGCAGTTCAAAAGAGTCAAAAACGAAACGAGAAGACACCATGATTGATCTTTTCACCTCATAAACGAACTTACTCTGAGCAAAAACCATGGTGGAGAAGGAGAACCAGAGACTGGTGCCCAGCTGATGAGACCAGGGCCCCCGGAAATCTTCATTTATTCTGTGCTCTAAAACCCAAACGACAAAGCCGATGAAGACGAAGAAGCAACCACTTGTCACCCAAAGATCCCACGACAGAGGCCGCAAGAACACCCATGCATTCTTCTTCGAGCTGTCTGTCATCGGTACCACCATTATCACCCCTGATTCTGTGTATGGCAACGTAAAATCTACGTCCAGAGATCTATGCCAAACGATCGTCACATCCCCCACTACTGCGTCGAAGATCTGTCCATCCAGAGACCACAATTATCACTAAGCTCAACAAGATAGTGTGAAACAAATAAACAAAAGAATACCCACCCCGAGTTTGACTTGGTTGATCAAATCGTCGTACGTATAATTAGGGGGGTTATACGGGATGAAGTCGGGAACAATGGCGTAAGGTAACTCCTCAAGAACTGCATTAAATATGTCGATGCAGTATCCTGTGACGGTTGTAGCATTCGAGATGGAATCATTTGTTATTTTCACAAATTCACTGAATCCGTCCTTGCAAGGAACTCCTACTCTCAGTTTCTTCCCATTTGTTGGCATCTCCCATCCCTTTGGAATTGTAGTAGAATCTCCTGGCCATAGGATTGTCCCTAGAGTTGCTCCAGCCGAAGAAGATGAACCCAAACTTTTTGAGAGACCAGTTTTGGGTGTCCAATATCCAATGGGTCTCCCTATATGACCATTTATATTCACTATTTCAAAAGTTGTAGACTGCAATTGGCCGTCGACAAGGCTAAAGTTCCCGCTAAGGCCTTTAAATGTCGTCTTGGACAGCTCGTCACGAATTCTCTGGCCGTTCAAAGAAATCCCCACAGTGTCAACATCGGTTCCATTGGTTGAGCTATTGCATTTTTGATAGCCAACGTTTGAAGTAAAAAACGCTGCCTCGACAGCCATGGCTAATGCCCAAGCCGCATCATAACTCCACAGTCCAAAAACATTTAGTTGAGCATGGAGATTGGTCGGATTATCTTGCCGAAACTTTCTTGTCCATCTCACTTTGAAATCATCTAGCTCGATCGATCTCGGAATGTAAGTCTTCACGCCCAACACCCCTTGCATCGAGTCGAAATCGGACTCATCTATTTGAGTCAAAAGATTAGTGATAGAATCGGTCATGATCCAAACATAGCCTTCGCTCATCATCCCAATATCTTTCGCCATTTTAAAAATCCTTGAAGCCAGACTAGGCAGGAGATGGAGGACAAAAACCCTAGTTTGCATGCTCATGAGCTTGTACAGCTCTGCTACAATTTGATCGTCAGAAGGTGACGAAGGAATAACACTTCTATAAGGCACGTGCGCGCCTATTTCCTGCAATGCATCAACCAAGTAGGGTATAATTCCCTGCCCAAACGCATTATCTACGTAGATAGGCACAACCTCTCTCCACCGAAAAGCTTTGAGGATTGAACAAATGGGTTGAACTTGAGACGAGTCGTTTTGCGCGATGCGGAAAAAATACGAACTCCCAAGAGATGTTAGCAAAGAGCTCGTGGCCGAAAATGAAATAATCGGGATTTGAGCTTTAGCTCCGAGTTCAATCAAGAAGTTAGCCTGCATTGAACTCACTGGTCCGATTATAGCTTCCACCTTCGCATTCTTCATGAGGTCTAGGCCTGTTTGGAGGGAGAGAGAGAGAGAGAGAGAGAGAGAGAGAGAGAGAGAGAGGGTGAGAAATTAGGTGCCTGGATTTCATGCAGTAGATAAAAAAATTGTCTTTATTTACTATTAAAAGTGGAACTTAGACTCTTACTTTTAAAGTTACATTGAATTTTTTTAAATAAAATAGGACTTAACTTTTTAGCTAACAACAAGAATCCTTTGTCGCTATTTAATATGCTCAATCCATCACTTAAGGTGAGATCTTGGTTTAAATTGTATTTTACTCCTAAAAAAAGAGTTGAAGTAACTATTTAGAAACAAAATTCAAATTACAATTACTTTAATAAAAATATATAATTAATTAGATTAAAATAAAACTATTGTTAAAAGAAATAAAATCGAACTATGTTCATGTGGTGGAAAAACAAACAGCTGATTTAATCATTTTTTTAAACTTCTAAAATTTAGAGTTTTGACTAATTCATGCGTCGGCACGTCGTTAACTTAAGACTAGTCCTTTTAGAAAGTCAACTGTCTTGAAAGATTGAAGAGTCTGATACGAGGATGAGGATTTTTAGTTGTTTGTTTTTTAATAAAAAATCTAACTTATTGAAGAAGATGAACCTCCATGGCAGATGGGTGCCCTTTTACAACTTCAAACGCGTAACTATGGAGGGAAAAGCTGGACAAGCCCATGTTTGGAGTCTAGAGAGAGAGAGAGAAGAGTGAGAAAATGGATAATAAAGAAGAACCTGCAGCAGCGGCTCCGACAACGTCTTTCATGGAGTCTCTGGTATTAAGCACGAGCCTCGTCTTGAAACCACCGTGCGAGGAATAGAAGTCTGAGAGAGAAATGTCGATACAGCTCAGCGCCATCCTCCCAACTTCTCCATGTAAATCAAGCACCAACCCCACATTCACCGGCGTCGTCGTGTTCTCCGACTCAGCCGACAAAAACCCAGAAAGAAAAACGACCAAAACCGCCCAACAAACAAAAGAATTCATCTTCACCTTCTATGAACATCAACAAAAATCTCTCTCAAAACTCACAATTCACAGCAAAATGAAAGGTGGAGAGTGTGAAACTGGGAATTCGTAAATATTGAATTTAAAGTTGCTATTTGTAAGAGAGTCGAGAAAACGAGAAAGCTTATTTTTGACTTTCCTTCGTTTAATAATAAATGAATTTCTTGGAAGCATCCTGGGTAGAGCATGAAAAATCTCCTAAAAAACAGTATAATTTAGCTTAATTATTGTTATAAACCTACTTATGTCTATACTTCATCAAAGCAGGAAGACAACTCTTCCATCACTAACAGCACACACATCAAAGAGCGACGAAGACACATTTTTAATATTTATTTTTACTTAAATTACAAAATTGAAGATTTAATTTAGGGTAAAAACTAATTTGAATCCCAAAAGAATGAGGTTAATTTCAAATTAAAAATTATAATAACTAAAATTTTAAATTATCTAAAATGTAACAAATCAAGCATTGACGGTTAGCCGATCACCCCCAATTCTATCCCGTACTTACGTTACACTAGACATTGAGTTGGAGATCGATATAGGGGGTGGAGACCCCTGCTATTCAACGTGCATCGGACATGATTGGAGAATGGAGGAGTTCTCACCTCGGAACGGCTTCTCGTTCCTTGCCTCCATATTTAAAAGATGATCGGGATTGAGGAGTCTCTGCCCCATAATGGCCCTCTTCAACATCAAATTCTATCAATTGATTTATTGTTTTTGGTCATATCGTCACCTCATTACTAAAAATCTTGGTAGTCAGACCACTAATAACTCCATTTCTCCCTGTTGGTATCAAGTTCGCGTAGAACAATCAAACTATTCTTTTACATACGTAGCCCTTTAACGAATACACCCCGTGAAGGCCAATGTTGTCAAACATCTCTTTAATCCCCAATGGCTCTCAACCACTAAAGTTGACAGTCATGCAATGGGTAAGTTTACATTTCAGCAAATACTTTTCAAACTTACTTTCGCAGTCTCTATTCCAAAATTTCATGGCAAGTATGTTCTCAAACCTCATGTTGGGAAAGAATAAAACGATGAGAATGATAATTGTAAAAAATAGTTATACAGTATGGAGAGTATTAATTAAGATAATTTCCAGGAAATATTGTACTGGACAATCTCTTTAGACATAATTATCTTTTCAAATAAGTTCCTAGGAAAGACTGTATGGGTCACAAATGGTTCCACTTAAATTTCAGTCTCCTTAGACAGAACTTACTTATACAGTACAATTATACCACTTTGAAAATAAATAATTTACCTACAAAAAAAGGTTAGATTGTTTAAATATCAAAATAAATAAACATCGTAACTAATAAACTAATAAAATAATAAAATATAAAAAAATTAAATTAAAATAGTTTAAAAATTAATGTAAGCAAATATCAAAATATCTAAACATCGTAACTAATAAAATAATAAAATATAAAAAAATTAAATTAAATAGTTTAAAAATTAATGTAAGCAAAAATCAAAATAACTAAACATCATAACTAATAAATAAATAAAATTTAAAAAATTTAAATCAAATAGTTTAAAAATTAATGTAAGCAAAAATCAAAATACCTAAACATCGTAACTAATAAATAAATAAATAAAAATTTACGATTTTTGTTAGGAACGAGCCGAAATACCGTCGGATAAAGAAAATGATCGAAAGAAAGTATTGGAGAAATTTTTAGAGGTGTGATTTGGATGGAAATGAAAAACCCTATTTATAGGGTGGGGGAGGCCCGCCGATTCGATTGAATCGGCCGGCCTCCCTTTTTTTTACACATTTTTTATAGTTTATAGTTTTTTTTATGAATAGTAAAGATGTAGGGTTTTTAAAAAAAAAAAAAAAAAAACAAACATCTTGGTTTTTTTGAAAAAGACCCTTATTTTTACTTATATTACAAAATTGAAGATTTAATTTAGGGTAAAAACAAATTTAAACCCCAAAGAATAAGGTTAATTTGAAACTAAAAATTCTAACAACTAAAACTTTAAACTATCTAAAATGTAACAAATCAAACCCTGACGGGTAGCCGATCATCTCCCATTCTGTCTCGTACTTACGTGGCACTAGACATATTGAGTTGATAATCGATGTGGGGGTGGAGACTCTCCTTGTTCAACGTGCATCGCACATGAGTTAGTGGGTCTGCACCATGGAACGACCCCCCGTTGTCAAGCATAATGTTTAAGAACGGGGGCTCGTTTTGGGGCTAAGACCCCTCGTTTTATGCTCCAATTTTTGGGGTGGGTGAGAACGGGGGGGTCCTTGCTCCAACATGACCACCCGTTCTTAAACATCAGACTTGATATTAGAGATCCGATTCGGGACAGTGACTCCTCGTTTTTGTTCCTAATTTTGAGAACGGCAGTTCCCAGACAATATATAAGAAATCGACCCCCATTTCACCTCTTACTTTAGAAGTGTTTTAAATTAATATAATATTTTGATATTCAAAATAAATTTTACTTTTAATTTATACAAATAAATAGTTGAGAGCGTCAATTGTCAAGACCTCTTAAGTTTAGGGTATATATTAATATTTATCCTTCAATTTATTATGGAAAACAAACCCCACCCCCACCAACCCCAAAAAAAAAAAAAAAAAGTTAATATATTTGTTTTTTAATTAAAATATTTATTTTCCTTATTATAAAAACGTGTCATATAGAAATGAAAGGGGTAACATGCGATGCATTTGAGGTTGTAGTCAGAGAAATGGCCTTTCAATTACGGAAGTGATAAAATATTAAAGTGTTTAAATAATTAAACTAAACTTAGATCCAAATCAAGTCTTCCAATCAATGAAAAGACATACATGTTTATGAAGTGAAAGCGAATTGAGAGTGACTTAGAAGGGAATAAGGAGAGCTGCGATGACCGATGGAGATGATTTAGAATTAAACAAACGCGTAAAATATTTGTCTTATCTTTTTCAAAATAAAAATCAAGTAATTAAAAATAAAAAAAATATTTCCTTTACGTTTGAAGATTGGGAAGTGTTCATAATTAATTTTAATTGTTTAACGAATCACAATATTCATAACACATGACTCTTGGCCGATCTAAAAATCTTTGTAGGAATTCAACACATATGTTGTATCATTCGAGCATTTAAAAACGAAGTAGATGAAACTTCATTATGATACTTCAACTATCATTTTGTATCGCGACGTCGAAGAAGAAACTATGATATTCTTGGTATCCCAAGAATAAGCACTATGTTGTGGAATGGGTAAGACATAGGAAGGTGTTGGGCAATTTCAGTTGTACTGGATTTTGGTATCTTTGAAACATTCTTCCTTTGAATGTCTTCCTCAGCTAACTCAACTGGAGGTCATGGGATCAGATCCCTTCAAGTCGTAGTCTTCTTCTTCTTCTTCTTCTTTTTTTTTCTTATTTTTTTTTTTATAATTTATTATTATTTTAATATTTCATTTTCTTCCTAGGTTTCAAAACAGAAAAAGACGATTATTTATTATACATATTTTTATAATTATATATAATATATAACATTATAGTTATATATAAGTAAAGGAATGTAAATTAGCCATGAAAATTGTATTTTGAGATTATTTGAATTATATTCTTATAATTTTTATGAATTCAATTATTCTTTCCAACTAAAAAATAATTAGGATAGAAATGCACTATTAATTCTCAAATTTTAAGATTATTTTCAACTTGGTATTTGTAATTTCAAATTTCTCTATATGATTCTGATATTTTGAATTTTCTTTTTTTGTGTAGTTCATCGATCAATTTTGTAAATAAATTTATGAAACAATGTCAATATCATGAACACAAATACAGTGATAAAAAAATTTTTGCTTCGTTTTTTAGAGAAAAATATAGTATAAACATTAGCATTTAGAGTCCTTGATCATTTAGCCATTAAACTATTTTTATTTTTACAAAATAAACATTAATGTAACGTCTTTTAGCGATTTAAACCTTACATTTAGAATGTTTGTTAAAAATCTTTGTGGGTTGCCACCCAATACTCTTAAGCGTTAATGTGTGTCTTAAGGCGATTGAGTGTGTTTTCATGCATCAAAATGTGAATTTTGAAAGGGCTTTTACATGTTTAACTCAGCGTTCGCTCTTCAAGTTTGGGACTCCAAAAGTTAAGTTATTAGATTGCCGTGTCTTTTCTGCCGTTTCTCCATTCTGAGTTCTCCTACTAACTCTTAGGATTTGGTATGATCCGAATTTTAATTAGATCGGGTTGGACTTGTATATCAATATTAGGGTTTTACGTTTTCTTTATATGTTGATACTTGAGTCGCAAAACTCATTGTACCAAATTTGATATTAGTGATTCTTTTTTCTACCCGTGGTTTTTCTCTGTCTAGGGTTTCCAAGTAAATTCGGTGTCTATTATTTTCTCATTTTCTTTTTCAGTTTCGCGTTTGATTTTTCAACAACTGGTATCAGAGCGACGTTGAAGATTTTCAAAAATCAGGTTTTGATTTCTCAAATGTACATTGAATGAATTTTTTTTAGGTTTGCAATTTTGGAATTTGAAATTGCAATTTTTGGAGGAAAAAGAAAGGGAAAAAAAAAGTTGCTCTTTGCTGTTCTGGTTTTCTCACCATGAAGACCTGAAGAACAGAGACAACCCTAGGACAGGACCGCCGTCCGTGAAGATCAGTTCACGCGAAGCCACCGCCGCACAGCTCCGACGCCACAGAAACCATCGGCCGCTGCCGGTCAAAAGAAGAAGAACCTTAGGAGACGCAATCACCACCGTTGAGAGAGAGAGAGAGAGAGAGAGAGAGAGAGAGAGAGCAGCACACCGCTGTCGATGGGAGCAAAATCGTCGAGCAGAATCGTAGCTGCCGCCCTTCCATTGCACAGAAGATGCCGGAGAAGAAAGCCTCTCTCGTCGACTGTCTTCTCAAACGGAGCATAGTTCTCTCTATCGCTGATTCATTGTGAAAAAGTTCCCATTTTTTACTATTTTTGTTCTCTGTTTTCGTTCAATGAAGCAAGACTCTAACAATTGGGTTGGGTCACAACCCACTGCTCTGTTAGTTTGGTGATTGAAAATATTTGGGCAGATTTATTTTGATGCTGTGGAGCTAATTTTTGGTGATTAAATTTGGGTTTCAAAATTTAAAATTGGACATTCTGTTAAATTAATTTGAGAGATTTATTTAGAATATGGGTAGTCACGTTGAACGACTCAAGTTATCATGTGTGGAAAAAGAAGATGGAGAATCGTCTCTATGTGAAACACTATTATTTACCAGTCAGCAGCTAAATCTGACGTCGAATGAAAGTTGTGTCATCATTAACTGTGCAGTTATATTTGGCAGTGAGTCAATGATAACGTCCTCAACCATGTCAGTGAGTAAAAGAACGCTTAGAGCTTGTGAAAAAACTCAAGGAATTGTGTGTCTGGAAGACATGCAACAATAAATTATTTTTGATCAAGCAGCTTCTAGGGTTGCAGTACCAGAATAGAAAAGTAATGACATACCACTTGAATATATTTCAGAGAATTGTAAATTAGCTGCCTAAAATAAAAATCAAGTTTGTTGAAGAGGTTCAGGGGTTGATGTTTCTTGGTGCTGTATCGGACTCGTGGGAGACATTCAGAATGTTGTTGTCCAACTCTGCCCCAGATGATGTTTTGGTCATGTATATAGTCAAGAGTAGTGTTCTGAACGAGTAGACGAGAAGAAAGTCAATAGGTTCTTTTTCAGAGTCAGGTGTTTTGGTCACTGAAAATAGGGAGAGAAGTCAAAGTAAAGGTTTGGGTAACAGAAACAGAAGTAAGAGTAAGTCGGGAAAATACACCAACTTTGAGTGTTATCATTGTGCTGAGAAAGGACACATCAAGAGATTTTGTCACAAGTTTCTTCGGGAGAATCTGAATGCTAAGGGAAAGAAAAAAAAGTCTAAAGAGGGTGACACAGACAAGGAAATAGCTACAGCCACTAAGGAGTTCTTTAATGTGTATGACAGAGATGTTGTATATCTCACTTGCCAAGATATGAGTTAGGTAATCGTTAGTAGCGCTACGACATATGTCAATTCACAGAGGGATTTCTTCACATTCTACACTTCGGGTGACTTTGGAAGTGTGAGGATGAAAAATGGTGGCGTTGCAAATGCCATTGGTATGGGAGACGTGAGTTTGGAGACCGACATCGGCAACACCCTGGTTTTGAGAGGTGTGAAACACATCCCGACATCCGCAAGGTTTTGATTTTAACCAGCAAGCTCGACGACGAAGGTTTTTGTAACACCTTTCGTGATGAAAAATGGAAGCTCGTCAGAGGCTCATTGATTGTAGTGAAAGGAGAAAAATGCTCCTAATTATTTGTGATGCACGCTAAAATCGCGGATTCCACAATTAATGTGGTGGGTAATAATGCTGAGAAGTTTGTGTATTCACAGTCTAAAAGAAAAGTTGAGAAGACTAGGAAGAAGTCAGTTTCTCAGCTGAAGTTTAGGTGAAGATCTGAGGGTACATCAGAGCCAGTGAATCAGCTTATTACAGATGTTCAGTCATCAATTTCAGTTTTACGTCAGAGTGATATCGTCAAAGGTAAAATCATGTGGAAGGTTAAAGCCTTAGGGCGATATGGTAAAATAGAGGATTATAGATCGAAAGTGCACACATGTGAGAATGGTTTACATATATTGACGAAGAATTTGCCAAAAGAGAAGTTTAAGACTTGTCGTCAAAGAGCGGGCTTGTTGGAGCCCACCCTCTCAGCCAGTCCAACAGGGGTTTTTATGGCAGAGAATATTATTTTTAATGGGATTTTGCATATTTGTTTTCTTGCACCGGAATTTCTTTGAAGGTGGAGATTGTCAGAGTTCAGTATTCTAGATTCGTTTTGGGTTGAGCTGAGTAGCCCGTTGGATCTTTCATGTGAAATTTGTGTAAGGGTGGAGATTGTTATGATTTGGTGTGACCTGAATTCTAATTGCCCCGGGTTGAGCCCATATATCAATATTACGATTTTACGCTTTCTCTATATATTGATACTTGAGTCGCAAAATTTATTGTACCGAATTTGATATTAATAATTCTCTCCTCTACCCGTGATTTTTTTCTCGTCTGGGGTTTCCATGTAAATTCGGTGTCCGTTATTTTTTCGTTTTTTTTTTCAGTTTCACGTTCAATTTTTCAACACTAACAACCAAACACGGAGGCCTCAAACGATCCACGAATGGTGTTAGGTCACTCTGCAAATACAAAATGGGAAACGTAAAGTGAGGCGCTGGTCAAGCAAACTTGGGAAAGAAGGAAGAAAGTAGAGAAAACAAGAAGGAGCGAATCGGTTATGTATTTATACTGGGTCTGTTCAGATGATCTTGCAGCCAAGGTTAGTATTGGAATTGCATTTTGATATTTATCAGTTTACAATAATCTAATCTACCTCTTTTCCGTTAAGCAAGATAAATAAATATTTTTGTTTTAGTATTTTGGTATCAAAGGCGGTTGAATTACCGAATGGGTCTGGCGTCAAAAGAGAAATTACGAAAACGATCAACAAAAGAGTGTTTTACCAACGATTTGATTAGAGATGTTAAACGAAATGGCTGAACCGAGCCGAGTCTGGAAAGGCCTGGTTCACCGAGTCTGCCGAGCCTAATGAGTCGAGCCGAGATTAACGAGCTGACCCAAAAATTTTTTTAACTCGAGTCGGCTTGCGCGCTACGAGCCTAACAAGCCGAGCAAAGCCGGGCCAACGAGCTTAACGAGTCGAAACTAATGAGCTGAGGGTATATAAATATTTTCAACTTATATTAATATAATATAAGTTTTTCAAACACTTTACTATCGGTGAATGATAAAGATAACTCGGATTGTCCGAATCGCTATTTCTTAGGGGTTGATTGTGGTCCGAGACGGTCCGGTTTTTAGAGAGATTAGGTCGGACTACTAAAATTCAGTTTTTAAATATTTGCACCAATAAGCCCAAAATTTTTTTCAGAACTGGACTAGATTTCTGATGTCGGTTCTGGTCCTCCCATTTTTTTTTCTTCTTCTCTCTCTCTAAAATTGTTTACAAATTACTACTTAAAAAAATTTCTTTTTTGTAACACATAACAAAATAGATGTAAAATATCAAAAGTAAAACTACAAGAAAAGATAAAAAAAAAATAGTACATGACACAATGTAATTAAATAAAAATTGAAGCCGAAAACAATCAAACATATACTAGAAAAATTAGATATTCTCACTATTCACTAATTTCCACAGTAGCTCTAGAATTTTTATCATCGCTATCGTTAACAATATTAAAATAATTTTAAACAACAGATGTTTTTGATCTTTCCTTTCGAACACTAACACTACAACTAGTCATAAGAAAAATCAAAACTGGGTAAAACTTTAAAAAACTATCAAACATCCAATTTTTACAATGATATATAAAAAATCACCAAACAAAATAAACAATGAGTAAGTACAACACTGTGATCATCACTTGATTCAATCCGAGAGTCAGCTAATCCAAGCAGCAAGTAAGGTGGTGTTTTATAGCAAAAAACACCACGTTTTCTCAGCAAAATTTGTCATGACAAAAAAACTGTAAAGTTCTCAGACTACGACTCACTGACTTCTTTATAGATTCTTATCTTCTAATCAATTAACAACGTTTTGAAACGCTTAGACATTTTGAAATTGTTTAAATTCGTAGCAGAAATATTTGTATTCAATAGAGAACCATTTGTTTAAATTATCCCTTAAAATTAAAACTCAAACGAGAAAGGAAAAAAATAAAATATTTTTTTACTATTCACAACGAGTGCCAGACACTGTTCACGTGAACAGTGCATTGTTCACACACTGTTCACGTGAACAGTGCAAGGGTTCAATCGCCCTTTGGGGCGATGCGTTGCCCTCGTTGGTCAATTTTTTTAAAATTATAATAAATATTCAAAATTATATTTAAACAATATTTATTCATTTAATTTAAAAATTAATTAGTTTAATGTATATTAAATTAAATATATTAATAAAAAATTATTTAAATATATCTCATAAAAAATATCACATAAATATCATTAAAAATATTTTAACATATAAAATAAAATTTAAATTTTAAAAAAAAAATTTAATTCAAAAAAAATTATACAATTAAAAAATACAAAAGCTAAGAATTAATTAAAAAAATTAATATATTATTTTTTAATTTAATATATTATATAATATAATATATTAAGTTAAAAACAGAATAGAAAAAGAGCCTTCTTCTTGTTTTTGTTTTTTTTGCATAGCATCACGAGGGGGGGTGAGGAGACAGAGCCATGACACGAGGGAGGGTAGTGAAATTTTTGATCATTTGATCTCTGTTTTCAATCAAACTAGTTTCATTGCGTCGCTCTCAATATGTTCTATTTTTCTCGATAACAAATCTCGAAAGTTAATTGATTATTATTCTTCGATTTTTCGTTGAATGTTAAGGATTTTTTTGACTAAAATCTCACTCAACCGTACAAAATTCACGAAAAGGAGGTTGGAAGATTGGGAGTTGGGCGGACAGGCTGGTTGGTGAGCCAGGCTCGTCGAGCCAACGAGTCGGCCCGTGGCTCTGTCCTTAGCAGACTTACGAGCTCGATTCTTGAACTCAGCTCGACCCGCCTCATGGGACCAGATCAGGCTCGGTCTACCACAATAGCAAGCCGAGGCAAGCTCGGGTCCATCTCTAGATTTAATAACTATGATTGGGCTATTTTGAAAAATAGACGTGTTATTCTACTATTAGTATATTATTCAGGTGAGGTCGGGTCGGGTTACATTTAGCCGGATGATTGATTATCTTGCGATAATATCTGGATTTCCAGTGGACAGCTCAATCGCCGGCATAATATTCGGGGAAGCTCCGGCGCTGTGGCTCGGTTCGCCGGCCTCATACGAAAATCTTTCTTGCCCTGCGAAAAACTGAGCAGTCCCCTCCGTAGTGATTGGATAGTCCGACGGACTTTGGATGAAATGTGATTCTGGTGAGGCCACCTCAAAACCTTGTCCCCCATTACCGGTGCTAATCCCCCTTCGTTCGTTTATATTCCTATTTTTGAAAGTATGAGAGGTGAGATCTCTCTGGTTGTATACTCTTAATACTGTTTTGATTCTGTTCCAGATCGAAGTGCTTGAGTCCTTTCGGAGGACAAGATCCCTTTGCTTGTAAAGAAAACTTATGGCGCATGAAATTAGGGCTAACGCCGAAGCCGTTCCAGCAATGAGAAAAAGGCCCCAAAAGTTACTGAGATTGAGACTCGTTGACCTAACATCGGGACTGGAAGATGAGCAGGAGCTCCGTTGACCTAACCATTTCTTTTCGATCTGGTTCATCTGGTCTCCCTCTGTTACGTTCAGTATTCCCCTTGATATATCAGCCACTAGTGGGGAGCCTAAAGGAAATGCCTGTAATTGACGCCATAGTAAATTCAACAAGCTCCAACATAGTTACAGAATCGCAGAGAGAGAGAGAGAGAGAGAGAGTTAGAGAGGAGATTGGACTTACAAATCCGAACCCGTCTGCTTTATAAGAAGGATTACCAGTGGTATATTTTGAACAGTATTTGGAAAGAAAAAGCTTCATGTAGGGAATTTCGTCAAATGCTGCTCTAATGCCGCCATTGGCGCTTCCTTTGGAAAGAAGTTCATCTAATTCTTCTGGACTACCATAGCTTACAAGCTTGTCAGGGTCAAATTTTAAGGATATCAGAATTCCACGGACAAAAGACCCATCTTGGTAGCCGACTCTTTCCTTGCTCTTCAAAAGTTGATCCACATCTGTTACAGCAGGTTGTAGCTGTTGGACGAGAAGCGAGGTTAAACTGGCAGTGTAACTCTGGGTCAGTATAAGCACGACGAAGAACCATATTACCACCACGAATCGAGCGAAATTGCTAACCACTGTCTCCCCTGCAAACCCAGTTCAAAAGAGTCAAAAACGAAACGAGAAGACACCATGATTGATCTTTTCACCTTATAAACGAACTTACTATGCGCAAAAACCATGGTGGAGAAGGAGAACCAGAGACTGGTGCCCAGCTGATGAGTCCAGGGCCCCCTGAAATCTTCATTTATTCTGTGCTCTAAAACCCAAACGACGAAGCCGATGAAGACGAAGAAGCAACCACTTGTCACCCAAAGATCCCACGACAGAGGCCGCAAGAACACCCATGCATTCTTCTTCGAGCTGTCTGTCATCGGTACCACCATTATCACCCCTGATTCTGTGTATGGCAACGTAAAATCTATGACCAGAGATCTATGCCAAACGATCGTCACATCGCCCACTACTGCGTCGAAGTTCTGTCCATCCAGAAACCACAATTATCACTAAGCTCAACAAGATAGTGTGAAACAAAAAAACGAAAGAATACCCACCCCGAGTTTGACTTGGTTGATCAAATCATCATATGTATAATTAGGGGGGTTATACGGGATGAAGTCCGGAACAATGGCGTAAGGTAACTCCTCGAGAACTGCATTGAAGATGTCGATGCAGTATCCTGTGACGGTTGTAGCATTCGAGATGGAATCATTTGTTATTTTCACAAATTCGCTGAATCCGTCCTTGAAAGGAACTCCTACTCTCAGTTTCTTCCCATTTGTTGGAATCTCCCATCCCTTAGGAATTGAAGTAGAATCTCCTGGCCATAGGATTGTCCCTAGAGTTGCTCCAGCCGAAGAAGATGAACCCAAACTTTTTGAGAGACCAGTTTTGGGTGTCCAATATCCAATGGGTCTCCCTATGTGACCGTTTATATTCACTATTTCAAAAGTTGTAGACTGCAATTGGCCATCGACAAGGCTAAAATTCCCGCTAAGGCCTGTAAATGTCGTTTTTGACAGCTCATCGCGAATTCTCGGGCCGTTCAGAGAAACCCCGAAAGTGTCCAGATCAGTTCCATTGGTCGAGCTATTAGATTTTTGATAGCCAAGGTTTGAAGTCGAAAGGGCTGCCTCGACAGCCATGGCTAGTGCCCAAGCCGCATCATAACTCCACAATCCAAAAACATTCAGTTGAGCATTGAGATAGGTCGGATTATCTTGCCGAAACTTTCTTGTCCATCTCACTTTGAAATCATCTAGCTCGATCGTTCTCGGAATGTAAGTCTTCACGCCCAACACCCCTTGCATCGAGTCGAAATCGGACTCATCTATTTGAGTCAAAAGATTAGTGATAGAATCGGTCATGATCCAAACATAGCCTTCGCTCATCATCCCAATATCTTTCGCCATTTTAAAAATCCTTGAAGCCAGACTAGGCAGGAGATGGAGGACAAAAACCCTAGTTTGCATGCTCATCAGCTTGTATAGCTCTGCTGCAATTTGATCATCAGAGGCTGACGAAGGAATGGCACTTCTATAAGGCATGAGAGCGTCTATGTTCTGCAATGCATCGGCCAAGTAGGGTATAATTCCCTGCCCAAACGCATTATCTACGTAGATAGGCACGACCTCTCTCCACCGAAAAGCTTTGAGAATTGAACAAATGGGTTGAACTTGAGACGAGTCGTTTTGCGCGATGCGGAAAAAATATGAACTCCCAAGAGTTGTTAGCAAAGAGCTCGTGGCTGAAAATGAAATAATAGGAACCTGAGCTTTATCTCCGAGTTCAATCAAGAACTTAGCCTGCATTGAACTCACCGGTCCGATTATAGCTTCCACCTTTGCATTCTTCATAAGATCTAAGCCTGATGGCAGGGAGAGAGCAAGAAATTAGGTGCCGCGTTTTCATTCTTACGCAAAAGAAGCAAGATAAATAAGTCTTTTTTATTAAAAAAATTGACAAAATAAAACCTTATACGTTTCTTTGTTGGCAAACTCATTTTTAAACTATGTTTGTTAACAAACTTGTTTTAAATTATGCACTGTTAACAAATTTGTTAAAAAATCGAACGAGAAATCAAAAAAGAAAATGAGAAATTAATTAATACTAAAATTTACGCGAAAATCTTATAAGGGATAAAATCACGAGCATAGGAGAATAATCACTAATGAAAATCGATACCATGAGTTTTACGACTCAATAATCAATAAATAGAGAAAACCACAAAATTCTAATATTGAATACAGGTCTGATACAGTATAACTAGAATTCGAGTTATACCAAATTATAACAATTTCCACCTTGGCACAAATTCCACGTGGGAGATCGAACGTGCTACTCGATTCAAACCAAAGCGAATCCAAAATACTGAACCCTGATAATCTCTATATTCAAAGAAATTTCACTGTAAGGAAACAAGTCTGCAAAACTCCATCAAAAACAATATTATCTTCCATAAAAGAGCTGTTGGGCAACCTCAGCAGCTGATACCGATCAAATTCAAACTTCGCTTAAACTTGAAAAGCTTTCTTGACAAGAAATGACATCTTCTCCTCTATGGTATCACTGAACTGTTAGAGTTGTTGTAATGAACTGTATCTAAATATGTTGAAGACTCCACACAGGAATCGTTACTCTTGAACACATTCAACGCATAATCTACAGTTTAATTATATCGTCTTGGAATTTTAACCTTCCACATGATTCTGCTTTTGACGATATCATTCTGACATGAAACTAAAACTGCTGACTGAACATCAGTAATAGATTGATTCGCTATCTTTGATGTATCCTTAGATTCCAACCTGAACTTCACCAGAGAACTTGACTTCTTTCGAATCTTCTCAACCTTTCTTTTAAGAGATGAATTCACAAATTTCATATCCTTATTTTCCGTCATTGTAGAACCCTGTAACACATACCATTAGGAACATTTTCCCTCTCGCAACAATTAAAGAGCTTTTGGCGAGTTTCTATTTTTCATTACAAAAATGTGTTGCAAAACCCTTCATTGTCGAACTTGTCGGTCGAGATCAAGTTCATGCAGATGTTGGGGATGTACTTCACACCTCTCAAAACCAAGGTGTTGCCAGTGTCAACCTTCAAATGCGCATAACTGAGACAAATAATTTTTGCATCGCTATCATTTCTTATCATTACACTTCCAAAGTCACTGGAAGTGTAGGATGTGAAGAAATCTCTTTGCGAAGTAGCATGTATCGTAACGCCAGTATCGATCACCCAACTCGTATCTTGGCAGACAAAATTTACGACGTCTTTGTCGTAGACACTAAAGAACTCCTCGATAGATGTGACTACCTTCTTGACTGTGTCACTCTTTTCGGTCTTCTTATCTTTTCTCTTGGCATTCGGATTCTCCCGAAGAAGCTTTAGGCAAAATCTTTTGATGTATTCTTTCTAGCCACAATGATAACACTCAAAGTTAGTATATTTTTTCGACTTGCTTTGACTTCAGTTTTTATTGCTCGGACCTTTGCTTTGACCCCTTTTCCAGTTAATAGGATGTCTGACTTTGAAGAAGAACTCGTTGATTTTCTTTTCATGTTCTCGTTCAGAACATTACTCTTAATTACATCCATAGTCAAAACATCATCCGAAGCAAAGTTAGACAATGACATTCTGAATGTCTCCCACGAGTTCAATAAAATTCCGAGAAACATTAATTCTTGAACCTCTTTATCAAACTTTGATTTTCATTGCAGCCAATTGATTGATAATTCCTTAAAAAATATTTAAGTGAATGGTCATAACTTTTCCATTCAAGTACTTCAAACCTAGAAGGTTTTTAATTAAATACAACTTGTTGTTACCGATTTTCGAGCGTACAACTCCTCAACTCCTCATTTGTTTTGTTCTCTTGTCAAATCTAGAAAATTTTTAGAAAATGTGTGAAAGAGACAGTTGAGAAATCATCACACTTATTAAATAGAACATATGAGATTTGTAAAAATTAGATTAGAATCAGAAAGAAAATCTACCACAAGCATTTAGGTGATAAATTCGATTAAACCAATAGCATGGAAGATGATAAATTAAAGATGGAAGAAATTAACAAAGTCTTGACTTGTTTATGGGTTGACAATGGACACGTCGTTAACTTAAGACTAGTCGTTATTGAAGAGTCCGAGGGTTTTTTAAGAAGAAATATACGAAGTCTTGACTTTTTTAGTTGTATTTTTTAATAAAAAATCTAATTTATTGCAGAAGGCGAACCTCCATGGCTGATGGGTGCCCTTTTACGACTTGAAACGCGTAATTAAAGAGGGAAAAACTGGACAAACCCATACTTGGACTCTAGAGAGAGAGAGAGAGAGGATAATGAAGAAGAACCTGCAGCAGCTGCTCCGACAACGTCTTTCATGGAGTTTTTGGTATTAAGCACGAGCCTGGTCTTGAAACCACCGTGGGAGGAATAGAAGTTGGAGAGAGCAATGTCTATACAGCTCAGCGTCATCCTCCCAACTTCTCCATCTAAATCAAGAACCAACCCCACATTCACCGGCGTCGTCGTGTTCTCAGACTCTCCCGACGAAAACCCAGAAAGAAAAACGACCAAAACCGCCCAGCAAACAAAAGAATTCATCTTCACCATCGATGAACATCGACGAAAATCTCTCTCAAAACTCACAATTCACAGCAAAGTTAGAGAGAGAGAGTATGAAATGGTAAGAAGCAAATAAGAAAAATGTATCACCTGGGGATTTGTAAAATATGGAATTTAAAGTAACTATTTGTAAAGAAAGTCGAGAAAATAAGACAGCTTATTGTTGACTTTCCTTCGTATAAATAAATGAACTTGTTGGAAACACCCCGGGCAGAGAATATCCTACAAAACAGTATAATTTAGCTTAATTATTTTTATAAACACTTATTGGCATACTAAATGATTCTCTTACCTATAATTTATTCATATTCTAGCAGGAGTTTCAGGTTTCAATACAGAAGTCTACGTAGTTATAACACCTTGAAAAAATTTAATGAAGATAAATTTATGCATAAATTTTTTAAGAATTTTTAAGTGTAAATTTAAGTTGAATGCGTAAATTTTTGAAAAAATTACGACATACGAATTTTTGATCACTAGTAACCCGTAAAGAAAAATTAAAGAATTAAATTAAAATTTTAAGTTACGTTCACAAGTTTTGAATAAATTAAATTTACGGAAGAAGAATATCAAAATTTATCAAAATAATTTTTTTAAAAAAAATTCAAGAATCGAAAAATTAAAAACCATTAAATGAATATAAATAAAATAAATAAATTAAAAATAATAAAATAAAATTTAAAACAATAAGATGTTTTGAAAAACCTTATAGTTTTCGTTTCCTCCGGCAGAAACAAAGAACGTTGAATCGCGCGAGAGAGAGGAAAGCCGACACTAGAAAATGACCACCGTTCGGACAGATCTTGATGTCAAACTCTTCATCTCGAAGAGTAGATCAATGTTCGTAAAGTGAGTTTTCGAAGATAATCTCACAATCTCTCGATTTTTACCCAAAAAGTTTTGAATTTTTGGGGTTTTCGTAGATATGAGATTTGGGTCTTTTTTTTTTTGTGTTTTTGGTAGGATTCGACCAATAAAGAGGTAAGAAACGTGTTGGAAACAAGTTTTAGTGAAAAACAAGTCGGAAAATGCATTTTCCGACTCTTAATCTCGCTGGTTCTCGGCCTTCGACGGTCGAGTCAACTCGGCCGCGGGCCGAGTCAACTCAGGCCCAAGGCCAAGTTGGGCCTGGGCTGGTTCAGGACCCAGCCCAGTTTGGTCGAGTTTGTTAGCCCGAGTTGGACCTGACCTGAACTGGGATTGACTCAACTTGGACCGGATTGACCCAAACCGGGGCTGACCCTACCAGACTCGGACCGGATCGACCCGACCCGGATCTGGAAAAATGTCAAGTCAAAGTCAACTGTCAACGTTGACTTTGATCGTTGACCACTGGCTTTTGAACAAAAGTCAACTCGAGTCGTTTAAGCCCGTTTTCTCCCCAGCTCCCTGTTTATATCGTTTCTAACCCATATTCAATCTTAACGGGGTTCCTCCTTTGTGTTAATTTCCAGGTTTTGAGAATTTTGCTGAGTTCGAAATGATTCCCGAGGAGCCATCAGTTGCCGAGGTTAGGAGGACTCACCACATGGGTATGTGTTATTATACTTAGTGTGTTATACCTAGCCTAACATGCACATATACTATTTTTGGTGGGATACTACCAGTATTGACATCGATATTTTTACCAGCATGTGCATTCTACATGATTTAGACATGTACACGTTTTGTTTGATTTATACTGCTTAGTAGAGTTTAGATGTTATGTTTTACTCGCCCTTTCCAATGGGCTCGATTTGAGATTTATCGTGAGATTTGTTATATTGTCACGCATATGTGTTTTATTCATGTATTGCGTTTCTCCCGCACGTCATTGGTTTTTTTGTTGTGCCATATGGAGTTAGATACTAGAGAAAATCGTCTTACACTCTTAGTCGGGCCCATAAGCTAAGAGTATCAAGGGATTTGTCCCAGATGCACCCGTATTTAAAGGTTGTTGTGGTACTTTACACAATTGTTTGGATAGGGTCCTCCTCTTTATAATTTGTAGCTGCGGTACTCCGCGCGAATGGAGGAAGTGGGCTGGAAGCTATGGCTCGCCCCATTACCTAACCTGGCCCGTGTCTGTTCATTGCTACCCTCGGTTTATAAAGTCCCTTGTGCGGTGTTCACGAGGGCCCAGAGTATGGTGATCCATTGTGTTCCTCCTGATTGGTTGATTTTTTATCTTCTCCCTAGGAGGTCCTACCGATGTTATCGCGACTTTTTCTTGTAGTGTGGTTCGGAGGAATCTTGATTGACCTCCCTTTTCACTGTTCACCTGATTTTATATGCTTGTATTATTGATGTTGGTCTATTTTTGCTACCATACTTTATTTTTTAAAGTTAGCCACATCAATCATTTTAAAAATGAGAAGAAAATTTAATAACATTGAAACCGATTTGGAATTTTTAAAACACGTGCATTGATTTTAAGCGGACATGCATAATGTGATAAGTGATAGGTATAACATTTCATAGTGAGTTTGTCACTCACCCCAACGACTCCCCTCTCTACAGTTAAAGGAAGAAGGAATCATAAGTTAATCGGATCAACGCCTGTTTTCTTTTGTGTTACCCTCATTTTAGTCTGTTAAATTTGAATATGTAAAGACATATTTTAGATTGTACCATACATTATGCATTCATTTTTTTTTTAATTTTTCCAGTATTCTTATTATTGCTTGTATTCTCATATTTGTCATTACGAGAGGTCAAGAATCGGTCATCAAACTTCCGCAGAAAGCCTTAGGTTAGACGATGAACCTCTCCAAAGTTGATCGTTTAGCCTGGCGTTTCTATTAGGCTATCTCCTGGGGTCGTGACATTTTGTATGGTCAATTTAACCTAAAGTTTGATGAATTACAACCAATGCCCTCCGTCAAAATCTTCTCTCTCTCTGGTTTTTCCATCGATGGCCATTATTTTGAAAAGAGAATCAACAATGTCGTCGTACTCGCACTGCTCGAACATCAGTCAGAACGACTTCCTGTAAGTAATTGTTAGGATTAGACGTCTTAATCTAACTTGTAAAGAACGATCAAAAACGAAAAAAGAAAACACAGAGATTTATGATGGTTCACTCTTGTTGTAAGAGCTATATCCATTGGCTGCTGACAGATTTCACTAAGATAAAAAATGAGTTACAATAGTTTTTACCTCACACTTTTAGACTCACTCTGATAACCTAAGTACGTCTTTATATAATAGATGAATTAGGGTTATAGAGTAATAGGGTAAATATGACCAAAATACCCCCTCCCTCCCTCCCTCCCCAAACACTAGAGTAGGCTCTACAACTCAATAATTTCTCACTTGGAGACTAATCTCATCATCTCTCTATCTGTAGCGGTTTCATTCTCATATCTCATTCTAGAAGTCCGACTGAAGTTGCACACAACTTCAGCTTCTCACTCATCACAGCTTTTGTCAACATAACAGCTGGATTCCGACTCCTTGGAATCTTTTTAAGCGCTAATACTCCATCTTCTAAGGCAGATATGATAAAGTGGTAACACACATGTATATGTTTTGTCTTACCATGATAAATCGAGTTCTTTGCCAAAATGGATAGAACTTTGGCTGTCACAATACAATACACTCCCATTGTAGTTTTTGTCTAACTCATGTAAGAAAAGGCTGCAACCATAGCATCTTCTTCGTGACTTCTGTCACTGCAATATACTCAACTTCGCAATTAGAAAGAGTGACTACATTTTGAAGCCTCGAGACACAACTGATTGCGGTACCACTTAAGATGTAGACATACACAGTCCTGCTCTTACTAATATCAATGTCACCACCGTTATCAGCATCAACGTATCCATCCAGACCCAAGTCTGACTTTCAAAAATATAGAGAAAACTCTAAACTTCCCCTCAAGTATCATAAGATCCACTTTACGGCTTCCCAATGTTTTCTTCCTAGATTACTTATAAACCTGCTGACAACTCACACTGCATTTGCGATATTTGGTCGTGTACAAGTCATAGCATACATAAGACTACCAACAGCGGAGGCATTTGGAACAGTAGCCATGCAGTCATTCTCTTCATCGGTCGAGGGCGACTGATGTTTGGATAGTCAGAAATGACTAGCAAATGGTGTAGTGACTGGATTAGCATCGTGCATCTTGAACCTACTAAGAACCTTCTTCACTTACTCTTCTTGTGAGAGTTTGATAAGCCCCTTGTCTCTGAAGATCTTTATCCCAAGGATTTGTTTTGCAGTACCCAAATCCTTCATTGCAAACTTCTTAGATAACTTCTTCTTCAGCCTGTCAATCTCGTGCAAACTTGCTCTAACAATCAACATATCATCAACATAAAAGACTAGAATAATATAGGAGTTATCAAATCTTTTGATGTAATAACAGTGATCGGCTTCACATCTCACAAAATTGCTACTTTTCATGAAGCTGTCGAACCTCCTGTACCATTGCCTTGGAGTCTGCTTCAAGCTATACAAGCAATTCTGAAGCTTACACGCAAGCTCCTCTTTATCTTTCACCTCAAAATCTTGTGGTTGTCGCATGTAGATTTCTTCGTCTCAATCGCCGTGAAGAAAAATAATTTTCACGTACATCTGCTGAAGACGAAGGTCTTATTTCACAACCAAATCCAAGACAGTTCTGATCGTTGTCAATTTCACCACTGGTGAGAAGATCTCGAAGTAGTCAATAACTTCTTTCTGTTGAAAACCAACCTAGTTTTGTACCTCTTACTTCCATAATGTTCTTCTTTAATCTGGTAAACCCACTTGTTGTGCAGTGCTTTCTTAACCTTCGACAACTCAACCAATTGTCAAGTTTAATTTGACTTCAACGAGTCTATTTCATCTTTCATGGCTGCCTCCCACTTAATCAAATCATCAGACTGAGATGCTTCCTCATAACATCTTGGTTCGCCTCTGCAGCCAGCAAGATGTAATTAAGAGACAAAGACCATCTATTAACTAGTTTGCTGATTCTGGATGATCTTCACAGTTCTGCAATCAGTGTATTCGGATTTACCTCTGGAGCCACATTTTCATCAACTTCTTCTTCAACAACACACGATCTTATTTGATAGCTGGAGTATTATCAGGTGCAAAATCTCTCAAATTGACCATAGTAGATTCTTTCAATACAGAGTCTCCAATATCGTAAGTCTTACCAACAACATCTTTGTAAAGGACCTGTTAGTTGAAGATGACGTTCCTGCTACGAATGATCTTTTGATTTTGATTAACCCAGAAACAATAACCAAACTCGACGTCATTATAACCAATAAGAAAACATTTCTTAGATTTCGAATCAAACTTCCTCTTATCAGAATTATCAATGTGAACATATGATAAGTAACCAAATACCTTCAGAAAAGAAAAGTTTACATTTTTACCGCTCTAGGATTCTGCTAGAATTTTGAAATCTAGAGGCACTGAAGGTCCTTTGTTGATCAGATAGGCTACAGTGTTGACTGCATCTGCCTAAAAGATTTTAGTAGCCCGACATGCAATTTCATGCTCTTTGCACGTTCATTCAGTGTTCTGTTCATCTTTTCAATAACTCCATTCTCTTGAGGTGTTCAAGGAATAGTTTTCTCAATTTTGATCTCATTCACAGCACAATACTCTTTGAAATCGGCATCAATGTACTCGCCTCCGTTGTCAGACCTCAAACACTTCACTTTTAGATTTGTTTCATTCTCAACAAAATCCTTCCACTTCTTGAAAACACTGAATACAACAGATTTATTCTTCATGAAATAGACTCATACCTTTCTTGTTGAATCATCTATGAACATCATGTAGGAATATGATCTACCAAGAGAAGAAATAGGTACGGGTCCCCACATGTCGATGTGCACCAATTTCAGTCTTTTCTTCTTCAACTCCTTCCCAACCTTTAAGAAACTGACACGTTTTTGTTTCTAAAAAATGCAGCTTTCACATAGTTGATGCTTGATAGACTTCAGCTCCGAAATTTGACCACTATTGACAAGAAATTTCATTCCTTTTTCGCTAATGTGGCCCAACCTGCAGTGCCATCTTCTGTGTTCTTTGAGCTATCAACAACAGCAATTGTGTTTCTGCATGTAGAAGTCATGTATAAGATTCATGTTTTGTGACCTCGAGCGACGACCATCACTCCTTTAGTTATCTTCCAATCGCTGTTTCTTAAATTGACATTGTGACCTTCACTATCAAACTATCCAACTGAAATCAGATTGCACATCAACCCTGACACATGTCTCCCTTTACTAATATTCCAAACAGACTCATTTGTCATCTTCAGTTTGATGTCTCTGATGCTCACAATATACAGTACAGTGGCTCACCTTCTGTAAGGTAGACTTTTCCATTGTTTCCAGCGACATAATTATCCATTAATTTTTTGTGTGCAGTGGTGTGATAGGATGGTCTCGAGTCTAAGACCCACGAGTCTATCTGGCAATCAACATAAAGAAGTAATGCGTCAGTGATGTTTTCTGTTACCGCATTTGCTCCATCACCTTTGTGATTTCCGTTCTTCTTTGGTGCTCTGCAATCCTTCTTCATGTAATCCTACTTGCCACAATTCTCGCACTCAAGTGTTCGTCGGAACTTGGACTAACCTCTTCCATTCTTTGACTTGGATCCCCCTGGAGTTTCTCTCATTATTTCTACATCTATTTTCAACATTCAAAGCTGAGTCTTTCGATGTTTCACCAAAATCGATCTTACAAATCTCCTCGGCAAGAATATGATCACTCACATCGGTGAATACCAATTTAACGCTTCCGACTGAGTTACTAACTGCTGCCCTCATAGGCTTCCAGCTATTCGGTAGAGACGCCAACAAAATTAGGGCACGAACCTCATCCCCAAAATCAATTTCCACATATAACAATTGTTTTACAATTGTATTGAATTCATTCAGATGCGCTGTGATAGAACTACCATCAACCATCTTCAGATTAAAAAGTTTCTTCATCAAAAATATGTGGATGATTTCTCGTACGTTTCAAACAAAGCTTTTGGCTAGCATCAGTCTTCACCACGTTGTGAGCAATGCTTTTGGCTAGCATTAATCAGATGACTCTCAAAACCAATCTGTCAAGGAGATTCCATTCACCGTCTTCCATCTTCTCTAGTTTTGCACTCAAGGAAAGATGAAATTTTTTTCCGTATAAGTAATCCTCGATTTACATTCTCCAAAATGCAAAATCTGTCCCATCGAATTTTTCAATACCGTGTCATGTATTATCGTCGTCTGCCATCATTTTCAAAGAAAAACTCCCTTTTAAAAATCTGAATAAATCCTACAAAATATTTTTAACCAACAGAACTCACCCAACAAAACAAATAATTTCCTGATCAATACTTCCAAAATTGATATTTTTAACTTCAAAAAATATCACAGAATTCTGTTGTCGACTGAAAGAATAAATTTAATTGGAGACAAAGCAAGCTGGTGTTCTGTGGAGATCTACAAATCAAAGATGGGAGTCACGCTTCTGTGATCAGCAGGACAAAGATCTTCATCAGCGAGCTTCACCATCGACGGTGGATTCTGCTCAGGTCTGTGTCGGAGCAGATCGGCAGTCGAGGATTCTTCGCGGTGGAGCGTTCTCCATTGAAACATATCGACGCTCTTTTGTTCTTCGGAGCTTCATGTGGGGGCTAGGGCACGCCTGACTTTTCTGTCTCTTCTTCTCAATCGGTGTTCTCTGTTCTGATCGGTCGGAGGCGAGATGCTTATGTTGTTCTACGCGGCTAGCGGAACGCAACTAAAAGAAAAACAAACATTTTTCCTTTTTTTTTTATTATTTCAATTTTCTTTTTCTCCAAAATTGCAATTTCACTAACCAAAATTGCAAACCTAAAATCGTTCGACACCTTCGAAAGATCAAACCCTGATTTTCAAAAATAGTTTCAAGCTAAAGCTCTGATACTAGTTGTTAGGATTAGACACCCTAATCGAACTTGTAAAGAATGATCAAATACGAAAAAAGAAAATACAGAGATTTATAATGATTTACTTTCGTTGTAAGAGTTACGTCCATTGGCTGCGGATAGATTTCACTATGATCAAAAACGAGTTACAATAGTTTTTGTCTTACACTTTCAAACTCAATCTGATAACTTAAGTACGTCTTTATATAATAGACGAATTAATGTTACAGAATAACAGAGTAAATATGATCAAAATATCCTCTAATATTGAAGTAGGTTTCACAACTCATCAATAACGTACTGTAATCTCAGGACTAGCTTGCTTTTGGAACGTTGGGCTGATTGGTTTGTGGAAAAATTATGGAAAATTTTTCTGGGAAAATTTGTCAGAGAAGGAAGACAACTCTTCCATCAATAACAGCAATCACATAACAAGCTAAAAACTACGAAATTTTCCGAGGAAACAAATGTAAAATGAGGTGTGAAAGCAAATCGACAATGAGGGAGTTCGAATCTTCACCTGCTTTAGCAGAAATCTTCGTACACGTCAAGCACGGAAACGAAGGTCTTCCCTGTAGAAATCATTGACCATTATAAATTAAAATTTATCAGAGGAAATGGAAGAGTGATGAGGAGAAATTCTTAATTTTTGTTATTTATTTTATATTCTTGTATCATTGCATATCAAACATTTAATTAATGATTTATTTTTAAAATATTTAATTAATTATATTAATAATACTCATAGATAAATAATATAAGTCATATCTACAATTAAGAATTAAAAAAATCATAAATAATGAGTAAGCATGTCATTTGCTTCCCACGCACTGCAACAAAAATTAATTAATTGATTTATTTTTGTTAAAGTACTTATTTTCTTTATATGACAAAAAACATGCGATTTAGAAAGGAAACAAGTACACGAGTGAGTTGCAGGCACGTTGGAGTTCCCAGTCAATTGACAAAATTAATAGTTTCAAGTATTAATTAAAAATTCTCTCGTATTTCTATTTTATGATTTATTTTGATATTTCTTAGAAATATCGATATCAAGTATTCCAATAAATGAAGAGGACATTTTACGAAGTGAAAGTGACAGAACTTGAAGCTGCAATGACAGATGGCAGCTTGAAATTAATAATTAATTATTATTAAATTAATATATCAATTCTCTAATGCTTTAAACTAACTCTTAAAATATTTGGCTTATCTTTTTTTTTTTTTTTTTTAACAAATCCAATAATGAAAAATAAAATAAAATAAAATATAGAATTCAATATTTGATTTAAGTTTGACAAATTCAAAGTATTAATCATTGGTTGTAATGGTTTAATTAATCGTATCCGGTCCTTAATTACTTTCTTAATCACTCTCACTTGAAAATTGAGTAATCTTGCATTTAGTGACTAATATTACCTCTTGATATTAATATCATAAATAATTAAAATAATTCATTATTTATACTAATTAATAATTAGTACGTTAGAAAATCAAAATTAAAAGATAAAAATAAATGATAAACTTAACATTATTTACTTTTGAAGAAGAGAGATGTAACACATAAATAATTAAAATTATTTCTATAAAAGTGCAGTATGATTTTAATTCTTATAGTTTGGTGGTTGTACTAATTTAGTCATTGTAGTTTTAATTGGTTAAAGACTAAGTCTTTATAGTTTTGATTTTATTTTTAAACGATTCTTCAATTTATTTTCATTATTAAATTTACTAGGAAAAAAAAGAAGAAGCACATCAATTATTTATTTACAAGTAAAAAATATAGCTGGAATATTAAATTTTGTTTCGAGTCATTTTTTGAATAAATTAATTTGAAAAAAAAAATATTTAGTTTAAAAACTGATTAAATAAATCTCAATCATTTTAGTATAAGTCAGTATTTTAAGTCAAATATATAAATAACTAGGCTAATAAATTATCATGGAGCTTTTTTGTTCAATTTAATGGTGATGTTATATTTTTTTTTTTTTTTATTTTTATCTTCTAATGTGATAATTATTGTTTTATTGGTGTAATTAATAAATTATTTTTATTACATTTGATCTATCACCGACATCATGATGTAAGAATTACGAGATAAAATTAAAAAGTAAATGTAATATTATCCTGATGAAAATAAATTGAAAAATTATTTTTTAAAAAAAAAGAACCATAGGAACCTTAGTCAGGAAAATAATTAAGACTTTTAAACTACAAGGACTAATAACATATTTTCATTCCCATCATAACACAGTTACTCCTAGCCGATGTAACATTCTTTGTTGGTATTCAACACATATACGTTGTATCACATGAGCTAACCAAGTAGGTCGCTACTTCATTATGGTATCTCGATGATCATTTTGTCTGACAACATTGACTAAACTACGATATTCATACGGTTCGATTGGGCTTAGGGAGATCGTACAAGTCTTCCCATTTGTTAGCCACTCGAGCTAAGGCGTAAAAAGGAAGAGAATAAAGATTATGTTCCAGAATGTGTAAGACGTTCATGTACAGATAGGAAGGTGTTGAGCAATTTCAGTTGCACTTGTTTTTTATATCTTTGAAGAATATCTTATTAGTTGAGTTATGGCTCAATTTGAGGTCATCGGATCAGACCCTTTAAAGTCAATTAAGAAATTTGTATTTTTGGATTAATTGAATTATATTCTTATATTTTTTAATTATAACCCTTCAACTGAATAATTCTTTTCTACTCGATTACGTGGCAAGAAGAAGAAGAAGAAGAAATAATTAGGGTAAAAATGCACTGTTAGTTCTCAAATTTTAAGATTTGTTTCGACTTGGTCTTTGTATTTTCAATTTTGTCCATTTGATTCTCATATTTTTCAATTTCCTTTTTTTACTACGTTCATTGCTTAATTTTTTAAATAAATTTATGAAAATGTCAATATCATGAACATGACTACGTTGATGATTTTATTTTGTTTAGTTAATCATGGGTCATGGATAATTTAAACTTTAAAACTAGTTTTGTAAAAAAATAGTTGTGGGCTTTCCTCAAACGCTCCAAGCATTCGCTTGTGTCTCAAGGCGTTAGGGGGTGTCTTTGGGCATCCGCATGTGGAGTTCGAATGTATCGGGACTGAGATTGTGCAGGTTCAACTAGGCATTCTCTCTTTAAGCTTTAGCATTCGCAAGTTTGAATAATATTGACGTTGGTCTGGCTTCCGCTGCATCTCCCGAGGTCTTCTGACTCGAACAACAGGCGATTGGAGATTTCGTGCCGGTCATAGATTTCGCAAAAATCTAGTTTTTTCGTCAATTTTCATCTCCAATTTGTCTACAACTTGCAAAATTTATAGACCGACTAAAATAACTTAGAAATAACCACAGACGGGTAGTTTTCAAGCTCAAAACCTGAATCCAAAGAATACAAATCTAACATCGGAAACTCTTCGTTCCTCTCTAAGCACTCTCCCTCTCACTTTGTTGGAATCCACCATGCTTCTATTGTAGGTTTCTAGGTGACCATTAATGGAAATTAGGAAAAAGTCTAATTTAAACCTTGAATTATAGTGTCCGAGACAATTTAAACATTTAAGTATGTTTGGGTATAAATTAAATCTTATACTATCTCCAAAAAACAAATCAACCCTCACTGTTAAATACGCACGTAGTCACCTGCGTTTTGCACGAGTGAAAGAGACTTTGTTTAAAATAAAACAACCTCCACAATAACCTGCGTTAAGAGTGAGGTCACCCTTGTTTAGAACAAAATCTCGAAATTAAGGTAAAAATTGAAAATTAGAACAATTTGTAAATTGATCGGTAAGTTGATGCAACAGTCCGAAATTAAGATGAAACGGCAAAGAAATTTATCAAAACCGTGAACAAAAAGCTAGATGTTGGAGGTCGAAATTTATCAGAATTATGTAGAAAATCGTCAGAGAGAGAAGACATGTCGCGAGAGGTTGCCTTCGTGCGAAACTCGACCGACCACAAGCGTATTTAACAACGAATAACAACTAGAGTTGACTTTTCTCTTGCAAATAATATAAAATTTGATTTGTACCAAAACACAATTAAGACTTCAGTTTGTCCCTAACTCCATAGTTTGATATTTAAATTTGATTTTTTTCCAAAAATTAAAATAATAAGGTTTAAATCGCTAATGATCGATATGGTAAAGTTTATTTTGTCGAGAAAAATAAGATAAGGTATAAATTATAGTAACCCCAAAGAATAGCCTTTACATTACACTTTTTTTATTTTATTTATCCGAACCAACCATATATAAGGACCTAGTCTACTATAAATAATAATCAAGTCAATTAACTAAATTGTTTTAGCAAAAATAAGAATTTTTTTGTAATCCATCGCCGATTACGAGAGAAAGCGGATTCAAGGATCCGGATCCTTTTTCATTGACCAGAGAGAAAAACTTCTCACGAGGTGCCGTATGGGCTTCCACTTCCAGGGGAAGTACAGTCGAGATTTGCATTTACTTGGTAAACGTAGGATTTCAGTAGTCATTTTCGTTTCCTAAACCTATGAATCAACAAATCCCATACAAAACCTATCCAAAACTACGTACAATCCCCAAATTGTTTAATTTGAGAGAACGGACAAACCAGCGGGATTTGATTGTCGTACCTTTTCTTCCATTTCTCCAATCCGACCTCTCTCCCGCTAACGACCGAGCGTGGAGGCCTCAAACGCTTCGCGAAGGGGGTTTGGTCGCTCTGCGAATACAAAATGGGGAGGGTGAATGTGGACAATGGTCAAGCAGACTGCGGAATGGAGGAACAAAGAGGAGAAACCTAAAAGTAGTGAATCGGTTCTGTATTTATACTGCGCATGTTTAGATGATCTAGCAGCCAAGGTTGGTAATAGAATTGCATTTTGATATTTATTACTTTACAATACTAAAATAAATATTTTTGGTATTAGAGGCTGGATAATTACCAACGAACCAAGCGTCAAAGAAAATATTACGAAAAAGATATCAGACGGAATGTTTGTTTCTTCAACGTATGAAAGTTTAAGATTTATTATATTAATAATATTATTTAAAGTTTATTTTATTAATACTCTTGTAGTTTAAATTTTTTTTCCTATATATTTTTGTGTTGATAACAAAATATTGACAAGAATAGAAATAAAAAACACTATTAATTTAGGTAATATTTGATATATTTTTTAATTTTATAGCATAACCCTTAAGTCTTATTGATTAATTAAAATAAATTATAAATAATTAAATAAAGTATTAAGGATGACAAGGGCAACATATTGTAAGATTACCGTCTATCTTTATGGAACATAATTATTTAAAAATAAAATTGAAAGTACGAAAATAAATAGATAAAAATGATATTATGAAAACAAAATCAAATAAATATAAAGTAATATATTTGCCTACGAGTGGGCATGTGATTGGTTAATTATTGCATAGTACACTGTACAGTAACAGAGAACATATATGGAAAGGGTAATTAATAATAAAATCCTTAACTTAGTGATCAAGAAACTCGGAATTAAACTATACGTACGTTAACCATATCATCTATATTCGTTTATGAAGTGAAATCTCACTGTTGAAGACGGGCTTCTGCTCTCTACAGTTGGCTAACTCTCTAATTTAGTGTGGACAGAGATATTCTAAAAATACAAATAGTAGAAATAGACTTAAAATGTTATGAAAATTTATTAGACAGTGATAAAGATACGCTTATAAAAATTAAATAAATAACGTAAATATAATTCGAAAAATATTGTGCGTTGTCTTTGGAGTGGGATCCTGCCCTTTATCATTGAGTTGCCACTCCAAATCACAACAACGATCGAATGAGAGATTTCACGGGAGAGAAAATATTGCTAGTACGAGAGATTTTGATTTCATTATTTATACGTTGTCTACGGAGTAGAAATTCACACTTTGACAACAAGATCATGCTTCAGAGACAGTATCTAAGAGTCCGATCCCACTCTTCAATAGCGGGATACTGCTCCAAAAGAGAAAAAAAAAGGCCCAAGATCACTTCTCCAAGATTGGGTTCTCGCACGATCTAATTTAACGTACATTTAAATAGATTATAGTTTAAGAGTATGTTATTAACCAATAGATTTGTCAATGACTATATAAGTGGTTTTTTTTTTTTTTTTTTATAATTACCCTGACAGAAAGGTATTTGCGATGACATGTCTGCCAAGAAACCGAGTTTCAGAATTGGAGATATAAAATCAGCAATCGAAGAAACGCGGCAGAAAGTGGAAGGATTTGGGTTCTAAGCATTTGGAGCGAATCGGAAGACATGGAATCGGAGGATGCAGTGAAGAGTAAATTGGAGGAATTGCAGAAAGATTTGGGCAGGAAGCTGAAATTAGAAGATGCTATCGCGTCCCTCTTTTCTCTGTTTCGAGATCGATATCCATCTGCCTCTCCGCCTCTCCGAAAATCGGTGTGTTTTCTATTTGTTATATCCTCGTTGATATTGCTTTACATGTTTAGATCGCGTTTATGTTGGTGTCTTTGAGAATCAGGGTTTTTAGTGTTTAGAACTTTATATATGGTTTGTTACAATTGCCTGTGGTCGCGGCAGTTATATTCTGCGGTATGCCGAGCTGCAACTGTTCTGAAAACGAGGTATACATCCCCTGGTTTTTGGATCGCGGGGCTAGGGCTTTTTGAGCTGGCGCATTCTATGGTTTCTGATTCTTCTGAGAAGCAGCATTTGAAGAATTGTGTTGTCCAAGCTAAGGAAATTTTGAATCAAGTAGAAAACCCCTCTCAATCGCATGAAAATACGCCGCCGAATAGAGGTCCTACGATTTCCTACTTTTTTTTTTTCCTCTCAAAGTGATTGCAAGTTTGGTTCCTTTTTTTTCCCTCTTTCAATCGCCAATGATTTTTTCTACATTTTTTTCCTTCTGTAAATTCAGGATATCTTTTTGAAGGACATCTGACTGTGGATCCAGAGCCCCCTCAGCCTCAGTGGTTGGTGCAATCAAATCTATTGACTAATGCGGCTACTCTTTTTGAAGCTGAATCTTCTCAAGTTCCATCTGAAAACAATGAGCTATCTGAAACAACTGCCAATGTTATTCAAGCACTCATTGACAACTTAGATAGTGTTTTACCGGAGGTATTTCCTCAATTTTTTAGCTGAATCTTCTCAAGTTTCATCTGAAATCAATGAGCTATCTGAAACAACTGCCAATGTTATTCAAGCATTCATTGACAACTTAGATAATGTTTTACCGGAGGTATTTCCTCAATTTTTTTTCTCTAGTTATCGGATTTAATGGTTTACTTATGTTGTGTCTATTTTTTCACTGGGAATGCTAGAAGAAAATTTGTCTCAAAGGCACACTAAGGAAATTCGTCCAGACTCGCCTCGAGTTTGAGGATCTTTCTTTTTTTCTTTTTAGATATCTGATTCAAAATGGAAATAAGTATTTGGGAAGGCGCACTAACATTCTTTGATTCACTATAAGGAATATAATTATAAGGCTCCGGGTTTTCACGTTTTGGTAATTGGAATGACCCTTTTTTTTGTATAGTTAAAATAAAAATTTGAGTGTGACTTGTGAGTAAATATCAGTAACTTATCAGTACTTCTGTCTTTAAGATATTGGAGAACGATCATATGGCCCCAAGAGCTCCCCCTGCGAGTAAAGAAGTAGTTGCAAACCTTCCTGTCATTATCATTACAGATGAAATTCTTTCCAAGCTAGGAAAAGATGCAGAGTGTGCTATTTGTAAAGATGATTTAGCTGTTAATGACAAGATGCAAGAGTTGCCTTGCAAGCATACATTTCATCCTCCATGTCTAAAACCATGGCTGGTAATCTTCTTCGAATTCTTGTTATTAGCAAGATTCGAGGCTTTCTAATAATATATGTGAGATTGGGTTGCATTTGTGTAACATTGAATCCCTTGTGGCAGGATGAGCATAATTCTTGTCCAATCTGTCGTCATGAGTTGCTAACTGATGATCATGCCTATGAGAGCTGGAAGGAACGGGAAAAGGAGGCAGAAGAAGAGAGGAAAGGAGCTGCGAATGCCATTAGAGGTGGTGAATACATGTATGTTTAGATGGTATCTGATTATTTCTGATCCAATATCATCATTTGATTACTTACACTCTTATAAGTTATTGTTGAGTGTAGGTTGAAGTTTAGTAATTGTATTAAGTGTCCAACACAATGCGTTCTGTAAATCCATTGTGTCAAGTTCTGGACTATGTTGGACTTCTTTCCAAGCAGTCTTCCCACACTTTATGATGGTGCTGTATGAACTTTGAGAATGTTGCTTGAATCTGGGAAAAGAAATAGAGGCATACCTTGAAAATTACATTTTCTTTGAATAGTTATGATATAAATTGAAGAATTTAGATTTATCTACCAAGTTCCATACAAGGTACTGTATATGAAAAATGCGACTAAAATTACAACTGTGCTCCCGTTGGTTGAAGAAATGTGACGAAGTGCAGCTCACAACTTCACTTTAAAGAAGCCATAACACCAGCTGAGTATTTCACGTTGAACGGTTAAGGTATCAATCAAGAACTGTTTCGTTGGTTGTGTAGTAAGTTGCACTGAGATGACTCTATGATACTTTCTCTTTCTTTGGGTAGTCGTATCTGTCTTTCAGCTGAAGGTGGCAACTGACGCTCAACCGCTTGATATGAATAATCAGGTGATTGGCTTTAGGCATGAAAATCAGACACAGGCCCAGTAAACATCCAATTTGGATGCAGTTGGTAATTCAAATCTTCTCCGAGAGTTTAATGCTAAGTCATTCTACGGTATAACTTAATTAAGTTTTAGCCTCATTTTTCGTATAACTATTTGTTGGACAATATTAGGGAAGTGAGTGACAAATAAGAGTCTTTAGGCCAGAATTTATCAATTGGGTACTTCTACTAACTAATTAGACTGTGATGAAGGTGATAACGGAGTAAATTATTTATAATAGACTTGTTTTCAATGATAGAGAGGAGTTTTGTATGAAGGAAGTGTACTGCTTTGAATGCTTTCAGCTTCTGTTGCCTTGGTTTTATTCTCGCATGTATGTCACTAGAATTCTAGAGGAACCTATTATTTATCTCCCTGAATTAAATATTTGTATTTCGTGTATAATGGTCCTCGACTAAATAGTCATGTGAAGGTGTATGTTAGGCTAAATTTGCAAAATTAACAAGCTGATTCCTGTGTTATATCTGTCTTGGGCATCTTGTCTTTCTAGTCATTTCTGTGATAAGTCTCTCTCTCTCTCTCTCTCTCTCTCTCTCTCTCTCTCTCTCTCTCTCGTCTTTCTAGGACCCTCAATTCCATTTCCATGAACACATTAAATAGATTTTAGCCTTGAAGAATAAACCATTACACCTGCTTCTCTGTACTGTATGACAAATGAAGGCGTTTTATGGGATTATACCAATGGATATTAGTAGATCTTAATAATTTAGATTGTATTTGTATTGTTTAGATAAAGTTGCGAGCAAGTTTCTTACTATTTTGAATTCGATCGGGAATATGAAGGTTTGAATTCTCTCAAGACTTTTGTTTATGATATGTTTTATGACCAAACTGTCACTCAATTTGTTCGGCCATCACATCACCTGTGCGTGTTCAGCAACACAGGATCTAAACATTGTTTATTTAGAAAGCTCTTTTCTTTGAACTTATTATAAGTACCTAACATTTTATAGGCGGCAAGAATCAAGAATACAAGATTTATGTGGTTTACACAAAGTTGTCATATGTTTTCGGTCAAAACTTTAGCAGTAAAATTTTATTAACGAATCAAGAAAATAAGTATGTTTTTTAATGTTACAGTATTATCATACGCAAATTCCCTTAATTACAAGATGAGTAAAGTTTTATCAAAAATCTTTTTCACTTGTTTTCTGTCTTATTTTCTCTCCTACTCACTTTAAATCACCAATTTGATTCCCTTTCTTTCTTATCTCATTCAATCCCCTCACTCATTTAGTTGAAATTGAAACAAAGTAATACAATTTCATAAAAATAAAAATAACCGCAATATAAAAACCGTTTGAATCAATCTTTAGTGGATATGCAGTAAGAATTGATGGGAGGGCCATGAATTTAATGTTATTTATCGAAGTTGGTGAATTTTGGCTATTAATCTGATCTGAGACAAAAAGCTGGGGCAGGAGCCGGAAGAGCAAGCGGCAATTGGCGGGGACCAAGGGTCGTGGCGCTGCCTATTTCTTGCCCCTTTCATCCTCTTCCACGTGGCATTCAGTGTTCTTTGATTGGTATCTCACGTGGCACCAGATTCCTTACCCACGAGATCTACGCAGCGGTTCGATTTGACCCGTCTTATCATGGCCCACCACCCACAGCTGCGAGTCGCAGTAACCCGGACGCAGGTTGATTCTGAGTTGTGTAGTATGCTCTGAGGTGTTGCAGCGGCTTCGCGATCTGGGATTGGTGGAATTTGTGGCTGCTTTCCTAGCTTTGGCATTTTATCAGAAAGAACGAAGAGCCCTATCTGAATCCATTCAACTTTGATGTTATCCTTTGAAATCACTCGCAGAAGACGCAGGCCTATTTTTCTTTCTCACTCGATCCCCCTCTTTCTTTATATTTTTTTCTTTTTTTTTTTTTTTTCTCTCTGTGCCATGCGTTCTTGTATCCATTATTTATTTATTTACTCTGTTCTTCAACTACTGCATCCAACTTGTGAGTTTTTGGATTTATGGGCCTTTTCTTTTTTTGGTGAAATTATTCATTTCCTATGTGCAAAATGATGTTTTCGAATTATCACCTGCTTCAACTTTGGTGGCTGTCTTTTGAAATTGTTGGTCCCTTCGATGTTGTGTCGGATTGAGATTCAGAGTTTCCCATTGGAAAATTAGGTTGTCACACATGATATCTGTCAACCCAAGTTGATCATCTGTTTTTTTAGTAATCCAAATTAAATATTGATAAATAGTCGCTCCGTCGTAGATTATGTTGATTGTTGAGTACTACTTATGGGGAAATTGCTACTTATGGAGATCATTAAAGTGTTCCATCAGTGATAAATGACGAGAAGAACATAAATGGCTGCTCAAATTTGGAGGGGGAGTCTAAAATCAATACATCACATTCAAAATTTTCTTGAGTAGGGTGTGTTGAATTCAAACCATAGTGATTCAGATGCTCTTTTTTCAGTTTTCAATGGAAAAACTTGGATCCACTCACAAAAGACTATGTAATAAAAATGATTCATCTTGGTAAAAAAAACTTGTCCAGTGTTTGATTGCATCATTTTGGAGGTGTTCGCAACTGAGTGGACAAGTAGCGGTGACGATAAGTTTACTATTAGAGCCTTGTCGTCTACAATGTCTTCCAGCTTTATGATTCATTTCTACAAATAACATGAGACCAGTTTTTTGGCTGCTGTTTAGTTGGAAGAGAGGCTTTTCTTCTTGTGATTAAATTGTTTACTTCTGGATTATGAGTGTTTCATTTGATTTTAACGCGACCCTTATCTGTGAGGAAAAAAATTGTGTGGCAAGCTTGTGTATTAAAGTTCAGTAACTATATATAGCTGTTATTGTAGGTGTTGGATGCAGCAGCTAAATTGTAGAGCAGTAATTTAGTAACTCCTCGTTCAGGCTTTATTTTTCAGTGTTATTGCTGTCTGAAAAAGCCCTGCTAAAATTCACAGAGGCCATGCCTCTGCCTCCTCCAATTGGAATGAAATAGATGGCAATAGAAAGATAAAGTTAAACAGGTTATGGTGTGGAGTTTTCTGTCCTTTTCATCCTGTGTAATGCTTCGGGGAAAGGTCTGTTTCAGGAACAAATCCAATCACGTTGAAGATTGGAATTTCTCACTGATATCATGTAATCGAAAGATAATAACTGGGGAAGAAGGGAAGGTTACAGCAGTAATGGAGATTCTTTTGTTAGACTTCATAGGCTTTTGCTGAGGTTTTTTGAAGGCTTTGTCCCATTGTGCTTCTTCTTCTTTATTCCATTCCTCAAATACTCTAGACCATTTATAGTTACAATTACTGGTTGCTTTAATGTCCTAATGATGTATGCTGTTTGTTTATATAATGTGCATTAAAGGTCCTTTGTATGACTTGAGAATATCAATGCCTGACATTGATCTGTTGAACGGTGAGTTTAAAGTGTCAAAAAGGTTATTACTTGTTGGTTATTTGATGTTATTACTTCTGTATTAGGCCAACATGTTTGAGATTCTGAGAAAGGAGAATTAGGAAAAGGCTTCTACTCAATAAATGATGGGTTACAAAAGACTATAACAAGCTTGGTTTACCAAATCAGGAAACCAAATCCAAGGGAATTTACAAACTCCAGACTAGACTGTCCCAGCTAGCTATTTATAACACCCATGTAGTCGTCCAGACCTCTACGGATCACCCCTTGCCCTGCGACATAGTGTACTTGGGAAACCAAATCCAAGGGAATTTACAAACTCCAGACTAGACTGTCCCAGCTAGCTATTTATAACACCCATGTAGTCGTCCAGACCTCTACGGATCACCCCTGGCCCTGCGACATAGTGTACTTGTTTCTCAGTTGGAAATCCCATGGTTTGTCCAATCGACCATATCACTTCTACTGTTGCATTTACGTCTATTGAGATGGAGGAAAGGAGAGAATTTTGAGGCTAAGGGGTCTTTAAAAGAAGAGATCAATGAGGGAATGGAAACAGGATAAGCTTGATAGCAAACTGAAGGAGGATCCTCATGTTTCTGGTGCTTTTATCCGTTGCCTACTGAAACAATTAAGATCTTCAAGAACGAAATACCTGCCCATGAAGCCAAACGATCAAGATTGTAGCGTTGGTGGTGATGATGCCAAACTTCTTGCCCACGGATCTTGCGAAACCCAACACACTCAGCCATCCCAACAACCTCGACCACACAAGAAACTAGGTAGGAGGAGACTCCACACCAGTAGACCTTACCAAGAAAGGCTCCTTAATATGGCCGAGACAAGAAGAGAGATTGTGACTGCACTTAAGCTTCACAGGGCAGTCATGAGACAGGCCAGTGGGCAACACCAACAAGAACAGGATCATCAACAGTCACGACCTCCGCAGCCTCCACCCCATTCATGTTTTGAAAAAGAAGACAAAACTAAATCTGGGGGAAGTCCCAGAATATACCCATCAAGCTCAGGAAATTTCTCCAATTATATGGCAAGTATCGCTTATCCATTTACTTTCTCTCATCCTCCTTGGCTAAATGCTTTCTATTGGTCTCCTTCCCAAATGTCATATATTCCCATCAATGAAAATCTCAATTTTACGCCCCCTAGCCAAACTTTGGGTCTGAATCTCAATTTTCAACCTTTCAACAATTTAGATCCCACACTTCTCCACTGTACTACCCTTTCACTTCACCAATCAACATCCCTATCTTCGTCATCATCTTCTTCCTTGTCTCTTTTTTTTGCTGCCAATCAATGGGGACATTCTGTGTCATGTGATGGTGTTGAATCCAGTCTCCCAGCTGGTAGGGATGAACTATATGGTGGCTTAAGTGTGGCGGTGGCCGATGAGGAAATGGCTAAGATGAAGTCTCTAAGAGAACAGCATCAGATGGAATGGAATGACACCGTTAATTTGGCCTCATCAGCAAGGTGGTTCAGATTCTTGAAGAGTATGGAAATTGATGAGCCAGAGGTGAGGTCTGAAGAAGAGGATTGGTTCCATCCATTCGATGAAGTAATGGAATTTCCGACATGGTTGAATGCTAATGGGAGCTGCCTACAGCAACATTTGGATGATTACTACTCGGAGGATTTCTTCCAAGATCCCGCCTTACCTTGGTATTTCAGAGTCTTATAAAATTGATTTGCATTTTTTTTGGTGGAAAAAATTAATTTATGTCTAGAATTTGAAACCGAATGAGGCATGTGGTTCAATTACGCATGCAACATTAACATTTACAGCTCAACTGAATAGAACTGCTGAAGTAAGACAGATCAGTTGCAAGATTTACTCATTCATATTCATCTGCATACGTTATTAGAAGATGGGTTCATATTTGTGTTGAACAGGGACCATTGGCATTCACAATGCATACTCAATGGTTTCCCCTGAAGGCTGCGTTAAATTTGACCATCCATAAGAACTTTGTAGTAAGATTGTTACTTGTAGTATAAGAGTGTAAATAATAATTTGTTTTCTTTTTTAACTTGGTAAAAAGTAATTGATGATAATTTAGGCCATTTTATATGTGATATTTGCAGATATTTCTACGATAATTTTACGAGTAACCTTCTTTCTTTTATTTGTCTTCTGGGTATTTTGTGATTGCAGTATGAACATTGGAGAGATTGAAGACGTCGATGGAGAGTGGTTAAGCTTGACAAGGATTTGATTATCTTTTTGTCGATCAAATCTTGACTTTTTTTTCCTCTTTCTTTTCAATCCAAATAAAAACGTGGAGAGACAAATAGGGAAAGAAGAGTATGGGTTTCTCCTTCCCATTTTTAAATATCTAGAGCCTGTTGGGTTCTCTTTCTCCCTCCCTCTGTTTGTTAGCTTTTCTTTTTGTTCAAACTTTGTGGCAATCTGAGTAATCAACTTGTCTTGTTTCATTATCTTTCGTTATATCCACTTCTCATTGAGTGATCAATAATGTTGTGCCTCATCCTACTCCTTTAAAATAATTATCTTTTCAGTGGCTAATGAAAGCAGAGCATATTACTCTATGCTACATTTCATAGAGAAACTATGAAGTTACCAGACGCTCCAATGGAAGATGAAGAGGTACGTTAATGTTGTTATACACAAAATAATCTCCGTGTCATCGAAGAGTGATGTTTGATTTGAATCTGTCTTAAATTTTCTAGGGATTTCTACTTGCGTTTGAAATCTGTCAATGTTTTTTCCCATGGTTTTACACCCCATTTCTTCACAAATCTCATCCCTGTGATTGATCCTACAAATGGAAATGGGGTGACTCTTATAGAACCTAGTTTCCTTATTCTGATTTGCTGGAGCATTTTGCCTATCGTAGGAAACTTGAAATGATCACTCGTAGCCAGTGTAGGCAGGAATTTGGAGTTTGAAAATTATAGATGGTCAATATGCACGTTTGACGCCATTTTGAATCTTATGTTTCCTCCTTCTGCCTCAGGGAAGAGAAATGACTAAATGCTGATTGCAATAATTTATGCAGCGATGAGTGATTAGCTGATAAGCTGACCCTCTCCGCCAAATATCATCTCCCGTTCATTGTTGTTTTTGCTTTGATTAAGAAGAAATGAGATTTATTTTTTGTCCAGAGATGAGTCCTGCTTGGTTTGGAAGCTACCCTCAACCAGATCACCCATTTGAGAACAATGCTTCTTTAAAAATGACAAATCATATTTCTTTCCCAGAAGAAGTATGTCATGGGAAGATAAGAAGAGCTGAGTATGAGGGTCTAGCATGTATTAGCAGATCTTCAATCCTTAAAAAAATTATGATGAATAAATATTTTTTATTTATTTATAATAACGTATTTTATGTTAATTTCAAGAATAAAATAATATAGGATTCAGTGCAAAATAGATAATTTTATACTAAGAAAAGCTGACGATGTTACACTAAATTCGTAGTGAGAATTGATTAGAGTGAATACTGTTTCAAAACTCTCCAAGTTAAACTTTTATCAATGGTCAGAAGACCCCTCTAAATTTTGTAGAATAAATGCACGAGTATGAGATACGAGCCATTGACTGCTTAAATTGAATAATTTTCCACCATTACTGTGATGCATGGCTAGTCCGTGCCTTGGAGTTGCTACATTTTTTATTTTAGGTAAAGCTCAATGAAAGATAATTATGATCGTCCATAGTTATCTCTCTAGCAAAGTCTGGCCTGGTCTAAAAGCTCAAGCCCTTGTCAGTCATGGTGGGGAGGAAGGTGCCCTTGTCCAACCCTTGACCACATTGGATATCCTTAAGAGCCTACAGAGGGAGTCAACCAAATTCCAATAGTGGTGGAGCCAGTCTGATTTGGTCCAGCTCCACCATTGGTACTGTCGCCCACAGTTCCATGGTTTTAGATTCCAAACTAAATCAGAACTTACCATGTTTTATGATTCAGTTCCAAATGAAAAAATAAAAATTATTTATATTATTTATTGTTTTTGAGTTGTGTTTTCGAAGTTTGAGTTCATTTTCGAGTAGGTTTTTGGATATGAGTCGATTTTATATAATTTTGAGTTGAGTTTTAACCAATTTTCAGGTTAATTTTCGATCCATGGTTTGTTTCAGTTTTCAAGTTTTTTACTGTTAAAGCTGACGACCGGATCGTGAATCGTGGATCTTGAAAATTTGGAACCGGAAGCGGTTACTTTGGTGGACAAAATAGAACCGAACGGGATCAAAACTGCATTTTTCATTTAAAACTAAGGTTCTGACCCGTTTTCCCTCTACTAACTTCCAACCCCCCTATGAAACAACTGGATAGATAAGCCACTAACATTTAGAGTTTGAACTTTGAAGGGTTGCTTTCATTAAATTATGTGTGAGAAAAACCAATACTAGAAGGAATCATTACTTTCAGCAAATTCAATTGAAAATATGAAGAAAAAGAAACCCACGAAAACAGCATTACAGTATTGTCTGTTCTCAAGCATACATCCCAAGCGTTCCCCCTTTGAGAAGAATCACAAGAAATGATGAATGATTCTAAAATGGCGTTGATTTGAGCTAGAGAGGAACTGGGTATCTGTCATGCATTCCAGCCATGGATTATTCCTCCAAGGCTTCTTCACTTTTCACATTGCCTTCCAAACCCGGCTGTTACACTTCTTGTTTGTTGTTGGATGTTGCAACAACCATTTTCAGTGGAAATTGATTTTCATTAAAAACAACATCTCAACTAATAATGACATTTTGTTTCCCTGGTTCTAGTGGCCACAATCTATACCCCCTCACTCCTTGATATCCCAAGAAAATACATTTTTTGGCTCGAGATTAGAGTTTATTTTGCTTGATGTGTGCATAAGCAGCACACCAAAATATTCTCAAATCAGCATAGTTTGCTAGATAGTTATGTCAAACCTCGAATGAAGTTTTAAAATCCAATGACTTGTTTATAAGATAGCTTGTTGTCATTTTAGCTTCTGCTCAAAATATTCTTGGCATACCTACTTTCAAAAGCATGCACCTGACTCTTTCTAGAATCATTCGATTCATGCGCTCTGGGAGACCATTTTGTTGAGGTGCATGGCTAACAGTATGATGACGTTGAATGCCTTCTGTCTTACAGTATTCGTCAAATTTGTTTGAGCAATATTCCATTCCATTATCTGTATGCAATTCTTGACCTTTCTATTTGTATGGTTTTCAACCATAATTTTCTAGGAAAACTTGATCTTTGGTTTTGAGACAGTAAATTCAAAGTCTTCTTGAGAAATTATGGTCTTGAAATAGTGTGCTCCACCTTTTGATACTACCCTCTTTGGTCTCCATTCATCTGAATGTATGCAGTAGCAAACTTTACCTGACTGTTTTTTGCCTAGAACACGTCTCACAAAATTTTAAGCTTGAAATTTTATCCCCATGCATCAAGTTTTGCTTATGTATTTCAACCAATTCTTTTTTACTGACATGGCCTAATCTCAAATGTTACAGCTCTGCAGAATTTTCATGATCATCAACCTCAGTGGAGACTTCAACAGAAATTTTCTTACCTAGAAGAACATAAAGGTCATTCTGTAAGTCTCCTTCCATCACAGTCATAAATGTTTTTTGTGATCTTCATGGATACATTTTCTACTTTTACCAAAAACCTGATTGATCCAATATGCCAATTGAAAGTAAATTTCTTTTAATCTCTGGATCGTATCTCACATTTTGTATGGTTCTAGTTCATCCATCATGTATCAAAATCTGTATATGTTTTTCACCTTCAATTTGACAAGTTTGATTATTTCTTAACAGCACTTTGATTCCAAAACCACTGCTATAATTTTGGATCCACTCTTTTTTGGGTGTCATATGAAAAGAACACTTAAAATTTAAAACCCAAAGGTCCCTCGAATTAGTAACAGAGGCAACTAGCACATCAGATGATTCATAGTCATCAGATGCTACCGAAGCATATTCATGTTTCTTTTCATTCATTTTCCTTTTTTTCTCATAACAATCTTTCTCGCAATAGCTCTCTTTCTGCCAGACTTTGATTTTTATCTTGTTCGGCCCTTTTAAGTTTTTGTGATCTCGATTTTGAGATCGTCCTCTGACAAATAGTCCCTCGTCATTAGAGTTTTCTTTTGCATCACAATGTTTTTGTAATTCTTTTGGGTTCAATGTTGCCTTCACTTGTGACAATGTCAAAGTTGATTTTCCGTATAGCATCGTGTCCACAAAATGTTCATTAACCTTCAGTAAAGAGCTCAACAGAATTATGGATTGATTTTCTCTATCAATTTTCATCTCGATATTGTTCAAATCAAGAATGATCTTATTGAAGTCGTCCAAATGTTTTTGCCAACATATACAGCTTTTTCTTGAGATAAAAGTGATTCGCCATAGAATGCCTCAAGTTTAAACCATACAATCAATACAAATATTTCTTCCATGACTTCTCTCAAAACTTCATCGCCAAGACTCAACAGTAACACATTGTGGGATTTTGATTCAATATCATCTCCTTTACTTTCATCAAGTTCTTGAAGACTAATCATGGCATCCTCATCAATGGCTTGAGCCAACCCTTTATGAACCAACAACGCCTTCATCTTTCTTGTTGTTGATGAACCAACAACACCTTTCAAGTGTGAAGCAACAATTAATCTTCCTTGCTCCATGTTCATCGTCCCAATTGTTGCAATAAAAGTAAAATGCAGAAACTCCACTAGAATAAAAAAAATACGACACTAAGAGTTTACGTGTTTCAGACTAATTGTTATACATCCACGAATAAGATCACTGAGCTTTTATTCAGTACTGAAGAATCACATTACAAACACCAATGCCAGTAGCTACAAGAATTATACTCAGAGAATTTATCCAAAATTACCTCTCTATTCCCTTCATGTTTCTTCTTTCTCACCTACCCACTCTGTTCAACTATGTTGTTTCTACCAGTAATAGAGAAGACTGAATAACAGCTTCTTCTTTTTTTTTTTTTTTTTTCTAAAAGAGTGTAACTGCAGAGTGTTTATACTATCACTATATAGAATGCTATATCATTCAAAAAACTGAGTCATTATTCACTATATTTCCATCTTATATTTCTACTTTTGCAACGAAGAAACAACTGTGGTGCCCGTGTCAAAAATTATCTTGAATCTCTTTAGAGGATAAATTAAATAGTAGGCAAAAGGAATAATGAAAATAGGAATAATCAAGAAGTGGGCTAATCGCATAATAATTTGTTCTGTGCCTATTGCCTATGCAACTATTTCATAGCAGTAAAAAAAGTAGGACGGTAAAAGGGATAGTAAGTAGGGAGAGACACAATATAGTCTGGAATCGGATACAGGGGAGAACTGGAAACGAATACTTCCAAAATTTAAAAAAAATAAATGAATTATTAGAATACATATATTTAATGTTGATGTTGAATATGTTTTGTGGAGTTTGGACTGAATCATAAGTTAGTCCAAGTTAGATTTTGAGAATGATTAAGTTTGATTTTCATAGTTTTAACCCTCATAACCAATTATGGTTTCGATAGCAGTTGGAATCAGACCGAACTCCAGTTCTAGTTCAAACTGCGGGTTCTCGACCGAGATTTTAAAACTAAAGACCAATTTCAATGGGATTTGTGTGGGGAATGTGCATTACAACAATGAAGTGGGAGGTCCAATGTGTAGTTGGAGACGTATAATTTTGGAAAAGAGAGAGTTACATTTGTGTAGGTGAAGACATCTTCAATTTTAGAGCCCCCAATAACGAAGTCTATGCTACATTAGGATATGATGGAGCGTCAAAACACCACAACCAGAGCGACGGGCTTGGAGAAGACAAGGGGGCCTGGTTCAATCTCTCTTCCACTTTCCTTTGCCAAACGCCATCATCAAAGACATATCCATCTGTTAACTTCTTTCACTTGGAACCTAAATACAACAGTGAGTTATGACCCAAAAGAACTCTAAACCTATCCTTCTCAGAGATGTCCCCTTCTGTCTTTGCCTCTGATAAATTTGGAAACGCAAATAAGCTTTATTTATACACACTTCTAAGGCTGTTGTTGCTTGAGTATGGTGTTATCAGAAGCTGGTCCTGATCTTTAATGGTAGATGGACGAGGTGTCTTTGTTTGAACGGTTGGGTTTACTCAAATGGATCTTCATCTCAATCATAGATGATGACTTTCAAGCTCTGAGTCATTGACAAGCCGTTAGCTATATGGCCCCTCCTCTCCTGATTGAAATTCTACCTAACACTCATTATTTCTACAATTTCGTGGAAAAGATGCCAGAAGCTTTCCTCTTTTTTCTGTGTTTTTTGTTTGCTTGTCTTGGCAATTAGTAGGAAATAGATTGCAAGCCAGAGAGATCAACAACCGGGGACGGAATTATGACCCGTAAAATTCGACAGACAGCGTAAAAATGCATCATAATTGAATGATCTTTTGATTGGTTTTATTATACTTTAATGGTATAGTCTATATGATCATTGTTTTAGCTTTGAAGAGCATGTTTTGATCCATTTTTGTTTAGATTGGCAAGCTCTGTCTGTCTATTTCATCACAGCCATATACGAGTGTTAAAATAGAACTCCGAATTGAGCTGTCATTTAACAGTGAAACCGGCTGCCTGATTGCCGAACGACAGTAAAGTCCCCTGGCCTTCAAAAGCACGAATAGTTGGCTAAGTTCACACAGTTGAACTGGTTGTGCGGGTTCGCTTCAAGTGTTACTTTCACCGAGAGACAAATCTAATACTTTACAGACAACTCAAATATGTGACTAAGTATTGTTACTACAATCTATTAGGACAATACTTCTGTTAAAAGACAATGCATATCGTAAGATGATTTCAATAAGAACATAAGGGTAAAAATTTTATATGAATTTGAACTGCAAAAGCATGGTCTATCAATTCATTAGACTTTCGAACTTTGAACGTAGAGTTGTCACGTGCTTGTATTCATAAACAAGCTAAAATTTAGTTTTTTTTATCGTGTACCGATGAACTCTACTTTAAAATTTTTGAATTTTCGATAGCCAGTTCATTATATTTATACTTTACGTTCGACTTTTAAGTTATTCAAAATCACGAGAAGGAATTGTAAATACCCGAAATTAAAAAATTTGTAAAGTTCACTTGGACAATTCACGTAGAACTCTTGAAAAATGGAAGTATACAATTATAGGATCATATAATTACGATACTGAGGTGGCAATGGCAATATTGTAATTACCATAGATGGAAACGCCAGTTTTGGGAGAAAAAAGAAATCTGTCGAACCCGGAAGCCATTCCCCTTCCTGTTCTCCCTGCAACTTTGAACTCCGCTTTCTACCTACTTCCATCTTCTTTCTCTGAAGAACTCCAATGGGAAAAAGCAGCCAAGTGGCAAACCATTCTTTTTCGGGCTCAGAAAACTACACGGCTTTCTAAATAATTCTCCTTTTCGGGTCGTCGAGAGAGAGCTTTTTCATCAAAATTCACTGTCTTCCACTCTCTGAATCCCCAGTCTTTCCCATACTCTGCCATTTTCTTCTTTCTCTGCCTCTTTCCTATTCGATTCCTTTTTTCTAATTTCCGTCTTTGTGCTGCTTCTGTTTCTGTGTTTCGTTCTGCCTCCAATTTCCTATCGATTCATTTATTTGATTGGGGATCTTCCAACGATTTGATTTGATTTTTCCGTTTTTTTCCCGCCCACGAAAAGTTTTGTATTATTTGATTTCTTTCACCTTTTCTTCGACCCTTTCAGGATTACCCGACGTTGTTTACTTTAATGTAATGGGTATATTCTTTTATGTTTGCGGATTTTGAGTGATGGGTGAGTACTCTTGTTCGTCTGGTTTCAGTTCTTTCTGATTTGTGCAAGGTTGATCAATAATTGAATAGTTACTATGGGTGGTCATGTAGTTGAGGTGATAAGCAGCAAAGGATGTTCTAGACTTTTTGTTGGGTTGTCATCTCCATTAACTTCCTTCAGAGGTAATCCATCATCCGACCCAATGCTTCCTGCTTCATCCTCTCTGGCGTCTGAACCGGTGAAACCTCTATCAAACAGTCCATTTACCGGTCTCGTTATCTGCGTTACAGGTTTGTCCAAAGGTACGTAGCTATTTGATATTTACTGATTGATTTGGCTGAGGTATTTGCTACCCTTGCTGTCATGTTTTTTGTTTGTTGAACTTCTCATCATAAGAAAGTTATTGTCTTAGAATTCTGAGTTTTAAATTATTGTTATCTCCCAACTACCAGCTTCTTGAGGACTTTTAATTTTTGTTGAAGAGAAAAAATCATTTGAAGCAACGAACATATGTTTTTTTTTTTTTTTAAATTAATGCGGTCTCAACGTCTGTTGATTCGTTGCCAATCAAATTTCGCTTTTTTGTGTAACAGAAGCTCGAAAACAAGTGATGGAAGCGACAGAGAAATTAGGTGGTCGGTACAGCCCCAACTTGCATCCCCAGTGTACTCATTTGGTGGTCCAAATATCCTTTAAAATTAAGCATATAGAAATATGTAAGGATTTGTTGAAAAGGTCGTATGAAAACCTTGACAGTAATACAGCTTGGGCGGTCGCAAGTTCGATCATGCATTGAAGCACGGATCGAGAAATAGACTCTTTGTTGTTACGATCGGATGGTTTGTTGACAGTGTTAGGCAGAATGGTAAGAGTTGGCTCTTTTTTATCAAATTGCTAAATCATTGAATTTAAACCGTGTGGACAACTTTTCTGCTAAGAATTTTCAGATGAACATGTAGTTAAGAATTAAAACATGGTTTTCTCAGGATGAATGTGGTTTTCTTTTTATCCGTTGCAGTGAGGATGACTGAGTCACAGTATAGCATCAAGGGTGTTGAAGAAAATGCTTTACGCTTGTCTGGATCGAATAAAACTGTAGGATATATCACTGGTTCTGAAAATTCATGTCTTCCTATTGGAACGCATGGGAACAAACAGTCCGACATGAGTAAAGAACAGCATCCAAAAACAGACGGAAGAGAGGCCAATAAAAGCATTGGCTCAACCCTTTTGGGCCAATCCTTGTACATCGACAAAAATATTCCTCTCGAGCTGCAAAACAAGGTAAATTAGTAGATTGGTTATGTTAATCGAAGGCGAATTAGTTTCAATCAATTCAGACACATAAGCGCAAAGTTCTGTCAATAATATGTCACTATTTTGACTAAATAAAGGTCTGTCAAAACCTTCTTATATGTTTGATGAATAATTTAAGGTTGCTGAAACTGCTGCTAGAGAAGGTGCCTCCTTGGTAGATCAATGGTTTGTTGGTTGGAGCACCGCCAGTCATGTGGTTTGTGAAGAGACTTCTGTACAAAAATATTTTGGTCATTCAAGCAATCTAGTTACAGTACGTGCTTTGCATTGAACAACTTATTTTTTTTCTATTTTAATTTATATTTTTTAAGTCGTAATTTGTCTGGTGGAGCTCAGTGTGCTCCTTTGAGTTATGGTATTTTATGTTTTCAGCCACTGTGGATCCTGAAAACAGCCAAGGAGAAACGGGTGCAAAAACTAGTCCACATGTCTGCTGACTTGGCTAGGCAGGTCAGCACGATGCTTGAAGAGGTATGTTGAATGACAAGATTAAATTTGTCATTAGGCCTTGGATAAATAGAATTCATGAAGTATTTTCAACTGGAAGTCGATTGAGAAGGTTGACGAGTTTAATAAACTGTATGAAGCAAATAACTCTTCGGAATTATCTGAAAACAGCATAACTCTATCAATTTAGTAATCTTGGTGTTTATATTTGACTATTCGTATATTTTTTATCTTGCGTGATTGTAAGTTTTTGTCAGGTAAAAAATAAAGAAAATGGTGCTGCAGATAGAGAGAATTTTCGAGGTAGAAAAATGAGTCAAGCTGAACGAGAAAAGATTGTCAACGACGCTAAACTTGGCATTAGAAATCGTCGCAGTCACCGAATGCAGGTGGCTTCTCTAAGGCTTGTAAATGCTTGTTTTTTGGTCAATACCTTGGAACATGACCACGTTAAACGAGCATAAATGATCTATTTAGTCGCATGAAATGATTAATCGTTAGATACGTGACAACTAAAAACGGTCAGACGTCATGAACTTTAATGAAAAATCAATTCTACTCAAGCATTTGAATAACTTGATTACGAAGGAATCGCTTCATTGTTAGCATTGGGATTAACAAGCATAGCTTATTCTTCTTACAGACTTGTCAAATCCCAATGTGTCCAATGACTCCGGCCCGACTTCTGGATACTATCTGCTGGACGATATCTGAGCCAACCTCTTCCGCTTCTATTTACACAGATTCTTTCAGTGGTGAAGCTGTTAGCGAGGATCATACAAGCTTGTTTTTCGATGCAAAAGGCGATGAAATAGAATCAGAAGCTTTGTTTGCAAATTTAACCCGACCACTCTCACAAAGGTTGTTGATGGCCAAATACCATCTTTTCAACAGTGAATTTTGAGAGATTTCACCTGCATTTCTTGATTTATGAAGATCAGTGCCGTTGAATTGGTTGGAGATTTCAATTATTCTCACCTTATTCCTTTATTTTTGGTTTTTTTGGCAGTGAGAAATCTGAATGTATATTGACAACCCATTTCCTCACAATCTTGTTTCCTGTCGACCGATTTGCCGAGATGGGACCTTCATCAAGAACATTTTTTAACAGCAATGGCTTCACATGTTTGCAGGTTTTGGATCACATCTATGCTTTTTATCAGGTACATCTTCGTTCTACCATGTCATGTTTTGATATAGTACTACTTTGCTCAAATCCAAGCGAATACAATGTTAATTGGCAGCGTGGGATGACAACAAATCGTTTCTATGCACTTGTTTTCAACTTGTCTTTACGATTCAAACCTGATGTTTAAAACAGCGATGAAAATATATCATCGTACTCCCTTCACTGCATCATATACAATCAGTAATTTGGTATGTTTACAGGAGAAGATGTCATTTCATGAAGTAGGAGCTGCGATTCACACAGATTCAAGGCATGCTGACCGGCTTCGAGTAGTGTACTCAAGCAGAGCAACTGCAGAACAGGGAGAGGCTATTTTCAAACGGATTGATTTCTTGGGCAGCCGTAAAAGTTTTGAAATGTTGAAACGGGTCAGTGGCGATAACAACAGTAATGTATATGAGCTGTTAATCAGAGCATGAAAGAATCAGTGGAAATCTGTAAAATTTATCCATGATCAAGGGTTTTCACTACAACTTCAAACAGGCTTATTATCCAGAAGTAATCCTTCAAATATGAAAGAATATGAAGGAATGACAAACCCTTTTACTTGCAAGAGTAGAATAAGCATTAATCTAGGAATATAATACAGCCCATAAATGGAGCAAGATTTCCAGACAAAGGTGAAGTTGATATGGTCGTGGAATGGAATTATCTAATTTAAACATAGGAAAAACTACTTTTCACTGAATCTACTAATATTAGTGTTCTTCATAGATTATCCCTAATATGATGGAGAAAGTAACAGAAGAGATGCATCACCTAAAGTTGAGAAAGATGTAACAAATCTGCACAGAAACACCTGACCATTTCTTAATCTGGGAAGTCACCACAGATCGGAAGGTTGCCTCAGGGATCGCCGACGATGACTTTTCCCTGGCGATGAAGATCGTAAAGCAAGGCCACAGCAGCTGAATCGAGTGAACTCTTCTTGTCTGCTTTAGCATCTCCTTCACATTCAATGCTACCTGAGTTGGGTATGTGCAAGATCACATTTGACCGGAAACTATTATATACCTTTCTTTTTTCAGAACCTTCATCAAATTCAATTGGTGTCCTGCAGGAACAGTGACTTGTTTAGAGTTAGATTCAGAAAGGGTCTTCCTTTGTTGGCTATAATTAGAATGAATGTACGAAGATGTGATAGGAGGAAAAGAATGAGAATAATCAAAGAAAGCAACCATTCAAACTTGATTAAGTAAACCTTGATCTATGTTCTGATGATTTGAACGTTGGCATTGGCCAATCAAGGCTCTTACATAGCTTAAAGAGAGAGTTTCGAGGTCCTCCTTTTTTCATGTTAATTGCTACAGCTGCACACAACAATCAAACATAAACTAATTTTTCACTTTTGTCAACTACAGGTTGAATGTAAGCATATAATTCATTTTGGTTCTTGGCTGACAGATGAATTTATGTAAATTCCCGCTGCTAGTTCAAAAAATTGAAAACATGGTTCGCACCTGGGAGACTACAAGATGATTCTCCATCGCAAGAAACCACAGTTGGCTGTGCAGGCAGTTGGGTTTCGGTCATTTTATGGTTCTCCTGGCCATTAAGCTCTAAAGAGACACCATTAGTTTTTTGGCAGGAGATATCATTCTTCGTATCTTGGCAAAGCAAATCGTCAACATCTTCGTAAATCTTTCTCTTCTTGGAACCATAAGAGAATGAAATTCCCCTCTTCTGTTATGTGCCATCATGAAGGAATTAGCTTCGTATAGCCAAAAATAAGCACGGATTCTTCACATATCTTTCATTTTTGCAGGCCAATTATGAAATCCATAGCTATTTGTCATCAGCGTTGTGTAAACTCTTGTCACGATGATACTTTTTTTTAAGAAACATTTCTCTGCAAAGGGATTGAAAGTTTTTTTTTTTTTTTTAAACCAAAATCCTCATATCAAATTTCACCATGCTATACCTCTGACAATTACTTGATCTCCTAAGATTAATATGAGAAAAATTTAGGCCAACCAACAAGTTAACCAAGCAAATTATTAACGTCAATATTAGAATATCAAAGACAATTTACTGAATTAAGCACCAGAACCCAGTTCTATGACTAATTTGGATCAAGCATGTAAACAGTAGCGAGTTTCAGAGAAAAACCTTAAGTTCATCCAAGAGATGTGAAGCTGCTTGTCCTTTGGCAACTTTTCTGCTACGCTCATATCCCTCCCCGATCAAGAGGATATCATTTAGCTGTAACCTAAGCTCAGCACGCACGAATTCTCCCTTTCTTGTGCATTTTTCATTCACAAAATACCCGAGAGAGTCACATAACTGGTGCAACTTGCGCAGAGGTGGCAGTTCAAGTTTATCAGGGGTCTCAATGGGTGACAAAAGTGGTTTATATATTCTCCACACTTCGTCAAGATTGAGCTTACTATCAATCAATATTGCCCCTGCAATACTTTCGACCAAATCTCCAAGAACCTGCACCAGTAAATTGAATGGTTACTAAAATTTTAAACACAATAGTCGGGAAATAAAGTCTTCATCAATCAGAAAATAAGAGGCAAATTAAGTGATCCAAATGACATCAGATGTGTAAGATAATCCAATATCAATCAACAAGCAAACATGATATAAAAATGTCAAGAAAAGTAAAAATAATTTGGGTTGGAATCGGTTTGCTTCGATTCGCTTTCAATTTTTTGAAACCGAAACTGAACCGATTAGCCTTCAAAACTGGACCCGACCCGACCCGAACTGATTTTTATGATTTTGCTCGGTTCAGTTTGATTTCAGTTCTTGATGTTTTTGGGTTTAAACTTGTTTTTGGTTCGGTTTTATCCTGTTTAAACTAGGTTTTGATCGATTTAGTTCGGTAATTTGTAGTTTTTAATATATCAACTAAATTTAGTTGTGTTTGATTTTTGAAAGAACCAAGAGCCGCAACAAAAGTTATGGGTTCGGTTCCAAATTCGGTCTTCAAAAAATTCAAACTGGAGGGAATTGAACAAATATTTGGTTCGGTTTCCAAGTTCGGACCGAATCAATTCTCACCCCTAAGCATCGCACATTCTTTCTGATTCATCAAATCAAACATTTACCTTAGGGACCTTGGTTCCATGGAGAGTTCTCGCACCACCATGAGATTCAGGTAAATGTGTAACATATTCTGTTATTTGGCTTAGGAGCAACGAGGAGCAATGTTGAAGATGAGGGTGAAATTTATGTCTCACAGCCACTTGAGCAAAATTTTCATTACTGACAGAAGCTGAGCGCAAGTCTGTCATTTCACCAGGGTCAATTTCGCTATGGTTATGAAAAAGATGCCTAGTAATAAGCAGGTCCAACACTGAATCACCAAGAAACTCGAGCCTCTGTCGAAATTCAAAATTAGTTCAGAAAGAACAAATAACAGTTCTGATAGACACTCTCAACTCACAATCATGCCATGTTTCTCTATTATGCATTGATATCAATCGACAAAACTTTCCTTTTTCTTTCCTTTTTCTGTTTTCAAGCTACCAGCTGTACCACTACAAACGTCAGACCAAGACAAAGTTTAAGCAAGTGTGCATGAGAGTTGACTCATGTTATTAGGCACATAGAAATTTTCAAATAAAATAAATATTTCCCATTTTATTTCTCACTAAAAGGGGGAAAACAAAAATCAATCATGTAGACATAAGTGGACAACTCATTACCTGGTAACAGTAACCAAGGCTTTGCTCTTCTTCAGTCCCATGAGTTATGGCCTCGAGCAAAAGCCCTTTGGTAACAAACTGGTATCCAATCTTTGATTCTAAGGTTGCAATATCATCCATTTTTGGAATGTATGACCTCAGGGTAGCAGTTGCAATAGCATCAAATAATAATGGGGGATCAAGTTCAGCATCTATACCAAACCACTTCATCACATGTAATGCAGCAACCAGCCCCCCATCAATATAATAAGCCCCAATGAGAGATTCAACACAATCAGCTATAGTTTTTGAAATCATCCATCTGTGACCCTTGTCACAGCATATTCCCAAGACAAGTTTTGGGTCTTCAACTTGGAATTTGGAGTCTAAAGGCACTTCTAAAGTATCAACTTCACATTTACAAGGAACGTGACGAGTACGACGCTGTCCGGGTGCACACCAGCGACGTGGATCAAATGGAGTATCACGTATATATCCCTGGCAAGAAAAGATGCTATACATTGATGTTCATAAACTCATTATCAACTACATAATTATGTCAAATCATCTAATATACTAAAGGGTTGGTGAGATAATAAAAATTAGTATGCTGGTAGGCAACCTAAGATTTGTTAAATCCTTTTTTCTAGAAAAAATAAAAATAGTAATCAAGAGAGCTAAATAATATCAATAAAACTGATTACGCAAGCATGCTAAAGCTTATACATATTACCTGTAGTAATATCATTACATTTAGCTTCCAAAATAATAGTTTTCTCTATGAGAAACTTATCATGGAAACATTTATTATTAGCCGCAACTCTTAAGACTAATACTGAGAGAATATCAAGAATTGTACAACATTATAGGTCCATATATAATTGTATCCAAAACCTTAAACACGTGCTACTTCATGGAAATCTTTGCCGTTGAAGAGAATATGATATCTTCTTGTCCATATCACTAGAGTATAACAGAGCAGAGATGCACAATTGTGGAAAAAAAACAAACAACAGGCAAAAAAACAGAAAATACCAATTCAGTTTTGCAGTGTATAATGCTTTTAGAACCTTAATTTGATTACAAATGAATATAATTGTGTAACGGATCCAAGGCAGTTTATTTCTTTCTCCAAGGCCATCAACCAAAGTGAAATTCCTTAGAATAAGTAGCTAGCTTTGCCAACCTAAAGATTACCGACAATGTCAGTTCAACAATTCAAAATCATTCTCTCAACCTTCAGTACTTGAAGGAATCTTCAGCTCTCATTCTCTTGTGAAGGGTAGACAAATTTGTGTTGATATAATTTTTTGATTTTTTTTAAGTCCAACATCATACATATGAAAAATAACAGTGATAAAACAAAGAAATTCTAAACCATAGTATAGCGAACACCTGCAAATTACGTCTTGTTCCCAATTTATGTAAATTTGCATTGCAGACAACCAATTGCCGCAGGCCAGATAACTGTCCCTCATGTTTGTTAAAATGTTTGAGATAGAGATGGCAGCTAACAGCATACTTCAAAACAGAGTCACCGAGCAATTCCAAACGCTCCATAGAGAAACTTTCACAACATCTTAGTGTTGTAAGTGCTTCTAAAATCTAACGACCAAGAGTTTATCAGTACAATACCAATGGAAAAAAAAAATAGTATTTATAAGAATGAATGCCTAAAAGAAAATTGACAAATAATTTGATAAATAACCAAATTTAAGGGCACACCAAATGGCTTGATATTTTAAAGCTACTTGCATGACCACCAATCTCCTTCCTCAGCTGGCTAGATAACATCAGGGACTCTAAACGATGCATCAAAGATGGAAGTAAATATGATGACTTTAAAATTTCTCTTGGAATATCAATCCTGAACAAAAGCTCTGGTGGCATGTTCACATGCGTCTGTGGCTTTCTGGGAACCATGCCAGATTTCAATGTATCGTCACCTGCACAACAACGATGAGTTAAATGTCCTTGATGGTAAGGAAAAGAGAAATAATTGTAAGAACTAAGACATGAAGGTCGAGATGATTATACAACCTTCCTATGGAGCTCCTTTAATCTAAGAAAGACATGAATGTGAGAACACTACAGAAAAACTTCTGATGGCACCTCTAGTTTAAATTGCAGTCCTAAGAAACATGGATAGAAACACAGATCTCACACTAGCTAATTTCAAAAAAGAAAAAAAAAAAGGTAAGACCTGTCATGGACATATTTAAGAAACTCATGGAATTCAACTGATATCGACACGCCAACAGGATACAGACAAATCGAGGACATGAGAAAGATTCTTCTTTTCCCTTACTATTTTGTTGTTTTTTCAGTCAAAATCTGTGTCCCTCTTAAAATTACCCTAATTTCAAACTTTTGAGTTCCCCATCTGTCTCAAACTGTTTCAACGTCGTGCTAATGCTGTCATGTGGCATTTATAGGTCTGTCAACGACACATGGAAGGGTGGCAAACAAAGCTCTTATGCAATGGCCCCATCGTTATAAAATTATAATGTAGAAATGAACAAACCTATATCATTGAAGTTGACAAGAAGATTATGCGGATTATGGCTTTGCTTTAACCGCAGCAGTGGCTGTTTCGGATATTTCAATACAATTCCATACCTATTCGGAGCAAATAATATCATTAGAAGCTTCAAAATGAAAACAAAAAGGAGAAATTAAAAAAAAAGGTAAAAGTACCCGATAGCAAATCACCTACTTTTTGTTGAAGTAATCAGAAAAGGTAGTGTATTCAGATGGTGTACCATCTAGCTTTCCATCAAAAGTGCTCTCCGCAGATGTGCCTCTTACAGCTTCCACAATTGAATATATCCTTCCAGTGTGAATAGCCAATACTACAATATCTTTCAGGCCTTCTATAGCAACATTACAATTAGCAAAAGATATTACACTGGATACACTGCAATCTTTCTCTTTCAAGTTTGAATTTTCCACTTTCCCACCACAGAAATTATCAGCTCCTAATGAAGAGTTTTCCATAAAAAAATCTATTATAGAAGCACAAGAACTGATACCAGTCCAATCTATTTCCCATGAATCCACATTTGCCACATTCAGTCTTTGCAGCGGTAAAAGGAAATATGAATTATATGGTTTCCAAAGAGATGGTGCTTCTTTCTGAAGTAAAAATTCTCTTTGCGTCCCAGCTGTTTTTGATCCAGCAAACAATCTTCCAAACATTCCAGTAAAAAAAATTTCTTGAAAGGCCTTTGATTTAATTATCTGCAAAGATAATATGTTAACAAAAAAAAAACAATTACTGGGAGAATTTCCCAGAAAGAAGAAAAGGTTCTTCGAAGCGTAATTCTTACCTGCTCTGCACTCATATGAAATTCTCCACATGATAAAACAGAAGCCTTGACTATTTTTGAGACCAAGTAAAGTTCCAGTTCGATATTTCCCACATCATCATCGAGCTTTGATTGCAGGAGAAGTACAAACCCAGGATAAAACTCGCCAACAACATTACAGGAGAATGAAAATTTGTAGGCATAAAAACCAGCACCATCAAGATTTTCTCCCCACGATCCGGACAATGCATGAATTTGAGTTGTTCCATGCAGTTCCTTTCTTTTTTTAGTACCTTGAAACATCACAATGACATTATAAAAGATATGAAAATAAGAAAATGTCTGCTTATATCAATGCTACCGCACATAAAAGATCATAATCTATAAACACATATGATGAAGAAACACATAAACCAAACAGTTAGATTATCTATTAGATGCAAACAAGAAAATGATCAGAAATCCATCAAAGGTTCAGCCATTTCTGCAACCCCGCAATTTTCTTCCTGAAGGGAATAGCCACAGTACTGCACCAAAAGTTTTGTTACGGTGCAGCAAAGTATTTCTACAATTCTAAATTTGCTTGTATAATTGGAAAATTTCAATTTAGAAGGCTAATTAGTTGGCGCTGTAAAGGGATGAAAATCTTTTCAAGTCGTAAGACTTTAACTGAAGGGAGATTGAATGATTAGAATTCTCATTATGCCCGAACAAGTTAAATGAGATCTTGAAAATCTTTCCTTCTTTCTATCTACATACATTGAGGTTTTCCACACATACATTTGTTTTACACACTTCCTTACTAACTCATACATACCTGCACCACTCAGTTTAGTAGTTTTTTCAATTACATCAAACTTTGAAGAGTCTCCCGTGCAGGGGAGGAAATGATCATCCAGCCCACCCACTTCGTGCAGTCTCTTACATGCCTCCAAGCACACAAGCTGCTTAGACAAATGAGAACTCCTACAAGACGGACCAACTATAGTCTGAAAAGGTGCATTTGGAGGCAGGGTCAGTTTACACTTATAAGATCCACCAACATCCGAAATCTGAAAGATTGGCTTCGGTGTGAAATACCTATAGCATAAATAAATATATTAAAGTAATACTTGCTTTGAAAAAATTCTATAAAAACAAAGAATTTTCTTACTTATCACCAGGGAGCTTTTCACAATATAGATGTATAAGACTGACACTAGAATCTGCAGTAACTGCTGCTCCAGTTGCTTCCACAACATACACATTTTTCACGACAGGAGAACATGGTTTCAAATTCCATGTGTCCTGATCCCTACTCATAGCTGCATCCATCATAGAGTGCTCACTTTTAATAAGATCAAATAGTTGATCTCTATGTTTCATATTTCCTCTGCATATATTGTTCAACTAGAATATTAACATTCACTTGCAAAGTTAACCTAGAATATTAACATTCATTTACAAAGTTTAAGCGTCCCAAGTCATCTTCAACAGTATACAAAGCCTAATATAAAAGAGAAAAAACATACAAAGAATATCTGTCTGAAAAATAGAAACTTTCACCTCTCCAACATAAGGACATATTGAGAGTTAACTTGTCGAGCCCGTCCTCGAGATTGCACATAACTACGAACCGTCTTAGGCAGGTCGAATCGAACAACACAGGAACATTGTGGTATGTGGATTCCCTCCTCAACAACATCAGTAGCAAATAATAGATTAACCTGCATGAAATTTTTTTCGTAAATAACTAATATATTTTTGGCCAAACATCACTAGAACTTGATTGTTATCAGTCACAGTTCATCCACCTTCCCATAACAAAATGATTCCAATGTCTCCTTCTGCATTTTTGAAGGAAGTGCGCCAGTTGATGCATTACATCCAGTCAAATAAGAACTTGTAAAATGTGATAAATCAGTAACTTTCGTTACAAATTGTTTGATAACTCTAGCTGCAACAATTCTTTCGACAAAAATAAGGCACAGCACTTGCCTACCCTCTCTGCAATCAAACTATCAAGTCAATAAACGTCAAAAAGAAAACATTCTTTTTTATAAATAAAAAACTACTGCTGAAAATTGAACAAAAAGCAATAACTTGAGAAGATTTCTAACCCAAAGGATTTGAAAAGTTGCAAAAGCGCAAATAGTTTTGGAGATATGTATCTTGAATCCACTGAATAGTCATTCCTAAAAGAGAATACACTTTCTTTCCCTGAGATAAAGCAAATGTTTAGCTACAAAAAACATCATTTAGAACACATTGCAGTATTCATGAGCATATTGAGAAAATGAAAGTAATCAGAATATGATCACTAGTAAAATTAAGCATAAAAATAAATTTTATGCTTAATTTTTATGCAAGATGGGAACATGAAGCATACAAATTCTGTTGTTTCCAACTCTTACAACCATCAGACAGATAGGTTGTGGCTTTTTACTACTGAAAAGAAGTTTAAACTAACATTTTGAGAAACTGAACAAAATATAAGAAGAAAAGAAGTACAAACTCCATCCCAATTGCCTCGCAGTTAGAAATAAGCAAAAAGAACAGATAACTTCAAAAAGCGTTTCACACTATAAGCCCGTCTATCTATGGAAAGACTATCATATCCCACAATTTGTTACAATAAGATACTTCTATAGAATAGTTTTTGATTTCTTTCAAACCAAACCAAATAGCCCAAATTTAGCTACTTTTCCATTCCCGCACAAGAATTGTTATTACTAACTCTACCACGTGGAAGAAGAATGGGGCTAAAAAAAAGAATCTGCCACAGAAAGAATCTAAGTTCTACCAAATTCAAAAACAACCGAAGTCAAGCATTCACGATAAAAGCAACAAAGAAAAAATATAGATGATCATCTAAGATTCCATCTCATGCAAAAACGATAGCAAGTAGGTGATACAACTAAAGTTGGGTTTGGGCATCTTCTTTGAATAAGGTCACAAACCTTAGTCTTAAAAAGAGTCGCAAAGCACATGAACACCTCAACTTTAGCTGGAATTAGAAGCTCCCAACTCAGTTCATGAAAATAACCATTAAAGAAGAGAGTCTATGCTGAGTGGTCAAAAAGGATTATGCTACCATTTTCGAGGACATACCCTCGAATAATAGCACTTTGTGGGATAATATTACTGGTATTGTAAAGTGTCCACTTAAATCCAAACATTTAAGAATTAACATATTGTTCTGATCATTTCCAATCAAATGAAAATAATAATAATTTAAATATTTTATTGTTTTTTATTTTTGTGGTGAGGTGAGCAAACTTTTCCTATTAAAACAACAATTACAAACTCAGAAAATACAAGCCTAACCAAATTTGAAGTTTTACGCTTCTAAATTTGAAAGTTCTGCTCCTAAAAACTTATCATCTAGTAACACTTCTTTTGCACAGCAACAGCCCCCTTTCCACCTCCCTTTCCCGTCTATAAATATTCTCCCTCCTCCGACAATATAACTTCTACAAAATTACTTCCCACTAAAGCAAAACATAACTAACTTTGTCAACTCATCAAACAATGCTAAAAATTCCTTCTTATCTACAATTAATGGCATCCTTATATAAGTTTTACCGAATAAATTCTTATTTGCCTCCATAGCAGTTGCATCAAATTTTGTGGAGAGAATTTCTTATACTCGCTCTGATGCATCTATCCTAATTCAATATAATTCATTTGTTTAAAAAAAAATACAAAAGAATCAGCAAGATATTGACTCCAGAAAAATATTTTTCATCGGTAAAAAAATGCATATCCAACAAGTACAACTAAATGTCTAGAAAACAATGTTCAACATCCAGGGTACTATATAACGTAAAACAACTAACTAATTTTCCACTTCAAAAGAGTGTTAACGGAAGTACAACAAAAAAAAAAAACAACCATCAGAATCTAAAACTTAAATAAACTAATCAAGGACATTATATCCTCGACTGAATTATCAACATCCATTTCTAACCACATAAAATTACTTCAGGGCATGATAGGGAAAAGTAGACTAAGGGGGAAGATTTGCAGATAAATATAACAAAAATCTGTAAATACCAAGAGCATAAGATTCCCCAATTATACTTGACAATTCCTCGAGATAATCTTTATACAATGCCAAACTTAGACAATAAATTTCACATTCCTCTACAGCAGTATGAGTATGCTCCAGACACATTTGAACAGCCTACGAAAAGAAATATAATATAATTGAGAATTAGAATGGGGTATTATCAAAAGTAGACACTACAATCCTACATAAATATTTGCACATCAAATTTAATTAAATTAATACATCAGATAATAGAGAAAAAGATGTCATTGTCAATATTGTTAAGAAAATCAATGCCTTGTTCATATGCCAATGGATTAAGCCAAGAATATTCAAATACTGTGGTAGTTTTTAAAGGATATAATATATCTCATTCCAAAATCCCGATGATCTAAGGAAGTACACATCGCACTTCACAGGAAAAATATCATAACATAAATGTTTGATAAATAATAGAAGAGCCTAGGCTAAGTTCACAAACAAATATGTTGTTTAAAAAAAAACATGGTTACCAAAATCAAATTCATAAGCCTTCTTTTTGTAGTCAGGTACCTTGTCAACAGCTTAACAATGTCGTTAATTGACAAGATGTTTAATTGGGCCATGGTTAAATTCACACCTCTATTCTTTTAAAAGATGCTTAGGGATTGGAAACCGTATTTTGCCATAGAATTAGAATGATTTTATTTTCCTTTTTCGTTCTAAATCAGGTCCCTAATACAGAGACGAATTATTGCTAAGATTCTACCTGTTTTCATAATATAAAGGCTAGGATTGCAGTATAAATGTTGCTGTCATGATTACAATTTTATTCAGTTGGATAACATCATCTGTTTCAATTAATTCTAAATCAACCTAACCCTCATTTCCATGACAAAGAGAACTTCATTTCAATCATCTAAACTTTTCTAAACAAAATAGATAAGTACTCTTATCTGAGTATTTAATCAGCCGATTGACAAGCCGCAGTCAAAAAGATATGCTCATCTAAGCAATCACATTTTTCTTCACAAATATGATGGAAAGACTGTATATACCTCATACGCACACACGACTCCTAGTTCATGAAGACAATACAATATTGTAGAATGATCATTAGAAAGCCGCTTTCTCAATGTCTTAAACTTATCATCCAAGTCCTTGTAACGACTTCGAACTACATCGTGCAACATTGATAGCGAAGCATCATTCTGACCACATGGTTTTAAAAAGTAATATTCATCAGTTCAACGCACAAAAGGACTTATTTACGGGAGAAAATTATTGATGAAACATTACTAATATATAGGAAAGGAAACAAGCAAAATAACAATGCTGGAACACCTTGAACCATAAGGCTTCAATGCTAGCTTTCAGATCCAAACTTCTGGACTCTGCTTGTTCATAAAAGATATAAGTTTCTCTTGCAGAGGGAACATAAACTTCCAGCTCTTTCTTATCTTCGACTGTATAAATCTACAGCAGCATATAGAAGCCTAAAAACACTTGCACATAAAATTATGGTTTTATCCACATATACATTACTAATGGAATGGTGAACTACCTGTGAATCCAAGATACTTTCAAGATCTGATATTTGATTCTCACAATCCATAGAAGAGGAGACACCTAAAATACATTCAATTATGTAATGAATCAAGTCTCTTTTCATTGATAATGAGTATATTGAATTGAAAGAAACATAAATAAGTGGGAGTTAATAGAACTAATCCACAACACTTCAAATGTATTTTCTTTTTTTTTTGAAGAGGGAAATATTCTAATCCTCTCTCTTGTATACTTCACACTTAATTTGATTTTTATAGGATATTTTGATGGATGGCGAACTCAAAACAAACAATCACAAATCTAACAACAATGCTAGGACTTGGAAATTCGCGTAAAACAAACCATGAATTTGGAAATCCACAGATATGGAACCCAAATTTTAATCTCTCTAAAAGAAAGCAAAAAATCAATAATATTCTCTCCTAACACTCATTTTTCCACATATTTATTATCCTCATCGTGCTGTAACAAAAACTAGTAGATAACTTTCAATTTAAATCCTAAATAGCCACCTAACACAAACATTAAAAAAGTGTCATGTGGCAATTATAGATGGCCCTTACAAGGCAATTTCAACTATCTAACACAATACCTTATAAATCCACCTCATTGGTAGCTTATCAATATCCCCAAGCTGAAAAACACTTTGCCTCAAAAAACACTTTGCCTCAAGTAAATCCTTACTTCAACCTGAATCTTGAGGGCAATCATGTTATTGGAACAAATTGCAGCCAATTCAATGCACTGCCTTCAAGACTACTTACAACTAACAACTGAATAACTACCTCTCATAAATAAATTCATTTAACCTCAAAACTTACTTTCCTTTATTAACCTTTCAACAAATATAAATGGCAATGGTGACCTATCATTACTCCCCCTACAAAAAGATATCTTGTCCTCGAGGTGGAAAGAAATAAAAATTAAACTTTCTTTTTACATCTTCATTACATGTCACAACATCTTGATTTGAAAATTGGTTATCCTCTAGTAAAAGTTCCACAATACTTGATGAACTAATTCTGAAAACATCCATACCTAGTTTAAGGTGTTTTTCTTCTTTTACTGAGACCCATATCAAAACGGTCCCATCCTTAGAAAGCTGGCAAAGATAAAATTTGAATTTCACCCTTCTTCCGTACTTGAGAAAATAAGCTCCTTTATGGCATAGTAATGGCATCAACAGTGCCATCTACAACTGACGAAAATAGGAGATTAAATGGTTGGTAATTGGATTGCCCCTCACTGTCCAATTAATTTCCATGCGCTGAGCCAACCCAGTGGGTTTGGGTTCCATCAACCCAAACCCCATCATTATCACTTAACCTAGTCAACTTCATTTTCATTAGGATTTCCAGATGTCTATCTTTTGAGTTGTCCTTTTCTTCTTTCTTTAATTTATGTCATCCCCTCCAGTGACCCTCAAGAGAGAACAATTGGCTGCCGTCAAACAATCAAAATGGGTCAGAAAAAGCACCCTTCGTTAACTTTCCAACAAATGTAAATCGTAATGAATCTTTATATGTTTCTCTTCTCCATTCTTCATTGCCATCATTCATTGAGTGTCCTCCACAAATTGAAGGATTTCTCTCAGATTTAGCCCCAAGTTCCATCAAATTCTCCAAACCTGGAAGTCGCAATAACTCCTGGTTCCAAGCATCAAGTTCTTTATCCAGAATATTCATTCTCTCATCATCATACTTTTGTACAATCAAGATCTGCGCTTTGATACCATTGATGTGTAGCTAACTCAAAACAAATAACCACAAGTCTAACAATAATGCTACGGCTAGGAAATTAACTTAAAACTAACCACGAATCTGGCAATATATTCCAGGCATTGGAACAAATTCAATGCACTGCCTTCATAACCGATAATCATTGCAATAAAATTAAAATTAAGGTTATAAATATGTGAATTTCTAGATTCGTGGTTAGTTTTGAGATATTTTCCAAGTCCAGAACTAGTGGTTGTTCGTTTTGAGTTCACTATGCATAATATTTCACACAATTTACTTGTTAAATCATCCACACACTTAAAAGTTATAAAAAGACAACTATTTGAGTAAAACTTGTCTAAAACTACACTATACCAAAGAAAATGATAACAAGCATGAAATAAATCGAGGTAAATTAACCAAGAAAATACATCATTACTCTAAACAAAATAAATATACAGAGTTTGAGTAAGACCTAGCTTCATACTTGGACTCATGAGTCCAATCACCACACATAAAGAAAAGAACACTCTAACAATGTTCCTTAAGTGGCAAAATATTCATTTAACAGCTTTAGGTACTATATCTATTAAAAGGAAACAAATTTAAAAGAGATAAACTTGACAAATCAATCTTCTACCTTTCGTGCATCAGCAATTTGAACCATGTTATCAATTTATTCGTCAAATCTAGTACGTGTATACTACGTTTCCAATTCATCACGTGTTTTAACTTAATTTCTAACTTTTCTGGTGATTTCTAACTTTATTTTTAACTTCTGTCGATCACTCGTTCAAGTTAAGAAGATCGATAGAGTTTGAAATTAGAAATTGACAGAGAGGTTACAAATAAGGTTAGAAAACCTGATTGGAAAACATGAAATACACATATTGAACTTAACAAATAAATTGATAAAAATATTCAAATTCTTAAAAGGTGGAGGTTCAATTTGTTAAAAAGAAATAATATAAAGTCTTATATGTAAATGACCTCAACCTTTAAAGTATAAATTGTATTTTACTCGAAATAAAAATAATTAATCTTAAAGAAATAATCAATGTAGGAAATTAAAATTATAGTAAATTATATTACAAATGTGAATCCACGGGCGAAAAATAATATCATAAAATCATGGGACTTGAATACAAGATACTTGGAGAAATTCAAGAAATACTAAATCAAATTGAAAAAATTGCATAGTTTGTATTTAAGTAGTTACAACACTAGAGTAAATTAAATTCAACATAAAAAAAACTACAATTACAATTAATCAAATTAAACAAATATAAAAAAAATTGCGATAATTATATACTACTAAAAATTTCATAACATTTTTGAAATTCAATAAATAAAAAATACTAAATGAGAATAAAATTGGATAAACAAAATGAAAAGTTAGAGATAAACAAAATTGATAAACAATCAATTTTAACCATATACTATATCCATAATTTCAAGTAGTCCCCTATACTAAAAAAATCGACAAACCAAATCTTGTACTATGATTCCGTTATCGACCGTGACTTTTTTAATTTTTCTGTCAACACTCACGTTAAGTGCTTACAAAAAAAAAAAATTGTCATTTGTTTTAATTTTATCAATTAATTTTAAAAAAAACATATCAAATGATATTCAATTTATTTGAAATTTTTAACACATATTCACCACATCAATAATCTTTAAATTTTCGTGATTTTATAACAATTGTACGATTTATTATAATTATTTTATAAAATATTTAAGTAAAAATTACGATAAATCATACAACTGTTAAAAAATCACGAAAATAAATAAATCATCTTCTCATGATGCTGTAAACATGTGGTAAAAATTTCGAGTAAATTGAATAACGTCTGATATTTTTTTAAAATTAATTTGTAAAGTGAAAAAGAAACTGAGATTAATTTTTAAAAAATACCAAAACATATCCAATTTACTTTAACTTTTTACCACATCATAATAAAATAACCTGTAAATTTTTGTAATTTTTTATCACTTATATGATTTATCATAATTTTATTTACTTATTTTATAAAACAATTAGTATAAATCGTACAATTGTTATAAAATTACAAAAATTTACAGACTATTTTTCCATGATGTGATGTATAGGTGCTAAAAATTTCAAGTAAATTAGATATCGTTTAATATTTTTTTTAAAAATTAATTGATAAAATGAAAAAGAAAAAAAATTGAAGCACTTAATGTGGGTGTTGACGGAAAGATTAAAAAAGTCAAGACCGATAATAAAATCATAATACAAGGTTCAATTTGTCTATTTTCTTAATAGAAGAAGCTACCTGAAATTACAGTTACAATACATGATTAATACTTGAGTAAAATTAATACTTTACCAGAGACAAAATAATAGATGAGCTAACTACCTCAGGAAGAAGCTTTATAATCAAAACTTCTACAAAAAAACTATCAAAGAATTTGTCAACTGGCACAAAATCTTTCAAAATAATAATAGAAAAATATAAATGGTAAAAACTCAATAAATTATTTAAGTACTTTCAGTCTTTAAAACACATACTTTTTAATAAATAATCAACAGCAATAATAAAAATAATCAATTAGAGTTACAACAAATGGAACGAAAGGGTGGAGTATTTTTTTATCAAAAGCTTTCGATGTTTGATTGATACAAGGTTAGCTTTTCCAATACTCTTAGCCTCTTAGGTGGTAAGGGAAAGAAAGAATTATTGTTTTGGTAGTGGCGTAGCCTTTTCTCGCAAGCTTGCTTCTTAATATCAATATATTTATACTTAGCCAAAAAACACATATACACACAATCAACAAAACTAACTATTTCACTCGTGCCTCTTCAATTCCCTTGACCAAATCAAACCAGCCAATTCATTTTTATACCGTGTATGCCTAGAAACAGGTGATTCTATCTTCCTGGGATTCATAAATCCACAAACCAAAATAACTAATATGCATGTGTATAATATATCTTTAACCACATTGATAGTGGCATTTATACACCCAACGTGTAGGAAATTCATTGAGAAGCTCACACTTGTCAAAAATGCATTTGCGTAAGAGCTTCCTTTGGCTGAACTACTGTGCTACAAATAACTAAGAGATTGAATGTGTCAACCTAAAAACACCATGAGATAAAGATGAAACCGTGATACTCCTCCATGAGTGACAATGACAATACTAGTATATAATCCACAAAGAGTCACAATCTTACCCTTCCTTACAACAGGAGATGCAGTCATTCCAAATATCTTTGGTTTGTCCTTGGATTTGTAATAAAATTCCTTCACAAAAGAAGACAACAATTCTAACCAAATTCTTTTTAGCAAAAATAAAAATAGTCATAAAGATGAAAAGGATGAGGAATAAAGAACAAGGAGAATCGTTAAAAAGATGATAAATTCTAGAAACGAAGATATTAACCTTCATGATTTTTGTATAAGGATGATTACCAGTGGCGCGATGGCATTCGTCAATAATCATCAAGCATACTTTCTCTAAGCTCAAAAATGCCTTTCTTAATGCATCTAAAAGAATTTGGGGAGTCATAACCAGCACCTACAATTTTTTTTAGTAGCAAATCAATATTTAAAAAAAATTACTTTAGTCGGAGCATGCCTATCATTCATACCACAAATATAGAGTTCTAATATGAAGTAGAATCGCACCAATATTTCAAAAGTAGCATGACATACGTAATTAGGAAGACCTTTCCTTAGAAGAAAACAAATTCAAGTTTCATAATGGTGATTATTTCACAACTTATAAGTTCATACACAAATTTCTTATTACCAAGAAATAAATGACAGTTTCAAGACCAACGATCATGATTAAAACCAGAGGGCAATGTAGTTCGGCTGTTTGATATTCAATCATGTAGTTGCAAATATGAAGTTTCTCCCTTAAAAATCATGCCATACTCAGCCACAAAATCCCACTCTAAAACAAGAAAGTGAAGGCAATAAGATAATTCAAGATGGTGAAAAGCGAACCAAGTACTTAAAACTAAGGCAGAAATGAATAAAATACTTTTAATGTTGAAAGAAGAGAATAACTTTGTAGAGTTTCTAACCTCAACAACAGAGTTTCAATTCAAAAGTAAATTACACATGATATTCAAACACCAAACACCACCAGAACCGATTACAACCAAAAGAAAACACTAAGAACAGTACATAAACAACATAAAACACGCCACAAACCCAGACTCCACAGGTTTGGAATTTTCTACTTCTCTCTTTAAGTTTTTTCTCAGTTTCAACATAGCCTTCTCCCTCTTCTCTCCTCAACCAAATACCTTCACCCACTTGTTAAGCGTCCAAATCAGCAACTTCCTTTACGTGCAACCACTTCATAATCCTTCCGCCTCATCCAACAAATAATTAGTAAATTTCCCCCAATTTCCTCCTACAGTAAACATTGCCAAACCTCCCTTTTTCCCTTCTTGCAAGACCACATGCATCACTACTTTCCACCTCAATAAGGACCTTGTCCCCAAGGCCAATGGAGGGAATCATTACTGCATATCCTTGCACAATTCCCAAGTTGCTTCGTCTTTGGTAGAACCGGCCCATTGAATTAGAACGTCCTCTCCGCGTTGTCTCATTTTTTGTTCCAACACCTTCTCTAGAAATTGACAACTCCCATTGGGATTCAATCCATCCCAAACAATTGGAATAAATGAGGGAATAAGTTTACCGACCACCATCTTCTACTTGGTGACATGAAAAACTAGATGGGCTTTGAAACCGTTTGGTAGCCTGAGTCGATAGGTTACTTCAAAGGATCCAAAATATATCTGCGACCGCTTAAAATTTCCCTTATTATGAACTAAAACTTGGCGATATGGACTAAGTTTTAACTAGACTATTCCCCAATTTTAAATTCCTTGTCCACTAGAGAAGCATTGGCATATCTTTTTATCTTTTCTTATGCTCGTTCGAGATTTTGTCGAAGAATTTTTAATTACATTTCTCTCTCCCAGATCTGTTGATCCATGCAACCAACTAACGTTTTACCATCACAATAATGTAACAAAGTTAGCAAATCCTGACTGTATAGGACACAAAAGGGGGTTGTGTTGAATACTCCTTGGAAATTGGCATCTTACCAATAACCTGCCTAACTAAGCCATTTACTCCAACAACATAGTTGATCGAAGTGGAACACAGAAGATAGGCTTCTAGGCGACAGTTATGAACTTTTGTTTGCTCAACAATTTGGGAGTGATAAGCGGAGCTCATTTTTAACTTTGTTTATTGCAACCTTAATAGTTCTCGACGAAATAAACTGGTAAACACTATCTCTATCACTGACTATGCTTTTCAGAATACTGCGGAGTCCTGTGATGTCTTAACAAACAAATTCCAGTAATTTGCTAAAAAATGATGTTTCAAAGTCACAAAGTGTGCAAACTTAGTAAATTGATTCATAACTACTAATATGACATCTTAATCCACAACTTTGGAACCCTTAAGTGAAATCCATCAAGACATCCTCCTCCGCCTTATCCAAAATTGGTAACCCGCCTGAGCTAGCTAATTTTGTTTTGTTGCACTGACAAATCTCACAATTTTCTAGCACTCATTTAACATCTTTGCTAATCCCTTTCAACACACGTTTGCACTCAATCTTTTGAAAAAAAAACACCAAGTACAGAGTGCCCACCCAAAGGAGTGGAGTGAAACTTCTCCAATAATTTCTTCTTAAGCGAAGATTTGGGTGGAATTAAGATTCTATCCATGAATAACAACACCCCATTAGAAATAGCATGCCTCGTATCATGGTTGGTGTTTTGCAATATCTTTTCCCAAATTTTACAAAGTTCAAGATGGTCAGAAATTTCCCTAGCCAATGTCTCTATATCTAAGAAATGAGGACCAGAAACAATAAGAAAAAACTCATTTTCCTTCCAGCCTCCCATGCGAGAGAAAGCATAAGTTACATGAATCTCTTTGATAGGTTTTTAGCGAATATCAAATTCATAACCTATCAACTTCACAAGTCATTTTTGTTGGTCTGATGTAGTCAATCCTTGATCCAACAAACACTTTAAGAAGTGTTGATCGATATAGATAGTAAAATAACGCTCCAATAGAAACGACCTCCATTTCTCCAAGGACACCAAGGACATTGACTCCCTCTCATAAACGGATTTGCTTTTAGTCCTACCCAATAATACTTCACTAGAAAATGCCTTTTAGATTGCTAGAGAACCACCTATAAACCTTTGCCGGAAGCATCCACCTCCAATTCAAACTCCATGTCAATCGTTGATCCAACAAAAACTTTAAGGACTATTGATCAATATAGATAGTAAAATGTTGCTCCAATAGATACAACCTCCATTTCTCCAAGGGCAACAAGGACATTGATTCCCTCTCATAAACAGATTTGCTTTTACCCCTACCCGATCATATTTTACTAGACAGGCCGTTTAGATTGCCAGGGAACCGCCCATAACCTTAACCCGAAGCATCCACCTCTAAATCAAACTCCTTTGAGAAATCAGGCAAGGCTAACTCCAGTGTTTTTGACATCGTTTTCTTTAATTCATCAATGGCTTTTTAAGTTGTCTTTCACCACTTGAAATCCCCTTTATTCAATTACTCGGTGAGTGGTCTTGCAATGACGCCATAATTTCTAACAAAACAACGATAATAACTGGTCAACCTTAGAAACCTCCGAACCTCCTTTACATTTTTAAGAATTGGTCATTCGACAGTAACTCGAATCTTCTCTTCCTGAGCAACCACATCATTTGCACTAATCCGATGCCCCAAATAATGCACAATCTTGAAAGAAAGTGCACTTTTTACTATTTAAAACAAACTACTCATCTCTTAACACCATAAGAACCAAACGAAGATCCACAATGTTCTAAAAGAATCTGATTGTAAATCAATGTATCATCCAAGAAAATTAACACAATCCAACGAAGGAATAGTCGAAGCATCTCTGTGATTATGGCTTGAAAAGTGGTGGGTGCATTAATTAACCCAAATGGCATCACAATGAACTCATAGTGCACTTAAGAGTACGAAACATTGTTTTCTCTACATCACTTGGTTCCATGTGAATTTGTTGATAATAGTTCTTGAGGTCCAACTTTAAAAAACATGATGACCCATATAATTCATCTATCAACCCTTCTATAACTGGTAAAGGAAACTTGTCGAACACTGTTAATTTGTTTAACTCTCGATAGTCGCCATAAAAGCTTTAGCCTTTGACTTTTTCCTTCACCAAGAGAACCAGACTCAAGTATGAACTCCGACTTGGTTGAATGATACACAATGTTTCCATGTCCTGCTAAAGCTTCTAGATCCCATTTTTCTGCAAGTGTGGGTACCTATACAGCCAACCAAATGTAGGGCGGAGTTGCTCCCAAGTTTCAATCTTATAGAGTGATTATGATTCCTTGACGGAGGGAGGTCTTGCAACTCCTCAAACAAAGACTTGTATTCCACATGAAGTCGTGGCATGTACTCTAAACTTAACTCACACTCAATATTAACTGGGACTTCCTTCCATTCAACCTAAAAATGCTTATCTCCTTTTTCTGATGGACCTTCATGCATTCTGAATATAGACTCTTCGGAGAGACAACAACGATTCTCCCATCAAGGTGTGCTCCATTCCGTTGAACTAAGACGTAACTGTGAAAGGATAAACATCTACACAAAACTTGGCTACTTGCCGCATCAGTTTAACGTTTTTCCCTCAGCAGTTGCAGATCCTTCTCATGTCGAGATCGAAAGGATTGTTGAAAGTCCCCTAGTTCTCGCAGGCCTATCTTGAAAGTAATAGATCTCTGGGAAAGCAGTGCAGAATTTTTACTAGAGTCGAGAGGAGGCCAACTGGGTTTAGATTCTCTCCTTTGTCGAGTTTGAAATTTGTATTCATACCTCAAGGCTAACATCAATGATTCATTAACATTTCTTAGTTGCATTATTCATACCTCATCCTGAATCTCCCAATCCAACCCATTCAAAAATGCTCCCCCAACAGCCACTCAATCCATCCCCCCGAATTTGGGCCGCTAATTCTTGAAATCGCTCCCCAAATTCCTATACCCTTCTCGTTTGACGTAAACTCACTAATTGTTCTTGCACCAAACTGAAATCTTTAAGCCAAATTGTAGGCTAAAGGCGAACTTGAGATCATCCCACCCTAATCGAGGTTCTTCTTTAACGAGCCACTCTTAATAATCTTACGCCTTCTCGGTTAATTAATCGAAAACCATAAACACCTTATTATCTTAATATACCCTCGTGACTCAAAAATAACATTATGCTTTTTATCCAAGTTGTCCATTCTTCACCATCAAAAAATGTTTAATTTAACCCTCAGTGGACGCTCCCATTCTTGCTATCTACTAGGCCCATATGGGCCTTTTTGTCTTCTCGTTTCTTCCAACAAAGGGAGAGCCTCCACTCTCTTCCACTTTCCTTCTGTCTGGACGAAAAGAAACTCCCCCCGGAGCTGCTCATGAAGACCCAAGAAAGGCGAAGAATCATTACCTGCCTCTTCCGATGGTTTGCTGACTAACTTCAAACCAAGATCGGCACTTGTGGCGCTTGAACGTTTGCAGCCTCCTCTGATCCTTTCCGGCTACTTGTCTTCAATTACTGCAGGTCGATAAAAGTTGCAGTTGCTCCGTCACTCATTCTAGAACCGCATGAGTGTTGAGTACCTTCTTTTCCAGTTCTTCCATTTGGTCTCCTCTTGTCGTCAGTTTAGCCATGCTGTGATACCAAATTTGTTGAGTTTCTAACATCAACAATGTCTACAACAACAAACTTTCAACTCAAAAGTAAATTACACACCAAATTCAAACAACAAACACCACCATAACTCATTACATCCAAAGAAAACACTAGGAACAGTACATAAACACCAAACATGCCACAATCCTTCTAGCTCAGCTGACAGATAATTAGTAAATATCTCTCAACTTCCTTCTACTGTATACACCATTTTTCCCGTTTTGCAATATCAAAAGCATCACTCTTAGGGTTCTTAGGAATATTTATGGCTCGTGGGTGTGTCTCCAACATTCTATTATGAGTTCAGAAGAATATAAACAATAGATGAGGCAGAGTAGGTACAATGGCCAAAAAATACTGGAAGCTAATTTGAGATTTGTCTTGGTTGGATAACTTGTGGTTCCTATTACTATAACGAAAAATTAAAAAGGGGTTCGCCATAAAATTAAAACATAAAAGGGAACGAAGAAAGTAGAGAGAAAGAAATTAGTAGAGTCCACAAAGTAATAAGTTAGTAGAGAGAAAGAAAAATACACAATACACATTTGCTGTTTTTCTTTTCAGCGCAATCGTCACAGCGCTATTCTCAAGTGAGCTTTACAGGAAAAAAATCATTTAGCAAAAAGTACTTATATTTTTGGATAGATGCTTTTTTGCTTTAATGTTTCAAAGATCATGGTTAAACTTGTTTTTGTAGTTCTAATTATTTATATCCGTCCATTTCAGGATTACAAATAACTATCTAATACGTGGCCAGCAAAAAACTAAGGCCCAAAAGAATTCTTGTGGAAAACTGCACTTCAAAAAAAACAAAAAGGAGAAAATGGAAAGACGAGACTTAAACAACAACATTGCAAATGAGAGCATCAAATTTCAAAGGAAATGAGCTTAACAGAAGTAATTGAGCTAATTAAGAAGAAAACCAACATCGTGCTCATCTATTTCCTTGTCCCAGCACTCTGCACGCCATTCATCAACCCCTTTGGCTCCATAGTACTCCCCCACTTCAAAATTCGTATGAATTTTGATGACCTTAAATTGCTGCAAACCCAAAACCACACAATCTGAGGAAATATACATAAGACCACCGCGTGCGAGTTGGAACGAAATCCACTAATACGGAGAATTAGGGAAGTTTGAAAAGGAAGCATAAAAAAAAAAAAAAGTAATTCCAGAAACCATACCTGATGAACGAGATGAACAGTTGGTGCTAATAAAATCAACAGTTTCCTTTTACCACTCGACTTAGTGGCAAGGCCAATTTCTCTTATGAGCATCACAGCAATCATGGTCTTCCCAGAACCAGTTTCCATGACTGCTATCGTATTTTTTTTTCTTGCAACTTGAAAAACCTCCGATTGATAACTGGATAACGAATAAATAAACCCATATTGAACTAAATGAAAATCAGTTAAAAAAAAACAATGTAAATGGAAGGACAAGAATGAAACCTTCTGGGTATGAAGTCTTCATGCTTAGAGTCGGTCAAGGGCGGCGACTCCAGAACAGAATCAGACTTATCTTGAGGTAGGTTGGAGTCTACGACAGCAAAGCTGCGCTTTCGAGAAGCCCTAGTCTTAACACCAACACTGGCGTCCACATCCATTATTCCAGACAAACAATCATGCAATCAACTGCAATGGGGAGTGACATTCTTCAGAAGGGTGATGAAATAGTAAACAGATAAGATATAGTAGAAGAGTAAGATGCAAGAGATGACACCCTACCTACTCCAACATCAGAATCGCACAGCACAGTCGCTTTAAAGGGGAGGAGAGAAAGTGACGCGTTACAAGACCCGCTCCCTCTGCTAGACGAGCCTTATATATTGACTCAATAATTTTAAATGGAGATAAAGTTACGTAGAAAATACAATATTGATGAAGTTATAAGTCCAATTCAATTTTTGTAATTAAATTATTAGATAATATTCCATTTAAACCTTAAAATAAAATTTTTTTTTTTTAAATTGTTGAAATAAAATTTAGAATAATTTAAACCTTAAACTATTAAAAAAGAGTAATTTAAATTTTACCGATCGATTGATTACTGTAGGCCGGTCAACCAGCTACTGTAGATCAATCTATCTAGTACTTACGTGGCACTAGATAACTAAAATGGCCGATCGGTTCAACTTGACCGATCGACCGTGAAATCATTTATTTGATAAATCCTGTGATAAATTATTTATTTGATCATAGGTCGTGACCTTTAGTGAGAATGGTTGACCAGTCCGTGAAATTGGTCGACCGTTCTCCTCTCTTATTTAATGAGAGATTCTTCATTTTCAAACCATATTTCTCAAAAACTCTAAAACTTCTCAATTATTTTTTTATTCCGGCAAAATTTCTCTTGGTTGGTCGGTCAAAATTTCTCTTTATCGTTTAGCGACGACAATGGATTATAATTCAAATAGATCGGTTGATTTAAACGAGATATCAACTTGTGATGCCGATATGGATTGCTATTCGTACATCACACCTGCATATGGTGATCTACGAGATTTCGATCACTTAGATGTAAATGAAGAAATAGAGGTGCATTTGACCTCCAAAACTCTAGACGATAAGATTCGAACACCGGTCGGCTCTCATGATGATAAGGTGGAAAGCATGCCGATAAGAGAACAAATTTCAATGGGATTTTTTTTTGTAGAAAATATATATTTTTTAAACGAAATTAGAAAAGAAATAGTCAACTATTTTTTAAAAATGATTATAGTATAAAATTCACCAAAAATGAAAAAAGACGACTGATAACTGAGTGTGAAGACGGATTTGAGTGGCGACTGCATGACTCGAAGATACAAAACGAGCTTGTGTTTCGAATAAAGAGTTAGACTGATTCTCACAACTGTTCAAGGAAAATTGAGAATCGACGTGCTACAGCAAAATAGATGGCGAATCATTATCTAGATAGATTCAAAAGTCAACTTATGTGGAAAATCTCTTCTATTATCGAGACAATGAAGAATGAGTTAACCGTCAATATTACACCCAGTTTTGTCGAAAGAACAAGAAACGTAGCTCGAACACTTAATGAAGGCAAAGGCGACGAAGAGTTCAAGCTACTGTGGTATTATGCAGCAGAAATACAGAGATCAAATTCGGGTAGCACATTAAAAATACACTTATGCGATGAGCTCTGTTTCATTTGTATGTCAAAAAATGTATATGTGCATAGTTGTTTGTAAGACAGGTTTCCTGTAGTACGATCGCCCTATTATCTGTTCGGATGATTGTTATTTGAAGGGTTCGTGTTCCAATGATGAGAACCACAGGTATATCAAACTCGAAACCCTTCAATAACGCGGAATAGAAACTTAGGAATGCCTTTGAAACCAAATATAAGGAACTTGACTTCAATCGAACATTGCTGGAATCAAAATTATCAAACAAGAAGTTTGACCCGTAACCGAACTTGTGATTAGAACTAAAACTATCAAGTCGATCTTCAAGTTTTGACTTGAAGAATATCTAATTATTCACAAAAAACCAAAGAGAAAATTCTCACAAAGAGTAAAACTCAAAATTGTGTATATTGATTGTTATAATGCTGCAAGGTCTATGCTTTTAAATACGCTACAAAATATCTTAATATAAATATTAGGAAACTTAACAAATTAATAAAAGAAAATAAAGAAAAATTAGGTAACTAAATAAAAGAAAACTTTGACCACATAATAAAAATGAAACTTGAACCAATTTGATTGATGAATTTCGTTGCTCTCCTTCCTAATTTCATGTCTCACCTTCCTTTAAGAATTAAGAAATAAGTGGTTGACAATTTGATAGAAAAAATGAAACTCTGCATGGATTTTCCATGTACATGTTTTGTTGTTGTGTTTCCATCCCTTTTTTAGTTATTCTGTGAGCATTTGTGTCACACTCTCTCTAAATCTTCATGTAAATCTTTATCTCTCTCCAATCCGAGTGAATCTTTATCTCTTTCAAATTCGGGTGAATCTTTAATGCATCTCTCTCCAAATATCTTTTTGGATTTTACTTGTAGTTTTTGAATCAAAAACTCTTTTTGTACACTTTCAAATGCATCATCTTCGTTCAATGAATCTTTACCCATATTTGAAAAATATTTGATTGAAACTTTCATTTTTGGACTTCCATAGTTAGTCTTATGAAGCAGAAATACATAGATCAAATTAAGACAGCACATTAAAAATACATACTTACGAGATAAGCTATGTTTCATTGGTATGTCAAATAATGTATATGTACATGACTGCTTGCAAGATAAATTTATTGCAGTATGGTCGTCCTATTATCTATTTGGATAGTTGTCATCTGAATGACTCATGTTCCAGTCAATTACTTGTAGTCGTCAGTGTCGATGGCAACGATGAAATATATCTTGTTACTGTTGTTAATGTCAAAACAAAGTGCACGGACAGATGAATGTGATTTTTGCAACATTTGAAGCTAGATCTAAACATTGGATCTGAAACGAATGGACAATTATTTCGGATCCACAAAATGTATTATATATTTTCAATTGTTATTTATAAATAGAGGCATTATTGTAATTATATTGTTTTACGTTGCATATTTTTTTTTCTTTCAAATATTAGGATTTGGTGAAGGCTGTGAAGATGAATTTAAAAAAATCAAGCACCGTTACTGCCTCTGACATATGTATGCAAATTTCAAAGGCCAATGTCGGGGCAGAACATACAGAGATACAATGTGAAATGTGGCCAGGAGAACCACAAGTTAACATTTTGAAATAAAAATGAGAAAATTACATCAACTTAACCCGAATGCCCACGTATGATTTCGAGAAAAAGAACCTAGATATTGTATTAGTTATGTCTCTTCTTTGATTTCCAAGTACGAAATGAGGTTGAATAATTTGAGCGAGTCATTCAACGCAGTTCTATTGCCTGTCAGGGACAAACCAATTTTGACTATGTTCGAGATAATCAGAAAGTGTTTGATGACTCACATTGTGAAAAAATTTAAAAAGTTAGTTTAATCAACAGACCTCTTGTGTCCCCAAATAAGGATAAAACTTGTTAAGTTGGAAAGTGCAACTTGAAATTGGAGCTCTATCTTTGCGGAAGAGCAATGATTTGAGGTTAGCAACGATTACGAATAATACGTTGTCGTCATGAATGTCGGTGCGTGCAACTGTAATAGGTGAAAGCTTACCGAAATCTCTTGTGTCCACTCCATTCTCTGCATACATTTCCCGAGAGTGACACCGGAAAATTACGTGTATCAATACTATCATCAGAAGACTTATATATAGATGTATTCACAATTTATTCAACCCGTGAGCGGCCACCAAATATAGTCGCACATGCTCAGTCTGAAGAAACTCATCATAGCCAAAGATATCGTCAACCTGGTAGGCCGGATAAAACAACAGTGCGAGATGTCGATGAGCCGTCCAGTTCGACAATTAATAAGAAGAAATCAAACTGTCATATATGTCAGCAATATGGGCATAACAGCCGCACTTGTCCTCACAGAAGATCTGCTTCAAGCGCTGCTTCGCAAGACACGTTTATGAGTTTCCACTCATTTGACAGGACGCAAGTACAGTTCAATACATTTCGCTTATAAACACACTGTCATTCTTTTTTAATATAGTTTTCATTGCGTGCAGGAATCTGCGATGCAGGACCAAGGCAGAAATTATTGACTGTTATAATTTATGTTTGAAAATAAAAAAAAATGAATTATTTAACAGTCGTATAATATTTATTTCATTTTCATATAATTTTAACAGTTGTTCAAATTATAATTATTTATTTTGGTTTATTTAAATAATATTTATTTATTTTAAGTTGTTCAAAATTATAATTATACGTTATTTTTAGTTTATATAATTATTCAAATTAATATTTTTGCTGCCAAAAAACTCTACTATAAAATAATTTTAAAATATTAATTAAAAAAATAATTAAAATACATAAAATCTAAAGACGATAAGTAAAGTGCATGAAATATAATTCAAAAGCTAAGTTAAACTATGTTGTGGGTCATTGTCGTCTTTGTCGTCATTCGTCATCCAATCCTTGATCCGCTTATCAAGATCTCTATAGGATTCAACGAAATAATTTTGTAATTCAGTCGCCTCACTCTAGTCCACGACAAACTTATCGACTCTGCCTATGAGAAGCTACATCTTTTGCTGTTGTCTCTACTACATCTCATAAATCTGTAGCAGATGTTGGACCATATATCATCCACTACCCTCCTTAGTGGTCAATGGCGGCGATGTGGCCTCCTCCATCGGCACAGCCCGAGAGGTAAATGCCCTCTGATTGTTCTCAGCATCCAAGTGTTGTCGACATCAACGATGCTCGTCAAAATCAAATGACTCATTTCAAATACGTCAACGGATCAGTGAGCTCTCATCTGCTCGCCAAACGATAGTTGAATCCTAACGAGTTGGATGATCTTATGAATTAGTGCGTCATATGAAAGATTCTTGTTGGATGCCTGCCCGATCTCACTCATGTGACCTAGAATTAAAAAGTCATGGTCTTCCTGTTGCATAGTTTTTATATGACATATAGGTCTATGCAGTTCATGAGATCTCTATATCCATCTTGCGGTAGAATGGTGTGGGTTAATATGTTGTGAAGAATCCGAGCTCTGATATTCAAATCTCTCCATTATGGCTTTACGAACTCCGCAATGTCGGAATTGTGATGAATTCTCCGTAGAAACTCTACTCCTTCGGACAATTTGAAAAAAAGGCAATCTCAAAAAGTATGGTAATACTGCTCCGCCCCTTCCATGGCAAACCCGAGCACTGCATTCACCGTCTGTAAACGTATTATAAGCTCCGTACTGAGGATATACGTTCTCAAACCTTTTGACCTCCCGGTTGCTGTCAAGTTCGCGTAGAACAAGCGAATTATTTTGTCGCAGCTATCGCCACTCAATGCATACACCCTACGTACGTCGATGCTGTCAAATATCTTTTGGATCCCCAACGACTCCCAACCTCTAAAGTTGACAGTCTTCCAATAAATAATTAAGCATTTGAGCAAATGCTGCTCAAACTTCTTTCGACACTCTTCATTCCGAAATTCCATAGCCAGATAATGTCAATTTCAAATATTAATAGCAGTGTTATATTAAATAATTGAGACCCAATTAGTTTTTTTAAATAAAATTATAAATTTTAGGATAAAACTTAATTTAAACCCTAAACTCAATTTATATAGTTTGTAAAATTACTACTTAACTTTTTCCAATTAAATTTTATTATAATCTATGAAGATATTGTAAAAGTATTAAACGATAAAGATTACATTAGAAAAAAAAAATTGTATTAGAAAAAGACAAAGGTTAATAAAATCTTAAACTATAAAAAAATAATAATTCATACATTGTCTTATTAATCAACCAAGAAAAATTTCGCTGGAGTAAGAAAATAGTGGAGATGTTTTAGAGTTTTCGAGAGTTATGGATTAAAAAATGGAGAAGCTCTCCTTAAATAGTAGAGGAGAACGGTCCACCGGTCTCATGAACTGGTCGATCGTTCTCACTATAAGACATGACTCGTGATCATGGGTCTGGACCGGTCGACCAGTTAAATTTAAATTATTCTTTTTTTATAGTTTAAGATTTGAATTATTCTAAATTTTACTTTAAGAATTTTAAAAAAACAAAATTTCATATTTTAGAGTTTAAATTGAATTTTATTCTAAATAATTTAATTTAATTTTGAGTTATTTCATTGATTTTGTCCCCAAGTTAAACAAAGGTATTTTGGCTCCCTTCGGATTCATATATATTGTCTTGTTAATAAAAAGACCACTTCCAAAACCAATTACAAACAAAAATGAAAGTGAAAATTTATAGAAAAAGACCAGTAAAAATGTTTGAGTTTTCCCTTTCCATCAACATTCTTCCCCTTCAAAATTGGTCATGAAAGGCTGCTCGGGTCTACCAGTTAAAATATGGCCCCAGGTAAGTAGATCAAGGACAAGGCAGCACGCACGGTCCCACTCAAATTTGGATAGCCCGAGGCCGAGTCTGTAGACCTTGGACCCTGGGAGCAGGCCAGTAGACAAGGCACGGAGGCCAAATGCTGAAGCTGAGCATTTATGGATAGTAGCCAACTAAAGGGTGGATGATGATAACAGCAATCCAAGACAAGAAATGTCAGTGAAGACAGTAGTAAATCTCTAAAATGGAGGAACTCAATAACTAGTGATTCCACAATTTGTATGCTAAAAACAAGCTATCATTGAATCCGATCCTATCAGCTTACATTCTAAAGAGAAAGGCATTAACAATGAACTGAAAAATTTGATGAACAAGATGATTAAACAAAATCATCAGAAAAAAAAAAAAAAAGTTGCAGAACCCACTGATACAACTTATCCTCCTCTTCTCCTCCTACTGTCTTTTTGCCTCCTCTTGGCTTTCCTCTCGGTTTTTCTCCTTTTTTTTTTTTTTGGGGATAGTTTTTTGTTCTCCACCTATTTCCATATACAGGAGTGACTATGACGACTATGACTTTTACAGGTTTTTATACTCTGTCAAAAAAAACTCCTACGCCTCTCAGTCATTCCACTTACTCAATAAATCATGACTCGGAGTAGCCCCGGCTGTGGCTCCGAAAAGTCTAGACCTTCTTCTTCGAGTAAATACCTCTGAATGGAAATGGGAAGCCGGGCAGGCGTCCGAGAGCCTCGAGTGTGGTGACCCGTTCCGACGCATATATAAACTTGAAGACGCTGGTCCGTTATCCTTGCCGTGTTCCTCAACACACCCAATTCGTGCTTCAATACATGTAATGCTTCACTTACGTGCAGCCCATGCAAGTCGATCATCCTCTCCGATCCCCTTCCATTACCCATCATTTCTGTTGCACCCGCTGGGTTCCTGAAGCAAGTACATTCAAACAAAGAGCAGAACAAAATCTATGATATCAGGCAGTTAGATAGAATCCTTGACGATGGGTTATTTTTCCTGCACCCAGAAAGGTTTCAACTTGAAAGTAGTCATACTCTGGCTCCATAACTTACTAGCCCTATACTATAGAGTTCATGTCTGAATGTTCAATGAACCCGTATTGTTTGGAACAGGCATATCGATTTACTATTCCATAGTATATCAACATCAGACACAAATGAAACAAAAAATAAGCGTCATCAAAGAACATTGGTTTGTCCAAGTTAAACTTAGCTTAAAATGCTTAGACTCGTTCAAACTCCAGGAAATACGTAGGGCTTCCCATTAAAGATGCAAGCAGAAATTCATCATATAAAATACACCAACCATTGGTGGAGAAGAGATAGAGAACAAACCTCTGGCGGTATATAGATTCTTGGGCTTTTCCATGGGCAGCCTTCATTTGCAAATTGTGAAGCTGGCCTTTTACACTTAATTCTTTTGCCAATGCCTTGTTTCCAATGAGGTAAGCTTGACGTGCCTGAGTTATATATCGACAACACATTTTTGACAAACAAAGCAACTCAATATGCTTTACAACACATTTCATGCACCAACTATTGGATTTTGATAATAATACAACACCCAAGAAGTGTAAAGGTAAGGGTAAACTATTTTTTGAAACCTCAAAATGTGTATACAAGCTTTTAGCACATACCTGATCAAAATATGCATTGCGCAAGCGGGCATGGTCACGGGCTTCTTCCCTCTGCTCAGAATACATATTTGCTGCCAACTAAATTGTGTCAAAGCAAAACATGCAGAGGACTGGTCATAGTTACATCATACAAACACAAATTTATTTGTCATACCAACTGCATCTCCAGTTTCTAGCCAAAGAGGAGCTGTCCGAGATGAAACACTATTTTGAAACCTTTCACTGTAGACGCCTCTTGCATTCCCATTAGTGTAGGTGCCAGTCAAATTTTGGGAAGTTCTACTTGAGCCAATCGGGGCATCGGGAGAACCTTTGTTTTCATACTTCCATAAAGCTGAATCGTTAGATGCCAATTTCCTAACAGCTGAAGCAAAGTCTACTGCACCTCTAGAAGGCATGGAAGAGCTAGACTTAAACATGAGCATATTGTCCTTGTCTGATGAAGAATAACGACTAGCATATGAGTGGAAGTCATTTTCCGAATACGTCAAAGAACCGTTTAGGCCATTTGGAGAAGGAAGTTCGGGAAAGTCCATTGCAGTAAGATTGGGTTCAAACAAGGTCTTCTGGTTCGGATTCTGATTGAAATTTCCATCAACTTGAAGCTACAAATTTAACAAGTACGAATAACATTAAAAATACCAATGTAAGAAGGAGATTTGGAAGCACTATTGATACCGGCATTGTAACAGTTTCAAATGACAAGAAAAACAAAGTTACATGCAGAAGTGAATCCATGGACCCATCCAATAAAGGTAGAAGCTGATGAAGATTACAGAAATCTCAAGCAAAATTTAAAGAGCAGCAATGATAATAATAAACTAAATATCACTAGTCCCGCCAACAATGCTAAAGTAATTTAAATGAGGATCAAGAGGCTAATCAGAATTCGGTTGCAGTGGGTCACCTCAAAACTCAAAAGGAAGCCCTGCCAAAAGAAGGAATAAGAAACATTGTTTTCCATTCACCACCAATCTCATGAGATTTGATTACAGTAACTTAAAAATGATGAGCAAATAAAACTCACTTTCATTACCGTTGAAGGGAAAGATAAGATAAAAGTCAATACAAAGATATTTAGGTCTCACTTATGCATTCCTGGCTCTGACTTTGTTCTTTGATAAAATAAATAAAAGCCTATTGATTCAACATATACTTAGCATTGTTCTGCAATAAAAACATAATGCAACTGCAGAGCAAGAGAAAGACTATGTTCTATTAATGAAGTGGTTATTTATCATCTTCAATCTACGAGTTCAAATTCCAAAATCTTAGCTTCACCAAGTTTCCATGTGACAGCTAAATTAATAAATAAATCAAAATGTTGGAAAACAAGACAGGAAACAAGCAAGCTACACAGCATCCATGTTTGTGAACAATCAAGCAGACCTCTAACTGTGTGAGCATCTCAATAGTCAGGTTTAAGTCACATCCATTGGCAAAATAAACTTCTGCTACGCTCTCAGCTGCAAAGCCTGGGAAATGCGAAGCCAATAGCTCCATTGGGTTTGAGGCAGTATCATCCAATACTGTTTGTTCACCTGCATCATTCATGAGTCCATGTTTGGAGTTTCCATAGTAAAGAGACCTGTCCCGACTCTTATTAAGAAGCTGGTTACTGTTTAAAACTTTTCTTTCCCAAGGCTTAACATGCAAAAGACTGGCAGAAGACAGATCTTCCTCATGGGTAGAACTAGAAGGTTGCCTCAAATTTTCAATAAAGCTCTTAGTGGTACTATAAGTTGACAAATCCTGCTGCTCATTCAACAAATATCCACTTACTCTCGAAGAAGGAAATACAGAAGCTTCCCCACTATCATGCAATGATAAGCCCACTAGAGAGAGGCTGCCTTGAGGTTGAGATTCATCTTCGTTGATCACATTAAAATCGGGTGTAATGTCATCTGGGAGCTGATGACACCAATATTGATGTGCCTCTTCATCAGAAGTTTTTGAGATAGATGACTCTGATCTATCTAGAACTGATTTTCCTAACGCCCCAGTGAGAGCGACTTTTGTTTTTCCATCCCTTATACTGGTGTTTGTAGATGATGGCGATCTGAGAGCGAAAGGAACAAACTCTGCAGCATTAGGATTCAAAGCTGTTACCTTGCTTGTAGGGCAGAATTTTGTCTCGTTGGTGTGGGTCCCTGTCTTGGATAAGTTCATTATTCAATGGAATTAGAAAGCACGCCTCTACAAACAAAATAAGAAAAGGCCCAAGTTTCAACCGAACCCTGGAAAGAAAAGAAGAGAAAAAATAATCAGACAAACAACATATCGTTGAAAAGAAATCATCACAAACAATCCTTTTCTAATCAAATTATTCACAATATTATCACGAATAATTCGAACTCCCAAATTGTTAACAGAATTCAGAAAATTCCTTCAGAATGTTTCTCAATCTTAGTTAGCAATGAGAAATCGAATAAAGAACAAAGTCCAACTATGGAGTATACTTGTAGACAATATAACATGATTCTTATTAGAGCCAAGAGATAAGTACATAACGAAGTAAGTATGCCTAAACTTTCCATTAAATGAAACTGTCAGTAAATATTGATTAACATGCTAGCTAAACGAAATAACAAGCATACATATTTAAAACAACCAACTAGGAGTGAAGAGTAAATAACAAGCAACTTAAACACAGTGTTCACCAAAACAGATTGGCCTGAAGAAGTTTGATATGCAATAACGAAACCCCCAACCCAAAAATTCCACAACCGACAATGAACAATCAAAAAATTCATCAAATTGAATCACTTCTCAGTAAGAGGTAGATTAATAACAGTGATAAAAAAATGGCTCCCTTGTAGACCAGCTGGTTAAATTGACCCAAAGATAGCATCATGCTCAAAAAACCAACTCAATAAGAAACAAAAATAATTGAAAGTGAATCACAAAACAAAATTAGAGCTTCAGGTAGCCACGCAACTCGCAAGTCGCCTACTCAACAGATCTCGACTAAAACGTGACAACGAATTCCCCAGAAACTTAAATCGAAGAGAAAACCCCAATTATCCAGATTAACCACACAATTCACCAAAACACGAATTATAAAAAAAAAAAAAAAACAAAGAATGAAATCAAAGATCTCAATCCCGCGAAAAAAAGCATGAGCAAAACTTGAAACAACGAGTGTGTACCTTCGCAAAACAATTCGAAAGGATCCATATGAAGTGATTGGATGAAAATCAGATAAGGTTACAGGTAGAGACAGAAAATGGAAAAGAATACGCCTTTGACTTGGATTCCGAGCAAGGAACTCTCTCCAGCAGAGTATTACCAGCTCTGAGACCTCTTGTCCCTCCCCACTCCCCCTGTACTGTGCCTGAAACCCTCGTGCCTAATACCAGAAACCAGACCACCACCACCACAGAAATAATAAAAGAAGACACCCAACTTTTTCGCCACTCGATTTGACCCCCCTCTCTCTCTCTCACTCTCTCTCCCGCCTCCTGCTGTCTCTGTCAACTCTTGTAGTTGTTCATTATTAAAACTAAATATAACCCTAATTGAGATTAATGTCTCTTATGAGCTCAAATCTCTTACACTATCATTTTTTTAATCAATTAAAATTAATTATTTCCCTTAATTCTTTTACCTTAATTAATTAAATATGATGGTCAAGAAAATTTAATTAATTTCCAGACAGTGTGTATCTTCTTCAGTGTTTTAATTTCAATACAGTGAATTTGTCTAACTTTTACCTCCGAGGCTTTCTACGCAAATTCTGATGTTCGTTTTTCGTATTTGCATTCGACTTCAAAGCTATGAATATAAACTTATGTGTTATGCTCTTAATGTTTGAGCTATTCCGTAAAATGTGAACAACTTCTCTTATCGATAGTATTTTTTTAATTATCAATCATTTAAATATTATCACTATTATTATACATTTCATTAATTTTGATAATAAATTATTCAATATTTTTGAAAGACAATCATATAAAAATATAAAATATTTTTTTATTCACTTAAAAAATAATTTAATATTTAAATAAAACACGACTATTAAATATTGGTATATATTTTCCTAAGTTAAATCCCTTGACTCTTACTAAATAAACATATCAAAAACACCTAATTATCAAATTTATATAGTTTAATTGGATATAAACCGAAAGATGTGTTTGTATTTTCTACATTCGACAATCAAAAATGTTTTTTACGAGTCTTTTCGTGCTAGATCGAACATATTACTCGTGACAATTATTTAAATTGTCAAAATAAAATAACAATAATAATAATATATTATTTTTTTTACATACTCACCAGATTAAATTATTAATTCAATGATTGTAATTCTACTCTAATAAAATAATGAGGTGGTGGTGTTCGGACGACACGTCAGAGAAAACTTGGAATGTGGACGACAGCTGCAAAATCCATAATCAACTGTTCGACAGTTGACGATAATTACCCCAAAGTGAACCAATATTTGCAATTATCTTTCGTTTAACGGCAGTTGATCAAGATCAGGAGAACTAATTGACGGCTTGATTTTAATTGACGTGGCATCTGACCTCACTAAGCTCGGAGGGATATACTCTAGGTTGATAGTACAATGTACTTCCTCCGTTGATTTTTACTTCATAAATTCCCTTACTATTTTAGTTATTCTCAAAGCTGCCACTCTACAGTCTACCCCTTGTTCTGCGTGAGAAACGGAGCTATTCAGACAAGGAGAGAGAGACCAGACAATATCGTAACTTACGATGTTTTAGAGGGTATGTATGTAATTAGCTGGTGTTTACTACCTTTGTCGAATAAGCAGTACAACGAGACCAATCAAATCCCGTCTCTGCTCTGGCATTTATCTCCCCCCTTTTGCAGAAACTCAAATACTGTCCTGTCGGAACCTCCGTCGCTTTGACCGGTTTTAGATCCTAGTCTCTCCGTCTGATATTCCGTCCGCCGATCCAAGATGATGCACATGACCTTTTACTGGAGCAAGGAGGTAACGCTCCTATTTGACTCGTGGCGGACCAAATCATGGACCGCCTACGCTCTCACCTTACTCGCCTGCGTCGTCGTCTCCGCGTTTTACCAGTACTTGGAGAGCCTTCGCGTCCGTTTGAAGCTCCTTTCCTTCGGCAATCCATCTCCTTCCGAGATCGAAACTCCACTTCTCCAATCTAAATTTCTCAGCTTCGGATCCGGAAAGTTGTCGGCGGTTAGGTTCGCTGGAGCTGCGCTTTTTGGCGTGAATTCTGCGATTGGGTACCTTCTGATGCTTGCGGTCATGTCCTTTAACGGAGGCGTCTTTGTGGCCGTCGTTGTGGGGCTTACTATCGGGTATTTAGTGTTTAGGAGTGGGGACGAAGATGGTTCTGTTGTGGTTGATAATCCTTGTGCCTGTGCGTGAGGAAATGGAACAACTCAATTCATTTCCTTTTTGAATTTGTTTCTTTTTACCTTTGCTTGGACAATTTTCTATATCTGGTCTGTACTCTTCTGCAACTCTGTCTATTTCATCGAACCTGTGTATATCAGCCCTCTCTGATCTAAACAAATTCTGAATTACAAGACCAAACTATCTTCATTATTATCGAGTGTGTCAGCAGAGATTGCAATTCTCCGATCAAGTCGGCGATCGCTAATGAAATTCTCTAATTTGCAGGTTTTCACCCTCTAAAATTGATCACAATGAAAAGAGAAAGCCGAGCTACCCATTCCAAGCAAACCCAGTATGCTTATCTAGTTATCATTTCGTCAGACCTGGGTATGGTAGAGTTTACAGTTGTTGTTGTTCCAGAATTCACCATTATACTCTGTTCATGCGAGTTGATCTTAGCCTAGTTGTCGGTCTAATGGTTTTGTCGATTGGTACGATGGTAGTACACTCGATTAGAACCGTACGTTTAACGGCGCCCACCCCTGTTAAAACAGATCTCTTTTTTAAGACTACCATCTTCCCTTTCCTCGTTTTGAGCCATCAATTGGCGAGTTTTAAGCAACAATTAAGTACGTGTTAAAAAATCTAAAACTAAAGGTGCATAATTATAATTTATCTAAAGTACAAGGATGAAAATGCAAATAAAGATAAATATGTCTTCTCCGTCGTCTCTAGTCTTCTGTGACTAAGTTTCAGCCATTTCATCAGCTATCTAAAGATGATCCCTTCATTTCTGAGCGTGGTCTCTCTCTACAGCCGCTACCTTTCTCGCTGCTTCACTTCTGCTGGTCTTATTCGACAGACAGTCGACATCGACGATGAAACGACCATGGCCTTTTGGGGTCCCAAACCCAACCCTAAACGAACCGAGGAAAAAACTCCTCTCATCTTGATTCATGGCTTTGGTCCTATGGCGATCTGGCAATGGCGGAATCAAGTAGAGTTCTTCGCGCCTGAATTCGACGTCTATGTTCCTGATCTCGTCTTCTTCGGCGACTCCACTACCAGGTCATCGGAGAGAACAGAACTTTTTCAGGCCGTTTCTGTCGGAAAGCTAGTAGAAAAGCTCGGATGGAAGAAATTTCACGTGATGGGCACTAGCTATGGCGGAATTATCACGTACCATGTGGCGAGGTTGTTGCCGGAGAGAGTGGAGAAGGTGATAATCGCCAGCTCAGCGATCAATAGAAGAAGGAAAGATATCGAGGCGTTACTCAGGAGAGCAAAAGTGGAGAGAATTGAGGATCTAATGCTACCATCGACGGCGAAGGAGTTACGCCGGCTAATGGCGTTTGCTGCTTATAATCGCACGCTTGGAATGATACCGGATTTCGTCTTCAACGACTTCTTAAAAGTCTGATTTTTCCCACAAATTCTTCTGAAATTTGATCTGAACTCTTCGAAAAATCGATAAAAAAAAAAAGAGAATTATCAATGGTTGCAGACGTTTTACTCGAAGAACAGGGAGGAGAAATTGGAGCTAATTAAGGGGCTGACGGTCGGAAGAGATGATACTGTGAATATTTCTCCTCTTCATCAGGTCTAATACTCGCACCCTCGAACAAATACTAATTTTTTACATAAATCTCCTCTCTTTCTGGTTTTATCCGCTGCGATAATTTGAAGTTTTTCCTGTCGGCGACGTCGCTCCGGCGGCCATGGTAGCAGGAGGTTTTGATTATAATGGGAGAGCAGGACCTTCTCTACCCATTGGAGATAGCTACTGAGCTCACACAGTACTTCCCCTTCTTCCCGCTCTTCTTTACTTCCTGTCTTTGTTTTCACTATCACTTCAGCCATGGATGAACTGGTTCAGCTCCAGCTGCAGCTTCCACAATGTCGTACTTTCACAAAAATGAGAATTTTATGTGATTGCTGGTGATCCAGTTTTGTGGTTATTGACAGGATTATTGGAGAAAAAGTCAAACTAGAGGTGATTAAAAAGTCAGCCCACATTCCCCAGATTGAATCCGCAAAGCAATTCAACTCCATTGTCCAAAGCTTTCTCCGTGGCTCCTGATTAGCGTTATTATCTTTAATCATGATTAGTATCATAAGTGTATCGTTAATCCTTCAATATGTATCTAAGCAAGGGTGCCACCAACTTATTTTATTATATGATACACTTGAAGTTTCATTAGGTTAGATTTCATTATCATAGATATCTTGCCATCGTCCCGTGCGTGCTTTAGTAATCCTCGTATATTTATTTTGTTATTTATTTTTTAGATTAACATAAATTTCAATCGTAAAATTCGAGATTATATTTTAATTTTCACAATGAATATTTTCTCATATTCGTAGTTTTATTAGGAGAATTTTTTATTGAGTTAAATTTTATATTCTTCGATTTATTGTTTGATTTCTAACATTATATACTTGTTACAGTGAGAAAAGGCTAATTAATGCAATTCAATTGTCGATTTAAATGTCGTTGTAGTAATTTAATATTTACATTCTAATTTTATGTTTTTATTTATTGATTTATATAATACGGTAATTTAAATATTTATTCGTAAAAATGGAAGAGAGAAAAAGGAGGAATCAAGACAGCTCAGCAAAATCGTGCACGTGGAAAGAAGAAGCAATTATAATAACTGAGATACCTAAAACGGAGGACATAATTGTAAATAATGTTCTTAAAATGGCTATTTCTTCGATTTGGCAGAAAAGGCAGCCAGGCAGGTGAGTTTCACCGTCCACATAAAAGTTGTATGAAAGTGGAGTTACGAAACAGCCCCGTGATTTATAAAGTTATTACGATTTTATTCCAAAAAAGAGAACCCTGTCAATCAACTGTCTTTTGTTTCAGTGCATACCAAAGAATATTCCTTCTCCCTCCCGGAATGGTCTTTCGCCATTTCTTCTGTCGGCGAAAATCGATTTGACTCACAATCCCTAGCTGCATTGAGGAAGAACTGCTTTCTCTGAACTCGTTAGGAAGGTCTGCTTCTCATTTCAGGCTCCGTTCTTTCAGTTTTTGCTTTTTTTTTTAGTCATTTTCCCTTTATTTTAGTTCCCAAATTTGTCGGAAAGCGGTACTTTATTGTGTGTCGAGCATTTTTTTCCCTACGCATCTTTTTTTTTTCTGCTAGGCTGTAATGAAGGGAGTTCAGCTTTATTCTGACATTACAGAAGCTAACCGTTGGTTGGATTTCCAAATCATTATCTTAAGCATGGCGATATATGTGAAATTTGAATTGTTTTATATGTCCACTTTGTCTCTGCTTTTCTTCGATTTGTACTTCAGACGTCTGAATGAACGTTTACCATAATCTGGATAGTGGAGGAAAATGCAAATCACTTAAAATTTTAGGTTTCCAGATTCACAAGTTATTATGCTGGTGGTGAAACAGATCCCTTTTTCTTTTTCTTTTTCATTCTCATTTCCAGCAGATAGAATATTTTTATTCGATTTTGAATAAGTTTGGAAAATGCCATGCAGTAATGAGCAATTTCATCTGTAATTGATTCTGGGTCATTCAAGAAATCACAAAAGATTTGGTTGGCGGTGAAAAATGGAATTCATTGAAAAAGAAAATAAGACGAGAACAAAAATAAGGATTTAATGCTCTAACAGAAGTCATTTCAGAATGCATTGTATCCAAACTATTGCTAGAGGTCATCTATAATCAATTTCACTTACATTTCTAGAATTTTTTCTGTGTTAGTATTTGTTACCCTTTTTGTCTTCACATACAGAAACACAGACACAACCTTAAGTTTAATATTAATAGAAAACCAAGAATTTTCAAATTTACATTATTAGTTAATTCTCCTGCTAATTAGTTGGTAGCTTTTAGACCTACAATGTTTAGTTAAAGAGATTCTAGTTAGTTAGTAATCCGTTTCTTTGAATTATTATTACTTTCTTGTATATCAGCAGAATGTAACTCTGGCTTAAATCTTAGGCAGGTTGTGATGGCTATTATGCAACCTGCTGACTAACAAAGTTCAAGTCTTAAATTTGGTATCAGAAATAGCATCGGAAAATATGTGGAATTATCAATTGTTTTTCATGGATTTTGATGGAGCCCATGGAGGCAATCCATACGTATTACCCATGGAACCTTTTCTATCAAATAGTCTCGGAGGCAGTTTTTTTGGGCAGATTAATTCATTTGTAAAAATTCCTATTCACCAATGTAGAAATTTGTTAGTCCCAGGAAGTTTAGTTCTACAAGAGGCAGTTAACTGCATTTCAAAGTTTGCCGGGGCTTTCCTCTTTTGGTCCTCTGGTGTATCAAACAAATCCAATATGACCCGGCAGATAGTGAGTAATTTTCATGGTTCTAAATATGGAAGGTATAAATTATCTGCACTTGCGAAAGCCATAGTCTCAGGCGAACAAAATATTAGTGGATTCCCCTTCAGAGTTTTGTTGAATGAAGCATCTGTCAATGAAATGTTCTTGGGAAAACTTTTTAGAACTACTATGAAACTCCTGGGCAGAGAAGCTGGGAGACTTAAGCCACATCCTATATTCTCTTTGGCTGCAGCATTAGTTCCACCTATGAAAAACCTGTAGGTATTTAAGTGTTATATAGAGATGTAGGAAGAATTGTCTTTTATATATTATAGGTTGTGGTTTCCTGACAGTAATAACCTACATCAATTGTCACCAGCTCCTCAGATGTACTAGTGGTTTCATTGGACAATAGTGCTATTCAAGTGCATGGCTGCTTGGATAGAAAAACGTGTCATGTTGGAGTTGAGCAACGAGGATGTACTGGTTTGCCTTATACCGACTTAAACTGGACTAAACGTGCAGTTGAACCCAGGACTGGAATTGAGTTCCCCATTCTTTTGAACAACATTATGGCTGGAAACAATTCTAATTTAAACTCAGAGGTGACAATTTCCATTTTAAGAAGTTTGTGGATTGTGTTATTCTCATTATTTGCAGACATCTAATCTTTATTAAATTTTCACGTATTTCAGATACTTGTTGGGACTGGATACAGAAACATGAAAATACTTAAAATTAAGTCGCTGAAGGTCTATGCATTTGGATTTTGTAAGTGTCCCTGCCATTTGACATGAATTGAATCCTGAGAATGCACAGCTAATGTTACTTGATCTTTCATACAGATGTTCATCCCAACTCTATCTGTGAGAAGCTGGGTCAAAAATACGCATCTGTTTCTGCTGCCAATTCTAACCTGTGTGAGGATTTTTATGGGGACCTTCTCAGGTATAAAGCTTTATTTATACTGAAGCGGAGTCATCATGTGTATATATATATATTAAATTTTGGAGTAATAATTTGTTATGTTGTATTATTTGAAAAAGTTATCCTCCATTCACATATATAGTACCAGTACAGCAGGATGTTGATTTTCTTTGTTTCAATGGCACTTTAGGGCAGATGTGAATATGACTGTCAGGCTCGTGGTCATCTGCAATGGATTAAAACTCAAAACTGTGAGAAGGTAAAGACGAGCTTTATTCATTTCTGAGTTCATTGTTGATCAGCTCAAATTAGTGGTATAGACCCTTTTTGTTAAGAGGGAAGAATGCGCTTTCCATTTTGCATTCCCAAATATACTTTGATTGCCTGGCTCCACATGGAAATGAATAATGTTCATCCAATCATGGGATTCGGATAGATCCTATAGTAAAAGAGGAGGTGCCCCCATTAAAAGGAAAAATCTCATACGTGTAATATTTTGATGCCAAAGGCAGTCTTCTTCAAGAGGAAACCCCAATAAAAGTAAAAATGTTCCTCAATATCTATTAAAGGGAGTGCTAGTCAAGTTTGTAATGATAAATTTTAGCTTTTTATAAGCTTTTCTTTCCATAAATATGCTTTTGTTCTTTGCTACAGTGCTTTTGAGAAATCACTTCGAGCCAGATTATTGAAGGTAATGACACCACATAATCAGTCCTTTCATTCTTCCATGAACATTGCTCATTTCTGACATTTTGTTTTCTTAGACAAACCCAGAGACTGATTATGGTTGCGTGAGAACTTTTGGTTCTTTCTTCACACAAGATATTCCTTTGCCTGCGGTAATGCTACAAAACTTTAATTGCTTCTCTTTTAAGCGACATGTCGAAGCGATGGATTGATGTTTGCTATGAATGTTGCAGGGAACAACTATTGATTTTAAAAGAACGGACGACGGGAAATTAATTACTGAAAGTAAGTAACTGCTTGCTCCAAAGTATTTGATGAACCGGAAAGTATGCATATTCAAGCTTAGTCCTAGAAAATCTCCGTTTCTCTCCTATGCGGAGCTCATTTTTATTGATTTCTGTGAGTGACTAATTGTGTACCCTAATTATATTTCGTGCAGTTGGTGGCAATCAGATTGGAGAAGTTGATAGCAAAGATTTGTGTAGTGAGTAAATGAAATTGTCATACCCTTTTACTAATTTCATCCACTTTGTCAAGCCTTGATTTGACTGTGCATTGAGGAGATCATAGAAAAGTAAAATCCTAACTTGCAAATAATGCAATTTCACTGCAGGGGCTTTTTTTGACATGTATATTGGAGATGTCCCTGTTTCAGAACATACCAAAAGAGAGATTGGCAGAAACGTTGCTTCCATCATCAAAAGATGCTAAGTTGACTTCTCTCTCTCTACACACACACACACATTTACACAAATAGGGCTGTCCTGTGAAAGTCGAGTAATAAGAATAGACAGCTGCGACATAGTTCGTAGTCCATATTGCTTGTAACCCCCACTTGAGAAATGTTATGGGAATCTATGTATCAAATGAGATCGTGGATGTTCAAGTGCGGATGATTTAAAAAATGTAGGGTAATTATTGATTTTAACTATGAACTATGCTTTTTATTCCAGTTAGTCATCTTTAATAAAAAAATCGACAAACTAAATTCTGTATTTTGATTTTTTTATCAGTTTTGATCTTCCATCAATAATTTTGTTAAATTTTCGTTTAAAAAATTACTAAACGATATTGGATTTATTTGAAATTTGTACCACATGTTCATTACTTAATGAGAAAATAATATGAAAATTTTTGTGAATTTTTAATACATGTACGATTTATTGTAATTTTATAGTAATTTATAAAATATTATAATAAATCATACAAGTTTTAGAAAATTACGAAATATTTTCTGTTATTTACTTATAATGTGGGGAACATGTAAAAATTTTTTCAAATAAATTCAATATTTTTTAGTATTTTTTTAAAAATTAATTTTGTAAAGTAAAGAAGAAACTGAGATTAAATTTAAAAAAATATCAAAAGATATTGGATTTATTTGATAATTTTTTCACATGTTCACCACATCATGGGTAGATAATAGAAAAATTTTAGTGATTTTCTAAAACTTATATAAATTATTATAATATTTTTATAAATTATTAAAATAAAATTTCAATAAATCCTACATGTGTTAAAAAATTACGAAAATTTTTAGATTATCTTCTCATTATGTAGTGAACATCTGATAAAAATTTCAAGTGAATTTAATATCATTTGATAATTTTTTAAATAAAAGTTTAACAAAATTATTCATAGAAAGTCAAAACTGATAATAGAATTAAAGTGCAGAGTTTGGTTTACTGAATTTTTTTAATATAAGTGGCTAATTGAAATAAAGTGTATAGTATAGAATTTAAATCGATAATTACTCATGTAACGGTGACAATTTAAATCATTATAGTACAACAATAATGGAATTCTTTATTCGAATTTTATTTTATAATTACTAGTTGCTAGATGTGAAACGCAGGTGTTTATCATCAAAGACATTTTAATATTCATCAAAATGTATACGTATCATAAATGTGCAATGTAGATACGATCTAAGTAGTCATTCTATACAAGCATGAAATGAGTATTTTCATAAAAAATAAGTCCCGAAAAAATATTAATATATTCACTCATACATTGATTTCATTTAAGTGAGAAGAATTCCATTATTTTTTCATTAAATTAGACTAAAATTGTTTGTTTTAACAACTCTGGATGACATTATTTTCTTACTCGAGTTAATTGAACTATTTATATTTTTATTAAAAATTATTATGTAATTACTGTTCATTTGATTAAACAATACAATTAATTCCCAGTTTAAAATTCGTAATTATTAAGATTTATATGATTAAATAAAAAATTAAAATAATTCAAGGTAATGTGGTAGTCAACCTGCACGGTAGACTCTGACTAGACGCCACGTGAGGTAGAGTGGCTATACTTTCATTATTCCATCTTACTTCACACGTGGCCCAATAGCAGTCTGAGCTGTCTGTTCTCGTGGGTCCCGCAGTTCGGATGAGCATCAGCGCACTTAGTTTCGTCATAACCACCTCATCCCCACCCAATCAAATCCTCTAACCTGAAACCTCCACCATCAACCAACCCGTCACGGGTCCGGGTTAACATATTTTACCGTATATTGTAAAACAGCAATTTACTTTTTAATTTTACAGTTAATCGGTTCAATTAATACGATAAAGAGTAAGCATAGGACTACTGTCACACCAATACATATCCGATACTTAACCGTCTCATGTACTCTAAATTAGATAACCCGTTCACCATGTAAAATTATCCAAACTTCAACGAGATAATTATACTTAAACAACGATAAATACTATACGATAAATATTGTAGTGTTTTAATTATTGGATTTGGTTAATAATACAGATAATTACTCGTAATGCCAGTGAATTTCATAACTATAATTAAGTAAGGCAAAAAATGACCAAAAAAAGAAAGAGAGTTTCTAGATTGGTGAGGTGGGGACGCACGCATCAGAATACGATTTGGCGACAGTCATTTTGGATGTGGGTGGATAAGGGGGAAGTTCGTTTAGCATTAAAACAAAAATTAGTGGCTTAAAACTTAATTAGCAATTAATTAATTACATCTAAACCACCTACCGACCACAATTAACAGCTCTAACTACACTATATAATATTTGATGCCTCGTCTTCCTCGCCCTCCCTCTCCTGTCTTGGAAAAAGACGCGGCAGCGATTTCTATTCCCATATCAATGGCGTTTTCCCGTGATCTCTATTCTCTATCCTTTATCTAAGCCTGTTGTTTTCTTGAAGTCGGCCTCCGTCGTTCTGCCTCTTCTTCGTAAGGTACAAAGCTTTTTACCTATCTCTCTGGTTCTTCATTTTGCGCACTGTGCGTGTTGGCGATGTCGATTGTTCGGAGATTCGGCCTAGAGTCGTCGGAGGAATTAGTGCTTGGTAGGAGGGAGGGCGACGGATGCTCTGATGCATCGACGGATTCGTCCGATATTTCGGCGACGTCGTCTTCCTCGATCGGGAGGGATAGCGATGCATTAGGAAGGTTGTCGAACGATGAGGATGGCGGGGAGAGTGAGGTTCAAAGTCACAGATTGTGCGAAGAGCCTCTGGATATGATGGAGTCCTTGGAGGAGGCTTTGCCGTTGAGGTAAGCCGGTCTTATAATCCTTTTCTAGGATAGCGCTTGTGTTCTCGAAGAGACGTGGTACAGTCTTCACGGAGAAGATAATCATTTCTGAAGCTGTCCAGAAATCGGACGAGTTAAATCATCATTTCCTCGAACTGTATTGATCATCCTAATCGAACGCGAGATCTGATAATTTTTTGACAAATTTTCACATCAATTGTTTTGAATAGCTTCTGAGTTTGCTCTGAATTGATTATGTTAGGAGAGGCATCTCAAAGTTCTACGATGGCAAATGCAAGTCATTCACCACTCTATCAGATGCTGCTTCTACTTCTTCCATCAAAGACATTGCCAAATCCGAGAACGCCTACACCAGAAAACGCAGAAACTTACTCGCTTTCAGCCACATTTGGGAGAAGAAGAACAGAACAATCTCCCGAAGGAATACAGGTATTGGTATATCCAAAAGACCCATCAGCTCTTGCCGAAGCACGTTAGCATTAGCGGTCGCCATGTCCAGCTGCGACAGCATTAGCAGCCAAGATTCGAATTCAAGATCACCACCATTGCCATTAACATCTGGTAATAATTATTTAGCATCCCTTACGATGCATCCGCCATATAATTTCTCAACATGGGGATCCAGATCAATTTCAGTGACTGACTTACAACGTTGCGCTTCTTCTGCAACCTTGAACACGTCTTAATCTTCAATAACCAACAAATCAAATTCATCCAACAACAGTTGAGTAGTAACACCCATGATCCAACCTCATGATCTGTAAACCTAGTTTACTCTCATTCCTCTCTCATTTTCACAAACACTGTATATATATATATTATGATTAAATAGTTTGGATACCCAAAAAACGCGTATTTCTTAACTGCGACTGTTTTTAAGGTCCACAAAATCAGATCCAAGAACCATTGCGTCTTTCTCCAACGTTGTCCCATGAGTAATTGTGTAATTTACATAATCCATTATTTCAAGTATTTATATCATACTATAATAATTAAACAAACGTACCATTACTTCGAGCAACCACACTACTTGTCCAGGTGATTAAATTAAGTGGACATATTCCAAAATACATTTCAAAGGGGATTAACTTGGGTATAAAAATTAAACATAAAAATGTCAGATAAACAAAAAAATTTCAATAAATTCAAAACGAATGAAAATGCAGCAACAAATATCATGGAAAGCATCTTACCCTAAAAGAATTATAATATAAGCTGGGAACTCAAGCGTTAGAGGGAAACCAAACACAAGACATGAATCAAAGCCTTAGCCAGACACTTGAAAATGTCAAAACTACCTCACCCAAAAACATATGAATTTTAGGTGCCATCTTAATTTTGTGACATCAATGGCGTGACCCATGATCAATGGTAAGAGTTGAGGAAAAAATTAACCAAAAAGCATTGCCTTCAGATCTACCAGAATCAACTATTCTACATATTTCTTTAATCAAGCAACATTGAGAGAATTATACACTACATTAGAATGCTACTCAACCATTTACAAACTAGGAAATTCAAAAAAAAGGGCTAAATGTACATATTACCTATTCCTAATACCTAATATCGTAATAAATTATTTACTATTGCCTACATATAATTGCCATTAATATAAGATGTTACCCTGGAATATCACTATGACCCTGCGCAGGCCTGGTTATCCAAGTCAGCCTGCTTTTCACAAAGTGAGCTTCAGTATTCCGACTTTGAGCTTGACTTCTCCACTTAGAAAACCTTCATTAGGGTCTAAACTTCTAGGATATGCAATGGGTCAAATCTGCCACTAGATATTGAAATTCTAGAATGAAAACCAATTGTTTTGAAGCCATCATACGCTTTGAACCAAAAACTGTACGCAGGGATATTCTGATACGAAATTAGGAAGGTCGATGTCGGATGGGTTTATAGCAGGAATAGCCATATCTATGTCTTCAGTAGAGAATGGGATGCTGCATCAGGCAAAAGTTGATCATGAGCAGAGAATCTACTGACCAAATAACCAATAAGCAATCAGTAAATATTGAAGCTTAACCGAACTTTCAACTAACTGAAAATTTCATAGGATCCAAATATGGTTACTTTCTAATACCTACAGTCTAAATTTACATACTGACATGTCATGTTTTCATTAGTTCAATTTCTTTATGAAATAAAAAACTTAAATGATTAGAAACGAAAAAGCATCCAAGCCAAGAAAATAAGAATTAGAACGTCACCCTCAAATTATCCCAATTAGAATTCCAGTATGACTGGTAATGTGCTACACAATCATGCAACAACGGTTGAATAGTAATGTAATACAATTTCTTCCCTTTAAAGCCCAACAAAACAGTAAATTCAAAAAGACAACTTGAACTACCTGACCGGGACCGAAAATTTCAAAAGAAACATGAAAAACAAGAAAACTGGGCTAGTTGACAACAATTAATACTTATTAAGACTAATAAATAAACAAATATCCTATCAGACAATTATCCCAACTTGTTTACTTGTAACAGTACGCTGCAAGAAAATGACATTGGGCAGATTACCTCAGATCATCATCCAACAAGAAGGAATTGGACGTCAAGTTCTGATTATCCTTGTTCAAAATCTCTCTCATTTGAGCAACCACCTATAGAACCAATAGGTGATGTAAGAAGCAATTAGTCTAATCACATAGGAGTTTACCACAAAAAGGAGATAAACGCAACATGCCTCATTAGATACGCTTTGGGTGCCATATTTGTCATCCCAGTACATTGTACTTATCCGATAAATTTGTCTAACAGTCAGTGCCTGACCAATGATAAAAAAAGAAAAATCAGTTTAAGACAGTTCAACAATCGGAAGATAAGTGAATGAGTTCGTGAAAAAATAAAAAAATCTGAATAACCATGAGAAAGAAAACCATACCGAACAAAGATCCTGTCGTATTTCTTCTAGCGATTTTTTTCTCTTCTGATGTATAACCTTCAAATTGTTCAAAAAGCCAGATTGACTTCATGTGTATTAAAAAAGAAGAAAGAACCAGCGGTGTGGCACATACCAGAAATCCAACAGCTTGCCTTATATAATTTAGCTCGTGCCATGATGTCCCCGCATACTACATTGTTCAGAGATTTAGGCAGAAAAAAACAAACTAGAGAAAAAAATTGCAAAGAAAACTTTAGATACCTCTTCTTTGGCATTGACAATCCACTTCTCCAGATCTGCTAGCCCAGATTTCACATATTCTCCATTTGAAAATGTACAACATTCACGTCGCAGTAGAAGACTACAAAGAGGTGTCAAAGTTATGTAATAATTTATTCATTTAAAGGTGATACATAGATAACTGCACCTGCTTACCTATTGAAAAGCGAAATATTGATAAAAGAAAACACCTGAGTAGTTAATTTTCGGATGAAGAAGGAGGGCACCTGGTCGAATAAAGATACAATTCAACTAAATGGAAATAAAACTAGCATTTATGATTATCACTGTATGTGAGATATAAAATTGCAACAGCTAGAAGCCATGAGGATGATAACAGAATTATCATTCAGGAAAATGAACACAGCACGCATACATGATTTTCGCGTAATTGACTCATCAGAGAATCCAAAAAATTGATAATGTTATCCCACTGGCTGCTCGGAGACAGCTGAGGAGGTCCACCAGGCGATCTAGAGGATTTTCCAGAATGCACTCGAGTAGTTTTTGGTGCCTTGCAACACCATTACATCAGAAAACAATCAATTGAAATTTAGTTAAAATGTAACCATGACGAAACATAGAATCAACATTTATATCAAAATTCAGTTGAGTCAGGGTGCAAGGGAGATGGTTTCCCCACAACAAAATGAGAAGTATGGAACATTTGAGGCATCCTGGACAAAAATATCATATATCGTTGTAATTTCTTTGGATGATTTTATCTCTTTTATGATAAGTAAAGTTGCTACTCGTAGAAGAGTTAGGAATTCTTCAAGCACATTTTTTGTTCGACTTCTACTAATAAAATGATTCATATTATAAAAAATCATTCTTTTAATATTCCATAATTTTCTTTTAATAAAGACAGATATAACTGCTATTGTAGAAAAATCAAATAAAAGCAACACGTCAAACACAAGATAAAATAACCTTTTACAACAATATTTAAAGAGTAAATTTACCACATCAGCTTAAAAAATTCATTTTCCAAGTAAATTGAGATATACTCCAGATACTAAAGAAAATAACAATTTTCATATTTAGCAAGAACAAAAAAATCTGGGCTGATGTCATGCAGGTCAAAATGAAATCCCCCACGTTTATGAACCCAAAAGATTCATTGGTGGAAGCTATCTTAATTCAAAGTTTCATTTAGATAAACAAAAAGAGGCTATATCAGTCACCTGAATGCACAAGCCCAAGAGTGGAGATAGTTCCTTTTTCAAGTTGTCGCGAATCAAACCAAATATCTTTTCCACACAAGCAGTGAGTTGTTGTTTGAAAAGTATAGCAGGATATCTTGCTTCAAGATGAGATATCCCATCTTCAAATCCCAAATGTTTGAAAGGTGATTTTAGGCCCTAGTTATGGAGACAGATTGACTTAGCTGCATCGCATATAAAATAAAAATAACACATACTACCAAACGTCTGGCTGAGCAATAATTCTAAACCATATCAGACTTCTACAGAACAATATCCAAGGAATTGAGAGAACAATTTAAACATAAATATTTTGGTCAAGCTGATAAAAACACAATGTTGTTAACACACTTCATCATATCAGGGATCTTATGAAACAAAATATTTGCTAAAGACAAACCAATGGAAACCTTCAGTCCTAGAAGTCCATTACACCAAGAAAAATAATGCACATTTCAGCTTATAGTACAATAAGGATAAACTTTTCGTTACCAGGTAAATAATGTCCATTTATTATCTCCTTAAAAAGAAAACTCATGAGTTTCTAAACTTTATCAACTTGAAATTGAAATGGAGAAGCACAGAGACAAATCCATATAAAAAGCCAAATAAGTTTACAATGAAGTAGCTAACTCACTTGCGCAATTCTGGTTGATAACCCAGTAGTACGCTGAGCAGACGTATTAAGAAATCCATTTGACCGTAAATTTCTCTGCAGAAGGCATAGCAGAGCAGATGCATTGGACAACCAATATGGCAATGTAATTCTTTCATCCCCAACCTGACATATAACTCAAATCATCAGACAGCAGTACACAGTGGAAAAAAAAAAAGAAAAGAAATAAGAACTCAAATTATGAGAATATTAAACAGTGGTAACCGAGAAAGGAAAACAATATATCAATGAACAAAGTAAAAAATCATGAAAATTTTGGATTTTGCAATCAAGAAACAACTTATTTTGTATTTTACTCAGTGATAGAACGAAATTCATGAAATCTTTAATTCTTTTTCCATCAAATAAAAATTAACTCCGCAGGACTGAAAAAAATCCAACTAATAAATGGATTTAAGTAATATAATTGCTATGAGTAGGGTGTGTCTAGGTAGTTCTATTTTTTTAGGATAAAAAAGAAAAGGAACCAAACTACAACATAAAACAAACTGATAATAATAGAATATTAACCAAATTATTGCTTAACGTCATCACAATAACTCAGTGATACTAGGTTATATTGGTAATATCACAACTATAATAAACACTAATTTGACTAAGTTATGAAAGGTATAAAATGTTGGCAGATAAATGAAACAGAAAAGATCGTTGATGTCTTATTACAATTTGTTATAAACCGTATTGTTTTGATTGATTCTTAATTAGTTGACATTGGTTGAAAATAAAAAATAGAAAAAAAGAAAAAAAAAAACGAGGGAATAATCTTGACCACATCCACAAAGAGTGAAGCAAGTGAATCACCTTAAGAGCTTCATTAATTCCTTCAATTATGAAGTCAAAAATAACTGTTCTTTCAGATTCAAAAGCATGCCAATGAAGAAGGCATTTGTATATGACGCATGCAGCAAATGGTTTACCACCTTTGAAGGCCATATCTTCTTTGAGGCACCTAGAGAGGAATTCGTAGTTTTCCTGTTCACAAAATATATTTTAATGCTCCAAACAAAAAAAAAAAAAGGCGGTAGGATGATATTAAAGGCACTTTTCCATTTAGAAAACAAACGTCTGATACAAAACTATGAATAAAAATAGATGTAAAGCATAGATGTATCATATTCCACACAACTTTTTAGAGCACTAAAGGGACCTGATGCTTCTCAGTCATCAGCTTTGATCGACGAGAATCTGTTAGGCCATGGGCATAGGGTACCGTAGGTTTTGTTGGCGTTGGTGACTCCTGCATAGAAGCAATAAAATAAAATAACCACGATTTGAAAAAATGCCTAACAGAAACTAGAAGAGGGTATATCTTACAAATAAAGATTTCCGAACAGTTTGCGGAGTAATACCTTGGGCACTGAATGATTTCTGTATACAAGTCAACTTTCTCATATTAAAACCAATGATCAAAATGCAAAGTCAACTGTGATGATAGTAAAGTGTTCAATCCAGAAATATAGTTAACAGACTTAAAAACACCCAGCCAACAGTTGCACAATTGAAGAACTTCAGTACCTCTGTTAATGACTTCACAATACCAGGACGGATGCTCTTGGGAGTTGCACTTAATGCTTTTTGTCGCAGGACATGATTATCATTCTCTAGAAGTAAGAGTTTTTCCTCCAACCTATATGTGCAACACAGAATATGGACACTATCAAGGTATTATTTGATGATATCAGAAGCTAAATTTTAGGTATGGGGAACAGTAAATAAGAAAAACAAGATTAAGATGAACATACTAAAACTATTACTACCATAATTTAAACAAGAATTACGTATAATAATCAAAACACCTTTTCACAGTTTGCTGAAGCTGAGAACACTTTTGTTCAACTTCCTTCAGCTTCTCAATTGTTTCGTCGATATCTCTTTGATACTTCATTAGCTCAATCTCCAGAGCTGAATCTTTTTTCTCCAGGGCCTTCAACGAACTCTGTATAGAGACGAAATAATTCTACCGCATCATAAAATAATAGGAACAACAAAAAAGACAAGAAATATTGGGAGTAAAAAAATACAAACGCTCAAGTGGATGTGTGATTCAAAACCTCAAGGTACAAAAAAAACAAACTACAATCGAGCCATAAAACTATGGCAGCTGATATTAACAAAAATAGTCCCACCTGTGCACTTATTTGAACTGAAATATATATATTCGAACTTTAATCGCACTCATTACCAAAATGAAAGAGCAGCAAGGATGCAAGTCAGAATATTCATAGTGGCATAAGTACAGAAGAATTACATAACTTACCCTAAGCAACGCATTTTCCCTTCTCAAGTCTGCCATCGCTATAATTTCTCTTCCCAAAGCAGACTTCTCTTTTGCCGACAATTCCAATTGATTCTGCAACACCGCATTTTTGTTGCACTCGTTAATTGTTGCTAATTTTGCTGCATCTAACTCCATGTTAAGAGAGACCAACGTCTTTTGAAGTTTTGAAATTTCTATTGACTTGGCCTCCTCATTGGAAACCTGCATTCCACAACTCAACAGTAAAAATTACACTAACAAGATTTATACATCCGCTGACAATCACTGTTGGTTTATTAAGTTAGATGATAGAAGAATTTTAAGTATTGCTGTTGAGTTGATTATTAATCTACTTTATCTGAAAAAATAGTAAAATATATAACAAATAAAGTTGTAGCTAAATTCTTTCTATCTATACCATGAAGCATAACATTATTGCATATAAGTACTTTAACCAAAACACAAAAAGTACCTTCAAAATATATTTTACACATAGAAGCAGTGAAGTACATTTTTGTAGTATCGCTTAAAAATTAGCTAGCCCACAAAGAATTTACTTGTTTTATAAAAAACAGAACCCTATTCAAAAGTAAGCAATTATACCCGCAACCGTTTTTCCAGATGTAACCGCCATGTGAGCTCTTCTATTTGCTTCTCAAGTTTATTCTTAGCCAAACGCAATGCCCCAGCTTCATTGGCTTCCTGCAAAAAGCAAGACTATCATAATAATGAAACCAAAAAAAGAGAGTATTTCTCTTTTTTTCTTGCCACAAGCACAAAATTTCTCACTTGTTTAAGCCTTCGAAGTTCTCTTTTTGCCATCTTTTGCCGCCAACGGCACTGAATGGCAACAACGGAAGCTTGGTCACGGCGGAAAATAGTACGAACCTTGCATGTTCTCCATCGAGCCTAAAATGTTTTATCATACAGTAAGAAAAATCAAGTTGCAGGGTAAAGCAAAGTTGAGTATTAAGAAGAAAGCATCAGTTGGAATTAATCAAACGATATATAACGAACAGTACTTAAATAAAAAAATCAATGCCAGTGTAATTAATCAATCAATATATGAAAAAAAAAAAAATTAGAACAACAAAGCAATGAACAAAATTTAAGTTGTATGTGAAAAATGTTTCAATCCCCTTTACAGTGTCCAAAACAAAAAAAAAAAAAACAAAGACTAAGCAACTAACCCGACCATAGTACCTGAATCAATGTAGCCGCTATATGTTTCTTTTGATGCAAAAATTTTTGGCGATTTAAGAAACCACGAATATTAGACTGGATAACTGAAGCCGCAAAACGAATTGTCATGTAAGCACTGTGCATGAGCCACTTGCGAACATTTCTTTGTATTAATACAGCAGCATTGGTTTCTCGCTTTGCTGTATACATCCTTCGAGTAAGATATCCTATATAAACAAAAGTTATAAACAGCATTATTAAAGTTGCAATGTATTTCTGTGAATCAATCATAAAAATGAAAAAAAAAAAAAACAAAGAACGCAAACCTCTGCAGTATGCTTGGAGTTCCACTGCAGTACAGTGGATCAATATAAAATCCTTGCGTGCATAATATGTTTGCAGTCTACGTTGGATGCACTTAGCAGCATTATCCAATACTTCCAACCGTCGAGCATCTAGAATGCCAATTTGACCAGCTCTAAGAAACACTTTGGTCCTGCCCAACTATGAGAGACAAGAAATTATATAAAGTCTGCAACTGATTCTGCCTAAATTTAGGATTATATTCGACCGTAAAAAAAACATATTAAAAAACACACTTAAAGGCATCCTCAAATGAACTGAACCATAAGATTTTAACTTCTACAGAGTGCTTTCTCCTTTCAATTACAGAAACAAAGCATTACATGAAGACATGTATGCAAAATAATGAAGTATGGTCTCTTACGCCACAAACCTGATAGTTCCTAAGTTTCAACTTTTGTAAAATCTTCTCTGTTGTAGCTTTTTCATCATAACTGCCATTGCAAAGTTCCAAGCAGCCCAAAAATTGTTTCAGTATGAAAAAATAAGGGGAGCTCAAAAGAAAAATGATTGGAAAGTAAAGGAAAAGGACATTTATCAAAGGAAAAAATACAAAAAAATGAAAAAAAAAAAAAAGCATTCCCTAGTTCATTCGACACTACAATATCACAGTGGACAGAGATTGAAATGTAAATATACATATATATAACTTGCAAGAAAAACAGAAGGGAACTGAAGAGACAGTACATACAAGATAAAGACTAAAAATTGTATGTAGGTGGCCATAAGAGACATGCAACAGAAAAACATTTTAAGAGCATTTTATTTTTTAAGAAAACCTTCCATCCATGAGTTCAGGAGCCAACAATCCAAAGCGATCTACAAACTCTGAAAACGTTCTTCTAGTGGGATAACCCGCCAGACTTATCCGTACAGCTTCTAAAACACCCTGTACCAAATTTCAGTCACCAAAATGAAATCAACACAGCAACAATTATCCACCAATACTTTACATAAACCAATGACCTACAAGTAAACATTTGTACCAATATTAAAATATATTGCTCTTTGAACGACTGAAATATGATAACAAAAAATGACCACTGTAATAAGAAAGAAAGTCAGCTTTACATTAATCATAGTTGACAGAAATATACGCTGAAACATGGGTTTCTATCATGCCAAATATGAACAGTGCTTAAAAAAATAATAAGACAAACATACGAAGCTAACACATTCAAGCCAGCTTGTCAAAACATTGAAGAAGATTAATAGCTCAGAAGTTACTGACCCCACAGCGTAACTGGTGTAGTATACTCCGATTCTCAAATTTTTGAGGCCGATTAAGAGAATTCGGCTTCACACACCGGATATAATGAGGTTCTGTTGAGTTCAGGGTCTCCATGAGTGCTTGAAGTTGTTGCTAGAAGCACCCGACCAAATAAAGATCACTCAGATTGTCCAAAGTTTTAATAAGAAAAAGCATGCAGATATTTCATTTGCCTAAAAACAATATATTTATTGAATATCAATATTTTCTGAAATACATCGAATTTAAACATTTATCACAAATGTGAATTGAGTAGATATAAACCCAAGCTATGGTTGCCTACGGTTATTTCCCCAACCTTATAGATAAGGAATGAGAACCAAACATGCATTAATGATACAAACCTTTCTTCATTATTTCATCACAGCTTTACAAAGAATTATTTCTAGAAATCATCCTGAAATTAGGAGTAAAAGGAAAAATAATTCCCTTAACCGCTGCCAACCTTGCATAAAATCAAGAAAAATTCTGCAGTATTGCCTAAGGAGACAATGTAAAGAAAATAATAAATTACTTTGGATAAACTTTTAGTCATTGAGGCTGCATCAAATAGTTGCCTAATATTGCTATCCCTGTCAGAAACTGATCTAACTAATCTTCCAAACAAATAGTATTAACGAAGAGAGGGAGGCTAGATACATCAACAATTTCTCACCCTAAATCTAGAGGCCACAGAAGAAAACTTGTATGAGGACCTTGAAGATTCTTCTTGAAGTGAAGGGAAAAGACCAGCAACAAAAGTGCTTTTGGAAGAAGACAATAAATGCCAATGGTCTACTACAATGTAGTCCCGATTTTTATCCAAGAATGAATCTGAATGATAAGTAACCTGCATGAGAAAAGTTTAGGTCTTAAAATTAAAGTTCTAAGTGAAACAATATTCTCAATGCACATTAAAGTAAGATGCTAAAGTACCTTTCCAGCATAATGGGAAACTGTAAAATCTGTTTCTGAAAATTTTGCCTTTTCCAATCTTGAATGGCGGCAAAAGTTCTGAAATAATTTGGTTGAAAACGTTGCATGGGTCGATCTTGGGAACAGGCTGCAAATATAAAAAATCAGGATAAGGATATAGTACAAAACAAACACTCAATAGAACAACACAAACCAATTCTTCTTCAAGAACTCAAAGTGTACCAAGCTTCATCAAGCAAAGAAATTATCCCAATAGGTTTCTGCAGATAAATAGATAACATAATAAGTAACCAAAAAATTATAAAATTTAAAGTCCAAGGCTTCTCATATCAAAAAGAAATGTGACCAAACTTCCATGCCAAAATCACATTTAAACAATGAAAATGAAATGGTTTTTTCTTCAATTTTTTACGAAAGAGTCAACAATTAAAAGAGGATAACATAAAAAGGATTGGTCTTTTCAATTTGGTCAGTTGCATTTAGATTCCCCAAAGTCATAATTCCTTTTCCCTAATAAGGTCCAAGAAAGTTAAAAAAAAAAACATTAGAGAGGAAGTTGTGGATGGAAAAGAATTAGAATTGTGTTTGATGAAATTCAAATTCTCAAAGAGAAACACGTCATGAAGGAGGTTAAAAAACAACAAAATCTTTGAATGCATCAAGGATATCCTAAAATAAGTTTCACAATTTTTTATTTTGGTCCAAATTGTATACAAGGGTAGTGGAGTTTTTATGGAAAGAGAGTTAGAAAACAAGCACGGCACTAATCCAACCATCCTCTAAAAACTGGCTCAGAACCCTATTCTATATACCTATTTTAAAAGGTGAGCTATCTTAAATAAAAGTGTGTACAATGACAGATTATTGGATTGCAAAAGAATAATCAACAAATGATTTCGCCAGTCCATCCACTAGGGTCATAAATGCTTTGAATCACCAAGTCCCACAAGAGAATCTTCATTTTTAAAACTTTACAGATTGCAATTCTAACAGAATTTGATTTTAGGGTTAGTCACACAATATTAACTAACGAAATGAGGTTTCATCACATCACACAAAAATATGTCACACCATTTTTTTCTGAAACCTTAGATTCGTTCTATGGAAAGTTGAGTAGACCCTAGAGCTCAATTACGGGATGACACCGACTAACTAGACCACAATTATTTTCCTTTGACATAGATTTCTTGAGAAAATGACTAAAAATTTATCATTGCTTCCTAGTTCCTAGATCCATAAAAGCTTGAGAGTGAATGGAGACTCTAATGACGTGTATACAAATCCACCCAAAATAAATCATCTAAGTAAACAAAATGAAGCAACAGGAAAGAACCTGCTCGATCAAATCAAGAACATCCTGATTGTCTATAAATTCAATGTAGCTCCAGTTTATTTCTTCTTTGCTATACTCCTCCTGCTCCATCTTGAATACATGCTGGAACATTAACATAAAAAAGAAATACTAAGTCATGTTAAATTGAACTTCAATTCACAGAGTAAACTCCCTACCTCATTAAAATGCTGCTGAAGCTTTTCATTTGCAAAGTTGATGCAAAACTGCTCAAAACTGCAAAATATTTAGTAAAAATGTCCAGTCAACATTCAGAAAAAATAACACTTTATTGTGACCAAAACTTTTCAAATAAAGCGCTTCATTGGCACTGTCAATTGTCTAACCAATTAATCCAAACACAGTTTTTGTGTTGGCTAATGTCACAGGCAGAAATGCATACACATATTGTGGGTTAAACTAGAGATTATTCATTAGAGATAGCACAACCAAAAACCATAAGAAATACAAAAACCTCAATTAATAGCTAGAAAAAGAGTTACCTATTATCCTTAAAGCATTCAAATCCATAAATGTCTAATACCCCAATTTGCATACTGGAGTTTGGGTCTTGTCCAACGGATTGGTTAATCTTCTCAACAAGCCTGCAAGATCATCAAAAACTAAATAAAACTTGATCATCTCTTCAAAAAAATAAATAAATAAATGAAGTTGCAAGATCAATAAGCACCAGTCAAACAATCGAGCATAAACTGTCTTTGCCAATGCATCCCGACTAGCAACTGCAGCACTACAATCAAGAGCCTTGACGATAATTCCTTCATGAGTTTGAATTGTGCGCGTACAGAGTGTTGAAAGTAAGAGATTCACATCACACCTGGTTTTAGAACACTATAAAGTTATATGATCAGCAATGCAAATCAATGCAACTGTAAAATAAAAGTTTCCAGAGGATATCAGCAACAAGATCATAAACTTGGAAGGTTTTAACACTGAAATAAGTTTAATGTACTTGGTCAGAATTATCACAGCTTGCTTAGTTATCGGAACAATTCAGAAATTTTGATTTTTAACACCTTAAAATAGCCAAATACAATACATGAAATAAGTTTAATGTTTTAATGATTGTTGGTGAACCGAGAAAGCAATAACGATATAATATTTTATTATGTTCATAGATGGACTTGCTATCATTGATATTCATCACGTCACAATAAACCCAAATCTAAAACCTTATCATATATCACTTACATGAAAAGATTAGCAGCCATCTGTAGATGGAAACTAGATTTTTTATCATTTACAATAGAAGAGTCATGCTCCTTCCCAGGAGAAAATTCAATGTTGCCAAGATGCAATATTGCAGCCAAGGTTTGAAAGATAGCTTCCTGAAAAAATAATTTTAGGACTAGAACTGAATATTGACCATTACCTGGAAAGCCAAATAGAAGTACAGAATAACTAGAAGTACACAAGGCACGCAAACCTGTTCCTCGTGAGTTATTCCAACTATATCCATTGCCCTCCGGGTTTTCATGTATTCCTCAGCACTGTTAATCCCATCAAGTTCATAGGTTTTGCTTTGATTTAAATAGTGGAATTTACATGGTTGATCTAACTTGTACTTCTCTGCATCCTAGACATAATCACATCACCCAAAATAAATGTGTTGGCAAAAGATGCATACACAAGTCACTAAGGCGTAATCAAATCAGCATCACATATCTAAATCAGCATTACAAAAACATTTACAATACAAACATACAAACAAAATATGAATCAACTCAAAAAGATTACCTTTTTGGATGCAAACAATTGGTAAAAGCAGTGATAGTTCCTCTCACGATCAGTTATTTGGACCACGCGAGATCTCTCCAAAAGGTAAGTTCTAATTGCAGCGCCCGATATTCTACCACTAGCATCAAACTGAATCTCTACAAATTTTCCAAAACGACTGCCACATAAAAAATACTTACATTAACCTCAGTCTAGGTAAAAGATTTAATTTGAATTGAAAAGGTAAAGACGAAAAAGAGAGGAGATAAATATTGGCAGCTCCTTTCCAACAATAAAACTAAAACAAAACTAAAACATATTAAACTATCACACTATTATTTTTACCAGAGCAAATTATAGTTAGTGCACGCACTTACGATGATAAACATGAAATTACTATGATACATCATTACAAACTTCTACTGCTCTTTCTTCCCATCATTTTTTTTTATAAGAAATGATTTCGTTTAAAACTCAAATGTTTGGATATCTCTTTTAAAACTCAAATGTTTGGATATCTCCGCTCTATTAAGGTGTATCAATACACGAACTATAGAGGAAAAATGCATTGTTCTATAAGAAACTCACCAAAAATATTGTTAAAATATTCTCTTTCATTCACAGTTCTCAAAACTTGAATTTGAAACTGAAATTGAATTTTAATCGTGAAGTTAAAATTTTTTAAAGTTTCAACAGCTTCAGATTTTTCTTTAAGAATATAAATCCATATATTTTTTTTGTATAATTATCAATAAAAGTAATAAGTCATTTAAAGCCGGACAGATTTCTAACTTTAATAGTCCTCATATGTCACTATGAATAAGTGAAAATTGTTTAGATAACATGTATACTAAAGTAAGATAAACAGAGCGCATATGTTTAGCAAATTGACAAATCTCACATTAAAAGGAACCAACGTTTTTATCCTTAAATAAAACAGGAAATAAATATTTCAAATAACCAAAGGTAGGATGACCAAGTTTATAGTGTCATAACATAATTTCATTCTAAAATAATAAACTAGAGGAACGTGGTTTCTGAACTTGTTTACTCGAGATGTTGTCTGAGGCAAAGTAGTAAAAACCACCGCTTTCTTTATCATTGTCAATCATCTTCTTCGAGCATTGATCTTAAAAAACACAACCAGTATAAGCAAATTTGATTGGACAGATAGAATCATGAGTTATTTTGCTAATAGACAATAAGTTACAAGATAAATTGGCAACACGAACCACATTGTTTGAGGTAAAGAAATGAGAAACAATGATAGAACATTTTCCATCAATTGCAAACATTGAACCATTTGCAATTTTGACTTTTTAATTTCCATAATAGAGAAAATAGATTGAAAACATATAAGAAGAGTCTGTCATATGATCAGTGGCCACTGAATCAATGATCCAAGGGTCAGATATATCTAATGTGACACAAAACACTGTTGTATGATTACCTTTTTGTACTAAGGAAAATAATGGATTGGATGAAGTACTGGCAAACTAATGCGAACTTCATAACTGATACAATTGTTTTAGATTTTTCTTGTTAAATAAAGAATTGTCACTAGATTATTGAGATGCTACAGGTGCTTCATATAAGGTTTGGAAGCTTCCTTTGTTGTTGCAATAAGATTTTTTGTTTTGAGTAAAGTCTGCAGGCTTGCCAGGTAGCTTCCAACATTTAACTTTTAGTAAAGAAACATCAAGTGTTGCATAATAAAGCTAGCTATCATTTCTTCCCACCTCCAAATTTCTCAATATTATTCATCTTTTCAGAGACAATTCTTGAGCATATTATCAATTTATGGAAAATACCCAACTGACGTCGATAAAAATATAAGGATGATCTAAATTGTCAGATGATAATAATTGACTAGCTGAATTATAACCAGAGGTTTGCTAATCATAACTGAAAAAAAAAAAATACAACAACAACCTTGAGTTATCGTTTCTGACAGTCCTTGCATTCCCAAATGCCTCTAGGAGTGGATTTGACTGCAAACGGCAAAACAAGAATTATTTTGTTTTTAAAACTTTCTAAACATGTACCCCATAAAAAATCTGATCTATTCCAAACTGAAAGAAAAAAAATATCAATCGTCAACACAAATTTCTTCAGATGTACTCATTCTTCTTGATTGAAGATTAAGTAGGTTCAATTAATGATCCAAATTTTGTTTTCTGAGGGAATAAATTATTAATATTATCTGCATAACAAAAGCTAACAATGTCACTGAGACATTAAACTAGCTTAAGGATAACCCTTACTTCGAGAACTTGTTGCTCAACTGTCCTATCATCACCGGAGGCACGACCACCTACAAATGTGAGATACTGCATTATTAATTTTGTTGTCTCAGTTTTCCCAGCCCCACTTTCTCCACTGACTAATATGGACTGATTTCGGCCCTCGCAGATCATTGCTCTGACAAATAAGAACATAAAATAAACTATTTCACTTATCATTAATAGTAATTACGACAAGATAGCAAAAATTACACACCTATATGAAGCATCAGAAACAGCAAAAACATGAGGACTAAGTTCGCCAAAAGGAGCACCCTTATACTGCTCCATCATATGTATATTGTACAAATGAGGAAGCTTCGTGAAAGGATTAACAGCAATCAAAATGCTACCGGTGTACGTCTGGCAGAGTACAACAGTCAAAATTTAACATAATTCTCACATAAAATAAAGAAAATAACAAATAGTACCAAAAATGCAGATGGAAAAATAAAAATTCTAAACTATTTGTTATTATAAGCCCAAAACAAAAATAAATAAATAATGGCTCTGGTTTATTGAATCAAATGATAAAACTAAAATTAAAGCTCCCGACAGTCTACAAAATATTTTAAACCGTGAAATATATATCCTTTACTGAAGCAGCAGCACATTATAGAACGCCAACAGCAGTCCAGCAATGAAGGCAATAGTTACGTATAAAAACAGTGCAATTACAAAATTTTACTCACGAACATATAGAATATTAACGAATTTTATATAGATCAATTTCTTGAAAAACTTCATTTTTGTTTCCATATGCAAACACAAGAGAATGCCACTCTGAATAACCAAAGATCCAGCCTACAAGCAAAAGAAAATTGTGTTGCTTAGTTAGTGAGTGTGTATGTGTAAATTGAGAATGAGTAGTTAGAGAAAAAGTAGAAAACTCTATGTGCTTGATAAACTGAATATTCGGTTTCCTTACTCTATGAAGAAAAAGAATGTGTAGCCATTATTGGCAAATATATAACTGCTTTTAGGCAATTACGGAGGAGGGAAAAGAATTAAAATAAAAATAAAGCGTGGGGGAAAAACAGTTGTGTAGAGAAAAATTTAAGGAGAGGAAGGAACTCTCGAATATCTTTATGTCTGTAATCATGTTGTTGTGTTTTGTGTAATTATGTTATTAAATTGTGTATTAAAATTCGAAAGATATTATAAAACTATTTGTGTTGTTTCTGAGTTTATATCATTACTTTAGCAGATATAATAACTAATTAACAAGGGCATTACCACCCAAGTGAGATGCCCACTTAGATCATATACTAGATTGCAAATTTCTCAAGCAAATACTCACTGAGTTAAATTCCACATTTACTCAAATGCAATATAGCGACGTCTCTTTTAATTAGAAATAGTTGAACTTCAGGACTGTCAATTCATTTTTCAATAGTTAGATCCTCTCAAGCCAGAGGTCCTCATTAACGATATGCAAACAGTTGCAATTAAGCATTTCTATCACACAAGTCAACTCATGGATTTAGGAGATGAAACACGCCAGCAACCACCACCAAAGTCATCCGTAATAATAGTAACTTACAAGCTCTGAAATCATGCAAGAATACCATCAACTATTGCTATGATAGGCCATATAACTCTGTTTAGTGATGAGATGTGATGAAAAGTTTAGTGCTGAACATCAATGTAAAAAAAAATATTACAAAGGTTTGATGATGGAGGATGGAAAAGTGGATGATCTGAATACAACGAATAAGGAAATTGTAAGAGAATTCGAAAATAGAACGATTCTGAACACAGTGGAGTTGTCACTCAACTCCATCATGGGAATACCGACGCCACGAACAGTAAGACTAAGAGGAAGAGTTAAAGGCAAAGAAGTAGTGATGATAATCGATAGTGGAGCAACTCACAACTTCATATCCAGCAAATTAGTCAGAAAATGAAGCTACCCATCCATACTACCACACCGTACGAAATTTTGATGGCAAATCGTTAGAAGGAACAGATATTTGTAAAAATCTGTTATTTGAGTTATCGGAATTAGAAATTATGGATGAATTCCTTCCAATTGAGTTAGGTAACATCGATGTGATATTGAGAGAATGATATGGTTAGAGTCAACAGGGGAGATGCATATTGATTGGAAAAGATAGATCATGCAGTGGAAGGTGGACCAAAAAATGGTGGAAATAAAAGGGGATCCAAGTTTAGATATGAAACTTATTTCCCTAAATCTTACGATGAAAAATGTAAAAAAAGAAAAACAAGCTTTATTGATACATGTTGGGAGTTTAGAAGAAAATGAGAAGATAGAAATGCAACAATTAGAAACAGGAATAATGGAGTTGTACTGAAATATCAAGAAATTCTAGCGTTACCAGCTGGGCTACCTCCCAGTAGGCAACACGAGCACAATATCGTGCTTAAAGAGGGAGCAACCCATGTGAATGTAAAACCATATCGATATCTGATCGTACAAAAAAAATGAAATCGAGAAGTTGGTGAAAGAAATGTTAGACACAGGAATAATATAGTCAAGTTCAAGTCCTATTATAATGGTTAAAAAAAAAGACAATAGTTGGAGGTGTTGTGTTGGTTACAGAGCTTTGAATAGAGAAACGGTGAAGAATAAATTTTCTATACCGTTAATTGAAGAGCTCTTGGGCAAGTTACATGGTGCCAAGGTGTTTACTAAGCTGGATTTAAAATCACATGGTGCCAAGGTGTTTACTAAGCTGGATTTAAAATCCTGTTATCATCAAATACAAGTAAAGAAAGAAGATGTCCATAAAACAATTTTTCGAACTCACGAATGATACTATGAATTCTTGGTAATACCCTTTGGACTCACAAATGTTCCTTCTACATTTCAATCATTAATTAACAAGTTCTTTCATGAATTTCTTTGAAAGTTTATATTATATTTTTTTTATAATATTTTAGTATATAGCATGTTGTGGGAAGAACACCTCCAACATTTGAAGATTAAATTAAAAATATTATGAAAAGAGAAGTTGTATATGAATGAGAAGAAGTGCTTGTTTGTGGAACAAGAATTGGAATGCTTGGGTTATATAATTTTCGATCGAGTAGCAGTGGATCTGAATAAAGTGGCAACCATAAGGGAGTGGCCTACACCCTAATCGCTTAAACAATTGAAGAAATTTTTGAGTTTAACAGGATATTACAAAAGATGTGTATCTAGGTATAACGCTATTGGGTTACCTCTAATAGAGCAGCTAAAAAAGGACAAGTTCGGCTAGAATGATGAGGCGTTTGCAGCATTTGACAAATTAAAAATTGTTATGAATTCAGTTACAGTACTAGCACTACCAAACTTTGAAAAACCTTTCATGGTAGAGATTGATGCTTCGAGAAATGGGGTAGTAGTTGTGTTGATGCAAAACAATCATCCTATAACTTATTATAGTCAACAATTATCGAAGCAAAGCAAACTCAAGTCGATTTACGAGTGGGAACTGTTGGCCATTGTATTAGCAATTCAAAAATGGAGACCATATTTGTTGGGAAGACATTTTATAGTGAGGACTGATCAAAAGAGTTTTAAATTTTTATTGGAGCAGAGATTAGTGGCTCCAGAACATCAAAAATTGTTAATTAAAATAATTGGCTACGATTTTGAAGTGCAATACAAACCTGGATGTGAGAATAAAGAAACATATAGTCTTTCTAGAAGGGAAGACAGTACAATGGAATTGAGAAATTTAAATGTTCACAGGTCATATAGTCTTATTTTTTGAGAAGAATTGAAAGAAAAATTGATGAGGGATGAGAATTTAGACAAATTAAAACAGAACTTATTACAAGAAAATCAAGGTAATTCAACATTTGCTTTCAGAGAAGGCTAATTATTCTACAAAAACAGAAAAGTGGTGTCCCAATTTTCTTCGGCACCGAAGATACTAAAGTTGTTTCATGATAGTCTGATAAGGAGATATGGAGGAATTGCAAAGACGTATAAGAGGATTGTCATAGAGTTGTATTGGTTTGGAATGAGAAAAGATATAGAAAACCACATTCATAATTGTTCCATTTGTCAAAAGAACAAATATGAAACTTTATTTCATGCGGGTCTTCTTCAAGTACTCATTGTTGCTAATGATATTTGGAAAGATATATTCATAGATTTCATAGAAAAATTACCGAAATCTAATGGGTTTGATACTATTATGGTGGTGGTTGATAGATTGAGAAAATACAGTGACTCTATTGGGGCTGCATCATCCATATTTAGCAAAAATAGTTGCTGAAAATTTTCTGCAAATTGTATTGCGATTATATGGGATGCCAAAATCGATTGTTTCCGCTAAAGATAAAGTATTTGTTAGCTTGTTTTGAAAGAAACTTGGCACTTGCATGGAATCACATTAAAATTCTGTTCACCCTATCACCCACAAACAGATGGACAATCCGAAGTGGTCAATAGGACACTAGAAATCTATTTGAGATAAAGTGAAAAATCGAAAGAGTGGTATAAATAGTTGCATTGGGCAAAATTTTGATATAATTTTTCTTACCATTCAGCTATTCAAATTCCCTTTAGAGCTGTTTACAAAAGGGAGCCCACCAACCTTTTTGCGAGTTGAGAATACACATTCGGTGGTGTTGACTGTTGATGATCAAATTAAAAAGAATGACAAATTTTTGGGTCTTTTGCAATCTCATTTGCATCGGGCTCAACAATTAATGATAGAATCGGCTAACAAAAAAAGGAGGTATGTGGAATATAAAATATGGGAAATAGCTTGGTTGAAAATTCAACCTTACAAAAAGAAATCATTAGCAAGAAATAAGTTTCAGAAATTGGCTCCCAGATTCTTTGGTACTTTTGAAGTATTGAAGAGAATTGGAAAGGTAGCTTACAAGCTGTGTTACCGGATACGGCCAAAATACATCCTGTTTTTCATGTTTCTATGCTGAAAAAGGTGCAAGGCGAAGTAAAGGAAGCTATTCCATTACCAGAGGAGGGATGTTGGTATCATAGCACGGTTCCGAGGAGGGACATTGCGATGGGCGCGGATCAGAAACAAGCCATGGAGGAGTCCAATGATACGTTGGTGCGAGTTCTAGCAGCTCGGTTTGGAGATCTGTTGGCGCAAACTCGAGATTTGGCTGACTTGGTGCAGGTCAGTAGTGATGAATCGAAGGATTCCATCAAGGACATTGGTAGGAATGTCCGAGCACTTGAATTAGAGGTGTCCATTGTCAAGCGCATTATGAGTGGCACACCGGAGCGCGGTGCTTCTCAGCAAATCAAAGTCCGAGAGCCGGTGTCTTATGGGGGGCATCAGAAGGTTAAAAAGATGGAGTTGGAGAACTTCATATGGAAGAAGGACAAGCTTCCACAGCTCTAGACAATCTCGGATGAACGTTGAAAATCAATCACGGAGGGCTGATTTTGTGGCGGAGATGCTGAGCCAGAGTTGTCAGGCAAACAACTCAAGACTGATTGGAGGGATGGTAAAACTGATGAGGCAGACTTACTGGAGGTGGTGGCCAAGGAGGCAGGATCAGGTTGCTGAGGACCCGATCAAAATGACAGTCGTGTGGCAAGAGCTTACAGATACGATGTCAATATTTCTCGTTTGGAAGTGCTGCTGGTCATAAGATGGAAGTCGAGTTGGGGCTCGACAGGGCCTAGGCTCCATGCAGAATTGCTCCATGGGAGGATTTGGCATAGGATTAGGCACATTTGGAGCAAGGAGGCAGAATCAGGTTGCTGGGGATCCGATCAAAATGACAGTCGTGTGGCAAGGGCTTGCGGATACCATGTCAATATTTCTCATTTGGAAGTGCTGCTGGTCATAAGATGGAAGTCGAGTTGGGGCTTGACAGAGCCTAGGCACCGTGCAGAATTGCTCCATGGGAGGATTTGGCAGAGAATTAGACGCATTTGGAGCAAGGAGCTTCAAGAGACGATGGGTGTTTTCAAGGAGGAAATCTCATACGATATTAATGCTGAAGGGGATTGGATGCTGGAACCGAAATCATTATTGGATATTAAGTACCACTACGACAATTCTAAAACAGTTTTGGTTTTGCTTAAATAGAAGTATCTTCCTACTTTTGAAGCGACGTCGGAAAATTTTGATGTTATTCGACATCAATTTCCACAATTCAACCATGAGGACAAGGTTTTTTTTTTTAAGGGGAGTAATGAAAAACCGAATATTCAGTTTACTTACTCTAGGAGAAAAAATAATGTGTAGCCATTAATTGACAAATAGGTAACTGCTTTTAGGTAGTTACGGAAGAAGGAAAAGAATTAAAATAAAAATGAAGAGTAGGAAAAAATAATGATGTAGAGAAAAGTTTAAGGAGAGGAAGGGACTCTCGAATATCCCTATGTCTGTAATTATGTTGTTGTGTTTTGTGTAATTGTGTTACTAACCTGTGTACTAAAATTCTAAAAATATTGTAAAACTATGTGTTGTTTCTGGTTCCTATCAATGCTTTAGTAGATAGATTAACTAATTAACAAGGTCATTACCATGCAAATCAGATGCCCACTTAGATCATATACTAGATTGCAAATTTCTACCAGCAAATACTCACCGAGTTAAATTCCAAATTTATTCAAATTCAATATAGCGACATCTCTTTTAATTAGAAATAGTTGAACTCCAGGACTGTCAATTCATTTTTCAGTAGTTAGATTCTCCCAAGCCAGAGGTCCTCGTTAATGATATACAAACAGCATCAATTAAGCATTCTATCACACAAGTCAACTCATGCATTTAGGAGATGTAACACGCCAGCGACCACCACCAGAGTCATCCGTAATAATAGTAACTTACAAGCTCTGAAATCATGCAAGAATACCATTAACTGTCGCTATGATAGGGCCATATAACTCTGTTTTTGAAGTTGAAAAAATATACAGATGATCTTACATAAATGTCATTGAGAGAATATCTCCTGTGCAGGTTATAAAGCACGCCAGGCTCATTCAAATACGTCAACTTCGTCATGTCGTCCACTCCGCCATGGTCCTCCTCATCTGCGTCCCTAGGAAACACCTTCTCTGGAGTAGCCAAAACCTAAATAATCCAACAGAAAAAGAAAAAAAAAAAAACATAAAATTCATTTGCCACCACGCCAAAAATGATGAAACTCGTGTACACAAAAAATAAAAAAAATGTTGACCTTCTTCCCAGAAGCAGTTTCAAGCCGTAACTGTTTACCAGCTTGATCGATGACTTCAGCAGCAACCCAAGCAACCTCTCTATCTTCAACCCACACCTTAGAACCGTTGCGTAGAATCATGTTCACCTCCTTCATTAGAAACCGAGAGAATACCACAAAATATAACCCTAAAATCCAATTATCCCAATGTCAAACCCTAGGAGCAGACAAGTGACGAACTAGGGAGGATGGAGAGAGAGAGAGAGAGAGACACACACACACACACTTTGAATAAAACTTTTGGGTTCCCGCCCTACAGGTGTAGACTTTAGAGACTCAAAATATCAACACCGCATCTTTTGCACAGTACTTATTTCGTATTGGAGTAATCCAAACGCCAGAGTAACCACCCTTGGCTTCTACTCCGCCATTTTTACTGCAGTTTCTTTTTTTAACGGAAGCTGTATTTCGCGCCTTCTATGGCAGTTTGCGCGCTAGAGACGATGATCTGCTGAAAGAGCCTGCAATTTGAATATTGGAGCCTCTTACCAAAAATAGTAACGCAATGCAACCTCTGAGATTCTCCTCTTCCTTATTTTCCTTTTTTTTTTAATTTTATAATAATACGAAACGATCATGAAATTACTCGTCACTTTTTTTCGAATAAAATAAAATTCCATTTACAGTGAATATTAAATAAAATCAACGTGATAAACTTTCTTTATAATTTTAATAAATCTATTTTTAAAAGAGAATTTACATGTTGTCTCTTTCACACATTTGATTAATTATTATAGATTCAATCCGTGAACATAACACATTTTTTGTGTTAGGCCTAGAAATGAGCTAGAATTATAATAAAACTATGTCTTGAACATTTCACGCAACGAATTTAGTAGAATAAACAAGGACGGGAGTAGGCAAAAGGGTAGAGTTTATGTTATACTTTGGGGCGTGCATTGCAGATTATCTCGAATGTTGAACTCTAAATTACACCGTGCTGTTATGAAATAAAATTGATAATCCGTATTTATGTACATTGACATTATTCATACGATGAAATGAACATTATTAATTAAAATCACAAACATAAATGTAAGATTTTTTATCAATCACATTGTTCTCGTGTCGTGATGATCTTGCATAGGCATCGCTGTTGCCGTAGATGAAAGCATAGCCGTAGTCGTGGCCGCAGCCGTTTACTTCTGGGTCTTCTTTAGCCTTGGTTGTTGAGTCATGGACTGAAAATTTGAGAATTTCTCGAGAACAAAGGGTAAGATGAAAGCTAGATAGAAGATAGAGGAGATGGAGACGGAGCTGAATTAATCAATCAATCTTGGCAGATAGGAACTTCACAGCCAGTCCACTTGATTTGAAGAAACAATTTGAGTAATTCATCGAAACTCAGGACAGTTGAAAGAAGCATAAAAAATAAATAACAGAGAGCCAAGACTAGAGCTCAAGATCAATAAATAGAGAGAACTATACACCAAAGATGCACCAAAAAACGAGTGAAATTGCGACGAAAAATGGCCAAGAACGGTGATCTGGAAGCCGAGAATAAGCTCCACTACATTCATCGTCAGCGCCGCTGTAACATCCGGGCCGAGTCAGCTTGGCCACGCCTCCTTCAAAGGCAAAGCTAGAGTTAGGGCTACCACTGCTAAACAACACACACCAGAAAACAGGAGAGCCGCCATCACTGCCACTCACAGCAGCTCCAACTTCAGTGTGATTCTTATTGTAGAGAATTTCCAAGCTCTTCTCATTCCTCATGAGGATTTCAGAAAAAGCTTCTTCTGCAGGGACATAATCGGACTGGCAGCCAAGTAAACGACCAGTGATCGGAGAAAGGGTTGATGGCAAAACGCCACAGGTGGGGGCGAAAGTTTCGGCAAAAGCCGAATCGGCCGGCTTCATGGCATCAGGGCCTCCCACGGCTTTACAATTACCCTGGTATGCTTTGATGTACTGCAGAGCGATACATCCGAGGCCCGGATTGTCGTGTAGAGAAGACAAATTTTGGGCAGTTCGGTTGGAATTGAGAACCGCCACCAACTCATCAGCCGGGTTATCAGTGACATTGTCTGCAATTTTGTTGACAAGGTTAATCAAACTTCACTGAGGCATAAACACAAACAGCTTCTAAACTAAAATCATAGTACACCCTACAAAGCAAAACCGGTCTTTTGACTAAGAAGCATAGACATTGATTGACCTATGAACACAAGATCCAGAATCTAAACTCCAACCCAACCCACAACGATAATGTGTACAAATTCAGCATTCTTCTGAAATCATCACAAATAAAACTAGATCAACAAATGAGACATTACACTCTCCAAGAGATCAGGTAGCGTACGAGTACAAAGTGGGAAACCCGCGATAGACAAGTGCACAGAATTAAACAACGGAAATCCAAGCTCTGAAATCAGATCAAGCATCCACCAAACAACAACCAAACGTTTGAAAGGAAATGGAAACAGTTGGAGCAGAATAACCTACTCTGGGAAGCAGCAAATGCCGAGCTGAAAAGAAGGAAGACAAAGAGAACCCACATAGTTTTCACCATTGTTAGAAAAGGAGAAGACAGAGAGAGAAGAAGACGAAGAGAGTGAGTCGGAATGCAGACACTTTGATTAACCCGGACAACTACAAGCCAACAGCTCTATGATTTGGCTAACAGTCATCTCTCCGGTTCAACCGGTTTAAGTTAAACGACAGTAATACCATCGACAGCCTTCAACTCAGATCTGATTCGCGTCCCTCCACCTCTCAATATTATTACAGTCATTTCCAAATTGTCGTTGGGTGTGCCAGCTGAGCGTCACCCACTTGTTCTTCGACCAAAGGACTTGGCTTACGCGATGGTAATGAGAAGAAACTTCATTAAAAGCCTGTAAATCAGGCTCTAATCGAATTTAAAACACTTCTTTTTGGAAAATTAGCGTTCTGTCGTAGAGGACAGTCAGCGAGACACGGGGTTGAACCAACGTGCATTTCTCTCGTGTAGAGTTTGTCGGTGGAAACTGGATACTGGAAACCTCAGTCTAACCAACCATGAGACGAATCAAATAATAATTGACTTTGATTCATGTTTTACCAGCATTTCAACAAAATTGTAATATGAGCGTGAAAGATTTTAATCTATTATCTTCCAAAAAAAACTATTTTCCACAAGGACAATTTTCAAAAATCAAACTTTTTTTTTGTTCAAGCTAATATTTAAGAAAATTTACATATTAATCCTGAAATTATTATTTTTTTAACAAATCACCTTCACTTTGAATTATCAACAATTTAAATCCGTTGTCAAGTTATCTGTTAATCCAGCACAAAATCCAATTACTAATCCCTCTGACTTTAATGATCTTCTAAAAGACAATTTCGAACCATGTCAAATTGAACGCCAAAGTTCAAAAGCAGGTTATATAAATTGGAAATTAGTTTAAAATGCTTTGTGAAATGAAAAATGCAGTACATGTGATAAATTTAACGAACAAACAATATCTAAATGGGGCATTCATCCTTCAGTATTCGTACCACTAATTTACAAACTTTAGAAGTCAGAAAATAAAATAAGATGGCAGAAGAACTCCACATTTCAAAATCTACAGTATAATATATAATATACCTTCTCATAGATTAATAACCACACGCCTACATTTACAAAAACTGTGGTTGACTTTTTCTACTCAGAATATAATGCAGACCAGGCAACGAACAAAACATTCGACTTATAAATTAAGATGGACTTATTTGTTTAAACATGAATAGAAAACACCACATATCGAACACAATGGATCGAACCCACGTGAAGCCCTGGAAATTACAAGGAGTATTGTTATACCTCTCTTCAAATCATGAGGAAGACAGGAGGCTGCTGAAGATCCGCTTCAAACTTGAGCATGCCATCCGAATTTGAATCATGCTCATCGAGGAAATCTAGAGATGGCAGCAGAAGGCAGAGGTTGAGGAATTTGCATATAATCCCCTCCAAAAGGGGAATTCTTTCAAAGAATTAAAAAAGACAAGTAATGTGCGGGAGCACTCACTTTGGGACAGAAACGGACGTCCAGGGTCTCAAGCATGCTACATTTGGCTATGGCAGTTTCAACAGCCTCTTCGTCGATATTGCAAGACTAAGAATAATAGTTTTAAAGATTGAGATCAAGTATAAGCATGTATATATGCTGCTAATTTAAGAGTGAAGACAACTGATAATATCGACTGGTTTTAACTTTAAATCAGAAATACTCAGGATCTGCCCAACCAAACCACCTTTTAAGGTGGAGAAGAAACTAAAATATGGGTGAGGAATCACAATCCAGACAAACGCCTGGAAAAGATCCTTGCCGTCAGATGTCATTATTTTTTTTCACTCCCCATAAACCAAGTCGACTAGAAACTTGACAGGCCATAGAGTCATAAGTAAAAAGAACACCCATCAAAATGAAACTAGCATTTATAATAATATTTAATTAACCTGATACGTAAGGAAAGTGGATTAATAAAAAATGAAAGATTTGGCATATTCAAAAGATGCATTGCACAACAATACAAGAACAGAAGTTATCATGTAGAAATTTCATCAAACAAATAGATCTAGAAAACTGGCAAATGGGATGTAATAGTCGAACCTGAAGAAAGAGACTACTCAATTTTGGACAGTCCAATCTCAAAACTTGCAAGGAGCAACAGTTGCTGAAAGACAAATTGAGGAATTTATAGTCGCAGAAATCTAGGATAAACTTCAACTCACAAGCAGAGATAGATTCAAACCTCAAGTTGAGAAAGCACAGATTCAAGCAAGCAACATCAACTTCCTTCAAATTGGAAGATAGAGAGAGGTTCAGAGATGACAGATGGGAACACCGTGCAGTTGGGGGAATAAGAACTTTCCTAATATTTGGACAGCCAACACAGTTGAGGTTCTGCAGTAAACGATCGGCTTGCTCAGTTGGCTCCATGACATCTGTGACAGAAAACTGACAAGATGATATATCTACACCATTCAAGTCCGACAGTCTGTCATGGTAGCTCCAATTCAGATCATGCATATTAACACAGCCATTCAGGCTAACATGCGTGAGATGGGTGCAGCAAGTAAGAAGCTCCTCTATAGAAGACTGGCGGAAAGTCCCATAAGATAAGTCCAACTCTTGCAAAGCTGGAAGAGCACCTTCTTTGTAAAGAGGTTCCAGTGATAAATCAGTTAAGTACTTACAAGCTTGTAGCTTCAACACCTTTGGAAGAAGAAGAAACATGGACTGTGATCAATGAAACAATTTGTAACATTCGTTTGATTTCATCGACATCAACTGCTGTAAATTTACCTTAAGTTGCAAACAAGACTCGAAGACAGGATGCAAGTTCATCAAAAATGTATAAGATAAGTCAAGAATGATTAATCGTGGAAGATGACCCAACGAGTACAGAACATCTGAACCAACTGATGGACAAGACATCAATATTAAAGACTCAATCAGCGGACACGAAGCAGTCGTTGCAGACAAGCAGTCATCCCTCAGTTGGCTACAAGTAATAAAAATACGAGCAAAAATAAGTGCGTAATTTTGAGCAAGAGAGAAAATCAAGAAAAACATTATGAGAAAACAAACCTGCAAAAGGAAGCATCTAGTGATGATAACAGAGGACAATCAATGGATGCTTCAGATAACCCTCCACAGCCTTTCAGCTCGAGTATAGCCATATGAGGGGCTTTAATTCTAAGTTCATTCAATTTGGGACATATACCCAGATTAAGAGACTTTAGACCAACCTGAAAAAGAACATAACGACACAGTTATGCATTCACAACAAATTATCAAACTAAAATTTAAAGACCAATGACATTGTCTTAAGAAATCTAAAAGGAAGTACTTAGAACAAACACCAGTTAACAATTATTGCTTACTGGAAAAAATGACGCCACTTCAAGATGATCACATCCATCTAAACACACTCTCTCGAGGAAGGGGCATGTAAGCTGGAGAGTGGTGATGGCTCGACAGCCAACAAGAGAAAGATTAACTAAGGAGGTACTGCAGAATTGGACTGCTGTCAAACTCTGAAGACAAAGATTACATCTAATCAAATAATAGTACCCAAAAAAAAAAGAACACATAGGAACCACATCGTGGTAACATTAGAAATCATCACAAACACATTACAGTCAGTAAAGTCATCCCAATGTCAGGGAGGAACTAACCACACAGTTATCAAGAACTAAAGATTTCAGCATCGGGCACCCGCCATCATCACCAAAAATATCACATATAGAATTCCAGAGAGATTCACAGTCAGTGAGATCTACTTCCTGTAAACTTTGGCATTGCAAAGCCAAGGTGGTTAAGCTTTCTAGGTTCTGCAATGCTAATTTCTGCAAGTCCATAAATCAAGTCATGATAATTAAATCTTTTTCAACAATAATAAGGGACCAAAAACACAGTTGTTGCAATAGAAAACATACTTGAAGTGCATTGGATGTGATGTTGACGCGGTGAAGGGCAGGACAATTAGACACCATAATGGACGATAGAACTAGACTCCGTAAATTTAGATCAGCAAATCTGAATTGGAGGCAAGATGTGCAATCAATGACTTTGCAAGAAAGAAAAAGAATTTCCAGGTTCCAATTTATATTCTCCCATAACAAAAGCTTGTAATCAAAAGGAAAGCTAAAGGAAAAAATGTAGACATACTTGCGACAATGAACCAGACGAATACTCTGCAAGCGTTGGAGATCCAAGGACACAGAGGTTAAAAGGCTACAATTGTCAAGCTCTAAAACCTGAAATACAACTCCGTATCATTTTTTATATTCTCAAATAACTTAGACCCACCAAATAACTGAAATATATGAATCAAGAAATTTCAGACCTCAAGCATAGAACAACGAGATATTGCTAACATTGATGCTGAAGTAATACCCTCACAGCTATGAAGCTTAAGAACAGTCAACATTGCCAGCGCAACAGACTTGAAATGAAAAAAATAATGTCAAGAGAGGCAATTCAAATAGATCAAGAAAAAAAAGGACAAAAATGCTAAACAACTGACCTCCAGAGATATATTAGGGCAGTATGAAGCATTTAAAATATGGAGATTTGCACAAGTGCTAGCTATTTCATGTATTGTTTCATCACTAATACACGAACAATTTGACACATCCAGAGACTCTAACTGAGGACATGATGTTGCAGCTGAACGAATTGCAGCATCAGAAAGCTTGTGGCAAGAGCCTATATCTAAATCGCGCAGAAGAGGGCAATTGAGTATAGCTTGTGCCATGTTGCTTCGTTTCAAAGACAATGTCTCAAGTTGTGGGCACCTGCAAACATCATATGTCAAGGAAACTGGCTACAAGGCAAAAGGCATAATGCAACAGTGTAAATACCAGCTCACCTGACAGATATGCGTATGACACGACATTTTGTCAAATAAAGATGACGCAAACGATCATGGTTTATAGGTATTTCTTGAATACAATTACCAAGGGTAGAATCATTAACAGTCAACTTCTTCAATGTCTGACAATCTGCTAAGGCATGAAAAAATGTGTCCCCCAATAGACCTCTTCCCAAAGTTAAGATTTCCAGATTTCTAAAATAGTACAAACGGGTAAGTGCCAACAAAAAAAATCTCTATATACCGAGAAATAAGTAAACTTTTGTATCAAAAGTACAAGGCCATATACCTCAATGAAGCTACTGCCTTCATAACAAGCAAGTGAATAGCAGGAGCACCAGATATATTAACTTCTGTAGCCTTAGGGTATCGCTTACACATGTCCTCAACTAATAGATGAACATGGAACTAAACTTCAGCACATCATTTATAACAAGAAGATAACGTTCCAAAACCAGTAACTATTGGTTTAATGGGCATACTATCTAATTAACAAAAAACAATAAAAAAACTCTATCCCCAACCTCTCCAAGAAAAAAGAGCAAAAGACGAGAATTAATCATTGATTAATAGAACTTACATTGGTCAACAGATATGTTTCTATTCTCAAAATCCAAACATCTCCAGAAATCTTCATGAGCACTGGCCACTCTCCATTGTCTACATACAATGGCAGCTCGACAAAGATTTATGTGGTCCAGGAATGAGAAAACCTGAGGAGTACACAAGACAAGTGACTTATGCAACCCTAAAAATTTTAGAAACGAGAAACTCGACTGCGCAGGTGAAGTAACAGATACCATATGCAATAGATCGTCTGTGAGATCCATCCGAATTTCAAAATCCTCCGTTTTAATGCCCTTAATCTCATCTTTCCCACTGCTGGAGCCGAAAGGAAAGCCACCACCAGCATTAATCAATGTAATTGTTTGATAGACACTCTCACTTTTAGATGTAACTAGTGATCCATGCCTAATATCAAGATTCAACTCCATGCACGAAGTGTTTCCAGCATCTGAAGGAAATGTGGGAGAATAGGAGCACATGCTGCAAAAAATAAATAAAGCCAATATAACACTCGGGTTGGCTCCATAATTCATTAGTTAACCATGTTCCGTAATGAAAGCACAATACTGACAAATTTAGACAGTTATTGTTTCTCACTAAAACCTCAGTTAAGAAAAGAGTGGTTTGCATATATTTTTATTTATATGTCCGGTAGAAGTAGAATATGTTGGTATCTTAGAAAGACCCACTCGAGGCCTCCAATTGCCAGTTTATTACAACACTTTTGGTAGAGAGAGAAGGAATAGTTGTTAGTTTTTTATGGTTTTTATTTAAGAAGTTGAGCTTTTTTTATAATTCTCTCCTCTTCTTTGTACATATCATACATAAATATACTTTTCTATTGCGATAAATAAACAACCTCTGTTAAGTTGGAAATTTTTTTATATAACTCCAACCAGGTATGTTAAAACAGAAACTTCAGGCACAGCTTTGTCGTAAACTAATTTTCATGAAATATGTTCTTCTACCCATATGTTATGGATTAAAATTATCCACATCCTCCACCAGCGTTTAATATCTCATACTATTAAATGAGTTGAAACAAAAAAGTGGAAAATAAAAAATAATTCTGGTGTTGGCAGAAATCCTGGTGGTTCAGGAGATCAGAGATACGAAATTTTTTCAGCAGCAGATGTGAATTAAACATTTAAATTGATGGGCCGGTCAAAATAGGAATTGTAATAATATTCAAAGAAAAACAATAATAATAATTCTTGCAACAAAAAATTTCATTGAATCCCATGCAGAAAACATCATTGCCTACAACAGTTATGTCGTAACCAAGATGAACACTTTCCCATTAAAACTATTTATGCAAGTTCATCGACTTAACTTTTTCCAAAATTCCTATTATTTTGTTACCTATTCCAACTTTCCTGATAGAATTGGGCATTGTAAGAGAAGCAGTAGGATCCCCCAACCATGGAATATTGACAGGACTAGATAAATAAAAACAAACAACCTAAATAGTACAATAATTTAGCATAACAACAAACGTCCTATAAACTTAGTGGAAATGTCGTGCGAGTTTAACTTTTATTGACTAACCAAGAATCAGAGTGAACTTTGGCACGCTTGTGGTGAGGATCAAGATCACACTCCTCATCGCCATTTCCTCCCACCCGAATTGCTGAGACTGGAGCCGAACTGTTACTGCTTTCACCCTCAGCTTGACTTGAAACCCAAAACTGAAACTTCCATGGGTTAAGGACATGGGAACTTAATCCGACTTCACAATGACCTCGCGTTGCTCTAACCATCTCCTCAAACAATCTCAACTGAGCTTGGTCATCAGGCGCGGGCCTGTGAACAGCAAGCCCTAATCTACCAACATCTTCGAATTCATCGTCATTACCAACAATAGTCTCGGGATTTCCCTCATTTTCGACACCCTCCCTCATCACAATCTCTCTAAATCGTTCCTCTTCCGCTTCGTCTTCTCCCGCAGTAAAGCATGAGCAACACCAAATCCTCATACACTCAACAAAAACTCTGATGTTTTCCCAAACCCTACATTACGATCCAACGCATTTTGACACCTTCGCCTGAAAACGAAAACCCTCCGTCTCCTCAAAAAAAAAAAAAAAAAAAAAAAAATCAAAGACTGAATCTCCGTCAAACCCTAGAATCCACAGCTACGATTTTACAGATCTTCGAATAATTTGGTCAAAGAGATGAAAATGAATCAGCGAAGATACAAACACACAGTAGCTTACAGAGAAAGGAAGGAGTTTTGAACTGATCCGATCAGATCCCTGTTTTAGCCGTTGGGTCTAGGTGCAGAGGACGCTTCGTCTGTCGTCCTTGAAGTTCCTTAAAATGGCGATCGACAATAATCTGAGCTCGCACTAAAAATAAGGAAATGCAAATTAATTTGAAAACTCGACAATACTACTGTAAACTAATCGAAGAAAATACGTTAATGGAAATAGTTTGTATACCTGAATTACGATCCATTCTTCTCTCCTCTTTCTTTTGTTATAGCATTGATTCTCCTATTAATAAAATAGGTGTCAATATTAACTAGCCCACAAAAGTAGAACCAAATCTCTTCCATTTCGATTTTATTTTGTTTTGAAGTTGAAATTGAAATTGAAATAACATTTTATTTTTATATTTTTGAAACCGAAACTAACCAAATCGGTTTTAGCATGCGACCAAAACCGAATCAATTTTACTTGGTTTGCTTTTTAGTTTTTTTTTTTTTTTTTTTTTTTCGTGGTTTGTGTTTTTTTAGACTATTTTTTGTTAGATTAAATTTGGTGTTGGAGTTCGGTATTTTTTAAATTTTAATTACCTTGTGTTGAACTAAAATTCTAGTTAAATCTGGTCAACCTGTGTATCAATATTATAATTTTATATTTTCTCTGTGTATTTATATTTTTTCTTAAACGTTTTTATACGTAAATTTCGATATTCTCGTTTTTTCTCTCTTTTTTTTTTATTTGGGTTTGATTCTCAACACTTAATTTTGTTATTATTTTTCAGTAACTACTAGTGGTCGGTACTTACAAATGCAAGTATGCGCCATAATGAACATATTTTGTTTAGTTAATTATCTCATAAAAATTAAAAAGTTAATCACACTTCATGGGAGAGAGATAAGAGAGAGGCTTAATGGAGAGAGGAGGAGAGCAAAAAATGAAAACACATAAAGAGGGAAATGAAAAATAAAAGAAAATTGAAAAGATTTTGCAATTACAAATGATGACTTAAACGGAGGGAGGCAATAACAACTGATATATAGAAATCGAAAGCGGGTATCCATTCTCACTTAAAAGCACAAGAATGGGGACCTTCCACCCGACCGTCCACTCCACTTATGCAAAACACTCTTCTCTGTCTGTTCTCATTGTCTTCAACCACAATCAACCGTCTAAATTGATGCATAACGCTCCTATTCCGATCATCATCGCTCTCTAGCCATGAATCGCCGCCCATTTTGTCACATTTTGTGTCCAATTTATGTGCCCATTTTTGGGTTTTTTGGAGAATATATATAGAAACAGAGACTAGGGACCCGTTCTCGATGCATGGGCCTCTGTTCTTCCACCCTAAATTGTGAACGGGTTTCCTCTCTCAATCAACGAGTCCCATTCTCATTCCCTTAAGCGAGACTGGGGACCCGCTCGAGATGAATGGATCCCCGGTTATTTTTTTTGAAATGCTCGGTCCCGACTTGATTTTGTGAAAGAACGGAGACACACTAGGGATTGATGTTTAGAAAAAAAATGTTCGAGTTTAATTTTGTTAGGGTTAAAATAGATTTTACCGAGTAAAAAATAAAAAATAAAAATATTGAAAAGACTTTCCCTTTGGAAAAAAGAGAGAGTAAGAGTGGTGTAAATGAAAAGAGGTGAGAATAATAAAATAACATGACCATTGAAGAAATCACAAAAAAAAAAAAAAAAAAAATTGAAAAGATTTGAACTTCAAGAATAAATGAAAAAAAAAATATATATATATATATAATAATTGAAAAGATTTCACCCTTCTAGAGCTTCTAGAGATAGATATAAAAGAAGAGAGTTGCGGACAAATAAACAAATAGCAAAATTTTGATCCCATAAATACGTTGAAAAATAATTCGATTCTAAAATGTTCGTTTCGAGTGTTGGTTCTTCAAAGATCGAAATCAAATTAAAATGGATCAGATTCAACGTTTAACTCAAGTTTGACTTGTTCCAATTTAGTTAATCTCACCCTAACTAGCACTAAACCGAGACGGTTGCATGATTAGCCCAGTCGAACAAATTCACTGATAAAATTAGTAGTTCATCAAGCTCGACCACCAATTGACTTGACCATTGCAAATTTTCTTATGGCATTTTTTCAAAATTTCTATTACTTTGCTAAATCTTCTTTTGGGTTTAGATCTAAAAAATAAGATTACTACACTAATAAGTTATCGAAATGACAAGTAATTAGACATTGATTGCAGTATTAATCAACTATTCTATCTTCGTACATGCCTCGCTATTTGTTATATGTTTAGTTAAACAAAGTTTTTATGGCCGGAACTCTCTCAAATAATCATTATGTATATTTTTTGGTCATATTTGGCAATATTCTTTATATTGTCTATGTCAATTTAGAACATGATTTATGTTTATATTATATTGTCCAAGAACACTAATCTCTTTTTTCTTATAAACTATAAATTATAATTATCATGCATTGTTCAATTATTTTATGTATGTTACATGTTAAAATATATTACATTACCGATAATCTGCAAAATTATTTATTTTTGGTCAAAGATCATTAAATTAAATATGCCATTATTGATAAATACGATAAATAATGTTTTTACTTCCCTTTTGGACATCAAGGTCGTTGTAGTATAGTGGTAAGTATTCCCGCCTGTCACGCGGGTGACCCGGGTTCGATCCCCGGCAACGGCGTTTATTCTTTTTTCGTTCACTGTTTTTTGTAATATTATTTAACTTCTCAGCGAAGAACGATACCCAGAACTCAGGAGTGGAGAGGAGAGAAGCTCAGGAGTGGCCTGGAGTAGAGAGAAGCTCTATGGGTTCGGGGAGAAACGAAGGGCCTGAGTCGGGCGATCTAGTTCCGAGCGGAGATGCGATTCCCACCGATTCGAACGAGCCACGGCAATTTCCTCTAGCTGCTCAACCGGAAATAATGAGAGCCGCCGAGAAAGACGACCAATATGCCTCTTACGTCTACGACGCCTGTCGCGACGCTTTCCGTCACCTTTTTGGTCTGTTGCCACTCATCTTTCTTCGTCCTCTAATAAGCACTTGAAACACACTCGCTTTTTATCCTTAGCCTTTTCAATTTTAATCTTCGTGATTGCACTCCCTAGTGGTCAGTATTTTCAGAACCATATATTATCTTCGATTCCCTTTAAGATAAATTATCGCGTTTTTGTAATGGAGAATTCTCCGTGCAGTATCAATTATTGGTTGTATATTTGTTTTAGGAGATAAGTTGGATTTTCTTGCTCAATGGTTTAACATTTTTCCACAATCTATGCCGGACTTCGTTTCGTTAAAGTTTTTTTATGTTTGATTTAGGTACAAGACTTGCCGTAGCTTACCAGAATGAGGTTCGTCCTTGATATTTGTTTACTTCAGAACTTTCTAATGGCCGCATCTGCTAATTTATTTCATGGATTATTCGCTTATGAAGTTACTTTCAGTGATAACACACTTCTGGATTATTGTTTCTCCTTGGCTTGTAGAAACTTCGTGGATTCTCTTCTTACTACTCGAGAGCTAGACCTTTTAAATTTACTTGTAATATGATGCATTATCCTGTGTTTACGGCTGGATCAAAAATTTTAGTTTGAACTAAATCCTCATCTATTGCAGTAATGGTTTTTTGTGTTTGTTAGTGACTTGGAATAATGCTGATTGTCAAAACAGCGCCGCAAGGTTCTGCTTTGTGTACTGTAGTCACATAAGCCCTTTCACTGACAAATTTTTTTGGATCGTGTATCATCTTATTTGTTTTTACAAAGAATAAATCTCTGGCCTACGGAGTTAATCATGGCAGAAAAATACAATTCTCTGAAATAGATTAGGATAAGCTTTGCTGACTTAGTTTTGGAGATCTTGTGGCACCCGCGGCACTGAGAGAATTGTTGACAGTGAAAATAAATAGCTTTCTAAGTTAGACCGAGCTTTCTTTATATTTTTTATCGGGTATAGACCATGCCTCCAACCTTTGTCATTTCTTCAATGTCTATACTGAAAGAGCTGTCATGCAAACATCTGTGACAGAACTGGAACTCCCAATTACATTAGTACAAGACAATTATTAAATCATCAAAACCTAACTCTTCTTTCAGAGATGGATATCAATGAAAGTTACAAACCTCCCAGCTCTCAAAATTATGCTTCAAAAGACGTAGATGTATGAGTAAATACACAAATAGAGTGTGTTGTAATGTACATAATAACGGGGGATTATGGGACGAAAAAGATATTCTTTTGATTTTAAACTTGATGCAACCTGAGGACATCATTCTATTTGGTTTTTCATTTGGGAAATGCAACTTGCATCTTTATTAGAATTCTAGTGACTGATCACCTCGTCTTTGGTTGTAGACAAAACTTCTTGGACAGATGCTTTATTATATTTTAACAACTGGTTCAGGGCAGCAAACTCTGGGAGAAGAATACTGCGACATCACTCAGGTATTCATATTTCAGCTGTGTAATAATATAGCTGACTAAGAATTTGAATTTTTGTGAAAATGATTAGCATTCACTAATATTTGTAAATATGCTGTAAATATAAAGTTCACTCATAAATTATAACCAATCTGTAAAAAAATGAACTATTAGAAGAAATTGTTGTACACAGTGCTCTCCAAGCTCGTGTTATTTTATTTTATTTATTTTTAACATTTTTTTGTACATTTTTGAGCATGGATATTTGTGTCTGTTTATTTGTCTCAGTGGTTGACAGTGTTATTTATTAGGTCGCAGGGCCTTACGGACTCCCTCCAACCCCAGCAAGACGTGCTCTTTTCATTGTATACCAGACTGCTGTGCCATACATTGCAGAACGAATTAGGTTCAAAGCCATATTTTAAGTAAATGTATTTGCAGAAATCAAGTATGATTTGTCATCAATTCTCCGCTGAAATTGACACGTTTACAATTTTTCAGCTCCAGAGTTGCATCACGTGGCATTATTCTTGCTGATTCACAGTCTGATGAGTTTTACAGAAATAGTGTTCCAACGGAGAACATTAATCAGTCTACGGCAAGTGAAATCACTTTTGCCTCTGAGCCAGCGTCTTCTCTTCCTGTTTATAGCAGGCTGAGGGAGAAATTCAATGAACTTTGTCTCTATGTGACTCAAAAATGGCCTTCGGTACATCATCTTTTCTTAAGTCTTGCAAGTTAAGGCCAATATAATTGATTAGGTTCAAAGTTCCGTCAGATTAAATACTCTTCCCATAATGTTCAAGCTCATGGCAGTTCATTGTTTAAAAAGTTACTATAGTGATGGAATTTTCTTGATCAATGTTGTCTTCTCAGCTTTCTTTTATGGTCTTCACGAAAATCATTTTTGTTTCTTTTTTACCACTTTGTTTGCTCTGAGTCCTCTCTTTGGACTTTAAGTTAAGGCCAAGTGGCTATTGCATCTGTTTGAATCGATTTCTTATTTCTTAAGTTCAGGTGCTGCCCATAGCTCGTGAATTTTTGCAGTTGGTATTGCGGACTAATCTCATGTTCTTCTATTTTGAAGGTAACTTTTCAATATCAGAAGTTTTTGTTCTGTATTAGTAAGACTGATTGAATTTGGAGGGGATTTTATTTCAATTGATGCCACCTCTTTCCTTTTGTAGGTCTTTATTATCATATATCAAAACGCTCTGCAGGAATCCGTTATGTGTTCATTGGCAAACCATCAAATCAAAGACCTAGGTATGGATTTCCTAAGACAATGGATTTTGCTATTTATTACAAACCTCATATTCTGTTTTTATCTGTTTTTCAATGAATATATCACACATGACCCAATACCCTGAATCTGATGTTTCTTCGTTGTGCTGCTGTTCTCCATGCCTTTCTTTCCTACTAGAGGCGACTATTAAAGCTGCTTGATAGTAGTATTGAAGACTATTTATATGTTCATTCACTTTGTTATGCTCACCATCAGCAAATTATATTTTGCTTAGGATAAATATCAGAGTTAGCATATCTAACATGTTCTTACCTTCTTTTGGCTTTGGAACAGATATCAAATATTGGGTGTATTTCTATTGATTCAACTTTGTATCATTGCTGCTGAAGGGCTTAGACGCAGTAATTTATCATCTATTGCAAGTTCAGTTAATCAGACATCCTTTGGGACCCACCATTCTGCAGGAGGTTTGAAAATAGATTTTGACAGAAACATTTAATATGTTCATTTTAATGTCTCTTTTCTTATGTATCTACTTCTTGAGCGAGACGGACAATGTGGTATCTAAATGACTTGAGCCTCGGGAAAAATAGAATAACAGTGATTTGCTTCCTTTGTTGTATTGAATTTTTTTTTTTTTTTTTTGTGACTAGGATTATGGTAGTCAACAGCCATTGTAGTGAATCCTGATTATTTACCTTGTTTCATGTAAAAATGTCTTCTCAAAACTCTCGTGAAGTAACTATTGGTATGCTAGTTTTTCTAATTTGCCTGCTACAACTTGGTTTGCAGGTCGAGGTTTGCCCATTTTAAATGAGGAAGGCAGTTTGATATCTGTTGATGGGAGTAGAGGAAACTGGATTTCTGATTCTTCAACCACCTCCGAGGTTATTTCTTAGACTCTCACTATAAAAAAGTAGAGGAAAACATCAAATGCATTTGACATCCATTTAGTTTAGAACAAATGATTCTGTTCCTGTTAGTTCAGTTGCCAAAGTACTCTACCCAAGGGATGTATGTGGGTAAAAATGACTTCTTTAGTATGATCTTTGTACGGCTGCAAATTTGTGGGGCTAGCACTAAGAAAATTTTTTAACTGAGATTGGATGAGCTGCTGTTTGTACATAGCTTCATCATCCTGTTGCTGTAAAGTGGGCAGCGTCATCAATCCACTCATATGGTCCCAAACTTTATTTTGATTCTCCTATTTGCAGGCTCAAGCAGTTGGTGGAATTAGCAAATGCACTCTATGCCTGAGTGATCGCCATCATCCCACAGCTACATCTTGTGGCCATGTGTTCTGCTGGTACTCTCTCATTGCACTCTTAATCATTACTATTCTCAAGGATTCTTTCCTTCCCCTTGAACACTCCATTTTTTAATGCAGTGCAGTAGTGCTCATGACTTGTACAACTTTTCCATTGAAAGGCAAACGCCCTTTCTAAGTTTTCCATAAGTAAATTTTTCGCCTTCTATTAAAAATGTCTAGACCAAAATTGAAAAATCTTTCTGTCCTGTTGATCTAAAAATGAAAGAAAAATCTCTTAAAATTGATATTTGGGATATATATCAAGAAACATGTGGTTAGCACATGCATTTGTGGAATGCCGTATCGACGGATTGGGCACAAGTTTCACATTGCAACAGAGATCTTAGTTTAGAGGGTAAATTTTGTAGGACATATGTCTCTTAGCCCTACCTTTAAAGAATATAAAGTACTCTACCCAAATTTTTTCATGAGGGTTGAAATCGTTTTACGTTAACCTTAGTGACAAAAGAATTGTTTTTTTTTTTTAATTAGGAACTGCATTATGGAGTGGTGCAACGAAAAGCCTGAATGCCCACTGTGTCGTGCTCTTATCACTCATTCAAGCCTAGTTTGTCTATATCATTCAGATTTTTAGTATTTGACGAAGTTGTGATGGGATCAAATGTACTGCAAACAGGTAATATATTGCCTTTGATTATATAAACATTGTATTTGATGGTTTCATAAATCAATTTTTTCTTGCCTGGTTTATAATTAAAGCTAAACTGAGTTGAAACCAAACGCATTCGCACATTATCAAGAGTTGCACTAGTTTTCCCCCGATTGCTCATTGTAATATATAGCTCAGAATTGTCTGCAATATCAACGCCAAGTCCTAGGAGAGTGTCTATATACAGCAATAAGACTGAAGAGCGAGCAATAAACCCCTTTGCTCTCTCTCTTTCTCTCTCATGTTTGATAAAATGAGTGCTTGTAGAATGACTTGTTTCACGTCATATCAATAAAAGCATGCTCTTTCGAATGCTACAGTGATCGTCCGTAGGGATCTTGATGTGTTACGGCCACAGAATAGTGTGAAACATCAGTCATTTTTTCCATTGTCATTTTTTTTTGAAAAATTCTATAATGTTTTTCTTTTCAAATGGCATGTTCCTGTAATAAATCAAACACTGTAAATTGGTGTGCTTGGAAGTTCTTCGTAGAAGCACAAGTAACAATAAATTTTGAACTTTGATTTCTCACCTTAATGCAGTGGGGTATTCAGTGGGGGTCAAGATTCATTATATAGGCAAATGAACTATGTTGTAATTATTTGAATTTCACCGTATCTTGTTAGTCTTACTACATCATTTATCGATCTTCAATGCAGTGATGAGCCCTCCACTTTTTGAGACACATTGGGGCAGTAGGCTGAAGTTTCAAAGTAAATTCCACATGCCAAAAGTGTAAGAGCTTTCCCTTGAGATGTCGTTGTTATAAAAATAGAAGAAAATATGATATTTGCTAGCAGAGTTTAGTGGAAGGCACCAAGCACGCCTAGACTAGTTTGAATTTGTTTAATGATTTCAGACCCATTTACTTGGTGTCTCTGTTCCTATTTTTATGCAAAAAGTCGAATGATTTCCCATTGGAATTCTTTAGCAAATGTTGTGTCGTCAAGTAAAGCACCTACTTGTCCGATTGTTATTGGATGATGGGTTTTAAGACACATTCCAAAACGCACACATTAAATAAATGAGTAAATTCTACCCTGGCAAATGTTTGAGTTTCATTGGTGATTTGCTTTTATCACTTAAGTAGCCAAAAAAAAAATGTTTTAAGAGTCGTATAAATGCAAATGGAGCAGTGTATTGATGTGAAAATTGAAGAATAGATCGTATAGTTTTGACAAGTTGAATCATTTATTGGACGAAAAGCAGGGAGTTCTTTTCTTTAAATGGATAGCATTGGAGCCCACACTCCCCTTGGTTTGTTAATACCAAACTATGATCATATGAAAGGTGGAAAAGGAATTATAGGCTTCGACAACAATCGAGACAAGTAATGTCTGTCGACAGTGTCGGCACTTCCTACGTGGGCAAAAAAAGACGTAGAAGAAATTAACGGTTAAATCTTTCTTTCTGGTGCCATCCCAAAATCTCGAGTTGACACAAATGCCTGATTTCAATTACAAAACTAAAAAAATCTACCACTTGACTTTTTAGGTGCATAGAAAAAGTAGAGATTACTCTTCATCTTAATCTAATCTATAACTCAAAAGCAATTGCAATTGGGGTCATTTTCTTTCTACCCACATTGATAGAAAGGGAGAGAAAGTGGAGTCATCCCACGCTTGGAAGAGAGAGAGAGAGAGAGACAGGCTTGGGTGAGTCCTGTCCAACAATCCACAAACTCCACATTGTTTATGCCAAACCAAAAGAACAATCCATGGGAGGGAGTGGTCCCCCTCGCCCTCAAAACCCTATATGCGCACTCCATACCATACCCCCCCCCCCCCCCCAGTACACCATCCATTGATTCTCTCCCAAGCCTCCACACGAATAACTCTTGGATACTCGTTGATTTATGTAATCTATAATTTTTTAAATATTCATATTATAACATAATAATTTTATCAACGAATGAACCAACGAACGACTAATTCATATTGTAATCCAAAACTTCTGTTAATTACTCGAAGACGCCCGAGTGCATGCAAAAAAAAAAAAAACTAAAGTAAAAGAGGGATCAATTCGTAACTACATTCAAATTGTACGAAGAATTCAACTAGTCGTTTTAGATTTTCTAATCTTCCCTCTATTTATAGCTTCTACCCTCATTTTGTATTTTTCAGAATAAGAGTTTTTCAGGTATCTCTCTTCCAAATTTAAATTGACTTTTTTTTTTTTTTTTCCTCTCATTTTCTCGAATTTCTCATTTTTTTAAATAAAAAAAGTGCGTTGATTTCCTGTCAAGTAGCCTAATTTTTTTCGTTGTTTTGTTGCAATTTTATAAATTAATTAACACATTCTTAATGTAATGTTTACCTCTTAAGATAAGTAATCAACCTGAAATAATATGTTATGTGAAAATATTTTAAAACCTTTTTAATAAGTAAAGTTTCATAAAAACAAACATCATGACAAAAAAATATAAATTGAGGTAATAAAACAATCACGACGACAGATAACATCGATGTATTTTATTTTCACGTCAAAACGATAAATAACAAATCAAAACTTTTTGAAAAAAATTCTAAACTTCTTTTTTGGTTTGGTGTTTAAAATTAACTTTCCACAGTTTTGTTAACCAAACTAAACCGATATTGTGATATTTATATACGTTTTTAGTTTTATTTTTAAAAATTATAAAAAAACCAAATTAAATTGGCTTATATCGAGCTTAAATAAGCTAAAATCGACCCAAAATGAGTCCAAACCTACTCAAAACGTGTCCAAATAAAAAATCTAAAATCAAAATTGAATAAAAAAGAAATTGAGTAATAATACTGAAAAAAAAAATTGAAAGTTCATTTTATTTATGATTCAAAATTAAAACTTTAAATTAAATGAATCAAATTTATTCGGTTCGTAATTAATCTTAGGACTATATTCTAATTCGACATTGTAATTTTATTTCATAACATTTATTACAATTATTATATTATTTTAACTATATTTATTTTTTTAAAATATTAAATAATTAATATAATAAATTATTTATTTATAATTTATTATAATAAACGTAATATTATTATTTAATTATTTATATTAATAATATAAGCCAATTTTCCGTTAAATATCCCTCCACGTGTACTTGCCCGTGCAGTATGGGCCCCACCTCTACCCCACGCGGCCGCGTGTTTGTCGTCTACCCATCTCCATTGACAGCCTACCAACATCGTCCATCTTCTTCCTCTTTCTGCTGCCTCTTTGTCTCTGCTACCAGGCCCCGACCTCCACCTCCTCCTCTTCTTCTTCCTTTTTTACCATTTTCTTCAATAAATACGTCGATATATTATCTATTCATCTTTCTTCTGCGATGGGGAAGTATAAAAAAGAAGAGAGAAATTCCCAGAACCCACATGTTGGAGCCCTAAAGTGGGGAGGTGAAAAGTCGTCTGATTGCGAGTGAGGGTGACACAATCATTACATTGTGTTATCTGGCCACAATCTTCCTTTTTGGAGTTTCTGCAACTATAAATGGAGTACCCATCTTCTTCTTTATCCACAATCCTTCTTCATTCCCCATCTTCTCTTTTCAATCTTTTTCCAATTGACAATGGGTGAGGCCGCTCCCATTTTCCTCGTTAATGGCTTCTCTAAGCTTTGTGACGAAATTGGTTCCCAACATGACGATGATTTTTGTAGCGATCATTGTTGTTGGGACGGCAAATTGAATAGTGGAGATGGTTGGTACGAAGAAGTTATTGACAATGATCTGAGATGGTCTTTTGCCCTGAATCGGTCAGTAGACAATCTTCATTTGTCTTTCTCTCCTTCATACATAAGCTATATTGCAATGCTTGAGATTATTTATAATGTTGAGTTCATGCCTCTTCCTCGTGCATTACAGTGTTCTGCATAAGGGAACGAGCGATTACCAGGAAATAACTCTAATTGATACAAAGCGTTTTGGGAAGGTACGAATTCATGTTCTTATCCATCCATCATCCACGTGTGCGTGTGTGTGTATTGTCTATAAATGAAACTATTGATACGTATGTGAAGAGTTGACTGAATACAGGCATTGATGATTGATGGGAAGATGCAGAGTGCAGAAGTGGATGAATTTATTTATCACGAGTGCTTGATTCATCCTCCTCTTCTATATCATTCCGAGTGAGTCTTACATTTATTCTGCTCCATTTATAGCCCATCAAGCACTGAAATACGGGGGGTATACTGTTTGATTATGGACATACTTAACACAGTTTGTTTGACATGATTTATTGGATTAAGATTACCACCTTCCTTGACATTCTTGTTCGTCCTAACTTTGGTAGTCTGAGAATAATTAATTAATTCTTGTTCTTTCTTTTAAGAAGCTCAATTCGAAATCTTTATCTCTGATATGCTTGTTAAACTTAAGAAAAGCTTGGTATCTATTACAAATCACCATGTCTTGCTATGAGGTTTCTAGCCAACCAAACAGGAGCTAGACAAGTTGATCGCTAATATTTCTACCAGATAGTAATCACAAAGCATAATGTTGTCCGAAATTAATTTTCTAGTGGTTTAGCCTCTCATGATTCTTGTTTCTTCGAGAATTAAAAATGATAAACTCTTTTAAGTTTTTATTTTTGAAGGCCAAAAACCATTTTCATCATGGGAGGCGGGGAAGGCTCATCAGCTAGAGAAGCACTCAAGCATAACTCTATAGAGAAAGTTGTTATGTGTGATATAGACAAGGTAATGAATTCTGTTTCTAACATACAATCAATTCTTTTTGACGATGTATGGTTGTTTTCGACCTTTTTTTTTCAATTTAACAACGTAACTGTGGAGAAAGCAATCCTTAATTATGCTGGCTGTAATTGCAGGAAGTGGTGGATTTCTGTCGAAAATATTTGACTGTAAATCAGGAAGCCTTTCGCCATAAGAAGCTTGAACTTATCATTAATGATGCAAAGTTAGTAATTCATTGTTTTTTTAGGCAGTTTGATAGCACAACAAGATATAGAACGGGACAATAATTGACTTTGATTAGAAATGAAGTATTTCCTTATTGAAATGGAGAAAATAATTGGCATCAAGAACTTCAAGCATAAATCATCATATAGATCCTGACTTTTCATGTTCAAGTTAGAGACTTTTTGTTCTAAGGCTGGAAGCTAATTGCTCTGTCACAAATGCTTTTGAAATAAAGGGCTGAATTAGAGAATAGGAAAGAAAAATTTGACGTTATAATCGGAGACTTAGCGGACCCGGTTGAAGACGGGCCCTGTTATCAACTGTACACGAAATCCTTCTACCAGAAAATTCTCAAGCCCAAGCTCAATGAAAATGGCATTTTTGTAACTCAGGTAGAGAATTCGACCATAACTAGAAAAAAAGGTCTTTCCATGGCTGATTTGATGAAGAGGATAACAAAGGACTTGATGGTTTTTATTTGCAGGCTGGGCCAGCAGGTATTCTCACCCACAAGGAGGTCTTCACTTCCATATACAACACAATCAAACAAGTCTTTAAGAGTAAGTTTCTTGATCAACCTAAAACTATGATAATGAAAATAATCTATCTTTTTGGACTATTTGACTTTATCGAAACGAGATTATTTTTTGTGATAAATCTATTAAAATAACGATGTATGGTACATGCTTAATTTTTTTAGTGCTAAGTTCATAGTTCTAAATATTTTAATATGGTTGGAAGGAAGTTGTGTTTCACTTATTGCTTCTTATTCGGGTAGAATTTTTTTTTTCTCTAACTCCGGGTAACTTTTTTCTCTTTAATACAAAATTTCTTATCAAAAACTAAATAATCAAGATTATAATGTGCATAATTCAGTCCTGTCTCGATTTTATGAGCTCCTTTCTCCCTGTGATGCAGATGTGGCAGTTTACACTGCACATATACCATCTTTTGCAGACACATGGGGATGGGTTATGGTATGTGGCTACAAAAGCCTCAGTTTGATATTTAACTTTTTCGATACTTCTTTGATGCTAATGGGTGGTCGTCAACGTCTGAAACCAGGCATCGGACAAACCATTCTCCATCGAATGTGGAGAGATAGATCGGAGAATCGAGAAGAGAATCGACGGAGAGTTATTCTTCTTAAACGGTGCTGTTTTTGTCTCATCTACGACTATGAACAAGACCGTTTCATCATCGTAAGAGGGCGTTAAGTTTATTATGTTTGACTTTCTTTACTCCATAACAATAACACTTGAGTCCGAGAGATTAGATACAAGTTGGCTGAAAATCTGTTATTTCTCAGGCTATTGAAAGAAACTCATGTCTACACGGAAGAAAATGCAAGGTTTATTCATGGACATGGTGTGGCTCACAGACATTGATTGTTCAAGCTGGCAAAGTGGGTGATTTACTACTGCATACAAGATTACAAATAAGAATATTAGCTCTTTCATGATATGGATGAAACTGTCCAAGATGGTGACTTCCTTGACAAAGTCATTGTTTTTATTACCAAAACAAGCATATATAGTTTATGTCCTCTCTCTCTCTCTGCCATGAATGACGCTGTCTTGTCAACATAAGTGGTCGAGTCAAGAAACTTGAAGTTACTGTTGAAATTTGGCAGAGATTGTCTGATGGAAACATCTTCATCTCCAATTGTGGCATCTAAGGTCGATAATCTCCTCTCCCATTTGCTCGTCATCCTTGCCATAACCTACCCTTCTGCAACAATCTGACGATTGTTATAAACGACTGGTTAAATTTTGGGTGAGGTTTTGCATAACTCTGTTCTGCTGCAATGGATACGTAAGTCCCCGAGGAAATCAATTCAACTCATAAAATAAATAAATGAAAGGGTAAAAATCAATTTAAATTTTAAACAATAAGTTTTTTTTAAAATCAAATCTTAAATTATCAATTATAACAATCCACCCTTAGACTATCTTAAATGTAAAAAATAAAATCTTGATGGGCGATCAATCATTTCATTCACTGTTTTCATTCCTTGAATGGACGATCGTTCTAAAAAAAACTGACGTTTAATTTCTATTTATTTTTATTTTATAAATTAATTTTTAAAAAATACCAAACGATATTAAAATTATTTGAAAATTTTATAATATCATGGGAAGATAGTTTAGAAATTTTCGTAATTTTCTAACACTTGTACAATTTATTATAATTTTAATAAATTATTTTATAAAACATAAGTAAAATAATTATAATAAATCATACAAGTGTTAGAAAATCACAAAATTTTTAAAATTATTTTTCCATGATTTAGTAAATATGTGATAAAATTTTCAAGTAAATCAAATATAATTTGATATTTTTTTTAAATAATATTAGTTCTTTCTTTATTTTATAAATTAAATTTAAAAAAACAATTAACAATTAAAGAAAAGTCTTTAGAATGAGCTACCGTTCTAAAGAAAACGAGCGACCGATCTCTATTTACCCACAATTATACATGTGCCATGACTGTGGACCAATCCTTGAAATGGACGACCGTTCTAATGAGAACGAGCAACCTATCTCTATTTATTTTTGTTTTATAAATTAATTTTAGAAAAATAATAATGATATTGAATTTAATTAAAAATTTTAACATATGTTCACAATATCATATAAATATAATTTAAAATTTTTTGTAATTTTCTAGTATGATTTATTATAATTATTTTATAAAATAATTTATTAAAATTATAATAAATAGTACTAATATTAGAAAATTATAAAAATATTCAGATTATTTTTTCATCACGTGCTAAAATAAAATTTTTAGATAATTTTAATATTATTTAATAATTTTTTAAAATTAATATATAAAATGACCAAAAATAAAAGAACAACGTCGGTTTCTTTTATTTTTAGAAAGCGTCAGGTCCAGAGCCCGAAACAGTGATACGGGTGATCGGCCGCCCCGTTACAGTTTGATTATATTTTGGTTTGGATAGCTATACTGTTAAGGTTTGGATAGCAATGGTAGACTGGGCAGGGGTTGATTTAAAATAATCAACCAGAACAGGATTTTAGGCTTGTGCGATCAAAGCTCGATGAACTCCTGTACGTATCTGCGGTTGAAGATGCTGCATAGGCAGTGAAAACTCCAGAGCTCTGCTTATCCTCTCAGCGAGCGGAGGAAGACGACAGACCCTTTCTCTCAGCCGCGACGGCGCCGAGATGCCACTCTTTAAGGGTGCGAGCATTTCACTGCAAGTTCGAGCTCTGTATACATTTTCTTTACTACCTTTCCCTTGTTTTTTATGGGCCTTAAATTAAAATAATTTTACGCAGACCAGAAGCGTAAAATGCAGAAGCTTCCATTAAGATAATCGAAATAATCAACCGAACGAGATGAATACGGATCAGGTGAAGAGGGAAAATGGCGCTGGAGGAGAAAGAAATCGACTTCAAACGAGTCCTTGGTAAGGTTTTTGCAGTTACAGTGAGCTCGAAAAGACCTCCAATGGCTTCCGCTACGAAGTGAGAAGGGGGGACCCCATGGTACCCAGTACTGAATTGTCTGAGATTGCTTTTCTTCTTTTGCTTTAGAAGAAGGAAAAAAGGTCTGAAGAAGTCTTAGGAACTCGCATGGGGATCGGGAACTCCATTGTCTTGCACAGCAAAAGCTAGACTGAACGCTCTGACCAGTGGAAGAAGTGGACCATCATAGAAGCTTAAACCCGGTTCGAATCATCCTCCGCATAAGCTTTTTCGAAGATCAATTATAAGAGGGCCTTTATGTTTGTTCATTTAAGAAAAAAACATTGAATAAAGTATAACCTATACCCTCACGTAATTACAGAATTTAGATTTCGTTGTCAATTTATTTTTTAAATTCAGTACGTATTTACTGTATTTTCTATTTAATAAAATATTTTAACTTGATTTTAATGTTTCAATGATTTCTAACTTGGTTTAGAACTTCATCGATCTCCTCTCCAGTAATTACATAATGAATTTAATGGATAATTTGGCGGAAGCATGATAGTACGTAGACTTCCGCTACCCACCAATGTAACTTGCTATCAATCAATGAACAATCTTTTTACATACTCTCTCTTTATGTTGATAATACTCAATGATGTTATTTTTGGATAATCTCGTCCGGTCATTGCTTATTCGCTAGACAAAAAGTTTATTCTAGTAAAGTGAGCACTCCGTCCGTTAGCCCGCTCATAGGCTGACTCATTAAAATTGCGACAGTGAGTGACACACGGTCTTATTAACCTTCTTGAAAGTAGAACCATGACAATTGTGTTCGATTGTAAGTTAGTCATTAGATTTATAATTAATGACCATAAACATTATAATCTAAATTACACTTCACTAAAAACACATAATATTACTACAAAAATTAAAACAGAGAAGCAATTTAATCTTGCATGTAATTCTTTATCGATTACCATTTTAACGAAGCTTTCTCATAGTCATACCTCAACAACTCGAAGTAGCACAAACCAGATCAGCATGCAAGCTAGTTCAAGTCGAGCTGGTTTTCCGGTTGGGTTGAAGTATAAAGTTGAGTACAAACCTCGTACAAAGCTATTTTATACACTATACATAAATAATAAGGATAATATTATTTCGACACTTTAATTTTACAGCAAAATACAATACGACGATTACATATCACATTTATTGATAAAATTATTATATATAAAATAAATACTTAAAATATTAAATTACACGAATTAACAATGGAGCGACACACAATCGCCAGGTCATGATATAAAATTAGAGCATTTACGTAACATTCTTTGATTAATATAAATAATCTCAATACGTAAATTTAATCATGTATAATTGTTGGAATAACAACCAATCAATACCGAAAGTAGACGCATAGATAGACACAAAAGTAGAAGTCGTCTTCCATCCATCAAGTAAAGCCAAAAGAAAAAGACTAGTCCACTAATGACTAAACATAGGTTAGCCCATAAAACTCCTATTGTATTAACAAAACATTAACCAACTCTTTAAACTAGACTAGTAGACAATTAGCTAAGCCCGTATTTCGATTAATCAAACGATTAGCAATAGATTATGTTGTTGGACCAACCATGCGCGTGACAATCATAATCGACTTCAAAGCTTTCATGGGAAACAAATACACGTAAAAGAGTAATGCTACGGTTAATTTCTTGTTGTGTGTTATTTAATATATTTATTGTCACATCAAATAATAATTAATACAATTAAGATGTACAGATAGTTGATTGAGACTATAAAAATTATGTTTAGATAGTATAATAATTGATTAACGAACATTATTGTCACGGACTGTGAGTGGACGTAGACAGAAACATTAGATTGAGCGACTTGATTTTCGAAGAGGACTCGACAGGCTAGGTTTTTCTGTTAAGTCTATATAAAATTAAATATCATGCAAATTAATACTATGATAAATGATAATATACGAAAAGAAAATAATAGGAACGACATCGTTTATATGGGGAATGAGATGCTAGCGCAATGTTGAAGCAAGAGGATATCCATTTCTATAGAAAGCAAAGTCTACCTTTAAATCTCTCCACTTTGCTCTGTTCCCATGAGGGACGATCTGTCTTGCCCTTTTCCCCTCTCTCTCTCTCTCTCTAACCTTTCTCTCTCATCTTGCTTGTGAAAACGATCTCGAATCTTGCAGTTTCTTCTTCTTTTGGCTTTCCCTCTTCCTGAATCAAACTGAACTGTCAGAATCTGTATCCAAGTCCAAGATCATGATCACATAACAAGGGCACCACTGTCACTTTCTTTTCGGGAAACTAAATTTACCCTGTTCTACTTTTTCTCTCTCCTTCAAATGCAGAATTTGTAGATACCCATTTGCCATTTGACCATCCATGATGATATGGAGGACCACGGTCCGAGGGAATTTTGAATCTCATTAATAAAACACATGTTCATAAGTGAATGACAAACGAAAAAGAAAGATTTTTTCATGAAATTAAGATCAGATTAAGAAGCCATTAGCAATGGCGCGGTTATAATCTATGCGCGTAGTTTCATAGACTGGAAGATCTTCGCGGTATCTTTCTCCGCCGATTACGGCTAGATGATCGAGCTCGAAAAGATCTGAACTTGAACAGCTTGCAGCGTCATCGTCTTCATCGTCGTTGAGAGAAAATTCTTTGAAAACTGAATCGTTGAGCTTCTGGGTTTGATGGTAATCTTTCTTCTTCTGCTCTATCGCCTGCAATTCTGGCTCGTCGTTGTTCTTTCTGGTCGCTGAAGCTTCGATTCTCCACGCAGTTGGTATGGCCACTGGCATTAATCTTGAACTGTCGTCTTCAAACAAGAATTTATGGCCGCAAGGTTTGCAATCTTCGTCTACTATAATGCTTACTGGGTAGAAACGAACATTTCTTTTAACGCCATTCCGCATTTTTTCGCTGGATGGGTGAGAGTTTTTGCTTAAACAGGAGCGAGAAAACGATGAAGCGGAAGAACAGATTGATGCTTCACTTGCCTTCTCCGCCATTAATGGGGTTTTAGTCTTCTTAGCGTTTCCAGAAGGGAAGAGAGAATTGAGAAAGTTTGACAGTCTACCGCCGGGTGAAATCGGCTGCTTCACCTTCTTCAAGTTGCCGTAGATTCTTAATGTTTTTGATTTAGTCTGGATAGTTCGTTCTTCAAGTTTCGGGGTTCGCTCTGTTGCGAAACTGGAATGATAATCGTCCAACATTCGCCAATCTCTCAACTTCATCGCTGAGTTTCCTGGCCGGGATGAGGCCCCGGTTCGAATCGGTTTTGGCCTAGCCGGAGCGAAACAGGCCGACGGCATTGATTTTAAAGCAAAAATGGATTCTAAATCAGACGAAGAGAATCCTCCTGAACTGGACTCCGATGAACTCGGAGTTGAACTCCAGAAAAGAACATCTTGATCATAATCATTCCTTCTTCGTTGATCTCTACTCCTTTCGCTGACAGTCTTCTCCATCCATCTGTCAATCAAGCAAGCTCGGCGAAGATTCTCCTCCTCTTCCGTTTGCCGGCGACTTTTCCCCCTGCTTCTGCTCTGTTTCTCCGGCATTGTTTCCCGAAAAACTTTCAGCTCCTCGTTACTCTTTTCAGCGCCGTCGATCGAGTGATAAATCTGGTCGAGAAGAGTGGAAGAAAAAGAAGGGTTACTACAGACCTGATCGTTCCTGCCTTTGTCTCTCACCGCTTTCTCCTTCTTGTTCATGTCGAAATTTATAGGACAAAATCTCAAAGCTCCCAAAGAAAGACAGGAAAAAGACAACGACGATGTAGAGAAGTCGAGAGTTGCAGAAGCAGGAAGTGAGATACGAAGCTTTTGCTCATTCGTCTGTCTCCTGAGAAAGACTCAAAAGCTGCAACAGAAGAAGATAAGAGCACGACATGAAACAACAGCAGAGAAAATGGCCATCATTCTGTCTGCTTCTCTCTCTAAAACTTCTGGGTTTTTCTGCAGAGCGCCAAAAACGGAAGCTGATCTAGAGAGAGAAAGAGATGGCTAGAGAGAGAGAGAGAGAGAGAGAGAGAGAGAGATGGCAATGAGAGCAGCAAAGCACGCTGGCAAGAGGAAGGATGAACTGAGGTTGAGAGAAACAGGAGAAGAGTAGACAGGCTTTATAAAGGTCGCGCGTGCGCATCCATCCAAAAGTGGGTCCCATCCCTAGTTGTCATTTTCTGACGTGGCAGTAACTTTATTCACCTGCAAACAATTAACAGTGCGCGCGTTTAGAATTCAAACTCACAGCCGTTGATTATGGTGGGAGGTTTGCAGCCGTAGATCACGCATAATATTTGGTCAAATTATTATTAATCATAATTAAATACTAGTTACTATTACTATAAATAGAAGTAGATCTATTTTGTGGGAAATAACTTGGAAAACGAAAGTGTGTTGTATGATATAAAGGACAAATTAATGTCACGTAGTAGGATTGAAATGACACTACATATTTTGTCATTTTTAATGTAGCCAACCACCTTTTCACACGTGGGAAGTTGTAATACGAGTCATAAACTAGCATTTTCTACTTCTCTGGCTTAATTGATTAGGAATTGCGCAACTTTAAATGTTTTTGGATTTTTTGTCACACGACTGTCGCGACGTAATTTTTGATACACAACAACATCATAGTCCAAAGAAGGGTTAGACAGGTCGAGGTTCGTCGCATGAAATCATGTTCAAGAATCGAGAAACACGGAAAAGGACATAGGAGAGGATAATGATCTCTTTGTTCTTGCCAGTCATCTAAATTGGAAAAATATGTTTCCCCGACGGCGGAAGGCCACCCATTTGTTCTTTCGATCTCGCGGGGCCATTGCGTACTTCGCAAAGGAAGCTCTTCCGGTGAAGGTCCCATGGGGGGAGGTGGGAGTGTCATGGTCACAAAGGTGGAGACCATGCACCTTACTCTAAAAATGCTACTCACGTCTCCTCCCATGCCTCACGTTCATTTGTTTTTTGAAGAAGCATTATGGATGGTAATATGATGATTAAGATTCCCCGTCTTGTTTGTGTACAATTATTGTAACTTATGATCTGGTTTTGTCTATTAAGAACCCATCTGGTGCATCATCTAGAAATGGACGGCTGATACTCAGACTGTTGTTTGGGAAACTGGGTACCATGAATCTGGTAAGACAACATCAGTTTAAGGTTACACCGGACCGGGATTAGAAACAAACAATAAAGAAGATTGAATTTTGGAGATGAGGAGGATTATTCGGTGCCCTTTTGTTTTTTATTGAAAATTAGTTCGAGGAAGGATTAAAAAGTGTTTTTTTTTTTTGTCGTGTTTGTAAAATTGAGGAGTCTCGTTATTTGAAATCCTGGGTATCGGTTTTTGGATCATTTCGTAGTCTGAACAAAGTTTTTCGTCTATTTGGATCTGTTTTATAATTAATTTTTGGAAATTTATAAATGCTTGTCGATATAAAATGACAATAGCAACTCTGTTCAATCCAACGGGTGCACATTTACTAGTAAATGACTAAGATGCTTCTAATAATCTTCGGAGCAATCACTTTGAAACTGAAATTGGCTTTGGTTCTTTGGCAAAGATCAGGGCAAGCATAGTTGGAAAGAAGGAAGATAGAGAGAGAGAGAGAGAGAGAGAGAGAGAGAGAGGGAGGGAGGTCTGAAAGTGATGCAGAGAGAGAGAGAGAGAGAGAGAGAGAGAGAGAGGGGGAGGGAGGGAGGTCTGAAAGTGATGCAGAAGGTGAAGATCCCAAGAAAAAGCTTCAAGACAATGGCTGTCAGTCAATGTCATCATCTTCTCCCACTCCTCCCTCGTTCCTTTTTCTGTCATTCCAACATGGGTTCCTCTGAAAAACTTCATATTTCAATGAGCTGAGCATGAACAACAAAACAATGTCGTTTTCACGAAAGCACTCCTGTCTGCAAATGATACAAAGTACTTTGAATTTCTCCAAAATCTAAGAATTCCAAGACAACAAAACAAAACCCAGTGATGATTTATTACTTCAATTATCTTGGCGACGCCCTCTGTGTCTCAACAAACTGGTAAAGATCGCCCCTTCTTTGTTTCTGTAATGGTAGGCTCGACCTGAATAATTTAAACATATGAAGTATGATGACCCGGCCTAATAAAGATGGATAACGATGAACTTAAAAGCAATAGATCTTACCTTCTTAGCTCGATGAGTGAATAATCAATCTCGGCGATTATTATAGCCTCTTCGTGTTCCGTCGTCGCCAGCACTTCTCCAAACTACAAAGTTTTACTTGGGTTGGAAAATAGAACATACAACCAAGAAAGATACAGCATAGTAGGCATAAGTTAGTGTCTCCAAACTAGTGTACATGAAGTTTCATTCAAGCCTACAGAATTTTTCATTTAATATTTTTGAAAAACAATATATTTTATAATGAGTTTTTATCCACGAATAAATGTAGAGACACATCGACTAAGTGCTTATTAATAATTTATGAACAAAATAAAGTTATTGTTGTTATTCTATGCAAAATATCGATATTTATTCTTGAGTTTTCGACAATTTTAATAAATTATGAGTTATGATGCAGATAAATAGTTAAATTTTTTCCAATACAAGCCGTGGTTAACTGTAAAGAAGCAATAAACAAAAAGAAAATTAGTTGATCGAATGTTCTTACAGGTCCAACAAGCATTGAGTGGCCCCATGCTACATAACCAGCTCCGGCATCCCGAGCAGGCGAACAAGTGGCTACAAACAACTAAGATTTCCAAAAAGAAACAAAAGAACGAGACTCTTTTACAAATGTAAAAGCAAGTTTATTCCAAAAGCATTCCATGTGTAAGTGATATTTTAATCGCATGAACGACTTCACACTTGAAATCGCTTCAAACATCTCTCTCTCCCCCTATTTTTCAGGACCCTTATACTAGATGGCAAAGATGGTATTTAAATTGCCAACAAAATAAGGCAAAGAGATTGATTTTAGTAGGCATGAAACAATCCAAGTAAAAATATTGTAAAGATGGCACCTTCTTGCTCTGTTGAAACGAAACCGAGCGAAAACGACCATGGATCGAAATGTATCATACATGTGTTGAAGTGTAAATTCGGATAAGATGTAGCCAGAGAATGGGGTTTTCTGAAGTTTCATAGATTAAAAAAAAGGTAATTACCTGATTATCTGCGGCCCTGCAGAAGACACAACATGGAAAAATGTTGGTCAAGTTAAAATCAACTATAATCTATTTAAAGCTATTATCACTTCAGTGGCTGTAAACGGAAGTATCTCATCATCAAAATATGGTGGACAAAGAGTTCATCAAATTGGAGAGATTAAGGGGCAATAACAATCAAAGAGCTTGAATTTTCGAGATATAAAATGATTTGAAGAGGAAAAACTAAAGTGAGAATTCAATACCTTGCCCGCTGTAGTAACTCCCAGTGCAAAGGTCCTGTAGTCATGTTAAATGCCCCAGGATAACAAATCAAGTGTGCTCCAATTATCTTCCAGTAAGTACTCAATAGCATTATAGAATAACCAATGGCTTAAAAAAAATTCTGATCAATCACTACAAGGAGACTGTAATAATTTTTTTTTTTTTGCGTAAAAGCGCAATTTAAATGTTGATTTTTGGAGTCATTTACTGCATACATCTAAAAATATGCCTTAACATTTTTGGCTAAAAACAAATATACATTTGTCGTATTTAATCTATTAAATTCATTATGCCGAATAAATGTTGCAAACATTCTTTCTCATTCAAACCCAATTTTAGATCCGACGGAAAATCATACATTCCGCTCTATGGTTGAATATTAAAGATCGAGTTGAAAAGAAAACGATACAAGATTCATAACAATTACAATTAAAATGAGAGACAAATTCCCCCATATGCATTTCGCGTGATGAATTTAAACAAACTAAAAACAATGGTATATTTGCTAATAGCCAAAAAATTAAACTGCATTTTGTTAAAAAATAAAGTTCGAAGTATCCCTTGAGAATTATCCATAAGGCTAGAGTTTAAATTGCACTTTCCTCTAAGAATAATTTAGAGGGTAGCATGTCAAAAAGTTACCCATGCATAGAATAAAAGTCAATAGGCACCAAGGGGGTAAAATATGAATACACTGTCACTCTGGCAATCTAAAAATCTAAGTTTTCTCTGTCACTAACTACCAGCAAAAAATGACTCCCTTTTGGTGTTTGATATGATTATCGCAGGGACTGTGAGCAGCAGAGTACTGAGATTTGAGAAAACATAAAAGCATTATTTTCCACTTAATAGCACTACGTGTAAATTAGTTGGATTAAAATGAGAACTTTGAGAAAAACAAGCTATATTGGAGACTTCACTATACAGTGATAAACTTGCGAAATAACAAACCTCTCGCAGCATAGATCATTGCTAGTTCCTGAAAACAAATGTCATGACAGATTCCGATACCAATTCTGCCCACCTCTGCAAGAACTACTAATTATAGTTTCCGAACAATTTTCAACCTTAAAAATTTTAATTTGGAAGAAAGAAATCAGTAATAACCTGTAAAAATCATGAAATAAGAATTGAAATATTCTAACTAAACCTGTGTCTACTACAGTAGGAGTATGCCCAGCTGTAAGAGTCTTTGATTCGATAAATGTTATCTCGCCAGGGATGTCGATATCAAAAAGATGCAGCTGTAGGAAACAATCAATGGAAGAAATGACAGACTGTATAATTTTCTTTATTTTATATAATTGGTAATTAGCCTTCAATTAAGGAATTACTTGTCCTTTCTTAGATTAGAATTGTTTATATCTAACATAGAATGGTTGAAATCCAATGAAAAATTACCAGTTCTACACGAGGATCTAAGCAGATCAACATTCAATTAATGTAATCAAACTGGTAAATTTTCAATGTTTAATCTTAAAAAACTAGCATTGTAGAACCCTTAAGCTATTTACAAAAAAAGTGGTAGGCCAAGATCATTCACTTATCATCCTTCTTTGCTGGATCAATAGTTATGCATGTTAATCTTGTGTAACATGCAAATTCTCAAAACCAGAATAAACGACAGAGAGCTAAGAACTAAACCTTTCTGTGTTTGTTTAAAAGCTTTCCATCAGGACCAAAAATGCAGCAGGTATTATACAGATGATCTCCAGAACGCTCGGTTATGGAGCCACCTACAACTGTGATCTTTAAAAGACGAGAAACTTCAGACAGCATATCTGTTGAAGGAGAGGCGTCACCACCCGCATCAATATCCTCAGCATAAACAGGGAAGCATTCATTTGCATAAGGACCATTCCATATTTCCTATAATTTAAATCGTAAAAATTTAATTATACTCACTGTATTTGCTGAAACTAGACATAGAAGCCTACTAATGGTCCAGCCAAATTATAAAATATTCAGAGTATTTGATCGAGTTTATGCTAGAACATGTTGGTCTCCTCCTCGCCGATTGAGAGGTGGGTGTAACGTAAAAGTCAAATAAAATAAGAACAATAGGAAAGCTCAGGTGTTGTACGATGCGAGGGAGCTATACGGAAGAAAATAATGTGTGAGGCCAAAAGACAGAAGAAGCTTTAGGATTTTCTTGATCTTTCCATTTAAGATCAATCAAAAAAGGAATGATTTAAGCATACCAACAATTTAGAAGATGGGAAGAACAAACTGAAGCTTAAGGACATAAGAAAAAATACGAAACTGTATTGGCAAAAACTCACGGGAAGAAGAACAAGCTTAGCGCTCTTTTCCGCGGCCTCCTCAATGGCCTTCCTGGCATGGGCGATGTTCCGTTGCTTATCGGCAGTGACAGACAATTGGCAGAGCCCAATCTTAAACTACGCGAGAGAAGCCCCCAAGAAAATCAAAACTCAAATTAACCCCGGGGAAAAAAACGAAACATAAAAGGGAAGAAATGCATAGGAAGAACCATACTTTGGAAACGGAAGGAACAGGCAAAGGAAGAGCCCGAGGCGCCCTTGCTAGCTCAGGGTGGTAAGAGGAAGCCATGATAGAGGAGAGATTAGCTTGTTGCGAACGTAAATCGGGGCTATTACCAATGCGTTTGGTGGTCAATTCGGTTGCGATCAAGAAGCAACGAGAGCGTTGAGAAGACAAAGGGTGTTGAAGAGAGGAAAGGAGGACAAGGAGGAGAGGGAAGAGAGGAAATAGCTGAATTCATCGTCAACTCTTTGTACGGACTCTCGCTTTTGGCCTCACTTGCCATAACAATTAACAATCCGTTGGAGAAGCAGCAGTTGCAGGAAGTTGTAACCCAAACACAAAACGATATCGTTTTGTGCGGATTTGGCAGGCATCATCAAAAGGGCATCCGACGCTCGGCCATGGCTGCCACAACAGCTCACGGAAGGGAGTATTCTAATTCCTGCATCGTCATCTTCACGCGTGGTCAAAAATTGTTATTATAGTTGTTTGAATCTAATTATATATGACTTTTATGATTGACTCTGACTCGACACTCTAAACCACTCGAGATTGTCAAGATGACGGAAGAAAAAATGTCTGTCCAGTTGCTTGAAAACAAATGCTCTGTTTTCTTAAAAATGATGGGTCTTCCTCCTTAAACTCTGAGATTCAGGAAACTCTCTCTCTCTCTCTCCTCCCACCATGTTCGTGTAAGGATTTCGATTTTCCAGTATATTGCACGTCGAACGACTTGAAATCCAAACAGACAACTTTCAGTGAGGAAGATGATTCTAGATGGGTTGTACCTTCGAAGTTCAACTTCTTCTGAAGATGCCACGTGGTTTAGCAGCTCCAAAGCCACACCTACCGATGGCTAAACATTAATCAATAAATAAATGGCTTCACATCACTGTCCAATAGGGAAGATTAGATTCTCACAACACTACAAGTCTACTCCAAGTCGTTTTTTGGCATGGCCCGCCATTTTTTTTCTGCTTAGAATCAGCACTGAAGCTTCCTCCCATCGCGGAGGAAGGTCATGATAAAGCCGCCTCTCTCTTCGCTCCCAAAAAATGACATTATATCTACACCATAACTTTCCACCATGCTTTGATACTTTCATTCCAAATGTTCAACAACCATTTGAATCCGCTAAATTTCTCAGAGAATGGCCTGGTTGATCGATTCCCTTTTGAGTTTCCCGACGACTTGATGTTTGATGAGTGGCTAAATGAAGATGCAGCATCTATGGCTTCTGGGTCCGTTGCATATCCTGAGTATCAGACAAACGTAGCTGATGAGTCTCCTGACGATAATTACGACCAAACGGATCAGAGAAGTAAACACATCAAATAATTTTTCTTTTTTAATATTTAATAACAAGGTACTGTAGAGCATTTAAAGTTTAAGACTTTTTTCCTAATGATTTCGAGGAGATGGAAAGAGTATTCTAGACGAGAAGAAGGAAGTTCGAAAGAGGCTTGCGTTCAAGACGGAATCGAAAACGGAAATTCTAGATGACGGTTTCAGATGGAGGAAGTACGGGAAGAAGCCGGTGAAGAACAGCCCTAATCCAAGGTCATAAAACAACACTAATTTCATAGAAAGTTCTTCCCTTTAATCTTTCTTCTTCTTCATCTTGCATCAACTGCTTGACCAGATTCCAAAAATTTTGGTTGCCAGAATTTGTTTTTGATATCACTGTGTTTTAGCCAGTACACATGCACTTCCACTAATCCAATGAGAAAACAAGGATTTCATAAACAGTTTTTTGCGCGAAAAAACTATTCTGTGCTGAGAATCAAGTAACTTATTCAAATAATCTAATTGACATTCTACCTCATGAGATTGCAGGAACTACTATAAATGTTCAATTGAAGGCTGCCCTGTGAAAAAGAGAGTCGAAAGAGATGGAAAGGATCCAAGGTTTGTGATTACAACTTACGAGGGTGTTCATAACCATGAGAGTTCATAGATCGTTCTCTTTCTCCTCCGTCTTCTACATAGTTTGGGAAATGGGTTCACTGCTTTAATCATTCAGCCATGGATGAGTAGGCGAAAGCTGCACAGACAAGAAACAAGATAATATATTTCATGTCAAACGTCTGGGAAGGTTACATGTATATGTAAAGCTTGTTTATCTGAGGGAATTGAGATGCTTTCGTGCCTTTCAAGTCAGCGCTGCAACGAACTTGAAGGCATTCCTTATCTTCCATTATGAACTGAATGTCATAAAAAAACGAGTAACTTTCTAGCGAAAATTCTGCTCGGTTTTTACAGCAATAACAAAAGGTAGAAGAATAGATATAAGTAAGGGTAAAATGAAATTTTAGACCTGATCTTCTCTCCGAGGATTTCTAACCAAAAAAACAGCTTTCGAAATCGTCGCACAATAGATTGCCAGAATTCAAATCCGATTGCAGGCGGGTACGAACTGGATCTGTTTGAATAGCTGTCGGACGTGCTGTTATGGATAGGCAGTTTTTGCAAGTAATAATATGGATAGGCAGGCACCTTCATAGTCTACCACTCCCATGATCTGTTCGAATAGAGGAATCTGCAGATGCTTCAGCTTCCAAGAAGCGACTCAGATGCTCATCGTCCAGAATGAAGATCAGAAAGAATGAAGGAAGAAGTGAGAGAGACGCACAGAAAGACAAGCTCACATTCCTCTTTCTCTAACAAACTCATCGGAATACCAAATGCAGATCGGAAAGAATACTCGTTTCAGAAATTTTCAGAGAATTGAGCGAAAAAAGCAAGTACGATTCGTGGTTTCAGCAGGATTTTGGAAAAAGAAATGACCAATTGAAGCAGCCGTTTTTAGATTACCACAAGGCGAGGTTGACGAAGCACAAGAGGAACTCTTTTTCTCTTCTTTCTCAATTCCCATGCCGGTTAAGACGCAGAGGCGAACCCGCCTTCCTCTCCGGTGTAACCAAAATCTTACCAGAACCCGCTATTTGACCTCTCGCTGCTGATTCGACTGCATCGTCGGAGTCGCTTAAAACAATTTATAGCACCTTACAACCTCTAAATTCCTCCTCTACCTCCATTTTCAGTTGCCAGTCATGTAATTCAGGCCGAAATTAAAGATCCATTCCAACAAATCTATAATAAAACGAAGGAAAATACTCTGGAATTACTTTCTAGCAAAATGTCAAAAAGTATCGACCTTGCTCCATATTCATCCCTACAACAAGCAGCTAAGATTTACGTCGCCATACTCATCAGAAACGCAAATTTCTGAACAGAAGATCAAAGCAATGACGATTCTAGAATGCTGTGTTTTATAGTACATACAAACAGCTACTCTCACTAACCCATTAAGCCCAGGAGAGAAGAAAAAAACAAATGGGCAAAACTACATCAGAGCTTTTATAACATCTATATCATACAACCAAAGTATGGTTCTGAGGATGTGGGGTCCGTCATGTTTTTGTCTTGAACTTCCTCTGAGCTTTCAAGTCCACTACGATCACGGTAATGTTGTCTTTACTACCCTTCTGAAGAGCTCGGTTGCATAAATACTCGGCTGCCGCTTGGGCTGCAGGGTCAATTCCTCCGTCCCTTTCATGGGTTAGATTAAGGGAGGCATTCTTTTTGTGCCAGAGGAGAATTCGTCTTCGAGCCAAGTCACATGCCTCTTCGTTGGACAGTACGTCCCACAAACCATCACTCGCAAGAATTAGACATTCATCGTCTCGAGCTCGAGGAAGAAACCTCACTTCAGGATCCGGAATGATCCACGGTTTCAAGTATCTATCGCCTGTAATCACAAAACAACGCACACCCTTTTCAGTTGTTGTGTTTTTGCACTTCAATACAGACGCAAATTAGGAAAAATCACAAGCCGAATTCCTAATGTCGGCATCTTTCTATCCAAATTTCCAACTCTCAATTTTAAATAAGATTTTCCTTCATTTGTCCAGTTTTGTATTCCGTCAACAGAGAGAAAGAACAAAGGCGATAGGAGAAATACATTATCAACATTTTTTATTCAACTCCAGGTGGCATCCATTATGCCAAGAACAAGACATTTGATGACGTGAAACCTCATTCAGTTTTGTTAAATGATTGAGAATATTATAGGAAAAATCATCTACAACTTGATAGCAAATACAACACTCTTTCCCATCGAAAAGTGGACTATAACTACTGAATATATCTAGTAGAGAAGTACATCTTAAAAAATAGACAATTACTAGAACTCCCTGATGTGAAAAAAGTGATAAAAACACAACTTTCAGGTGTGTTGCATGATCACTACCTCAGTAAAATTTATATTGACATCATGACAACAACATGCACGTGAAAAATGGAAAAAAAAAAGACAAGAAAGTGTCGAAATGGCATACCGATAGACCTTGACATTGCAAGGACACCAAATACACGGTGCCCATTCCATTGAATGACCTTTCCTCCGGCAGCCTCGATTCTTGCATATTCATCTTCTCTATTAGGCTGAGAAATATTAAACAAAGTATAAAATGACTAACCCGCATTAGATTCGTAACAGCAGAAGCATTGAAATTATAATTAAAATTTTATACTTTATGGTCCACTGACAAGGCCTTCGGCTCTTTCCCACGACACAGCACAGCTCTTGAATCTCCACAATTAGCTACTATAATATGAGACGCACAAATTATCGCAGTGACAGCAGTTGAACCGACAGTTTCCGAGGCCACAGGCTCGGTTCTAGATTTTCCTCCAACTTCAGCATCAACCTTAAGAAAACAATTGGTAAATGCTCTTTTCCACTGAGCTTGGCAATTATCAGTAATGCTTCCAGCTAATAAACCTTCCTTGACAAATTCAATCTCCTCGGCTAAAGCCAAGTGAAGTCGCTCCTGACAGTAGTTAGCAACCTAAATTAAGAAAACCCAAAACAATAAGATTAAGGTTGAAATGTCAGAAAGGACAATAACGAAGAACATTTCAAAGGAATGGATCGAACAATCCTACCTGGAAACCACCGTGGCCATCATAGACTCCAAGAAAATGAACCGTTTGATGAGATATGTGCTTTTTCGGACCATCCACAGCCCATTCATCGGAAAGCATCTGAATAGGAACTTCAAGGAAACAAGGAACAGTAGCCAAGGCATCTTCCATTTCGGATCTTCTTCCGCACGTCGATGTAGACCCCAAAAGGGGAACATAATCCACTTCAAAAACACTACGGCTGACTATTCCGCTACTTCCTTTTTCAACAAGAGGTAATTGAAAAACTAATTTAGATGCCTTGGGTTCAAGAACATTTTGAATATCTTCCTCAAGGTTCACTGCCGCAGAGAGAGGATCACTCCCCGTTTCTTTTCCAATAGTTGAACCACCAAAATTGTCGCCTTTGCCTGAATTATCAACATCACAAGTCCTCTTCTCTATGTCTGCGGAACTACTTGTTTCAACATCGTAAGATGTCTGAAAATCAAAGAAATCTTCTCCACATATGCTACTATTTTCACTCACAACGGACAGCGAACAAGAGCTGTCAAGATTGTGATCCCCCTCCAATGATAACGAATCATCTTCCTCGCTTTCTTGGACTCCTACCTCGCCTGCAGCGACCCAGTTGCTCGTATTTTGAGATCTCATACCCAATAAAGGAAATGCTCTTCGCTCTTCTTCAACTATCTCCATAATCACTTCATTCTCCAAATCACTAATGATACAATCCTCATCAGTTCTTTCAACTAGCTCAGAGGAGCCATTAGTCATAGAATCAGATAGTAATCCGGCTGTGTCTGTCATCAGCTTAAGCCTTGTGACATCCATGTGTGTAGCTAGATTTGGATTATCAAAGACTTGGTTACCTACTCTAAATGGCACTGCAACCGCCGTAGACATTTCCTCCATCAAAATCCCTATCAGGGAAGTACAAAAAGTAACCCTCCAACCCCTCCAAAGCAACCCAACCTGTCATATTTCAACTAATTTATCACCGTCTTTTGTCATGAAGAATGATCTAGGAATAAAGATTTGCACTCAAATAGACTGTTTTCCACGCCAAAAAAATTTATAAGAGCATAAATTGACACAAATCCAGGCAATCCAACTCATGGACGAGGTAAAACGGTGCAACAGGTAAAAGGGTCGTCAGATCTGGTCAACAATAAAGCATTCGAACATCTAATTGTAGAAAATTAATTCCAACTAATGAGGACGGATTTGGCCATCAACTTCACATCCGAAATCCTCTCACCCACATCTTAAACTACATCGAGACAGAATCAAACCCAGAGAAAGAAACTTGAAAGAAATCTGGAAAAACAGAGCTAAAGAATATATGAAACCAGTTCCTTATGTCCGGGGAGAGGAAAGAGGAAAGAGAAGGAAAAAGAGAAAAGAACGTCGTGGAAAAGAACCCAGTAAAAGCGTTTCAAGAATCACAGGAAAACCCTGGAAAAGAAAGGGCCCCTTTTTCACACACAGGTAGAGTTGCCTGGATCTAAGGCAAACAATCACAGCCTCAAGTGAATTAGTCAATTCTCCCCCTCTCTACCTCCAACAATTGACAGAAAATCAATGAAGAAAGGCAAGAAACGAGGAAGAAAAGAAGGGTAAGTGCAGAAGCATGTCAACTCCAGAGTCTTCTCTCTTCTTTCTTCACAAGAATTCCATATTCAAACACGAAAAAATCAACAGAAATGGCTGAAAGAATCAAAGAAGAAGGGACTATGGAGGGTCGCTTACCAAATACAAAGAAAAAAAGAAGAGCTACACTGGAATCAGCGATCTCTCCCTCACATGATTATTGGTCTTTGCACACGTTTGCGGGTGCTGGAGAGAGTTTGACGCTGAGGCAGTACGACAATCGAGTGGAGCAGAGAAACAGGAACAACATAAGAAATTAACAAAAAACCCCCCACCCCAAAAAAAAAAGACGACAAAAACATTGGTGTATACGTGGAGTGTGAAAGAAGATAGACACGCGTCTGCCTCGAAAAGGAACCTCCGTCCATCTCCCACCGTCCATTTTCATCTCCCCCTCCTCCCTCTTTCTTGTCATTTCTTTTTCCCCTAATATAAATATAATAATTTCTCCTTCTAACTTGTAATGTTAAATATTTTAATTTATTTTTCATTTTTTAATTGTAAAATTTGGAATTAAATTGAGAGTTGGGCGAGAGAGCTGAGGCTAGTAGGATAGAATTCGTCTGGTTCGGTGATCGGTCTTCCAAACCAAATCCAAATCGGGCCGATGTTTTCAGTTTTGCATTGTTCAATTTGGATCCTCAATTTTTGCAGTTTCAACTTGATTTTTTATCGTTTTTGTTCAATTTAAATTTAGTTCAGTTTGATTCGATTTTGATCGACTTTTGAAAAATGAATCGAGAACCGAATCGAAAATTTAAGTTCGATTTCAAAATCAATTTTCCCAAAATTAAACTGAGATTTTCAATTTGGATTAGTTCAATTTTAACCAAATCAATTTCTACTCTTAGAGGCCACAATTGCAAGAAAGAAGAGGTAATTAAAAAAATAATAATAATAACATAATAATATTAATTAATATAAATGATAAGTATATAAAATATAATATTAATTATATTAATTAATCATCGTATAAATTTAATATTATTTAAATATATAATTTTATAAAGTATAAATTTTAAAATACGGAAGGATACACGTATCAAGTTTGAATCTTTAATAATCAACTTAACTCGTGATTCTATTAACAACACCGATTCGACATTACCGACCTATTTTTCGATCGGATAATCGAGAAGCTAAACTAAGGTTATCAACATAAACACAGTATGTTACAAAATTGGTCAAGAGTGTCGCACATTAAATCATATTTTACTCAAATTAACAGTTTTTGTTTAAAATGTCAAGATGGTCGGAGATGAAAGGTTTCATCTTTTAATCTGAGCCGTCCATCGTGGCTAAAAATGGAGTCAACGGGTGATTTGTTTGATCAGGAGGCCTGGTCAAAGGGAGCTAAATCAAGCGGGTGGAGGAGAATCACGTATAAAAGTTCGTTATTTCTGTTTTCCTTTTTACGTTGCATGACAAGTCACCTCCATTGGAGAGAAATCAAGCTTCTTCATCTTCTTTTCAGGGACGGCGGCGGGTGGAGGAGGAAGTGGTGCCGTGAAGAATCTGGACAATGTCCCCGATTTTCTCGCCGGAAGAATCAGTGCCGATCAACACGACGGTGGTGGCAATCGACAAGGACAAGAACAGCCCACACGATGTGAGATGGGCGATTGATCATGTTGCGATGAATTGTCCACTTCTCGTACTGATTCACGTCAGACATAAGAACAATCAATACCGTAGGTACCCTCTACCCCTGAAGAAAGCTTCAACTTCGTTTATCGTTTTCCTTTGGTTTCTCTGATTTTCTGTTTTTTGGGGGGAATTTTTTAATTAGAGTCGGCAAGTGATGCCGATCAAGGGGAACCTGATGTGCAGCAGCTTTTCGTTCCGTATCGAGGGTTTTGTGCTCGTAAAGGGGTTTGTTTATTTTTACTCCGATCTTCCAATCATCCTTGATTTTAGGGTAGTTGGATCGGAAGAAGAATTTGATTTTGGGAATTTACAGGTGCAACTGAAGGAGGTTGTTCTCGACAACAGTGACATTTCCAAAACTCTTCTGGATTATGTATACAGTAATTGCATAAACAACATTGTTGTAGGTGCTTCAGCAAGAAGTGCTCTAGCTAGGTCCCTCTCCTCTCTGTCTCTGTCTCTGTCTCTCTCTCTAGCTTTCTCTCTCTGATTATCGTAATTACTGTCGTGTAATTCACTCAGGAAATTCAAAGGTTACGACGTTCCGACCAACATAATAAAATCTGCCCCAGACTTTTGCTCAGTTTATGTGATTTCGAAGGGGAAGATAATATCGGCAAAAGCAGCTCTTCGACCAGTTGCCAACACAGCAACACCGCCAAGGCAGCCATCTCCCATGGCATTTCTTCCTAAAGCTCAGGCTGATAATGGCGACCCGGAAAATGCAGGCAGACCAGGTCAACCTCCGAGGGGAGGATGGAAAAGTGCAGGGGCAGCAGAACGACTAGCTTCCGAAAGAGTCAATAACCAAACAAAGGGAATGACACGAGAGAGGCCGAGGAGTTCTCTGACAAATATCTCAATGGAGAGCCTTGACGTTCCAAATCGAGGATCAAGAACATCATTTAGCCGCGATTCAGTCTCCGACGAGAATGCATTTGGAGGGCAGCTGTTGTTTGGCTCCATGGATGTGACTGGCCAATGTTTAGATTTCAATAATGTGTCAAATTCTGCAGAAGAATCATCATCTTCGCAATCTACAGTAAGTAAATGTTGTATAATGATGTTATCGCATTCTCTCCAAACTGCTCGTGATTTGAATTTCTTGTTTGTTACAGCGAGATCTAGAGGCAGAAATGAAGAGATTAAAGTTAGAGCTTAAGCAAACCATGGATATGTATAGCTCAGCTTGCAAAGAAGCAATCTCAGCTAAAAACAAGGTAATTTTATCGCCTTTTTCCTCCATGGTGGTACCCGATTTTTCATTTTCTTAGAACAATTCATGTGATGTTTGAATTTCAGGCTAAAGAACTCGATCAATGGAAGGTAGAGGAGGCTCGAAAACTGGAGGAAGTGAAACTTGCAGAGGAGGCAGCTCTTGCCATTGCAGAGATGGAGAAAGCTAAGTGCAAAGCTGCAATCGAAGCAGCCGAGGCAGCACAAATGGTGGCCGAGAAAGAAGTTCTGAAAAGAAAACAGGCCGAGATGAAAGCAAGAAAAGAGGCCGAAGAGAAACATCGAGCGTTGACTGCATTAGCGCATAATGATGTTCGGTACAGAAAATACAGCATTGATGAGATTGAAACTGCCACTGAGAAATTCTCTGATGACCTGAAGATCGGCGAAGGTGGCTACGGACCAGTTTATAAAGGCAAACTCGATCATACGCCAGTTGCCATCAAAGTTTTACGGCCTGATGCAGCTCAAGGCAGGAAGCAATTCCAACAAGAGGTGAAAACTTAAATATTTCCTTGTTTCTCAAGTTCTTCGATAGTTATAGTACATGGCTTACATACTCTTTAGACTTTGAACTTTTTTTTCTACAAATAGAATATTCATCTTTAAATATTGTCGTCAATTTATTTACTAAATTAGTCTTGTGTATACCACATTTCTATTTAATTAGGTGTTTTAACCTGTTTTTAGACTCATCTATCTATTTATAACTCGATTTAAAACACTAACAATTTCTTTTTATGTGATTTGGAACTTAGTATAGAGATCGAAAGAATTCGGAATCAAACTAGAAATTGCCAGAAATGAGATTAAAACATCTAGTAAAATGGGAACGCAAGTCGTAACATATTTGTTTTGAATTTAAAAGCAATGTCCAAATTATTGATAGTTGAAAGATGAAAATTACTTTAGTACAAAAAAAATAGTTTAAGGTGAATAGTGTAAACGACGTCTAATATTAAGGTTTAAATTACATTTTTACTCTTACTTTTGTAGTTTAAATCTTGTTAAATTCATTTCCAGGTTGAAGTACTCAGCTGCATAAGGCATCCTCACATGGTTCTTCTCCTAGGCGCTTGTCCGGAATACGGATGTTTAGTATATGAGTTTATGAACCACGGGAACTTAGAAGACCGGCTTTTTCGCCGGGGAAATACTCCTCCGATATCGTGGAGAAGACGATTCAAAATATCAGCAGAAGTCGCCACCGCTCTCTTGTTTCTCCACCAATCAAAACCTGAGCCTCTCGTCCACCGAGATCTCAAGCCAGCCAACATTCTCTTGGATCGAAACTACGTGAGTAAAATCAGCGATGTTGGATTAGCACGATTAGTCCCTCCGTCTATAGCTGACCAAGTAACTCAATATCATATGACTTCAGCAGCTGGAACCTTCTGTTACATCGATCCAGAGTATCAACAAACTGGAAAATTAACAACTAAGTCGGATGTGTACTCGTTTGGTATAATGCTTCTCCAAATCATCACGGCCAAGCCACCAATGGGTCTGGCTCACCATGTTCAAAGGGCCATCGACAAGGACAGATTCGACGAGATGCTAGACCCTGCAGTCCCAGACTGGCCAGTGCAAGAGGCTCTATCGTTTGCTAAATTGGCTTTGAAGTGTGCAGAGCTGAGGAAAAAGGATAGGCCAGATCTCGGCAATGACATTGTCCCTGAGCTTAACCGATTGAGAGATGTCGGAAAAAATTCAGCTCAGTCCGAGAGTCTCAGACATAGCGATGGTTCGAGAAGTTCGAGTCCAATTCCTCGCACTCTGCCTAAGTTATTGATTGCAAATCAGGTACATGTAACTTTCTTATCTCTATTGATCCAGAGGCCTTTAATGTTTCTAACAGAAATTTCTGTTATTTGCTAAATTAGGATTCGGCACAATAGAAGCCAACTGATGGAACTTAGATCGATCCGAGTGAAGAAAAACGGAGACCATCCAAGACCCTCTTGTTGGATGCTGCTTTTGATGGTCGAAAAACCGATAATTGAAAGCATCTGATTTGAAAGTTCGATGTGTAAAAAAAATGAAGAATTCTCAAAAAAGTGATAATTTGTGGACCTTTTTTAACTATAGTTTTTCTGTTCCTTTTAAGCTGCGATGGATTGAGAAATCAAGATTGCATGAAAAATGATAAGAAACTGAAATGAAAGGCTGCGTTGGGAAGAAGAGGAGAGCCCGAGAAGAAAGCATAAAGTGAGAAGAAAGGAATCAAGCCATGTAAACGTAAGATTGTGTTTAAAGAAAAGTACTTGGAAAAGCAGTACCCCAATAGGCAAAACTAGGGTCTGGACAGGCCAGTTCCACTCTGGAACCAAGACTGAACCGCGGCTCATAGTTTTCAAATTTGGGAACTGGAACCAGAACCAGAATTGTGAAACACGGTTCGATTTCAAAGTGTTTTACAAACTATTTATATTGATTGCTTTTGAGTCAGCTTTTCAGAGTTTGGTTCGAGTTTGAGGTCAATTTTCAAGTATAGGCCGATTTTTCAAAATTTTGTGTTAGGTTTTAAATAATTTTAGGTTGAATTTTTCACCCACAATTCAGTTTGTTTTTCACGGTTTTTTACTCTTAAAATCGTGAACAAAACGGTTACTGCAGTTGTTGAAATTGTGGAACCGATAATCGTTTCCTTTACTGAGTAGAACTGATCCAAATCAAACCGAACTGAATAGCACTGGTCGATTAATCCCGTGGGACTTGGCTTGTGTGGCCCTCGCAGCCTCCCCGTGGGCAAAATGTCCATCCAAGGAAGATTTATTCAAAAAAAATAGAAAAAGAAAAACATGACTTGAAAGTTGGATGTTGGTATCTTGTTTGTTTAATACACAAAAAAAGCTCAAAATCCACGCAAAAAATGACTATTTTTGAGCTATAAAATGCTCACTTACAATTCCTCTTCCCTCAGGTTCTCATGGGTCGATTCAAGCCTCTCTCGTTTACCACAACGAAATGGCCTCCGACCCTGCTTTTGCGAGCTTGGATTCTGTCCTTGGCCATGTTTTCAGAAGCAGCGGCCTATGACGATCCATCAACCATGCCTCTTTCAGCCTTACTCTGTATAAGTGACTGCACCTCTTGTCCTGTCATATGTTCCCCGCCCCCTCCATCACAATCTCCGCCGCATCACCACCCGCCGCCTCCGCCTCATCACCCGCCATCCCCTCCGCCTTATTCGCCCGCTGGAAAGGTGCCGCCACCTCCGACGTTTGATTATTTCTACGAGTTACCTACTTCTCCGACACCTCCCCGAGCAGGGCCCCGTGAATTTCCATATCAGGACAACAATTTTTACTCTTCAAACTCTTCTTCTTCCTTTACTCATCTTCATGATTCCCTTCTTCTCTGTGTCATCTTTCTTTCCTTGTTTGGTTTATTTATTGAGGTGAGATCGTGAGTGTCCAAATCTTGTACATCCCTAAACAGTTGTCATAATCTCTAAGATTCAATAACATATTCACTAATCTCGTACTTAATCTAACTAGCATTGATTGTTTTGTCATTTGATTATGTAATTTGGGTAGTGCAATATTCATCGTCACGTCTTAATTCGACTCATTCTTTTTTCGATTAACATTATTTAAACATTTAAGTTTAATTTTTTTCATAGGTTAAAATATATATTTAATTGACGTATAGAATCGATATTTAACACATCTTTCGTTCACCGATAACCCATAATAATTAAATATATTATTTGTACGAATGGTCTAAAATTATCATTGAAGTTTTGAGTCATGAACTATCGATATTCTAAAATAATTTTTTGACAAAACATTACCCGTCGTTAACAAAATAAATCATGTATTAATGAAATTTGTCAAATGTCTAACGTTTTTTTTCTGCTTGTAATGACTTTTTAGCTCGGCATAGTTACATCGAACTGACTTACTTAATTTCATACTTATATTCAATTTTTTGCTTGATTTCGAACATATGCGCATGCAGGACTCTCTTCTAGTATTTGAAAACGATTGTGTTATTGCATGCAAACAAACGATTGAGTTTGTCGGCATGGTATGTTGAAACGACAATTGTTGAGAAAAAACGTGAAATTTTTGACAAATTTTATTAATACATGAGGCGTTTCCATTAACTACCTAAAATTTTAAAAGTAATTTTATTCCAAAAAAATAAAAAATAAATAATTTAAGGTGGGAGTTATACATGGACACTCCTCGAACTCCTGGTTGGAGTTTCACGGTGATGATGCCTTCACTGAATGCGTACTTCATCCGGTAATCGACCTTTCACTTATCTCCTGGTTCATCTACTGATTGATCGAATGCATAGGAATATATTCTAACTTTGTAGTTTTCTCTTCTGAATCGATTTTCAGTCTCCAGCTTTTCAGTTTTCATCTGTTTGTTTCCTGTCATGGTGTTACGTTAGGGCTTGCGAATATTAGACCCATCGCAAACTAAACCTCTTGCTGTTTAAGTTTCGTCGGGGATGAATTCTACTGTGATTTTTTTATTTTGGAGTTTGGGATTTGTTGTTGATTGATTGGATTGAAACAGGGTGATTATAGCTTTATTTCAAGGCGAATTCCTTGGTTGAATTTTTGCCGTAAAAAATTTAGGGCAGCTTCAACGCACAACTGTGATACTAATGGTTGATACCCTCGTGATATGTAAACTTCCCCTTAGGAATTCCTATGTCTATGTGTTTCTCCTGACAAAATGGCGATTAATCATCAATGGCAAAGTTCCTGTTGGCAAATAACCAATTCAGAGGAGGCAAATAAACAATTCCACCAATGGAGTATAGATGTGTGTGGATTTTGATTACAGACTCCGTTCTCCTAATATCACCGCAGCTCGGATGATACCTGCTATTGTTTATTTGATTTTTAGACACGTCTACTGCAGATAATTCCATTTTAGTTCGGAATGTTTGATAAATATTTGGTTTCTGCTTTTAGCTCCCGATGTTGATCGACGTGAAAAGGTATTTGTATTGAGAATTCAGCAGTACAATCGATACCTATAAAATAATTAACTGTACTGTGGAATTCTTGTTACATTTTGTGCTTCAGTTTTTATTGTTACTCCTCTGCATTTTCATTTATCAGAGTTGAGAAACAGGTTGATCAAAAAGCTTCATTTTCTGTCAGCTAAACAGTTATCTTCTGTTTGCCATTTTTTCAGTCTCAAATTGTAATTATTATTATGTTTTCAGGCTTTGGGTCAAGCTGGTCTTCCATTTTTCAGATTTGCTTCAACTTTAGAAGCTACATTTTGACTGAAAACATTTTTAGCCAAGCTGTCATGACATTGAATTCGACATGTCTGGCAATGAATAGAGCCTATCAAACAGTGCAGAAGAAAGCTGGAAATATTCTAATTGATAGAGTTAAAATGCCTGAACGAGCAATGCGAGAAGCGCTATCCTCTTCTACCTTTTTCGTACCCAAATTCTTCCTCTATCTCCCTAATATCCCCTCATTTCTATATGTAAAGAGGATCTACTAAATGTATTTTCCTTCCACGCCAGCTTGCCACCAAAAAGCCTGCTTTTCTATTATTCCCTCGCCGTTTTGCCCCCAGCTCAGCATCTAACTCCTTTCCTCCTCTGGGCTTGGGCAGCATTACAAATGTAAAGCTGATTGAGGGCTTATCAGCCAACTCAGATGTTGGAGTTTCTCCTTCCAATAAATATGAGGTATAGTCTTTACCTGGTTTGAATTCTGGGTGATGTTCTTTATCTCTGCTCGTTTGATGTCTTCTGTGCTTGCAGAATATCCGTGGATTGTTTCTCGAAAAAGGATACTGCAGTGACATCTGCTCTGTGGTTGCTGTCTGCTTACCTCGCGGTTGACAGGGATTGTGATGAGAATGCTCTCAGCCTACTGGCCCATAATGTTACTTCAAATCTCAACCCACGCATCTCCCAAAATTGAACTGAAACAGAATGGAGTGAAGGAATAAAGACCAAATAAAATGCCATTAAGGAAGTATTTGATAGCACTGGATCTGATATCATTCTAGGAACAAACGTGACATTGCTGGAGCAATTTTACCCTTTTTGGCTACAACAATGGAGTTTATTGCCTCGAATGAAAGTGTCCCAGAAGAAGACAATGCTCCAGCTCTAATTCTCTGCAATGTGCTTCGACGACTAGATGCGCGGGCTGCGGTAGATTAAAGCGGCATGTGGTGGGGCCAGTATGAACTAACTTAGTCTACTACAGAATCAATGCTCATGTTTTCTCAAGTTTCCAGATCAAATGTGGGTATCATGCGGAGAACCTTCACATCAATTTCATGCATGGCGCCTGTTGTCTTTTTCTTTTTCTTTTTTTTTTTTGGCTTAAAACAAATATTACTGCATTTTTCCCGTGAAAATGATATGATCATGATTTTTGCATTTGAGCTTCAAATTTATCGATAAAATACAACTTAAATCTCTTTAAATCTCTATTTTATGCATGCAAGTATATAATAATTTCCTTTAAATTATATATAATCACAATATTATATTACAAAAAAAAAAAAAAATGCGGAAACCAAGTCGTACACGAAATTTTTTTTGAGAAAAAATTAATACAAAGAATTTTACGATTTAATCATCAATATATAAAAAAACATAGAACTTTAATATTGAATGCACGAATAATCTGTGAACTGTAACAATACAAATGAACTTTATGTCTATAACACTTAAAAGTTTGAGATTTAAAGAGCAAATTGGAGTTTACATTCAATATTATCACCTTCTCATTAATAGAAGACTCAAAACTTCAACAAAAACAATATTTTGGGAAAAGGACACTGAATAACAAATATCATGAAACCCTAATTTACATTTATAATTAAAACAGAAGATCGATTTTCTGTATTTATCTATTGCACAATTATAGAGCAGTGGGTGCAACTCTTTTGTGCTGCAATGGCTTCAGATCTTCTCCACTACTTTGCAATGATCTTACATCTTCTTGAGCCTGCAATCTTCGCAGAGAAAGCTTCATTGTTTTTCCTCTGAGAACAGGAGCAAACTCCATTTAACTAACATAACCAGTAGATCTATACTAAGCCTTTTTGGATAAATTATGCAATAATGTACTACAGATAATAAATATGAGTTATACTCCAAAAAAGAACTGGAGTTGAATTATAATTGTGGGATGTGGTTGATTTCCAAGAGCATAAAAGCAGTTAGATAGATTAAGGTTAGAATTTCAAAGCAGGCATTTTTCTCTTTCACTCAGTCACACTTTCAACGCATGGATGAGCAATGAAACTAATCTTTCAAAGCTCAATCCAAAGCAAGTGCATGAACTTCAAATCTGAATCTTCTTTGAAAGAAAAGAAGAACATAACAGAATCAGACTGCAGATGATCTTTTACTGTCCGGAAACGACAAGGAAGAAGATGATTGTCTGTCAAGGTAATGAAAATTTCGTCAAATATGATGAAACAAACTAAAGAAAGAGGTGTCTGAGATTTGATAAACTCAAGTATAATGTGTTCATCAGATCCAAACCAGTAATTTGAGAGAGAGAGAGAGAGAGAGAGAGAGAGAGAGAGAGAGAGAGATCTGCCATGGACGCAGAGGCATCCATGTAAATCTGAATGGAAGAAGGATCTGAAAAGACCCATATTTGGTAGCTTACTATGTTATGATTTAAGCCCTAGACATCTCAAACTGACCCTTTTTGGCATCCTCTGCCAAAGAATGAAAAATGGAAGAAAAAAAAAGTAGAGAGAGAAACTCCAAATATCAGAGAGAGAGAGAGAGAGAGAGAGAGAGAGAGAGAGAGAGAGAGAGAGAGGTGGGGTGACAAATAGAGAGTGAGCACGCAAAGCTTCAAGCATGAACCCTAGCATGCAAGAAAACACCATGTGTGCTCACTCTCTTCTGTCACCTCCCTTACCCTTCTTCTTCAACCTCGCAACTGCACCAGAAAACCCTAAACCCAAACCCTATTTCGCTCACTGTTTCTTCATGCTGGAACAAGGATACGAATGTTTTTTTATGAAGGGGAAGAAAATAGAACCATAGTTTATATAGAACTCGAAAAGATAAGCAAAAGAATTGCATAACGTATGCGAATAAATGAGGGTTTATCTTCTAGCGCCCACTTTCCATTATTTTAATGAAATTTACAGAGCAGAAAGAAGACGAAGAGGAAAAAAGAAAAAGAAAGTCTATAAATATTTTATCTTTTCCATCATCTCTTTCCCCGTATGCATGCAAATCTGATCGTCAGTCACACAGTCTCTTCATTATATCTTACCAGTGCTTCTTGTTATGCTCAATTTTCTGAACTCCCTAATCACACGTTTCGGCTCTCCATTCTCTCTCTCCTCCCGTGCCCTCGTCTGCATATTCTAGAGGGAAAAAAAGATGGCAGTTTTAAATTCTAACCTCCACCTGTGATTTAAAAAACCAAAAAGAAAAGCACTATATTGAACAAATTAAATATTAAATTATCAAAAACTTAACCATTTAACCCTCTGCGATCGCGCCATCGCTAGCCCCATTCTGGATTTTACATAGAATGAAGAATCGTTCTGTTGGGGGCATTTTCCATGTGCAACGCACGGGGAGAACGGGGGATCGTTATGAGAAGCGGCAACCCAACACGGTTTGCACCTTCATAGAACGGTTCCCCGTTCTTAGAACTCTCGGGGAGTATTCACCCTCAAACGTGGGACTGATCAGCGTTAATATATAAGCCGACAACCTTCATTTCAACTCCACCCTTCAGAAAATCGAGTTTTCTCTCTGCCAAATCACTAAATCTGAGCATTTTGCTGCCGCAATACTCAAATCTGACCATTTTTCATCGAAATCACCAAAAACCAAGTCGAAAACCCAGACCGAGCCTTCTCATCGTCGAAATTGCTAGAGTTGGGATTTTTTGAGCTGAAAATCCCCAAATCCGAGCTCAGTCGTCGCTGAAAATTCCAAAAACTAGAAAATCTAAAAACTAGAAAAGAGCTGAAAATCCCCAATTTCGAGCTCGAATACTGCTGATTGATGTCTTAACGCGTTGGCATGAAGACCCCGACGATGACGATGTCTCACCCTTACTGTAGTTTAGTTTATATTGTATATTTCTTTTAATGTACTTTTGATTTTAATTTGTAATTTTATACTTGTCATTTATTTTAAGTTATGTGGTGGATCTGGCTGTTGGTTATTTAGTATCTGTTTGTCAATTTAGTTTAATTTATTTTTATTCTGTATTGAATCTGACTGTTGGCTATATATTTGTGACTTGAATATGCAAAAATGATTTGAATAGCTATGACGAAGTTATAAAACATATGAAATTTTACCCATTTGTTCAACTTTATCTCATTCTTCTTTATAATATTAAATTATTATTGAATTAAACAAAAATAAATAATTTATAGACGAATAATCTTTGAAATAATTATAATCTTGTTCAATTTATATAAATTTATTTAATAATAAAAAACTGAAATTAATAATCAATCCGAATCAGAAAAATGTGAATCAAGCATGTCGTGTATCTCGCTACAGTTATTTTTTTTTTATACCAAAAATGGACCGAAGCTCACTCGATCCCCAATCAACGAACACTTTTCTATTCGATTTCATCTTTCTTTTTATTTTCAAACATAAATTACAGCAGTCAATAATTTTTGCACCAGCCGCGCATCGCAGATTTCTGCACATAATAAAAACTATATTAAAAAAGAATGACAGTATTTTTAAGAGCAAAATGTGTTGAATTATACTTGTGTCTAGTTAAATATGTTGAAATCCATAAACTTGTTTTGCGAAACAGTGCTTGAAATGGATTTCTGGTAAGGACAAGTGCAACTATTATGCATCTACTGCTAACATATACTACACAACATCTTTGAATTTTTCTTACAAATTGTCGAACTTGAGGGCTCATCGATATCTCGCATTTTTTGTCTTCTTCGGTCTACCGAGTTGACGAAATCTTCTGAGCGGGATGACTTCTTTCAGATTTGATATTGGCGGTCACATTTGGTGGTCGCTCACGGGTTGAATAAAGTATGAGTACATTTGAAGGTAAGTTTCTCAATGATAGTACTGATGCAAGTAATTCTTCGGTGCTACTATCAAGAAATGCATGCATGGAGTGGAATATACACACGAGATTCTAGTAAGCTTTCATCTGTTATAGTTGCACACACACATATATTCATATTAAAAATATATTGTTCGTTGTCGTTACTAACCTCAAATCGTCCAGCTCCTGCAAACACATCACTCCAATTTTGAGCTGCACTTTCTAACTTCATAAGCTTTTTGCTTATCTTGCGACACAGAAGGTCTGTTGATTGAGCCAACTTCTCAAATTTTTTCACAATGCGAATCATCAAACACTTTTAAATCATCTCGAATATAATCAGTATCAGTTTGTTCCTAGCTAGCAATACAACTGCATTGAATGACTCGCACAAATTATTCAATCTCATTTTGCACTTGGGGATCGAAGGAAAAGAATGAGTGACCCAATATCTCGGTTCTTCTTCTCGAAGCTATGCGTGGACATTCGGGTTAAGTTGATGCAGTTTCCTCATTTCTATCTCAAAATGATAACTTGTGGTTGCCCTGACTGCATTTCACATTGCATCTCTATACGCTCTGCCACAAAATTGAGTTTTGAAATTTGTATACAAATACCGGAGGCAATAGTGGTATTCGACGTGTTTTAATTGATCTTCCACAGGCTTCAGCAAATCCTAATATTTGAAAGAAAAACAAAGTCAATATAAAACAATATAACGTGAAGAGTACTGATCAGATAATTATCAAGAAAGACTGTACTGCACAATCTTCTATACATAATTACTTTTCCCAATAAGTTTCCATGAAAAACGGGGGGGGGGGGGGGATGTTATCTCATTTAAAATTCAGTCTCCTAGACAGAACTTCTTTACATGGTATAATTAAACCATTAAATAAGCGGTACGAGAGACAATAGCAAATGTTATTTTATGCTGTAAATGCATTATACCATTTGTCAATCTAAATTAATTGTCCATTCGTTTCCCAATTTAGTGTTTAGGTCTCGCTTCAAATGTTGTAAAAACCATGTCCATGTGTTTGAGTAATTGACTGGGACACGAATTCTTCAGATGACAATTATCCAAACAGATAATAGGGCGACCGTACTGCAATGCAAGCACCCATGCACATATATATTCTTTGACATACTAGTGAATCACGGCCCATCTTATAAGTATGTATTTGTAATGTACTACCCGGATTTGATCTACATATTTTTGCTGCGTACGACTACACTAGCTTGTACTGTTCGTGTCCATTCCTTTTATTAAGTGTTCGAACTACGCTTTTTGCTATTCTGGCAAAACTAGGTGTAATGTTAACAGTGAAATCTTTCCTCACTGTCTCGATATTGAAAGAGATTTTTCACGTGGGTTAACTTTTGAACCTATCCAGATAATGATTCGCCACCTATTTTGCTGTAGCGTTTTGATTCCCAACATTCTTAGAACAATTATGAGAATTGGTTAAACTCTTTATTTGAAACATAAGCTTGACTTGCATTTTCGAAACATGCAATCGCCACTCACATTCGTCTTCACACTTAGCTATTAGTCGCCGCTTGTCACTTTTGGTGAATTATACCATTTTTCATAGAATATTCGACTATTTCTGCTTAATTTCCTTTGAATAATTATATTTTTTCTCAACAAAAAAAAAAAAACTTATTTAGATTTCTCTTACCGATATGTTTTCCACCTCATTATCCTTCGAACCGACTAGTGTTCGAAGCTCCTCGTCTAGAGTTCTGGAAGTCGAATGCATATTTATTTTTTCATTTTCATCTAAGTGATTGAATGCTCGAAGATCACCATATGCAGGTGTGACGTATGAATACAAATCCATATCGGCATCAAAAGTTGTTGTCTCATTTAAATCAACTAATCTACTTCAATCAGAATCCACCATCGTCGCTAATATAAAGAAAATTCTCCAGAGAAAAATAATAGGAGAAATGCTTTAGAGTTTTCGTGAAGTGGGAGGTGAGAATAGAGAGTGAAGGCTGGTTCTTTAAATTGTGGAGGAGAACGAGAGACCGTTCTATGTATAAAATGCAAAATGGGGGGCTAGCGGTCCACCGCAAGTGGTCCACCGCAAGTGGTTAAATTGTTAAAGTTTTGAGTTTAAGGTTTGATTTAATAAGATTAATAATTTGAGAGTTTTTTAAAAAAAAAAAAACAGAAATTGGGTTTAACCCTTTAATTTAATTGCAAAGCCCTAGTTTTTACAAAAAGGAAGACCTCCTACAGCCTTTGTTGACCTAAATGACTGTGCTGCCCATTGTTTATTTATTATTGGGAACCCTAGAATTGAATTCTATTCTCTATGGCATTTTGAGATATGAATATACTAAACTTGCTTTACATAAAAATATGGTTCTATATTTGGCACAATGTATAATATATATATTTAAAATATGGTTGATTCTTCGAATTATCGAGATAATACGTAATAAAATTGATCACTTTGCGTGAAATATCCATTATGCTCTTATTCTATGTAATTTTCTAAACATAATTAATGTCAACAATTTCAGTGATGCTCTCACCCGTTGTTTAACATCATCATCACTTGGACCAAAATCCACCCACTAGAATTTTATTATTTTAATAATAGATTCATGCCTAATCAACTTGATCTTGAACTAGAACTAACCTAATTTTGAATGTGACTTTATCGAACCATTGTACGGTCGACATAAAAACTTTGTATTCTTGTACTGCAAAACTATAGAAGTTTTTTTATGTTTTGCCGACCCTAGTATCAAGTGTCGAGGCCTCGATATCTATTGACACGACTCGACATGGAAAGATTTATTTTGGATTGGCTAACGAGTCGGCCCACAAGCGCTTTAGATATTCGACAGTCATTTCTTATCCATGGATAAAAGTTTAGGGCAATAATCGATGAATCAGACTTGTGCCAAACCAATGTCTGATTTCAGCGGACCAAGCTCTCCCAGAATAATTCATTGTTGTAGTTGACGCGACGTTATACCCTAAAGTTTACAACGAACGTATCATGTAAGATGTTGCTTGTATGACAATCTTTTTTTTTTCAAAATGTTATAAGAAAAATCAATAAGAATACAGATAATTTCTCTTCAAGTCAAACCATAGAAAATATTTTGAATTTTAATCCAAAATTACTAGTGTGAAGCTATTTACTAAGAACTTTCTACAGTTTTGTCTATAAAAATCGAGGTTAGTGATCATGTAACATTTCAACGTAAGATGTTATATTAAACGTTACCCTGTAATATCAGCCTAACTTAACAACCTACTGTCTCCATTAACCTACTAAAATTATGCAAGTTCAACCCCGAAATAATTAATTGTTATAAGAACGAACAAGAAAAATTAACGTTGAGAAATGTGATGGCCAATTAGATTTAGGCAGACAGTACGAAGCATAGACAGATTTTAATTTTGTTAATTAAGTTCTATTAAGTATATATGCTCTTCATTAATTAATCATCATTAGTGAAAGTAAAAGAATCCTTATAAATGTTCAAACCCCATCAAACCAAATGGAAAGTCATGCCTTTCTTTCTGCAATTTTTATTCTGTTCGTCGATTCTTCATTAGACTTGGATCTGATTCCTGCATTAACAAAAGGCTACAAGACCTAGTTTCTTGGCTAAAACAAGATTTGAAAGAGGACAGAGCCAATTGTTTGGACCCAGATTAGCCAAATCTTGTTTCATTAATCAAACTTAGGAAGTAAAGAGATTATAAGTATCACTTTAGGTGATTACAGAAGACTTTAGGAAGTTCAACCGATGATGATTGGTGGGTTTAAGAGCCAAAGTAAAAGGATTTTGGCCATTAAGAAAGTGGGCAATTGTTTAATTTACGTAGACTTGCCTCTTTTGGGAGTGGGAAGTGAGGAAATGCTTGCGTGTTGGATTATTCCAACATGGTTCTTTGGAAAAAATGAAGAACCCTAATCGCAGGTCACCCTACCCTTTGGAACTTGGACAGGCAACATGTCATCTTACCCTATCTTCTGCCACTTTCTGCTACCCCCATAAAGAATATGTTTGTTGACGTGGCGTATAGCAGAGTGCCAAGTGGCGTTCTAGGGTATTGCTTGTTGGAAGAAAGGGAAGCCTATCCGTAAGCTGAATGTGTTTGCTTTGGGACACGTACTCTTGCGTGACATTTTGATCTCCACTTAGTATCGTAATATTGTCTGATTTGAGCTTAATTATTCTAAAATGATTTTGTATGCACCATGTCACAACCACACTCAAGCACGGAGCAATCACAATCATTTATTGTTGACATCTATGTTGATCACATTTTTAATTGAGTTTTCAATCTGATACCATTTATAACGATTACGTTCTCCCTAAGTTTTACAATATTGCATGCTTTAGGTCAGAATTCACACGACTTTATTCTCAAATTTTATTTCAAAAGACTTTGTATTATTTGAAGATGAGATAAATCGAACCATGCCCCATGAGTACTGAAAAATAATGTGAAATTCTACTACCATTACATGCTCTCGAGCCACAAGCCTACGGAAGAATGAGTCATCGCATGTTCTCTATGTGGCAAACCTCTAAAGAATCATTATTGAGTTGTATTGTTGTAGGGGAATCATTGTGGTCCAATGCATTACCATATTGTGAGGTTAGGGTTCATTTCAATTGGGCGAGGAACTTTATCAAAACCAAAGAAATATCCAAAGGCAATGTCCCCTTGTGCTTTAAGCTTTTCTCGGTGGAGGAGGGAGAGAGAGAGAGAGAGAGAGAGAGAGAGAGAGAGAGAGAGAGAGATATCACCGGGTGGCAAGACGAGTACAACAAATACACGCCATGTGTGATGATGCCACATGATGTACGACAAAAAATATTCATGTTGTTAATTATAATAAAGTTTAATATTCTTAGTAATATTATGTTTATTTTCTTTTTCTATATTTTAAACATATTTTAATTTATTATATTAATTGCACCAATTATTATTTGACACGTCAGTAAATATGTTTAGAGAGTGAAGTAACATAATAAACATCGAATTATTCTTGTATTTTTTCTACTTGAAATAAATGAGGCTAAGCTTCTCCATAGTGGGCTTCTAATTTTGGGCCTTACGAGATTGGTAGTCCTATCGGAGGCCCAACCTAAAAGTATCTCTTTGCCCCGTCATGAGAAGGGTAATTTGGGTACTGTCTTTGCCCTTTCCTATTCCCTCGCTGTTGCTCCTCGCTTATCTGTCTTCTGCGCGTTCCTCAGCTCCTCTGCAGTCTCCTTTGCAATTTCGCGAGGATCCGAGTAGTTTGGGAGATTCAAGCTCCAATTTCGCCTTCGGCAACGCATCGTCTTCAGCTTCGTCGATATTTCACCTTCTGAATCCGGTATCTTAATCTTTTCTCGTTGATTGTTCGCCTCAAAATTTGAATCTCGCGCTTGCGCTTAGTATTTTGTCTTCTCAATACAGCTCCTTTATTTTTGAATTATTAGAAATATTCTTGAATGTTCCATGGGATATGGTTGCTTTGGTAGTATGGCGAGTCTTGTCTAGGATTGTCGGTAATCCATGCAAGGGACCCCCTATTATTGTGATCTTTCATGCCTAACTTTTGTTCTGGTTTCTCTAGAAGAGTATATGATTTGGTTGTGTTCTTGGTTAGAAGAATAGACATAGTTTCATCACTATTGGAATTGACACATCCTGGTAGCGTCTTGTATTTTCTCACCCGTGGCTTTCAATCTTTCTAGATATAGGAAGCTATTATGTCCCACTTTTACGTTTGTAGTGCTCGACTACCTGATCTATTGACGGTATAAATGCTATATAATATTAAATTAATAAATGTGATGCATAAGAGGAGATTATATGGAGTAATGATCGTGTGACTACTTGCGTTTTGGGATGTCCCTCATACGTGCTTACAAAATGGTGTAGATAGTTGGAAGATTGATGATCTAATTATATGATCTTTCCTTGTTTCTTGTCTTTGAAGTCATGGCTGGTTTGGCACCCGAAGGATCTCAATTTGATGCTCGTCAATATGATAGTAAAATGAACGAATTGTAAGAATTTTTTTTTGAGTTTCTTATGACATTGGAAACATTATCTGTTTTTTCCTTTTTCTTTTTTGGCCTCGTTCCTTTTAACATAATGCGATGTTAAGTTACTGGTTTTCATTGACATAACTCGTTTGGTGAGAGGTGAACAGACTTGGTGGAGAGGCACAGGATTTTTTCACTTCATATGATGAGGTCCACGAAACCTTTGATGCCATGGGTTTGCAGGAGAACCTCTTGAGGGGCATATATGCATATGGTATAACTCTGTTATTATTTTCTAGTATGAAAGCTTTTCTATATTTTGCATCCTAAAGTAGAATTTATGATCCCTACTAAAATTTAGAGCCCATGAAATTTTGTGGCTTTTGCAACTAAAAGAGTCAAATAGCGGAATTTTTTGTCAACCAATATGAACTAACTTCTTTGATGGTTCAATCTTATTTTGCAGGTTTTGAAAAGCCATCTGCTATCCAGCAGAGGGGTATTGTTCCCTTCTGCAAGGGAATAGATGTAATTCAACAGGCACAGTCAGGAACTGGGAAAACAGCAACTTTCTGCTCCGGTATTTTGCAGCAGTTGGATTATGGGTTAGTTGAATGCCAGTCATTGGTCCTTGCACCCACCAGAGAACTTGCACAGCAGATTGAGAAGGTTATGCGTGCACTTGGTGACTATCTTGGTGTCAAGGTTCATGCTTGTGTTGGTGGGACAAGTGTTCGTGAAGATCAGCGCATTCTTTCTAGTGGAGTTCATGTTGTTGTCGGTACCCCTGGTCGTGTGTTTGACATGTTGAGGAGACAATCACTTCGACATGATCATATAAAAATGTTTGTGCTTGATGAAGCTGATGAGATGCTTTCGCGTGGTTTCAAGGACCAGGTTATTTATAAACTGTAATAAAATGTGAAAATTTGGCCTGCACAAAGGATGGGTTGTAATATTTTGGTGATTCTTTGATTTTTTTGTTCTTTTTTTTTTTCAGATCTATGATATCTTTCAGTTGCTGCCACCAAAAATTCAGGTTGGGGTTTTCTCTGCCACTATGCCACCCGAGGCTCTCGAGATAACAAGGAAGTTCATGAATAAGCCTGTGCGAATTCTAGTAAAAAGAGATGAGCTCACCCTTGAGGGCATTAAGCAATTCCATGTCAATGTTGATAAAGAGGAATGGAAGCTGGACACTTTGTGTGACCTTTATGAAACTTTGGCAATTACCCAAAGTGTCATCTTTGTTAATACTAGGCGGAAGGTTGATTGGCTGACGGACAAAATGCGCAGTCGAGATCACACTGTCTCAGCCACCCATGGCGATATGGATCAAAATACCAGAGATATTATCATGCGGGAGTTCCGATCTGGTTCATCCCGTGTCCTCATCACTACTGATCTCTTGGCTAGAGGTATTGATGTGCAACAAGTCTCTCTTGTGATAAATTATGATCTTCCAACTCAACCAGAGAATTACCTCCATCGAATCGGCCGTAGTGGACGATTTGGGAGAAAGGGGGTAGCCATCAATTTTGTGACATCGGATGATGAAAGAATGCTAGTTGACATCCAGAAGTTCTATAATGTTGTGGTGGAGGAGTTGCCAGCAAATGTGGCCGATCTCCTTTGATGCATTTATGATTTGGCCGGGTAAATGGCTCTTACTTTACCTTTTAATTAAATTACAATTTTGTTTGGTTTTTTACTTTCTGTCTACTGGCTGCTCTATATCCCAGTGAATTAGCTTTGAATTTAAGTTGCGTAAATTTTGGGGGAGTGGTTCCTGCACAATTGATATGGAATCTCATTCCTATTTGGGTGTCTGAGAATCCAAGTTTTGTTGCAAACTCGGTTTTGTATTTCTATGACTAAGCAAAGATTGCTCTTGTTTTTTTTTTTTTACCAACATGGTTGTGTTTGTGGGGAGAGATATATTGCGGTGGAAAAACTAAGTTTGTCGAAATCAATCTGCCCATGGAAATATTATACTATCTATCTTGATCCCAAAAAAAAGGCTTGCTTGTGTTTCTCAAGATTCATTCATGAAACTGGGATGCGTTGTTATTCCATCAAGGATTGTAGGTAGTAGACTTGCAAGATAAGTGCGTTGGAAATGTCTGAAGTGTTTGCTGTTCGTTCTCTTTTCTATTTGGTTAGTGTTGGATCTTTCTCATCTGTTTTTGTGGAAATTCAAGAAATATAAAATGTAATGAGCAAAGCAGCTTAAATCTGGTGATAATTTGCCTGGTAGTGGGTAAGACTTTGGACTTCTTATACTGATGTTGACACTTGTCATGTTGTATTATTGTCGAGGAGAGACAGTAATGTTAGATTTATCTGCTAATTTTTTAGGTAGATTTTACTTTTTAACGATTTATAATTCATCTCAAGTATTATAACAATGGATGAGCATTTTAGGAGGTAAGACTTAAATTGTAAAATTAAAAGATAAATATAGTATTATTCTTTTATTTAACTCCATTCATAGGCAGAAATTTGGGTTGTCTGAGCCATTGAGTTTGGATCAAACGCTTAGTATACAAGTTGAATGTAAAAATTATGATTATGCGTAGTCAGGGAAATCAGCTTAGTAGCTATGAGCTCGAACTTTCCGCATGGGATTATCCAACAACTATTAAAAATGTTAAAATAAACTTGATAAATCAAGTCAATGAAACTACCCAATGTATGGCAACACGAATTGGAGAAAGTTGCAATGAAAGCTTTGTGAGGTGAGAGGGTATCAAAAATGGCGGAAATCGTCAGTATCAGACTAATACGCCATGGGAGAGTTGACTCCTAGCTGTTCTTTTCTTTTTAACGTATGAATTCAACTAACAGATGGAATGATTTCACGTAAAATATCAAATCTTTTCCAGAGAAGAACGTAAAGGGAGTTCCAGAAATAAGAAAAAAAAAAAAACAAACAAACAAACAATTACTCACCAGTCACCATTGACGTTCTTTCGAATTGGACCCACGTCTCAATCGCTTTCCATGACTACTTTTTCCTCCTCCTCTCTCTCTCTCTCTCTCTCTCTCTCTCTCTCAAAGATGAAGCTCAGCTGAAACCCTTGCGATCATCCATCTTTCTCTTCTTCTCTTTTCTGCCCCAACTGGCTATGGAAGATCACAGCCGATCGCACGGCGGCGGAGGGATGGAGATGGAGAGGTACTACGGTCAGCCTAGGCCTCCACCTTCCTATGATTTCAGGTCTTACAGCACTTCCGCTTCCTCTGCTCAAACCCAGATCGGAAATAAGGATTATAAGTTCAAGAAAGGGAAAAGCACTTCTTCTTCTTCCTCAAACTCCTGGAGCTTTTCCGACCCTGAGTTTCAGAGGAAAAAGAGGGTCGCCAGCTATAAAATGTACTCTGTTGAAGGTCAAATGAAGGGCTCTTTCAGGAAGAGCTTCAGGTGGTTTAAGGATAAGTACACCCAAATGGTTTATGGCTGGTGGTGATTTTTTTTGTTTTTGTTTTGAATTTCAAGTGTTTTGTTTGTATCTATGAATTGAGATTCTCAATTGTGTGTGATTATATCAAATTATGTCTTGAAAAATATTATTTAATGTAATGGGTAGGCATCAATTTCTTAGGATATTGGTTTATATGACTTTTATGGCTGTTTCCCAAACAAGGACAATTTCTTTCAGAAATCAGAACCTTTTATGGCCATTGTTGTTCGAAGCTTCAAGGGTTGAGTTGTTTTGATCCAACAGCCTCTCTTCGAATTTAGCTCTTCGCCCTCGATCAAGTCGATTTCGTCGAGTAGAACTTGTTTGTGGGTCAACAGAGAGGATAAAAGCAGTAGCTGTGTCTGGGTTTTCATGGAAGTTTGTATGATATAGAAAGCCTACTCTTTCTTTCAACTCATCAGCTCTGGGCTCTGCTTATGAAATTTGTTCTGATTGAAACTCATTTATTATTTGAAATGTTACATCTATGATCAAGTATTTGTCATATAAAACATATTCATTGTATGATCATTGCCGGTTTCATAAACAATCAAAAAAATCACGGTTTGAAGATCGAAATACACTTACAAATTTTATGATATAATTTATAAAGAAAACAAAATGTGATATGAGATCGATAATGCATATCTGCGCACTTAGTTCGGCTCGTCGGCTGCGTGTTTTTTGAGCTATCTTCAAGAAACTCATGGCCCCAATTTCGACAAATTGCCTTTAAATGCATGTGATTTTTGATCGAATGATCGGTAGTTAGATTTCGATCGAGATCCAACTGAGATTTTGTTCATGTTCGAATCGTCAAACTTCGATTTTAGAAGAAACTAGAAACATCATCGTCATAATTGTGATTTAAAATCAAATGATCTGAGGCTGAAAAGAAAATAAGTTCATCCAATTTTGGAAACATTTGATTGATATTATTATTAATCTTTACAAATTATTAACTTACTCTTGAGTCAACTATTTTTTTAATTGAAAAATGTATTTTCACCTTTAAATATATTTTTTTAAAAAAGTTAACTTAATTAAATAACTTAAATTAGGGGAACAAAAGAAAAATAGTAGTAATTTAATTTTTTTATGGTAATAATTTTTGGAAATAATAAATAAAAATCAAATTCTAATTTTTAAATTGTAAAATTGAATAATAAATTATTTAATTATGTTTATTACATCTCTCTCTCTCTCTCTCTCTCACAAAGGCTCCTAAGAAAGGGGCGAGGCTGGGAGCTTCCTTTCTTAATTCAGAGGCAGTTCCTCTGCCACGCTCAAGATCAATCAATATAGAAAGACGCTGCCTTTTCTCCCGCGCTTAATCATCGTCTTCTGGTAATTGATGGGGCTCAAGTCTTAAGCGTGAAATCTGAGAACAATATTTTGAATCTGCAATTCTTCTGTCTACATTTGTTGATTTTTGTTTTTTGTTTTTTTTTACAGGAAATGTGGGAATCGATCTGTTTGACGTTGGCTGCCACTGCCGGTAATAACATCGGTAAAGTGCTTCAGAAGAAGGGTACTCTCATTCTGCCGCCTCTCTCTTTTAAGCTCAAGGTAAATACCTTTTTGACTGGATTCTTTCTTTCAGTTCTTTGTACCATTGTCACTTTTGGGGGGACAATTTTGCGGCGAAGTTTTGGGTTTTCTCCGTAGTTCGCTTATCCTGAATGGGTCTTTGCGAGCTTTGGTTTCAATTCCGAATTCTGCGTCGATTCTCAGAATAACAGTGGATTATGATTGATCTTCATGATGAAAGGAATTTTAGTTTTGTGATGCTTTTTTCATTTATTTTGTAGGTGATAAAGGCTTATGCCTTTAATAAAACTTGGGTGATTGGGTTCCTGATGGATATATTCGGAGCTTTATTGATGTTAAGAGCTCTCTCCTTAGCTCCCGTAAGTACTTAAACAGCTATTTACATTAGTATTGTATTTGATGCTCAGAGCTCTCTACTTAGTTCCTATGAGCACCATTGATAAATTTTTATCTTCACATGCTTGTACCCTCGTTACCTTGTTACTTTATAGTTGTAACCTGAGATATGTTGGAGAAGGTTTGTAATATAAATTTCTCTTTGTCAACTGGAAAATACACTGCCTGTATCACAATAAGAATGTGGAACTGGATTGTGAAGTTGTTTTTAGAAAAATAATGGGATGATCTCTATTAGAGTTAATATAACTGTTTTCTTTATTTCATAAAAGCAATTTTTAGTTGCATATCTTAGTGTCTTTAAATGATTATATGAATGACAAGCTACTTCAGTAACGTGGTAGCTTGTGATTTGTAAATATCTTTAAAACCTATCTTTAAAACCGAAATGTTTGACTCTCAGGTATCTGTTATTCAACCAGTTTCTGGCTGTGGACTAGCTATTCTCTCTATATTTTCTCATTTTTATTTAAAGGAAATAATGAATGCTGTTGACTGGCTGGGAATTGCCTTAGCAGGCATTGGCACCATAGGTAATGAAAGTCCTTTGAGGATTTCTTTCAGTCACTACCGGTTTGTAGTAGATCTTCATATCTTTTTTGGTCCGCTTTGGATATTTTTACATTAAGATCAACTCTTTTTTTCCAAAAACTTCACATGAGGTTTCTTCTTTAGTGGACGTGTCTAAAATGAGTTTTTCATTTTTTTTGTTGTGAATTTCATTTCCTCTTTTGTTGAGTATTAATCCTTACAATTATGTCTTTTACAGGAGTTGGTGCTGGAGGCGAGGAGCAGAATTCCTCTGCAATCTCTCTTTTGCAGTTGCCATGGCTGGCATCCATTGTCTCCGTGTCGTTTGTAGGTACCTTATTCTCTCATCATCTGATATTATTAGAATCATGGTTTTTCATTTGTAATGGAGCCAAGTTGTATGCAGCATAGATGAATTATTTTTAGCTCTTAACATTTCAAAAGTGGTCTGGACTCAAGAGATGTAAAGTTTGTAAATGAAATTTCAAATACATTTGTTTGTATTTTGAAGAATATCGCTTCATCGTTGCATATACATTCCCCCAGAATCATTTTTTAGTTTTAATTATTTTTCCTCACTCTATTTGAGTGCTACCTGGCAGTATATTCATCATTTATTCTTACAACAGAGTCAACTGTTACTCACCTCTAATTGTGACTTGAATCTGTACAAAACTAGTTATGTTCCTTAACACAAGAATCGCACATAAACAATTTTTGTAAGTTATTGAACAAATTCTGTTGAAAAGGATATTTACAAGAAGGAAAGGAAAAATGCATTGTCAGGACATACAGTTATTATATATTCAAGGGTGTTTTATTTATTTCATGAAATTTTGTTTGACTGAATGCTGGATGTAGTTAATCTAAGCTTTGTATATCCTTGAGACAGGTACTTCTTAATGGATGGCTCCATACCTACAAAAGTCAACGGAGAGAACAAGAGTTGGTGAACTTCCCACCTTGCATATTGTTGAATAAAAAATTTAGCTTTTACTATCATCTAAAATATAACAATACTGACACCAACAGAAGAAAAGATACGGAAAATAATGCTGTCATTGATATTGTTTTTGTTACAGATGGAATTTGAAGTTGTTGAAGAAATTATATATGGCTTAGAATCTGGCGTTTTGTTTGGGTAAGTTCTCATCTGTGGATTACTCTTTTATATTCAATACGAGAGTCAGTCATTTTCCCTTCCATTTCTTAATGCTGGTTTCAAGAACACTAAAGAGTATTTTTATCAAGAAGATTGGTCATACTGAAAGTATAATGTTTGCTTGTTCAATTTTGACATGTTTATGAGGTATTGGATTGGTGAGTTTATAAGATCGTGGTTTAAAACGTACCATTGAATATTGGTAATGTTCCTAGTGCGACTACATGTTACATCAATGACACTGTCCTTGGAGATGTCTCCAATTGACATGATGTAGTCTATCTATTTAGTATTGGAGCTTAGGCCATAGTTGAAATATTTCAAATGATGTGTTTTAACATAACGTTGTGTCAAATTTTAGAATGGCGTCTGTGATATCAAAGATGGGATTTCTATTCTTGGAGCAGGGATTCCACTGGATGCTGGTTCCTATATGCATCTTTTTGAGTGCATGCTGTAGCGGTACAGGATTTTATTACCAGGTAGAACACCATTCATTCCCTTCCCTTTTATGACTTGTTTTATTTTTATTGTTATTATAATTATTAGTTCTTTTTTTGTGGGATGTCGAAGAACTCTCATTATCCTTGTTCCTAATTCCCTCCTTTTGTTTCATGGTTGTAATGAATATCCACAATTGGCTAGCAAATCATAACAAGACCATTCTTTTTCTTGTTTAGACTCGTGGCCTAAAGCATGGGAGGGCTATTGTAGTGTCAACATGTGCTGCCGTGGCATCAATTGTGACTGGAGTACTTGCTGGCATGCTTGCATTAGGTGAAAGATTGCCTTCTGCACCAACGGCTCGGGTCTTACTTCTGGTTGGATGGTAAATGAAAATGTTCTTAAGTCCAAGATTACACCGTAATTCAAAGTTCATGGTCAGACTTCGCAATGGCTTTTACTTCTGCTCCTTATTTTCCCTTAGATTGGGTAATTTTCTACTGCAGGCTATTTATCATAATTGGGGTGATACTTCTTGTGAGTTCAACACGGATATTAAGATGTTTGCCTTGGTCCTTAAGACGGTTTCTGCAAAGTGGCCGTGACCGAAATTTTAGTCTTCGAAGATCTGCTTCTGCCCGCATTAGAGATTCAAACCAAACTACTGTGATCCATGCCACATCCTTGCAAAATTTGATGCCATCCCCAAGAGATAAGGCGTGAAGATCTTGTTTGTTGTAGTCATGTAAGAGCACTCTTTTGTTAGACAATCATACATAACACAGGTTGTGAATTCTTTTTCATCATAATCCATTTTTTCCAATACTTCTATTGGTGGTGTTGCTTATACAGTAACTTATAAATTTTAGTGCTGTTGCTTATACAGTAACTTATATAAAAAACCAGTATGAACAGTATTGCAATATATATTTTTGAGGATGTTGGCTCCTGTACAATTGTTCTTGGGTCATGTGCTATTAATGGTTTAATAACAAGCAAAGCAAAAGATTTCTTTTTTATCTTATGAGCTGGTGCTTATTTTGAACTGACAAGGCCTTATCATGACTTAATGCAAGTCCATTCCAAGGCTATGGCAGATTGAAGAGCATTTATCAGACAGTTCAGTTTAAGTCTACTGTGGCCCGCATTTCTATTTTTCTTGAATTGTCCTTGCTTCAGAATCAATAATGCAGACACCCATGTGGGCGGATGGTAGAACTGTCCCTCCATTCCATCATCATTAGAAAGTAGAAAAATTTGAGATGGCCCCGTGGCAAATAGTGGATAAATGCTCGTATAGATTCCAGCTCAGATATATTAGAAGATATTTCCACATGCTTTTACTCGGAATGTTTAGATTGGCTGCATATCTAAATCATTATAAATTTGCTGAGTGGAATTTGTCCATAGATAAGAGCTCTTTTGCGGGTACAGTACAGCCATTAATACTCTGTTGCAAGAATTGCCATGAAAGGAGGAGGGAGGAGAGTTTCCTGAAGTGGTAATTTGTTTTTGATTTCGTCATAGCGTAGTACTAGGTTGTCAGGGTACAGGATTGGACATGGATGGACCCATAAGGAACAGATGATTACTTCATTGGACGGGTAGCACACAGTAAGAGTCCTTTAAGACATTGGAATAGCTCACTTGTGGAGGGAGAGAAGGCCCCTACCTCACGTGACTGGTTGATCTTGTTCTCAAATTTTACTCTAGAAAAAATAATTTTATTATATTTGCAGATGAGATCTTACTTATGGATCTTTCACATTTTTCAATCAATTCTATCTTTATTCTAATCGAAGCTGAGATCATACTTGTAAGCCATTAGTATCTTTCGATTCTTCCAAGCAATATAGGACTATCGCATCTTGTTGTTCACGAGAAGTGTTTGTCGTAAAAATATCTTAGATTGGAAACATTACCTTGTTATTACATTGTAATGACCATGAGTTAGTGATAGGGGATTTAGTTGTTGCTTTCCAAACATCAGTTGGCTACATTTGGAGGGCCAAGAACAAACAATGGTTGTCCTATGCTCGGTGTTACCATCAATTTAATTTCTTCGGATAAAAGACAGGGTTAGTCATCAAAAGTGCATGTCAACATCGACGACACAACTATGATTACGAACCAAAATCAGGCAAACTAGACACCAATCTAAAGCATTAAAATCTAAATTCATCCCCCTTTCATAAATTTATATAGTAAGAGGTAGACACTGAAAGAATCAGTAGACAAACTCTTTCCCGTTCTGCAAACTCATATTCGTATTGTTCATAAAAAAAATCTCAGCTCTCGGCCTTATATACGTCGAAGTTCGTCACTTGATTTTTTCAAGATATGACAAAATCCCATCCCCATTTTGTATTCTATACTACACAGATTAATATACTCAAATCAGGAGGCACTGAGGCTGCAACTTCAAATTGAAGCAGCTAAGCTAATTGGGAAGGCTGTAGGTTTCCTATTTATCTTTCTAAACAAAAGTAGCCATTTGAACTAGAAAGAACGGAAGTGAGAGAAGAGTACAAGTTCATAGACTTATCATTCAGAATTCCTTTAGATTCTCTAAATTCATTCCTGAGAAAAAGTTGCTAATCCATTTCAAAATATTCTCACAAACAACTAAAATAACTCTTAATCATATCATTAACAACGTAATGTAAAACCTACCCAAACATATTTTCAGCGGGAATTTTCTTGACTCGGATAATTCCCAAGCTGCTCCATCTGCCAGCTTTCATGTGGAGCCACATGCTTGTGGATAGGAGTGTATTGCTGCAACAAGAGATAACAATTATGTACCCTCTTTGACACCCGCAAATCTATTTCAACGTATCAAGAACATGTCCAAGTTTGTAATGAATATAGCTCTCTAACGTTGAATTTAAATAAAAAAATGAAACCTGAACTTGGGGTTGAAAGTTGTAAATTTACCTCGAGTTTCAGCATCAGTTCTTTGGCTGTAGGAGCAGAGATGACTATGTGCCGAGCACCGGGCTTGATGAAGCCTTCTTCAACGCCATTGTCAAACAAAGCCAGCAAGCAATTATAATACCCATCTACATTAAGCAGCCCGACCTGTCGAGAGTGTAGGCGTAATGGAACATTAATAAGTTAGCTGATATAATGTAATTAATTCATCACAGAAGAATTAATTACGGGCTTCTTGTGGATTCCAAGTTGAGCCCATGTTATCATTTCCAATAGCTCTTCCATAGTTCCATATCCACCTAAGACAATCAATGTTTAGGACAAATGAATAAAAAACACAAAAAAAGTAAGAGTAAAATGCAATTTAGATCATAATATTTGGCGTTGCTTACGAATTAGACTTTAAATTTTTATTTTTATTTTTAAAAATAAAACATTTATCTTTCTACTATCAACTATTTAGACTTAATTGTCAATTTATCTGTTAAATCTAGCACATGTATACTATATTTTTTTTTAATCATAAATGTTAACCGATCATAGTTCAAACATCGGGTTAGATATCGCATCAAGAGATAGAAGTTGAGTTGCAACACTTCATCAAATAAAAAATGAGATATACGCGTGCTACATTTAACAAAGAAATCGACGACACTGTTCAAATTGCTAATAACCACAGTGGATGTTCAATTTGTTCAAAAAAATAGTTTAAGGTTTAATATATAAATGACCTCAAACATTAGAGCCTAAATAACACTTTACTTAAATTGCCAAGTAGAATTTTACCAGGAAGAGCAATAAAAGCGTCAGCCTCTCTTGCCATAGTTGCTTTACGCTCATGCATGTCCGATACGGTTCTTACTTCTCCAACAGTTTGACCAGATATCTACTTCGATCACAAACACTTAAATCAACCAACAATTCGCAATAATAAATCGTAGAAGTAAAAGAAGAATCATAGAAAATAAGTTACAAAGCAAAATCATAGAACAAACATAAGAGAGCAAGAGCAAGAACACCTCAAGAGGCATGAGAGCATTGGGAATGACCCTGCAAGAGAGAGAGAGAGAGAGAGAGAGAGAGAGAGAGAGAGAGAGAGAGAGAGAGAGAGATGAATAATTAACTTTGGTAGAGCATTTTCAATGAAATGAAACGCAAAAAACTAATCAAAGATAAGTTTTTCAACATACCCAAGAACATGGCAACCTCCATCATACACTCTCTGTGATATCAAACCCATCAACCCAACACTTCCCCCACCATACACCAAATTTATCTTTCTTTTAACCTGCAAAACCAGTAACTAAGATTTCAATGTTTGGCCTAAGAATATCCAGTGTCGCTATGAAAAGGAGCAAGCTTTAAGAATTGATTCTAGTGCTTTACATATAGAAAAAAGCTTATGCTGAATAAAGCAAAATCCATGGAATGTTCTATCACCTAAAGTAGAAAATAATATGCAAATATATATAAGTATGAATTAGAAGTTCTTCAAGGAAAGTGACAAACCAGTTCATTGCCCAATTCAAGAGTAGCGTCGCTGAAGACTTTCCTATAGCCAGAGTTGCTTCCACAGAAGACACAAATCCTCCTAAACTGGCTTTCTACCCCATCTTCTTCCATTCTCAATCGTTCTTCTCCGTGATCAAGCTTCAAAACCTTCAAAGAAAAGGCAAATAGAACAGGGTAATTTACAGATTATAGACTACGATTGCCAACGCCTTAAACTCCCCTGCCAGGAAACCCAAAATGGATAATAAAAAACTAACACGAGATTAAACCCAAAGGACGATCTGGGTTTGTCTTATAGTGATGGATAAAGCAATTACGATATAGGAGAAAAAAATCGATGGGACTTACTTAAATAGCAAAACAGTAGAAGCCCACATGCTCCATTGCCTTTCCAGTCCTACGTCTTTTTTGTCGGCTCCAGAATATTAATCAAGACAGTGAAAATATTCTTTTGTTTTCGGCAGTCAAACGAATCAAAAGGAATAGAAAACCAAAGGCCGGAGCTTTTCAGTTTCATTGAGTCGGAGGGAGTGGACTCAGGCGGCCATTGGAGCTTCTATTCGATCCACGTTTGGATCAATCTGAATGGGCCGAACAGACGGTTTTGAAAGGCTCTGGCCCTCCTAGAATATTACCCATTCCACTATTTGCTAATCGCTGCATGGGTTTGGCTCAATCAACACTGATTCAACTTGGTTGTTGGATTTCATTATTTGGTTTAATCAAAACTAGTTAATTAAGGATTGAAGAAAGACTATAAGGGATTGTGGTGATTTAGTTAAACAAGTAGTGCTTAAGGCTATTTTTAGTTAGTGAAACGCTGAAAGAATGAAATTTGCCTAAAATAGAAACAACACCCGCCATTGAAACTCACCTCTGCATCTTCGTCTTCATTCCTGAACAAAAGCAGTCATTTTCGGAAGTTTAAAGAAACTCACACACAAAAGAAAAACTCTTTTCCTTCCCACGAACCCCGTTCTCGTTTTCCGAGGCGTTTTCTCCAGTTCTTCGCCGCCCATCTTGAGCCATTTTTTTGATCGAAGTAGCGAAAGAGAGAATTGAACCAGATAGAGAGATTTGAAGAATTTTTGGTGGTGTTTTCTGAAAATTAAAATTTATCCTTTTTTTGTGGATGTTTCGATCATGGGGAGAAGAATTCCGACGGATGAGTATGAGTTAATTCATCCGGTGTTATCTTTGACACTCTTCGTCGCTGGAATGGCTGTCACGATCGCTATAGTCGCCGGTCTTTGTAGCGGTAGATTTCGGAGGAAACCTTCGCGGCCGCCATCGTCTCGGACATCGTCATCGCCGGAGAATGTAGAGGAATTTGCGCAGCCATCTCCTATCATTACACAGGCAATGGCAACAACAACGCCTCCAAACCAAGCAGAAGCAGAAAAAATGGAGGATACAGACGAGAACAAAGACCAGCCATTGAAAGAACTACCACTTCCACCAAAAATGCAGCCAATCACGACCAGTTGTCCTTTCAATGGGATGAAAAAATCAGCTTCGGAGAGAAGATTGTCATCGAGTTTAAGCATGAAATTCTCGAGAAGCCTGTCAATGGCGAAAACTCGAGATCAAAAGGAGGGGCAACGAAAGAAAGGAAAATCAAAACCCGAAGAATCGATTTGGACAAAAACGATCATCTTAGGCGAAAAATGCAAAGTTCCAGACGAAGAAGAAGACGACCCCGTGATTCTCGACGGAAAGGGAAACAGAGTCTCAACGTATCATCCGAAGAACTCGAGCTCCATATCGATGTCTAGGCAAGTTTCGTTCAACGAACCTGATTTGATTCCGTCCCAAGAAAGAAAATAGGATAGAATAACGAGTAGCATTGAAAAGAATATAGAGAAGCTCCCAAGAGTTCAGATCTTTCCAGAGCATCAATGGCGGCGCATTGGTCAATGGTCATTTCTAACCAGAGCAATCCCTTGCTTCTCTCCGGATTTGAAACTAATTAGGAATTAAGATACTAAATTTTAAGCTAATATAAATGTCACACTTTATTTTCTATTATTTCGATATAAATGATTCAAATTAATTAGTTCTCGAACTTTTTATTTTGGACCTTCTCACTGTCGATGTGTGACAACATTCAATTGTAACCATTTTAACAATGATCTCGAGTTGAGTTGATGCAATATCATCAAATATTTGAGACAAGCCTTCAATTATTATTATGATAAATTAATTATTTTACATTTAATGAAAATTATTATAACAATATAAATTTATCTTGTCAAGTCATGTGTAATAATATTATATATAAAATATATTTATTTTATGTGACTACGTATATAATAAGGATAAATTATGTTTTTGATTATAAATTATTTAAAAATTTTATACTGTAAATATAAGTAACATATTTATTTTGATTATTATTCTTTAAATGTTATCCCGCATATATACAATATATATATTAATATAAAGTTTTTATAAATAATTAATAAATTTTATAAAAGATAATATTAATGAATATAAATTTATTCATAGCAAATAATTGAGAGTAAAGATAAAATATAATAGAGAAAATCTTGTTCTAACCCTGTTATTGGCTAGTTTTATATGGTCCTAATTTTTATGATATTGAAGAATATTCAATCAACTTTGATCTTCTTTTGCTATTAGTTATCCTTAATCAATAGTAGGAATATCTATTAACTTATTCAAGGACTGAGCAATTTAAAATTTAATTAAATTTTGAAGAAATATTTATTAAGGCCTTTTTAATTTATTTTATGTTTTAGTATATGTACGTGTTTTGTTTGTGAGTTTAAAAGTATAATTACTCGGTCAAGTAAATATATACACGTGTTACTTTACGTTTCGACCGTGTGAATTGGACTAATACGAAGATTGTGAAATTGGAAAATGAAGAGTTATTTTGAGAAATCATGTCTTGTCATGCGAAGAAGCATCACATGATGTCTGCATGCATTCTAAGCGGGGATAAAAGAGTAGCGATCTGTCAAAAACTAAGATCATAGAATAAATTTAAAGGGTAAACATAACATTACCTTTTATGACTCGATATTGTTGTAAAAAATTAATTTTCGTATTAAACGTATAGATAATTTTCAGATAAAATCATAAATTATTATATTTTCAAATTAATCACGTGTTTTAATCTAATTTATAACTTCTGTAGTAGTGATTCATAACTAAATTCAAACTATAACGATATTATCTCCAGATTTCAAATTGTGTCAAGAAATTGGCTTCAATTAGTTTTCAAACACGTAATTGATTGGAAAACGGGGTCCCACATTTTCGAGTTGTGAACAAATCTGCTTTATTAAACAAGTAGATTGAGATAATCTTAAATTAGTTTTATTAATAATATCGAATTCAATTATGAAATAAATTATTTCTTACATCTATTATTTGGATTTTTAAATACTTAATTTCTTCGTAATAATTTTTATTTAAATTCGATGATTATTATAAAAATCAATTTAAATATATTTTCTGTAATTTAATAAATTTAAGTATAATAATTTGTAAACAATTTAAATCGATAAATTATTATAAAAAATAAATCTAAATATATTTTTGGGCTTAAAAAAGGGTATAGCTATAATTACAAAGCTACCCTTATTCCGTTGTAAGAATTTCGACCCGAGTTTCACTGGATCGTCCCTCCTTCGTATCGGGCATTTAAATTCACGTTCTACTCCGCCAACTTCGCCTGCAGAGAGCAGAAGAAGATTTAGAGAAAGCGCTTCGAAATCTCCTCCTTCCCGCGCCGAAGGAGAACGGGTGCTTTCTCTAACCGGGAAAGATTGTTGATTGACGTGCCTGTTCTCCACGACGAATACGTCAATCACAGGTTCTTTTCTTCTAGTTTTTTGTTTCGGTTGTTTTGGTTTTTTATAATTCCTACTTAGTTGATGGGCAATGTTGATTTATGATTAAACAAATCGGGAGATTTTGAATTCGTTTTTTTTTTCTTGGGATTTTGTTATGTTATTGATCTTCCTTTTGAAAATATGGTTATGACATCCGTCCTCGAAGGAGTTTTGCTTTTTCTTTCATGGCTATTGAATGGAATTAGAATGTGCTATCCATGTTTCTGATAAAAAACCAAGATTTTGATTTTGATGACGCGATCAGATTCTGATCGTTTTTTTTTATGGTTCTCTGATAGATCAATGGGAGCATTCACACGGTTGTCACGGTTTTGAGGATTCGGTCTGCGAATTCAGCTTTATTCAACCTGTTGATGCATCCTGTTATCACTGAAAAGGAGGACTGGCTTGTTATTTTACTCGTCTCGTTTTTGGGTATTCTCGGGCCGCCAATTGAGGGAACGGATTGTTTGCATTGTATTCCACGAGATAGATGGGATAGGGACTTTTTCATGCTGCAGAGTGGATAAGGAATTTTACGCTCCTGTTGACGCTGCAGAAAGTTTTACTTATTTGGTATTGATTTGAAATTATTTTTATCGATGGTTACATCCCAAGGGTCTACAATATCGACAAATGTCGCTGGGTTTGTTGATGGCTCATCTGCGAGAAGAGAGTTATCACACCTTGATGGTCTGCCTGTCTATGCAAAGGAGTTGATAGCTGGAGGTGCAGCTGGAGCATTTGCTAAGACTGCTGTTGCACCACTGGAAAGGACTAAAATACTTTTGCAGGTAGATTTGCACTTGTTATGTCCTTCATTCACGATTCAGTTGTGGAACACCTTGTCAAACTGGAAACTTTCTAACACTGTTTCTGGAGCAATTATGAAATTGTATTCATATTTATAGTTATCATAAATATAAATATTTATCATAGTTTAACATTATATGCATTTTACGTACTATATATTATGGGTTTTCCTGTTGAACTATTAGTTGAAGGCAAGCTCATGAAGCTTTTTCCCCCTTGTAGTTGGGAATAATGCTTAAAGAAATTTTTTTTCAGGAAGTTGCTGAACTAGTATTTGTTGAAAATGCCAATTATGCATGGAAATATGTAATTAGATAATTATAATTGTTTTAGGTCTTTTTTAATCTCCTATATTTTTCTGATTTATCTATATTTTTTTATTAAAAAAAAAAAAGAAAATGCTCGAGGATTTACCGATCTGTGTGTTCCCTATCTTATTCTTGACGCATGTGTTAACAGACAAGAACTGAAGGGTTTCATTCTCTTGGGGTCTTTCAATCCTTGAAGAAGTTGTTCAAGCATGAAGGAGTTCGTGGATTCTACAAGTATATTTGAAATGCTTTAAAATTTTTCTTTTATATTTTGTTATTACTCCTCTTTTACATCTCACTTGAAAGACACTTTTTTCTTGGTGATTCAGAGGAAATGGAGCTAGTGTTATTAGAATTGTTCCATATGCGGCTTTACATTTTATGGCATACGAGGAGTATCGGTGCTGGGTCTTGAACAATTGTCCTGCCTTAGGATCAGGCCCTCTTATTGACCTTTTAGCTGGTTCAGCGGCCGGTGGAACAGCAGTGTTATGCACCTATCCTTTAGATTTGGCCCGTACTAAACTGGCTTATCAGGTACATATAGTTTATGAAGATTGCTTAAATTATAATTGTTACTAGTATGTATCGAGATTTTTTTCAATTAAGCTCAGCAGACTTGACATACCGGGTTGGCTACTCTCTCTCCCTGTAACTTTTCCTCTATAATTGTTATGGAACTTATGGGGCCCTTAATTACTCATATTTTCGTCAAACAAATGTGTTGAACCGATTTTGTGTCATGTGCTTACAGGTTGTTGATAATCGAAGAGTTTCCGACAGTGGTTTGAAAAGTTTTCGCACTCAGCCTCCATATAATGGCATTAAGGATGTACTCACAAGTGTCTACAGAGAAGGAGGACTGCGTGGTCTTTATAGAGGAGTTGGTAAGGTCTCTATTCTTTTTGTATTACTAAGAAAAAATAGTTGGTCGAACGCGTCTTTTATCTCTGCGCTGTTATATTCGAACTGTCCATGAATGTCCCGAAATGAAGCAGTATAAACTTTCACTAGTTTTTCTCACCACATTTCTTTCCTCTTTGTTGGTCTTAAGCTTTGTCTTTCTACACTCTTTGAGTGCTTGATGTGATTCCATCTCTTAATAGGACCAACACTTGTAGGAATCCTTCCGTACGCTGGTTTGAAGTTTTATGTTTATGAGGAACTAAAGAGACATGTCCCTGAGGAGCACCAAAAATCTATTGTGATGCGTCTCTCTTGTGGAGCTTTAGCTGGTTTATTGGGCCAGACCTTCACGTATCCACTGGACGTCGTTAGGCGACAAATGCAGGTAAATAAACTTGTCATATTGAGCTTACCGTGTGAAAAGTCGAAGGTTTTGTGAAAAGTCGAACCTTTTATCGTGTTTCTATATCGAAGCTGTCAATTATCTGCCCATGAATTATTTCCTCACTTCATTATTTAGTTTCCGGGTCTGTCATTCCTTGTTTGTAGGTTGGAAACGTTCAACCTTCCATCCATGGAGATGTTCGATATAGAAACACGATCGAAGGTCTTCGGTCTATCGTTCGAAATCAAGGATGGAGACAGTTGTTTGCAGGACTTAGCATCAATTACGTCAAGGTAATTTGAGATCTAGCTTTTATCATTACTTTGTGGCATATATGACTTGAATTTTCAGCACTGAACCGATAACTTCGATTCATCATTACGTCTCTCTGCGATTGATTGTTCATGTGAATATTTGCCAGATTGTTCCTTCTGTGGCCATCGGGTTTACTGCATACGACAGCATGAAGTCTTGGCTACACATACCGGCCCGCCAGAAGTCTCGAGCCATCTCTACGGCATAATCAAGCCTCATATACCTTCACCATGGGATCAAGATTGATCAACACTGCCTTTTTTTTGTCTTTATCCGTATTCTTTTGACGACGGGATTCGATAGAGTTTTGTGATATTAATTAGATGAAATCGTTTTCTTTTCCAGCAGATGTTGATTGAGTTTATTAACATTTCGAGATCAAAACTAAGGTATTTTAACAAAATGGATCATGAGAAGCAGGGAATCTATTCATATTAAGCAACAAATGAGAAGCAGGGGAGCAGCCATTGTTAGATGAAATGAAATGAATTGAATGCTTTAGAAAAATGGCGAAGGTGGTTGTTCGGTGGGTGAAATCTGAACCATTTGTTTAATTGTTTGTACTGGTTGACTCGCGTCGTCTTGTGATGTCACAATCTCAGATTTGTGTGGAGCTAGTTTCTATCTTGATTCGAGTTTTGTTTACGGGCGACGGTGTTGATCTTGTGTTTGCTGTTGAATTTATCGTTCGTTCCATCCAGATCGATGGATGGTAACATGGATTATGATCGTTGCGTCTTCCGATTTCGTCGAATTTCTCTGTAATTTTACCTTTCCTCCAACTCCACGCCCCAGTCATCTTCGACGTTGACGTCGCCATTTTTGTTTTTTCGATAGGAAAGTTTCTCTCAGATATATATTCTCAGACCTGGGGAATCGTCGGAATTCTTCGGGAGAGAGAGGTTTGACGGCTCTGGCATTGTATTTCAAGCGGGAAAGGCGAGAACGACGATTTAGAAACTGTCGATCAATAAATTTGGTCTCCGGCGAGACGGAAACAGAGGGGAATCGTCGAAGTTGTAGCTCTGGTAGTTTATAAAGTAGATCAAATTCATCTCACAATGCCGATAAAAAAGCCTCCATGTTTGCTTGCCCAACCTGTGACAGTTCCTTGCCATTCCCCTGCATCTCTTACGGAGCAAGACGCCGCCGCAACTACTATTCAGAACGTCTACAAAAGCTACCGTACACGACGAAACCTTGCAGATTGTGCAGTTGTTGTCGAAGAGCTATGGTCTGTAAATCTATAATATCTTTAAGCTCGTTTCACTTCTGAGTTGATTTCGTTTCCTAACCAGTCTTCATCATTGCAGGTGGAAAGCCCTAGACTTCGCAGCTCTGAAACGAAGCTCGGTTTCGTTCTTTAACACGGAGAAAACGGAAACCGCGGTGTCCAAGTGGTCGCGAGCCAGAACAAGAGCTGCCAAGGTTAAAAGCTGTACCATTTGCAAGGTGTTTTTAGCTTATTAGCGTTGGTTAAATCTGCCATTGTTGTGTCCCTTCAGGTTGGGAAGGGTTTATCGAAGGATGAGAATGCTCAAAAATTAGCTCTACAACACTGGCTTGAAGCGGTAATTCCATAGATTACACTGTAGTGTCTCCTCCAGATTGACCTAGGAAATTACAACAGATGAGACGAGATTGGAATAACACATCTTGGGTTATCAGTATTCTTGAGATTATCAGTAGTCTTGGGATCTTCTTCCTCCCAACATTATGGTAGATTCAAAATCAATTGTCGTTGGAATTAGATTATTGAATCTAAAGAACATCGAAAACTTAATTTTCAAAATCTTCTACGTTAGAAAACTTACAAGCAAATCAATAAAGTAAAAATGACGTACTTGGATCCATTGTCTGAATGTAAAATAGTATAAATTGGGTACGTAAATCTTCCAATTCGACAATCTCCCTCTCTAATGCTCTCTAGAATGATGACTTTTTCAAAAGAGGCAAAAGGTTCCATTATGAATTTGGGACTATAACCTTTCAGTTAAACTGATTGGTTAATTTATCAATTTACTCATCACAAATTGATAAATTATCCTTAATATTTCTACACATATAATATGACCATATTATATTCCATATACTTTAAAGTTCGTTAAAATATATTAAATCACTTTAATATGGATTTAAACCTGATGATAACATAATGGATAATTTATAGTTTTACAATTTAGATCCAAATAGAATTATAAATCCTTATAATTCCAATAGATTAGCCTCTTTTTAGGTTTTGCTTTGCTTAGTGTCAAAATTTAAGGCTAAGATGAAGATCATCGGTTGGAACTTACGAGATTTGAGATCAAATGATAAAACGAAATTGACACAATTTGGGTCCTTTCTGGGTATTTTTGGTATTGAATTTTGGTCGATCACACGATGACAATATGGATGGAAGTAGGCCGATCAATTGCGTGTTCATCTTCATTTCAAGTCTGTGATGATTAAATTATTTGTTGACCAGATTGATCCACGCCATAGATATGGACACAATTTACATTTCTACTATGATCACTGGTCTGCCAGCAGAAGTACCCAGCCTTTCTTTTATTGGTATGTATCTCACTTTAAATTCAGCTTCCAATCTCCTGGTATGATATGATTTTCAATGGAACTTATACTTCTTCCCTGTCCTTTTTCCTGGATTTGAAGGTTGGACGTTGGTGATGGTAAAGATATAAATCTAGAGATGTGCTGTAGAGCTGTTCTACAGCAGCAATGCATCAAATATCTCGGACCAGTAAGTCTTACTTCTCTGATCAAAGAAAGATATTAATACAGTCATCCGCCATTGATATGAAAAAGGAAAAAGCTTTGATGGATTGATTCAACTTATTACAGAAGGAGAGGGAGGAATATGAAGTGATTGTAGAAAGTGGAAAGCTGGTTTACAGGCAGAGTGGAATGCTAGTAAACACAGCGGAAGATTCCAAGTGGATTTTTGTACTCAGCACATCCAGAGCTCTTTACGTGGGGAAGAAGAAGAAGGGTCTTTTTCAGCACTCGAGCTTTCTGTCGGGAGGAGCAACAACAGCGGCTGGAAGATTGGTCGTCCATGGCGGCGTACTTGAGGTAAACCTCTCTTTCGCTTACGACATTCGATATATTGTTCAAGCTGAGTTTTTTATCCATCTTCTTCAGGCCATTTGGCCGTACAGTGGTCACTATCTTCCAACAGAAGACAATTTCAAGGAATTTATCAGCTTCCTCGAGGAAAAAGGCGTAGGATTAACCAATGTCAAGGTAAAATAAGCAAAAATCCAGACGACCTAAATGGGTTTGATTTCTATATTTGCATGGATTTGGATTTTCATGGAGAAAACAGAGTTATGGCTTTGGTAAATTGTTTTACAGAGATGTGGCGTAGACGATGAGAGCTCCTCGGTCGGCAGCGAAGAGATGAAACCGGAGGAAGCAAACGCCGGCGACGTTAATGAGCAGATAGACATCCAACTGTTGCTTTCCAATCAGAAGGATGATGGCGTGCTTATGAACAGTGATTCAGGCATTGAGGAAGACGAAGCTCAAATTCTTGATACGCCGAGGCGGTTGTCGTGCAAATGGACGAGCGGAGTCGGGCCGCGCATAGGGTGCGTGAAAGAGTACCCAACGGAGCTACAGTGGCTGGCGATGGAGCAAGTGAATTTGACGCCTAAGCCCACACCTCGACGCTACCTTTCTATTCCTTCACCGCGGCCAAGCCCGTTCATCAGGGTCTCGCCTAGGCTTGCTTATATGGGTCTTCCTAGCCCAAGTGTTTCTTTTCCTCCTTCCATTTAAGGCATGGTTGGCCAACGAACTAGAAATTTAACCAGGAGCTAAGAATTTCAATGTTAATTAAACAATTGAGTAATTAACCGATTGAAGGAGTTGGCGTACGAGTTGATCGATCTGGGCAGTGGACATGAAGTCTTTAGTACTACCAAGTCTTGCCAAGCACAAACATTACCACTTTTAACTATGCATTTTTGAACAAAAATTCTAGGCTTGTCTACCGGGTCATTGAATGGCATACAGACCAGGGTAAGAATGTTTTGAAGCAGGTGTAAGATGTAATTAAAAAATTGTATATCGAATATAAAGATAATACAACCAAAAAAGACTAAACTCAAAGTAGTAGCAATGGACAATAAAAGTCTCAAAAATCAATGAGTTCTTTGGCGCCAGCTTATTCAAGTGCAGTGTACTCTGTGTTTTATGATCCTGGCAATTCTTCTGATAAAAGTGATAAATCTAATATATCAGAGATTAATCTATATTTGTTTAAGAAATTAAAGATTTTTTTCAGATAGCTTTGACATATTATTTTGATGGAAGAAAGAACTCCGAGAATGATAAATTTTTTATTACAATTGCGAGAGATATATTGATTATTTCAATTTTTACGGTGCGTGTTATAATCTGCTTTTTGTTGTTGTGGTTATGTTTTTGATGCATTTCGAAGTTCTCTAAACTCCCAAAGTATTCAAGTTTTTATATGTTCTTAAAGTTGGCTCAAAACATTCAGTCATTTTAAAATTTCTACAAACATTTATGATAATTTCGAAGATAGTACTTTCACAACTATAGAAGAAGATTCGAATATTGTAATATTTATTTGTTTTATATGTTTATCTTTAAATTAAGGATTAATTAATGTCTTCAATATTTGCATTTTTCAGATTTCGTTGACCCTACCGATGAAAATTATCTCGAAGATGACACATTTGTTGTTTGATATGGTTGCAATTATTGACTAATAACTTCATTTCAATATTTATCTCTAAAAAGTTTGGAATTGATTTATTAGATTTCATTGAATGATACCTAGTTGGATTCTTTTGTAGGTTGAATTTAAAATTTAATTTCTTATATTTTATTTTAATATTATATAGTTAGATTTAGTTTATACGTTACATAGTTAAATTTATTTTGAATACTGAATTTAACTTCTTAAATCTCATTTTAATTTTAGGACAACATCTCTATCTTTTTTTGTTAAGTATAGTTTTAATGTTTACGAATTTTTATTTAGTTTTAATGTTTTTTAATAAAACAGAATTTTTGATGATTCGAGGTAAAAAATTTTAATGTTTAAAAAAAAAAGAATGTTACCAACATTAAGTGAAAAAATTTAATGTTAAAAAAACAAGTATTGGTAGGAGAAATCGGGATCAGTCCAGGACCTGATTGAAATTTTTGATTCGATCTCAGTGCGGTCCGGTTCTTCCTAGACCCGGTTTTAAAATTCGAGAAAAAAATTATGAAATATCAGTCCAGATTGGATCCGAGCTCAAAACTAGATCAATTTGAACCACGTTCATCCCTAATTTTTCCCCCTAGTTTAGCTGTGAGTAATGAGTCAACGTTGTGACCACAAGTAATGACGTTGAAATGCTAAACAATGAGCCTTGACTTGACGGTACGAAGTCGACTGGGCCTGATATTGAGTCAGAAAATTCTGGAAATTCAGATTGGATCTGCAGCGTTGGATTAAAAGAAGGGACCCACACAGAACTTCTAGAAATGAGCATCAGCAAATCTCGACCGCACTGAGTCGTGGAGATCTTTTGTCGGCGCTCTTTTTGGAAGTCGACCCAGGAAAGTGCTTTCCTTCTTTCGTGATTTGCTCTGTTTTTTTTTTCTATAATTTATTAACAAAATATAAAAATAGAGTGAAAGTCAGTGTGAAGAATCAAGAATGGAGGGTCAATTATGAACCAGCGTCGGTTTCCCCATTTGTCCGACTATCCTTTTGAATTTCAAACACGAACAACCCCATTATGCCCACGTCCAACTCTTGTTCTTCGGCTATTTATATGTTTTTTTCGTGTCTCTCTGTTTCTTGAAGAAAGTTTTCACCTTCAGATGGTTAAATGGGTGGTTCTGGAAAATGGGTTGAAGCTCTTGCAAGTCTCCGGAAGCCAGAGAAAACGGAGCAAAATGTGAGTTTTTTCTCTTCGTTTAGTGCACGAAGTGTTGTTTTATTGATTTGTTCGCCGGACTGTTTATTTGGGTTTGCAGGAAAAATTGGGTTGTCAAGGCAAGAAATGGAAGCTGTGGAGGAAGTCGTTAGGACAGCTGGGTTTCAGATGGAATGGCCTCAAAACAAGTCATGCAACTGCTTCTGGACGCTGTAACTCGGCTTATATTGCTCCGTTTACGGCTGCAGTTGCTACGCTGGCTCGTGCTCCTCCTCCACATTTCAGGGTCGTCCGGCGAGAATGGGCGGCAACTCGTATCCAAACTGCTTTCCGCGCCTTCTTGGTACTCTCTTCTCTCTCTCTCTCTCTCTCTCTCCCGATGTACACTTACGCTGTCTAGCATTTATTATAAGCCTAAACTAGTTATCAAATGATTCTATATCACCAGTGATATATATTTGGCACTGCATAATTGTGTATTAAAGTTGTAGGCAAGATGGGCTCTTAGAGCTCTAAAAGGAGTGGTGAGGATTCAAGCTCTAGTCCGGGGCCGACAGGTGAGGAAGCAGGCGGCTGTAACACTAAGGTGCATGCAGGCTCTAGTCCGTGCTGGTCGTGTTCGAAGATCCTCCGAGGGACAGGCTGTGCAGCACATACTAGATCAACGTAGAAGGAACACGGATCTTCTGAGACAAGCAGAGGTATCCCAAATTCTGCAAATGAATTCAATAATTTCAATGAAAGAATTGGAAATTTGACGAGTTTCTGAAATTTCTAGGACGGGTGGTGTTGTGGGAACGGAACATTGGAAGATGTTAAAGCAAATATACAAATGAGGCAAGAAGGTGCTCTCAGAAGAGACAGAGCAGCTGCATATTCACTAACCCAGAAGGTATTCTGTTGACAAAACACATAATCGAAAGCTCATCATGGACAAGATCCAACCTTTTTTCATTCTTTTCAGCAAATAAATTCAAAATCCCAATCACTCTGTTCGGTTTCTCCAAACAACGGGACTGAATTCGACCAGGGATGGAGTCGGCTAGAGCATTGGATTGCGGCAAAGAGATGTGTCCCCTCTACTCTCAAAATAGATCCAGGACCTTGCTCAGTGAGTGTGTGGAAAAACAATCTCACGACCAGAGTTTCAGTAAAACCTCCTCAAATTGGTAAGTTTTCCCTAGCAGATGTTAAGATCGAGAGAAAGAGCAGCGATCGCCCAAATTACATGAACTCGACCAAATCGAGCAAGGGGAAGGTGAAATCGAGCAGTCATTTATCTCAAAAAGTCCAAAGGCGGTCTGTAGATGATCTCCAATTCAGTGAGTTTTGATCCTATTGGTTCTTTCTCAAATCAAATTCAGTGGAGATGGCTAACTTCAAATCAACTCTGTAATTTGCTTAAATCAATCAAATTCAACTTCCTACATATAATTGCTATTCTCAGTTTTGAGCATTGGAGCTTTGTTCCTACAATATAATGTTAGATAGACGTTCTTCTTGTTTGATTATAGCCCAGAAAAAGTGTATAGCAGAAGGTCTAGAAAGGAGATTCCAACGATTTGCAGCCAAGTTCATATTCACTCTGCAGATTCAGCTGTCAAAGCAAAACCTGCAGAAAACAAAAGGATCATAAACCCAGAAAACATATCCAAATTTCATAAGAAGGATGAATTTGCACAGAAAAAAAAAATGGATGAAACTTGATCACTGTCAAAGGATACAGAAGACAAGCACTAATGGCTGATCTGCATACTATAACTTCCTTTGATATCTGCAAGGAAAACTATAAACTTCCATCAGCGAGAAGAAGGTAGAGAGCAAAAACACGAGGAAAGACAACGCTTATCTGCATACCATTTTCGAAGAATTATATGATCTGCAGAGATATGTAATTTCTAGACTTGGTTAATTTCATGGATTGGATCTCAGAAAACCCATTTGATCCGCAAGTTCATCTAAATCCTCTGCCCAAACAGATTGAGAATCCAGAAACTCGTCAACCTGAAAATTGTCTTCTGTTTGGATTCCGAGCAGATCATCGGACCAAAGTTCATCCCATATTTGCTCTGCAGCAGATTCCAAGTAGCTGCCATTGGCGTTTGGTGTGGAATCTAGATTCACATCCTTAATATCATTGCCTGATTCCTCCTCTAAAACAACAGGGAATATCGCCTCTATAACTTTGCCATCACCTGCCGCAATTGATGAAGCTTCTTCAAGCAAATTCTCCGGACCTGGGCTTGCTGCTAGTCTTCTCTTTCGTCCAATTTCAACGTCCTGAAGCTCTTTTCTCTGAGCGCTCGTCTGGAAAAATTTCTGAATGTGACGTGGGTTGTCGACTACTTTGGAAAGGAACGTCAACATCTGCCGCTGTTTCATCTCTGTTTTATGTAGCCTTTCTTCCATGGAAGCGATGTATTCTTTCGAGGTCTGCTGTTGCTGTCGTAAGCTAAGAATTTCCGCCATTAATATGTTTCTGTCCCTCCTCAGCCTCTGAACCTCCCCTTCCAATCCGTACTCTCCCAGCTCAACGCAAGCTCCTCCTCCTCCTCCTCCTCCTCCTCCTCGCTGCAGATTCTGCGGCGCATTTCTTCTTCTCCTTATCGTTTTAAGCAGATGCTTCTGTCCTCTCAGAAACCCTTCGTTGGCAAACTCCCAACGATCAGGATCAACCTTCCTGAAACCCTAAATCAATTTTACCAGCAAATTTGATGAGAAAAAAAAATGAAATATACAGATTCAGAAAACTTCACAAGAAACAGACAGTCTACTTACATAGGTGTTGAGCTGCCGGATGAAGCTGGAGAAGTTATTGTGCTTAAAGTAGCGAGGAAGCAGCGTGACGGAGAACTTCTCCGAGTCCCAAATGATGAAGCTATTGCAAGCTTCGCTCCACGAAACAATGGAGTCCGTCGAAGCGTCTTCCACCATTTCGAAAGTCTTTATGAGAAATGGAGGCGGGCCCACCTGGTTCAGCCCCTCCATTGGCCGGGGCGATGACGATGAGGACGACGAAGACGCTACGCCGGTGGTATTCGTCAGTACTTCTTCCTCTTTTACGGTCACGTTCTTCATGGTTGCTTTGCTTGCTCCTGAGTTAAACTCAGTTCTGAAAGTACTCGTTGAGACTACTTCGCTGTATCGGAATTTGAGAGGACTGAGAGAGAGATTGAAGGAATTTTAATGGAGTTGGGATCGAATGTTCCAGACAATAAGCGGGATAGATTTCGCCGGTGCCAGCTTTTTCTGATCCTTGATCGGAACTCGGAAGCTTCAACTTTGGATATTTCTTTCTCGCCTTCAACTTCTAGAAACATCTGGATTCTCCAGAGTACTGGGCCTTTATGACGAACGCTTGGGCCCGGCCCATTAGGTTTTAGGCCTACTATTGGACAACGGCCTCTTCATCATCCATCAACTGCCTATATTTTGCAAGACGAGCGTTTGTTAAGAAGACAGACGATACTTTTCAAATCTAACTCTACTTTTAAATCATATATTTTCTCGTCTCTAAATTAATTAGATTCATTTTTACCTCCAATTGGAACCGAAGCGATCGATTTGATTTCAAATTTTTTGAAAACGAAATCCTATCGATCAATCACCGGAATCGAAACTGAAATGGACCAATATTTTCGGTTTTGCTCTGATTAGTTTTAGATTAGATTTGGTTTTGGGTTGATCTTGTTTTGTTTTGACCGTTTAAATCCTTAATTTGTAATTTTTAACATAGAAATTAAAAACGTATATAAATATAATAAATTCAGTTTGATTCGAATTCGAACGATATTTGAAAGAAGAAACCAAGAATTGAATCGAAAATAAGTTTTCGATGCAATTTCAAAATCGATTTTCATTAAATGAAAACCAAGCCGACCTGAGATTTTTGATTCAGATTTCGATTTTAACCGAATTCATTTCCAACCCAACATTTGGGTCCATGACTATCGCACTAACTCATACAGTTAATAATTTATTTTGATTATTTTTAAATTTATTATATTAAAAAATTATTAAGAATAGTGAAGATGGGATATTATAGGCCAGAGTCAGGATTAACTTAAAAGAGCACGGTGGGAAAATATAGTTGGAGATATGAAAATTGAAAATTGGAAGAAGATAATTCAATCTTTAAATTTTGAAAATAGGTTAATGATGATGGTGTAATATGAGAAAGCCGAAGAACTCGCCCCACGTCCCTCAAAATCCTCATCTTCTTCAATTTCCACCCCTTTATTCTCTCCTTTATTTTCTGCATTCCGATTCGAATATTCAGGCCATGAGCGACGGAAATTACGGCAGCGGCGATAGCGGAGCCGGGTATGGCTCCCTGTCCTGCGCCGCGTGTAAGTACCAGCGGAGAAAGTGCGGTCCCAACTGTCCTCTCGCACCCTTTTTTCCGTCGCATTCTTTTCAAATCTTCCTCAATGCCCACAAGCTCTTCGGGGTGAAAAACATCCTTAAAATCCTCAGAACTGTCACCCCCGATCAGAGAATCAGAGCTGTCCAAACCTTAATCTACGAAGCCAACGCACGTGCTGCCGACCCGGTCGGCGGGTCCTGCCGCGTTATCTGCCAATTGCGGCGGCAGATCGAGGACTGCAAATCGGAGCTTGACGATGTTCGGCATCAGCTCGCCATTTGTCGAGCTATAGCGATTCCTTCGTTATATCCTCTCGGAGATGGGTTGATTTCGCAAGATTCGTTTGCTCAACAGTTTAGTCATCAAGATCTTGATTACCAGGTGTTCGATGAAAGGTGCAGAGAGAAAGAGTTTGACGGCTCTTCGTGTTCCTGCCTGACCGTGAATTCGAAACAGCCATTTATGGGATTAATTCAACAACCTCCTGCTTCGTTTTTCAGAGGGTTAGAGCAACACAGGTTCGCATATTTCTCCAATTCGATTACAAAAATTTAATTTTTATTTTGTGAAAGATCTTCCAAAGTAGGTAAAAATTGAAATAATTTAACAAAATTTCCATTCTTGGTGTTCTTTCTACAGAGGAGGCATGGTTTCAATTGCGGAAGGCCAAGACACTGAGCTTGAGATAAAACTAGAAGATTGCTTTACTCATCTCCTTCCCTAAATTGGCGAGAGAAACATTGCATTTTTTTGTACATAAAATATTCTAGGTAGATAAAGCAAAACAACACAGTAAACAACACAGTTTAACATGTTGTCATTTACTGCTTTAGTAGTCTTGAAAAGCAACAGTTTTGTTATGTTTCAGAGTTCTGGGTTATCATATAGAAGAAGAACAGTAGGTTTGCTTGATTTTATTAATTTATTTCAGTCTCATCAATCTGTACTGGATATCTTCGAATTTCAAGTGGCCAAGCTGATGCAATTAAAAGCCTTTAATTTTATATTCTGAAGATATGGGGATGGATTGATGCAAGAAAGGAAGCAGAAGATTATGGGAAATTGGAAATTCAACGAAAGACATAAGAGCCATGTCCAATTCCAGATCTTGATCACCATATCAACCTTGCAGTCGGAATAAAAAACAGACACCGCCGGCGACTTAGATTTCCCCTTCACCTTCGTTACATCTTACAATCCACCTTTCTTCTTCAAATCAGATATTAGTGAGTTAAACTCGCCGGATTCCAGATTTGTAGGGAGAAAAGTTTCGTTCTTCATCTCGCTGTTGAAGGCGGTAATGGCGCCATTGGCGACAAGGCCGGTGTTGGGTAAGCAAGAAATGGCTAGAAGACGGTGAGGTTAGAATTGGGGTTGAACGAGTAGAGAGTTAGAAGCGCAGAGAGAGAGGACGAGGACAAATCGGAAGAAGTCGTGAGATTGAGACGAGCAATGCGGAGAGAGGAAAGGGTGAATTGGGTACGATGAGGGCGATAAAGCTCGTAGAGTGCTGCTCCTGCAATGGCGGCGAGGAGGCTTAAAGCGAGAAGGACGAGAATATTCCAGAAGGACAAAACTTTCCCCCTGCTGCGTCGGCGGTTTGAAAGGAGCTCCCTGAATCTGCCGTTGGGAGCGCAGCGGTGGTTTAACCATGGCTCCGCCATTGTTAATGTATCTACTGTTCTGGCTTCGTTCAATTTGTACTCTTTTAGTTACATTTCTTGTCAACTGTTTGCTATCGTTTACTTGTACAGTGAGAAACTAGAACACAGTGAAATCATTTTGTCAACATCTTCTGTGTTTCTCTCTTCCTTTCTCTTGGCTGGCATTTCTTTTCCTTTCTTCTTCTCTCGCATCGGCATCTCTAGAATGCACCGGCTTCACTAAATCTTAACATGATATTAGAGCCACGTAGATGGTTTTTTCAAGCTTCACAACACCAACTATCTCCTTTGAAAAACTCAACTTTTCCACGTCGCTACTGCAAATGGCATCAACAAATATTTGGACGGTTCCTTTCCCCCACCTCCACAGTTCCTCGACTCATCGTCGTCTTAGACTAATCCAGATTTCAGTACCCGGGAGAGGTACAATGCACTCGTTTTGAGTTAGACTTTCTCATCTATCTCCAAAGATCAGCTTCCCCAGATCGTATCCCTTACAACAGCAAGCAAAGTTTGGGACGCTCTAGCTCGTAACTTTGCATGTTCCTCACTGGCAAAAATCACAGAATTGCGAAGCTAACTACACTCAATTTCAAAAGACGGTTTGTCAGCTCAAGCGTATATCCAGAAAATCAAAAGTTTATGCAATACACTGGCAAAAAATTGGAGAGCATCTTACCGAGATCGGATGATATACTGTCTGGGCAGTTTGGGAAGTGAGTACGATGCCTTTGTTGTTTCAATCACAAATTGACTTAGACCAACCCTCACTCGAGATTCATAGCCTCTTGCAGGTTTTCGATTTTTGCCTGGAAAAACGAAACTCTCCTGTTCTCCTCCCATTGCCGAGTCATCTACAGGCTAATGTTGTGAATTTATGCCTTGGTCACCATGGATGGAGCCCTCGACTTTCGTCACTGGTTCAGTTTCAACAGCAGCCCACTTTCGAGTTAAATTTGAATGGCGTATGATCTCTCTACTGGCGGTCTCCCATGCCTAGCAAATTCAAGGTTCGATGCCAAATTTGCCAGAATTTGGGCCATTATGTATCAGTATGCTATCAGAGGCTAAACCTCTCTTACAGGTCACCTGCACAAGCCCAACAACGCTTCAACACGAACCAGCCCGGCCTCAACTCCCCAGCAGCTAACCTGGCCTATTCCCCACACAACCTGAACCAGCCCACCCTAAATTCCTCATACCACCCGACCCAGCCTAGCCCCAATTCCTCGTATAACCCGACCCAGCCTATGTCATTTTTTCCAACCCACCCACCCGCCCATTTAGCCAATCTGTTGAAGCCTACCCATATGCCATCCTCACCTCATTTTCTTCGCTCATCGACGCCGAGCATCAACTGTCCTACACTACCAGAATCCTGCCAACCCCAAACGTAAACCACTCTTCTACGATATCTTAAAGATACATTATCTTTAGGTACTTTATTTGCGCCCTCTCAAAGCTGCAATTTGACATGTTACATCGATGGAGACTGAGCTTATTGTCCAGATGATAGAAAGAGCACATGTGATTTTTGTATTTTTCTGGGCACCAACCTCATCTCCTGGTCTTCGACTAAGCAAAAAGTAGTCTCACGCTCTAGCACAAAATCATAGTATCATAGTGTAGCAAATGTTGCAGCTGAAGTACTTTGGATTCAATCATTATTAGGAGAATTGGGCGTTATCTTCATAGAGGTACCTCTTATTCTTTATGACAACTTGAGTACCACGAACCTTGCTTCTAATTCGGTACTACACTCAAAATCAAAACATGTTGAGATTGATTTTCATTTTGTTCGAGAAAAGGTATTCAAGAAGTTGTTACTAGTCAGGTTTACACTATCAGAAAACCAACTAGCTGATGCTTTAACAAAACCTCTGCCACTGTTGAAGTTTGGGATCTTCATAAACAAGATCTTCGGCCTACGACCTTGATCTTGAGGGAGGATGTTAATGTATCTACTATTCTGGTTTAGTTCAATTTGTACTCTCTTAGTTACCTTTCTTATCAATTGTTTTCTCTATCGTTTACTTGTACAAAATACCCTTTGGTGTTAGAAAATAGAACACAGGATGAAATCATTTTGTCTTACATCTTTTCTATTTCTCTCTTCCTTTCTCTTCGATGCCGTTTTTTCTCCTTCTTTCTTCTCTGACATCGATCTCTCTAGAATTCACCGGCGTCACTAAATTTTAACAACCACCATCATTAGTAGTGGGTGCAATGTTAGAGGTTTTAGTTCCATAAATGGTGGGTTTATAAGAAGGGTAAACTCTGGCAAAGAGAGAGAAGCAATTAAAAGCTACAGGCTGGACAAAGAAGATGCTTAAGCTTTACCGAGATGATGGAATATTTTCCTACATTTTACGAAAACTTGACTCGTTAGTCCACCCAAAAACGAGAAATTCTTTTTGACGCAAACAGCAAACCAAACCGAAAAACTTGGTTATAAAAAAATATGACCGAAATGTGGTTCTTTAAAAAATTGAAACCAACTTGATCTGGACTGAATCGGTCGGTTTTGGTTCACTTTACCGGTTCAGTTTGAACATCCCTAACGAAACCCACATGTTAATTAATTAATTAACATTGCACATCATCTTAACGTTCCTCTCAAAATATAACAAATAGAAGCCTCAAACTATCAAAATTTATAAATCTCCACACAATCAAAACTTCTTTTTTCCTTTATTTATATTTCAGTCCCTCTATTGCTGATCTACTTCTTATACCTCATGGTGGATTCTAACCTCGCCAACTTCAACTGCTGTTTAAACTTGTTCATAAAATCATCGACTTTCACGTCCACCTCTACCTCTACCTTCAACGTCGAAGCTTCCTTATCTTCTTTCATGGTGGTTGATCTTTAAGCATCGACAATATCTTATTCTCCTTTTTTATGTGCAAAGCTCGTATTAGTGCTAGCTGATTTTTCCATTTTCCTTGTCAGCTTTTTTGGTACCGTATCTGAAGAAAGCTCTATATCAGACTTCGTTGAAAAACTAAACGAGAAACTGAAAAAAGAAAATGAGAAAATAATGGACATTTAGATTTACATGCAAACCTTGAATGAAAAAAAAACCATTGTATATGAGAAAAATCAATAATCGAAATCGGTACAATGAGTTTTACGACAAAAACATATATTTGTAACATTAAACTAGAATCTCAATCTTAGTCAACTTGAGATTCCTATCGTGAACCGAAATTGGTATGACCCAATTAGAATTTAGGTCACATTGAATCTTACAATCTCTACCTTTATGCGAATTTCATTGTATGAAATATAGCTTCAAAACATCAATTTAGAAATAACCTCCTCTTCCACAAAGTCCACTACACTAGAATACGAAACTTGTGACATATATTGAATTTCATCATCTAATTGCAGATATAAGTCGAATGAAAGTTTGAAATGAGTTGTTAATGGAGTACTACCAGATTTCATCTTGTTCATGCTGAATCTATAGAGAACTTTTTGAATGTACCCCCTTTGGCTTAGGTACAATTTACTAGCTTCTCAATCCCTCTATATCTCTCTACCAAGTATTTTCTTTACTGCATCTAAATCTTTCATTTCAAATTCATTATTTAGTTGTGATTTGACCCTTCTGATTTTTTCTTTATCTTTAGTTGCGATGAACATGTCGTGAACGTATAAGAACAAATAAACAACTGTCTTATTCTCATTCCATTTAATGTAGACACAAATGACTCATTCTATTGTACATATTGCAAGTGGTTAGTTTAATAAATAAATTTTTGTACACTTTTTTCTTCTTAAAAGTCTCATAGCCAAGTAGTGGCTTTATCAAAAGTCACTTTTTGCTTTCTTAAGAGCATTTTCAAGATTTTTCTACCATTAGAGAACTTAAGCACTATTGTTTAAATCAACATTTTTACTCTTTAGATCACTAATTTCATTTTCAAATGAAGAAGTCGCATTAGCATGTTTTCTAACTAAATCAACATTCTCCTTTTTCAACACTTTATATTTAAACTTAAGTAAATAAAATTGATCAACTAGAACGTTAAAAGCATCTACCAATTCACTTTCATTAACATCATCATCTAAATCATTAAAGAAGTCGCTTACCTCATCATCATCTTACGAGGAAGTATCATTTTTGCTATCATCCTATGTACCTTTTATTGCTCTCTTCTTGAATGTCTTTGGCACTTTCTTGGCTTTAGGACAGTTGGCCTTCAAGTGTCCCGGTTTTCACATTCAAAACATATGGCTTCCATTTCTTTTGTGAAGCTTGTCTTCTTTTAAGAATATTTTCTTTTGTATTCTTTTTCATCGAAGGAATTTACTAAATCTCTTTATAATGAAGACAATCTCCTCATCATTTTCTTCCTTTTTAGATTCTTCTTGTTTGCTCGAGGAAGCCTTGAGAGCAATGTCTTTCTTCTTAGAGATTGCCCTTTTTTAGGTATTCTCTATCATTGGATTTCATAGTTATCTCGTACGTCATTAATGATCCAATAAGTTCCTCTATTTTGAAAAACTTGAAATCTCTAGCTTCTTGTATGACCATCACCTTGGATTGTCATCCTCTTGGTAAGCATCTGAGTATTTTCCTAACTAAATTTTCATTTGAATAAACTCTACCAAACACTTTCAAACTATTAGTAACATTAGTGAAAAGTCGGGACACTTCAAGGCCACTTAAAACTATTAGTATCATTAGAGAGTTTCCGTCGACACTTAAAACTCTCTGAAATTTCTGTATTAGTTCCTGCAGTCGACAGTGGCACTATCTGGTCGACACTCGACGTTTTCTGGAGTTTCGTAAATATGAATAGCGGTCGACACTCTGTCACTTCGGTTGAAACTTTGAAGATATTTTTGCAAACATTTAACTTCAAGTTCTAAATGTTTATCGAAGATTGAACAATCTTGAACACTCATGTTAAAAAAATCAAATATTCTTCTTAAAGAATATTTTCAATGAAAAACAATAGAATAATATTTTTTTTACTTATTATCAACATAATCATCAATGAACGAAAGTTTAAATGAAAATATTCATCATCAAGAATATATGTTAACTCTAAAACATAATTTAAGCAACCAAATTGTTCCTGTATCATGGTTGGGCTGAGCTCCGCCGGATTATGCCTAGACATGGGTTGAGCTATGAGCCCATCGTATGTAGTTGCAGCTAGCTATTTTAGGTGAAGAAGAGAAGGGGTGGGCAATTTTTGTTTTTCCTTTTATTTGTTCTCTCTATATTACTTGTCTCTTTCTTCTTCAATTCTTCTGCAATTATTCCTACAATTACCGGAATCAATATAATCTTTCCATGTTCTTCAATATGAGAAGCCAGAATTGTGCAACATACAAAAACTGTTGCTTTTATCAAGACTATTAAAGCAGTAGATGCTACATTAGCATTGATTAAATCAAGTTAAACTGTTTTGTTTTGCTCTAGTTTTATCTCAACCTCTGCGTCTTAGCCTTTCCGATTGAAGCCATGCCTCTTTTGTACAAAAAAACTCATATTTGGTTTAACAATTTGAAGTTTTATCTGATTTTGAAGATTTTTCGCAGAATAAAAATTAAATTTTTATTGAGGAATTGAAGAACTATGCAGACTTGTGTTGCTCTAATCTTCCGAAAATGGAATCAGGAGGTTGTTGATTTAATTCCAGCAATGGCCTTGAATTCTCGCATCGATACTCTAAAGGTTGTTTCGAATTCACAGTCAGGCAGGAACACATTGCCAGCGAAACTCTTTCTCTCTACACCTTTCATCGAACACCCAGTAATCATGATTTTGATGACTTAACTGCTGAGCAAATGAACCTTGTGAAATCAACCCATCTTCAACATGATCTAAAGAAGAAGGAACCGCTATAGCCCGACAAATAGCGAGCTAATGTCGAACATCATCAAGCTCCGTTTTTCAATCCTCCGTCTGACGTTGCAATCGACAGATAACGCGCACGTGCATTGGCTTCGTAAATTAAGGTTTTGACAGCTCTGATTCTCGAGGGTGAGATTTTTGAAAATTTTAATTTCCATGAAATCCTCCGAAAGCCTGAGGAATCAGCCATATAGAAAGTTTTTTCATCCGCTGTTGGAAAAAAGATGTTTTTTCATCCAATTTCGACCACACTATTTTTACTCTCAAACGGCTGATGAGAAGAAAGTAAAAACTGAGTTTAATTCACAATCTTCCCAGAGCAACAAAGAGATTTCTACGGAACCAGATAAAGAATTGGGTGTCAAAATACCTGATAATGCCTGAACTTTATCACTAGAACCTTCGGGTAAGATCAGGGGCCAGATATCCTACATCCGAGAACACCCACAAACGTCGTCATCGTCGCCACTAAGAAAACAGCTCGAAAACGAAACACAACCCAATAATTTCAAAGAAACAGACAATAAAATCATTATCAGTACACGAGCGAACCTCAGTGAAGAACATGGGATGAGAAATCGGGAGAACCCTGGGGGCAAATCACCTAAAGATATCAGCCAGTGACCGAAGACGGAATGACCGAAGAAGAAAAGTAAGAAGAAGACGGCCGATCCAACGCAGAAAGACAAAGCACGAACACTGCATATAAAAAGGAATCGAGAAATTGCAGAGAGACGAAGAAAGAAAAGGAAAACAGAGGGAATGAAGAGAGGGTGACGACATAAATGAAGGAGAAGGTAAGAGGAGGAGGTGGAGAATGCAGACGCGCGGCCGACCTTAATTTACGAAGCCAATGCACATGCGGCCAATCCGGTCGGCGGGTCCTACCGCGTCATCTGCCAATTGCGGCGGCCGATGGAGGATTGCAAAACGGAGCTTGATGATGTTCGACATCAGCTCGCTATCTGTCGGGCTACAGCGGTGCCTTCTTCTTTAGATCCTGTCGAAGATGGGTTGATTTCGCAAGTCCGCCGGAAATCGGTGATTTCTTCATCACGAAAACTCTGTTTTGTCCAAGTTGCCGTCGGTCGTCCATCGCTTCCGTGACTGTATACGGGATAAAGGTTAAGTAGCAAGCACCGTGGCGTCCACCCCTCGGAATTTGGTGGCTAATCCCGCTCATTAACTGCCATTTGCTTAACTACAAAGTTGATTATTTGAAAAAGTACAATTAGCTTATCTTCAAATTTTTTATAATTACATTTTCAACAAATGTTATTTTTATTAAATTAAAGATTTATAACGAATGAAGCTTAGGGGTATTCACTTTTCGGTTCGGTTCGGTTCGGTTCGTTTCTCCTGTTAAAACTGAATCGAACCATTCACATCGATTCGAGTAATTTTAGAACCAAAATTGGTATAATCACCGGATGTTTCAATAAAATCTCATTCCATTGCATAATGTCAATCCTTTACAAAATATATGCTTTCATGCAACCCGAGGAAAACGAGTAGACATTGGTCGAGTTTTTTGTAGGTCGAAAAAAAAATTCAAAGCTCAAATTTTTATTGTCTCGGGTAGTATCAGTTCTGAATTTGTCAAACTAAAAACGAAAACTGATAAACCGGGTTCTAATCAGCTCTTTAAAATTTGAAACCGACTCAATCTGAACCGGATACATCCCAAATGAAACATGTTAATTAATTATGTGAAATAATTAATTAACATTACACCTCATAGTAAATATAACGTTCCTATAAGAATATAATAAAGGGGCCTCCAACTATCCAAATTTATCAATCTTCCACACAAACAAAACGTATTTATTTTTCAGTCCCTCTAGTAAGGATCTACTTCACTTGTACCTCATGATGGATTCCAGCCTCTGCAACTTCAACTGCTGCTTAAACTTGTTGATGAAATCGTCGGCCTTCGCGTCCACCTCCGTCGCCAGAGCTTCCTTATCTTCTTTCGTGATGGTTGGTCGTAGAGCATCAGCGATATCTTCTTCCCCTTTGGATTGCGCAGAGCTCGTATTAGTGCTAGCTGATTTCTTCATCTTCCTCGTCAGCTTCGCTGGTACCGTGCCTGAAGAAGGCTGCGTATCAGACTTGGTCCGGTCCACTTGACTGAATATCTCATCCAGGGTCTTCCTTCCATTTTCGTCTACAGCTTGTTCATCTTCTCCTTCGCTTTCTTGTTTACTCGTATGGCTCTGAGTTTCTGGAGCAGGACTGTATTCATGGCTAATGTCGTCGTAGAGGTTGAAGGACTTGAGCCTCTGCAACAAAGAGGGAGATCTGACGGAAAATGAGTTGGGTTCAGATTCATGACGTTGTTGATTGTGTTTTCGAGTAGCGAAGCTCGACGCAACGACAATGGTTCCGATCGTGAGGTTCAAGAACAGAAAGAGAACTGTAGGTGTGAACCAGCTGATGACAGATGACAACATTGAAGGTACAGAAGAAACATGATCTTCAAACATGGCGGCTCTAAAGCAGGGATGAAGATGGAAGAGAGAGAAGCAAGGATTGAGGAAGATGGAGGAGAAGAAGAATTACGAGTTTATCTATGACTTTTTGGGAATGAAATTATGTCGAGAGTTGTGTCAAATTCTCGAGAAAGTGAATCATAGATTGATGTCCAGTGATGGTTACCAGAGAAACCGACAAACCTGGAAGGAGGTGGAAGGTCGTTCTGTCTATCAACGGCAGCGTTTCTAGTTAACATTAATACGTAAGAGAGTTTTAAGGAAACTCCAAATTATCTTTCCCTTATTGACCTCCGGCCTTAAGAGTTATTATTATTGATGGCACAAAATACTTTTTTTCAACAATTTAGTCCTTCCGTTTTAGTTTGTTAGCAGTATTCTCTGAACCTAAAGCTCATCGGAAAAAGGCATCCAAATCCTCCGAGTCGACAAAAGTTAGGCACGGGGAGCAACCCAGATTGATATTTTGTGCAAAAACAAAATATTGAAAGTCGGTAAATTTTGTGTTTTACGAGTAGTTCAAATATTAGGTTTTCAGCTCTTGAATGTGCGAGCAATATCCTACGCTTTACAATGTTGTACGTTCTAATTTGAGGATGCCAAAATGGGTAGATGGATTCGATCAGCTTTCCGATCAGCAAAAGCAATGTAACAATTCGCAGGGATATTAAATCTTCAAATGTTCTGATTGAATGTAATTTCAACGTGGGAGAGAGAGTTTGTACAAAAGTAATGCGTGACGTATTGTAAAAAATAGAAATATTACAAACTATGTAAATGGCCCATAATTATTTATAATGTAAGCTGATAATGATCCCCAACGTCTAGAAGTTAATTTTGGGAATAATTATTCTTTATTTAAAATTTATTAAATTTTTTGTTGGTATTAGATTATTTATTTTGTATATATATAAAAAAATTATGATGATTAATATTTATTAATTAGCTAAAGACTAGAGAGACTCTAAGTTGATACGAGCGACAAGACATGTATAAAGTTTTTAGATTGTTGTGATAAAATCGATCACAATGTGACAATTATTCAAGAATAATTGAATAATAATAAAAGAATAAATCAAAGCACAAGAATTTACGTGGTTATGACTAAATTTGTCTTATACACAAAACTTCAAATTTATTAGAAAAAAAAAATTCTACAATACAACACTGCAAAGATCGAACCCTCGCTCGTAGCAGACTGGTGTTGCTTTGTCTGTGGGTTTCGCTTTGTTGGCCTTTGGGTGGTGAGGGAGGCGACGTTGGCCTCCCGTGCGGGGAACCTCACGGTTGGTCTAAATTTGAGTCTTTGGCGTCTTGCGGCGCGATCGACGGTGGTTGCCACGCCCTCGACAAATAACATTGTGCCCGCGAGACGCGCGCTGGGGAACTCCCCGTCAACCCTAATGCGTGGACTCGTCGGACAAGGATGCCGGCGCATGACATCACATAAGATTACAAAAAAATTAATGTTTGTCAAGAAATCTTTCTAACCGTTTTCTTCCTCTTATTTTTCTTATCTCATTCAAATATCTAACTAATCTATTTAAAATAGAGCGATACAAATTTAAACAATAATAAAATAACTGCAAATCTAATTTAAAAATTTTTGAATTAAAACATTAAATTAGTAATTAACATAAATATTATTAAGTGATGCTATGTTTATTTTTTAATTTTACCTACTAATTCTTATATTACGATGAGATATTTATTAGTGCAATAAATATAATATATTATAAATAATTAATTGTACAAATTAATGATTATTACGTGAAATCGTAAGACTTAATAAGTAAGATTAGAAAATAAACGTAATATTATTTTCTTTTACTCTCTCCAATTATAATAGAACTTACTTTTTCACTGATTTTGACGTTAATATTACGAAACTTTATTATTAACAATTATTTTAAACATTTTTCTTTCTTATTTTATATTTTAAAATTCTCAAATTTGTATCAAAGATTTAGAGGTCCAATGCCACTACTTTTATTTATTAATTATACCTTAATAATATTTAATTTTACCTATGTGTTTTTATATAATTCATATATTATAAATAAAAAAATAATATTAAGTTTATCCTGTGTTTTAATTATTAACTTATTATTATTAATTAATATAATTTATTTATTTTATTTATTAATAATTGTCACCTAAATGTCATGTTAAAAAATAAAACGAAAGTGCAAACATGTAATTTCTCCAAGAATAAATGCAATCAAACTGAAGCCGACGTTACCTTAAACTATTATTATAAACAATACTACTATTTTATTCGGATAGTTTTATATCAAAGATTTAACTTAGAAATCAAATATAAGTGGAGAAAAGCAACATAGTTAAGACATTAATGTCGACGTGTTTAATGTAATTAATCATTAAAAGACAAAATAAATACTTATGTATGATGATGCGTGTGACATTTAGAGAGAGAGAGAGAGAGAGAGAAAGTGGAGGTAGAGAGAGAAGTGTCGACACTCTCGCGCTCATTCTCTTGCGAAAAGTCACGTCTGCATTCTCCACCTCCTCTTACCGTCTCCTTCCTCCATTTATGTCGTCACCCTCTCTTCATTCCCTCTGTTTTCCTTTTCTTTCTTCCTCTCTCTGCAATTTCTCGATTCCTTTTTATATACAGTGTTCGATCTTTGTCTTTCTGCGTTGGATCGGCCGTCTTCTTCTTTCTTTTCTTCTTCGGTCATTCCGTCTTCGGTTTCTTGCTGATATCTTTAGGTGATTTGCCCCCAGGGTTCTCCCGATTTCTCATCCCATGTTCTTCATTGAGGTTCGCTCGTGTGCTGATAATGATTTTATTGTTTGTTTCTTCGAAATTATTGGGTTGTGTTTCGTTTTCGAGCTGTTTTCTTAGTGGCGACGATGACGACGTTTGTGGGTTTTTTTGGATTTAGGATATCTGGCCCCTGGTCTTACCCGAAGGTTCTAGCGATAAAGTTCAGGCATTATCAGGTATTTTGACACCCAATTCTTTGTCTGGTTCCGTAGAAATCTCTTTGTTGCTCTGGGAAGATTGTGAATTAAACTCAGTTTTTACTTTCTTCTCATTAGTCGTTTGAGAGGAAAGATATTGTGTGGTCGAAATTGGATGAAAAAACGGCTTTTTTTTTCCAACAGTAGGGAAGTTCAAGCAGTTCATTCTGGATATTTTGAGGATTCCATTTCGTGATGATTTCTAAAAGCTGAGAATTTTTCTTTAATTTGGCCAAAAAGTGTCACTTTTGCAGACAATTTCAGAGTCCATGACTACCTCCACTTGTGGAGGCTCAGACTTGGAACTCTGCCGAGATGACTCGGCTGCTTTCACTCTCAAAGTCATAGCCATGGCTTCCATCCTCATTGCCGGAGTTGCCGGGATAGCCATTCCGCTCGGCGGAAGACACCGAAATTTCCTCAAGGCAGACAGTAATCTCTTCGTAGCTGCAAAGGCCTTTGCTGCTGGTGTGATCCTCTCGACTGGATTCGTCCACATGCTCTCTGGTGGGTCGGAGGCTCTGTCCAGCCCTTGTTTGCCCGCATTTCCTTGGTCCAAGTTTCCATTTCCTGGGTTCTTTGCCATGATTGCAGCTCTTGTGACCCTTTTGGTCGATTTTGTCGGGACTCAGTATTACGAGAGAAAGCAGGGGTTGAATCATTCATACGAGGAGCAGAGTCAGGTTGGAGCATTAGAGGCAGGGCTTCAACAGGAAATTGTCCCAGCCATGGAGGTTAAGGAATGTGATGAGAAAGTGTTTGGGGAAGAAGAAGGTGGTGGAATGCATATTGTTGGAATGCATGCTCATGCAGCACATCATCGACATAGCCATCCGCACGGGAAAGATGCTTGCGAGGGGAACTTGAGAATGCAACGTTCTCATAGTCATGATCATGGACATGGACATTCTCATGGGATTCGAAATGGCGATGAGGAGAGCAATGTTCGACATGTTGTGGTTTCTCAGGTAGTCTTCCTCAAATTTGTTTGATAGATCTTGCTCCACAAAAATCTGAATTTTTCATTATCCATTGGAATCTTTTTTAAGATAAACCACCGTAAAGTATAAATTTTGCTTAAAAATTGTATTTAAATGCAAAAAAAAAAAAAAAAAAAAAAAAAAGAGTTTACAAGATGTTGTAGCATTCATGTAACAAAAATATAATTTTATTTAAATAACAAAATATATCGTGTAATATTTATACAAAATAAATTGATATAATAATTATTTTTTAAGAATAATTATCGAACTTGTTGATTATTGATTTTTGTGGAATGTTATGAATCGTGTTCGAGGAAATTTAGCCTTCAACTTTCATTATTGACTTTAATGCGGGATAAGATGTGGAGTTCGGAATAATTTGCTCTTTCTCCATATTTGAGTTGAATTATGGTGTTTGCTTTGTAATGACAATGAAAATCAAGCTCGGAAACTTTTACAATGAGATTATTAATTGCTTTCTTTCTATGCAGATTTTGGAACTTGGGATTGTATCCCATTCCGTGATCATCGGCCTATCCCTCGGAGTTTCTCAAAGTCCATGCACCATAAGACCGCTAATAGCAGCACTATCCTTCCACCAGTTCTTCGAAGGATTTGCGCTGGGAGGATGCATCTCCCAAGCGCAATTCAACCTGAAATCAGCCACGATCATGGCCTGCTTTTTCGCCATCACGACTCCGATTGGGATTGGAGCGGGGACCACCGTGGCATCGTTCTACAATCCTCTGAGCGCGGGAGCTTTGGTTGCAGAAGGGATATTGGACTCTCTTTCTGCTGGGATTCTGGTTTACATGGCCTTGGTAGATCTCATTGCAGCTGATTTTCTGAGTAAGAGAATGAGCTGCAATTTTAGGCTGCAAGTAGTGTCTTATTTCATGCTTTTCCTTGGGGCTGGATTGATGTCTCTGCTGGCTATTTGGGCCTGAGTTTTCTTTTCTATTTTTTTTTTGTTTTTCAAAAAATGCTGTTAGTTCAATGGATAGACGGAGTTTGGAATCAAACATTACAACCCATCACCAAGAAATTGCAATTTTCGAGGTTGTTTTTGTTGTTTTCTCCCTCGATCCGTCATCTAAGTTACAATATTTGTCCATTTTTTTAGTTTCATAAAATTAGAGAATTGAGCTCAGTCGGAGTGATAAGTCTGTTTCGATTTGAACAGTAGTAACTGGAGGTTGTTGAACGACGGCAGACCTTTCTTTCCTACGGCCACTTTTGAGAGAAATGTGTAATTTGGTGGGATTCTTTTAAGCATTTTTCAGAAAAATTCATTTGTATGGTCGACCACTCACGAGCTTTTACGCACGTGCAACAGCGCCGAATCCTACTGGCGAAACCGAGAGATGTTGGGAAAAATAAAGACTCCGAAATCCGGCGGGAACAAGAAACGATAGCAGATGCGATCCGAAAATTACCAGGAATATTTTTCCACGCCGTAAGATTATAACGGCCAAGAAGTAAGAGAAATAATAGCGAAAAATCAACACCGAGAATTTTACGTGGAAACCCAAATCGGGAAAAAACCACAGGGACCGAGTCCAGAAAGATCTCACTATGAAAAATAGGATTTACAATATTTTTCTAGATATTGAATAATCTAGAAAATATTCACTAAGAGAAATTACCACTCTTAAAACTCTCAATGTGCACAAAAGCACCACACCTATTTTTCTCTCACTTTTTCTTTTCTCTCCCTCCAAAATAATTTTCACTATTTCTCTCCCTCTTCTCAGAAGTGATTTTCTTGTTCTCTCTTGGATAGAAGAATTCACTTCTGTTCGGATGATTTTCCTTTCCTCAGGAACTCTCTATTTATAGAGAAAATTCTTCATAAGAGGACAAAACGTCACACATCACTCAGAAGAAAGTTTCAATTTTTCTTCTGCATTTCATTTATGACATGCAGAAGCAAAATTAAATTTTTTTTTTTATTAAATGATGTGGGTCCCTCATCATTAAGGAGGATACCCACAAGAGAATCTATACGGACCAGACCGTATCCACCACAAACCCAAATCTGTGTCGACGAGTTGAAGTTGTAGCGTGAATCGCCATTGCTCTCCGAACAGACGAGCCAATCTCCACAGTTGCAGGCGGACAAACGGACACATCAAAGCTCATGGTCTCTTTGCTCCATGAGCTCAGAGATGGAGATAAGAAGGTTGTGAAAAAGAATCCGCCAACAAAGGGGGAATCTCGTCATTGCGCAGAGAAGATATTGCTGTGTCTCTCTCTGTAGATTTCTTCTCTTTTGATCCATTGGAATTCACTCTCTTGTTCCTTCATTTTCTTCCATTCGTTCCTCGTTCATCCGCACCTGTCTTTTTTCAAATCTCTAGTTGCAGAGTCTTCCCCCACCACCAGATCTTGAAGCCATTTTCTGTACATATACAGATGGATTCACCTTCCTTGTATAAAATGTCTGGATTAGAGTGAAATCTTATTATATTTTCTGCCACCCACCAATCTCGCTTCCTTGTTCCTGCTGAATGACATAAAAAAGCACCACCTTTTTTGGTACCCACCTCCTCGTTTCATTACGTATTTTTCTTCTTGTTCGTCAGAGCTTTCTTCTTCTCTTTTCTGGTCTTTCATGGAGCGTGCGAGGCGGGTGGCGAATCGGGCGACTCTGAAGCGCCTGGTTTCGGCGTCCAGGCAGCACCGTCTGAATGAGCAACCGGCGTTTAACTATTCGTCTTCTATGCCGTATTCAAGCTATAGGTACGTCTCCTCGCTCGCTCCATATCTTCTCATGGCCAGAAGTCGCAGATCAGATTCATCGATAGGAAGAAATTTGGCGAGCAATGTCAGCGACGGTTTGGGGTCGCAATCTCGGTCGATTTCCGTCGAAGCGTTGAAATCCAGCGACACTTTTCCTCGACGACATAACTCCGCAACTCCAGAAGATCAAACGACAATGGCGGCCTTCTGTGGATTCGATGGTCTCGATTCGCTCATCGACGCCACCGTGCCCAAATCAATTCGACTTGAGTCGATGAAGTTTTCCAAGTTCGACGACGGATTGAAGGAGAGCGAAATGGTCGCACACTTGAAGAAATTAGCTCCAAAAAACCAGATTTTCAAATCATACGTCGGGATGGGCTATTAGAACACTCACGTCCCACCAGTAATCTTAAGAAACATAATGGAAAATCCAGCTTGGTATACTCAATACACTCCATATCAGGCCGAGATTTCTCAGGGCCGGCTCGAATCTCTCCTCAATTACCAAACCATGATTACAGATCTCACCGGCCTCCCAATGTCAAACGCTTCCTTACTCGACGAAGGAACTGCTGCCGCCGAAGCAATGGCAATGTGTAATAACATTCAAAAGAGTAAGAAGAAGACCTTCATCATAGCAAGCGATTGCCACCCACAAACAATCGACGTCTGCAAAACCAGAGCCGATGGGTTTGATCTCAAAGTGGTGACTACTGATTTGAAGAACATCAATTACAGCTCCGGCGATGTTTGTGGAGTTCTTATTCAGTATCCCGGGACTGAGGGTGAAGTTATAGACTATGGGGAGTTCATCAAGATTGCTCATGCTAATGGACTTAAGGTTGTCATGGCGACGGATCTCTTGGCATTGACGGTTTTGAAGCCTCCGGGCGAATTTGGGGCGGATATAGTTGTTGGCTCGGCTCAACGATTTGGTGTTCCGATGGGTTATGGAGGTCCCCATGCTGCCTTCTTGGCCACTTCTCAAGACTATAAGAGGATGATGCCTGGTAGAATCATCGGAGTGAGCGTTGATTCTTCGGGTAAGCCCGCATTACGGATGGCGATGCAGACTAGGGAGCAGCATATCAGGAGGGACAAGGCCACTAGCAACATTTGCACTGCTCAATTATGGTATTCTTTGAATTTATATTGTGTTTCTAACATTGGAGATTCAATTTGTCAACAAAAATATTTTAAGGTACACTGGGTTAATGAACCAAATGAAATTTTCGATGGTTGTGATAAATTTTATGTAACAATTATAGGCTTTACTTGCAAACATGGCTGCTATGTATGCTGTTTATCACGGACCGAGTGGACTTAAAACCATTGCCCATCGAGTTCACGGCCTTGCCGGAGCATTTTCTCTTGGACTGAAGAAACTCGGAACTGTGGAAGTTCAGGGCCTTCCCTTCTTTGACACGGTGAAGGTCAAGTGTGACGATGCTTATGCACTGGCTGATGCTGCTAGGAAGAGTGAGATTAATCTCCGAGTTGTGGACAAAAACACTGTAAGTATCAGTACATTTCTTGGCGTTTTGTCCATTCTCTAAACTAGGAAATTCTCGCAAGACTTTTTACCTTCGCTGGTCTTTCAGATCACCGTTGCTTTTGATGAAACGACGACTTTAGACGACGTCGACGCTCTCTTCAGAGTTTTCGCCGGCGAAAAGCCTGTGAGTTATTGTCATTTACCGGACATATCGATGCTTTTCATTTAATCTGTCTATTTTCGATCATTTTTTTGTAAATAATGTTCATTTCCAGGTTCCGTTTACATCTGCATCTCTTGCACCGGACGTTCAAAGTGTGATTCCTCCTGGGATAGCTCGGGAGAGCCCATTCCTAACACACCCCATCTTTAACACGTATACCTCTTTCTGATTTCCTCGAGCAGTTAAAATTTAAATTGTTCTGACTTTCGTTTAAACATTTCAGGTACCACACAGAGCATGAATTATTAAGATATATGCATCAATTACAGTCGAAAGATCTCTCGCTCTGATTCCGTTGGGATCTTGCACTATGAAATTGAATGCAACTACCGAAATGATGCCTGTAACATGGCCGAGCTTTACCGATATTCACCCTTTCGCCCCTGTCGAGCAATCTCAGGGCTATCAGGTGACCGGAAATTTCTGAAGAACAGACTTTTGTTCTTCTCTGAAAAGGATATTGACGTTATCTTCTGATATAATATGATTTGCAGGAGATGTTCAACGATTTGGGCGAGTTGCTATGTGTCATCACTGGGTTTGACTCCTTCTCGCTGCAGCCTAATGCTGGCGCTGCCAGAGAGTATGCCGGACTGATGGTTATTCGAGCTTATCACTTGGTATATTTTTGGTTTACTAAGTTGCTGATTGAGATTCCGGTGTGTATGGAAGTATGAAATGATTTAGTTAGTGGTTCATTTTGCTGGAAATTTGTAGGCGAGAGGAGACCATCGTCGGAATGTGTGCATTATTCCGGTTTCGGCACACGGGACCAATCCGGCTAGTGCAGCTATGTGCGGGATGAAAATTGTCCCATTCGGAACTGATTCGAAGGGAAACATCAATATTGAAGAGTTGAAAAAGGCAGCTGAAGCGAACAGAGAGAACTTATCAGCTCTCATGGTAGGAAACTATGCTCTTATTGCCATCAAATCAAATGTTATTTTGCTTTCGAGCTAAATGAGGGTCGCTCGTATTATAGGTCACCTATCCTTCCACACATGGTGTGTATGAAGAAGGGATCGATGAAATATGCAAAATCATCCACGACAATGGCGGCCAAGTGTACATGGACGGAGCGAATATGAATGCCCAGGTATGTTTCTCCCTTGATAAATCGACTCTTTCTTCGCTTTGAATATGGAATGATTCAAGACCAAGGTTGTCCATATGTTAGAAATGGAACTATAAACAAAAAAAGAACATACGAATTTGAAACACCAGGATTTATCGTGTGCTAGGGAAAAAATTACGGGCAGAACAAAATTTTTGTTAGAAGATCAAAGATATAACAGTGAATTTATAAAGAAAACCAAAACTACAGGTAGGATCACGATAAGAGTTCTATACCATATTATTCCGGCTAAACTATAATCTATGTTTTCTAGATCAGAATTAGTGAATTCAAAATTCGTAAACATGGGATTTCGTTGTTTGCTCGTGGCTGGTGCGTCTGACGAGTCCCGGTTGGATCGGAGCGGACGTATGCCATCTGAATCTCCACAAGACATTTTGCATTCCACATGGAGGAGGAGGTCCTGGTATGGGCCCCATTGGTGTGAAGAAACACTTGGCTCCATTTTTGCCTTCACACCCTGTGGTAAGAACCTAATCCTTGCACTCTCTGAACTTACATTGTTTATAGAAATCTTCACTTAAATCTTTCTTTCTAATTGGTCTGTCAAACTCTAAAGGTAACCACTGGTGGAATTCCGGCACCGGAAAAAAAGCAGCCGCTCGGGACCATTTCTGCCGCTCCGTGGGGATCTGCACTTATTTTGCCGATTTCTTACACTTATATCGCAATGATGGGATCGAAGGGTCTCACAGACGCATCGAAGATTGCGATTTTGAATGCAAATTACATGGCGAAGCGATTGGAGGTGGTTTATCGTTCCAAGTGATGTAAAAAGCAGTAAATGTGGAAAGTTTGAGTGTTTTGAGTTCATAATTTTGCAGGATTATTTCCCCATTCTGTTCCGTGGCGTTAATGGAACTGTCGCGCATGAGTTCATCGTTGATCTGAGAGGATTCAAGGTAAAATGCCATTTTTTATCTGTGAAAATTTTTCCATTTTCAGACGAATTAAGTTATTTTGTTGGTGGGTTTGTTACAGAATACTGCCGGAATCGAGCCGGAAGATGTTGCGAAACGTCTTATGGGCTATGGTTTTCATGCTCCGACAATGTCATGGCCGGTTCCCGGCACCCTCATGATCGAACCCACAGAGCGAAAGCAAAGTACTTCTTCACTTTCATATTTCACCCTCTGTCTCTCTCTGTCTCTCTCTAACTCTTTATCTCTCTCCACTGTAAATCTTTCACTTTCAGACTGAGTTGGACAGATTCTGTGATGCTTTGATCTCAATTCGAGAAGAAATCGGACTCATCGAGAAAGGAAAAGCCGACACCCACAACAATGTTCTGAAGGTAAAATTAAATAATCTTCCCTTCGTCCAAATCTCAAACCTTTAGATTGGTCCTCATCCACCATCGCTGCTCATGGCCGATGCTTGGACAAAACCATACTCTCGCGAATATGCAGCTTTTCCTGCTCCTTGGCTCCGCACTTCCAAGTTCTGGCCTTCGACTGGTAATCCTCCAGAAAGTTCCTTCCCCAGATTCCCTTAGCTCGCTTTACGAAGGATTGAAATATTTGAACAATTATTACAGGTCGTGTGGACAATGTGTACGGCGACAGAAACCTCATCTGCACCCTACTTCCGGCATCCCATGTCGTCGACGAACAAGCTGCTGCCACAGCTTAGTTTCCAACAGCCATGACTGGCCAGATTTAATCACATGTTCGAATCCAGACTCTTCTTCTTCTTGTACATAAATTATCCATATTCATACAGTTTCGCTTCTCCCTTTTCTTGCTGATAATATGAAAATGATAGGCTGCTTATTGATTTTACCTTCAGTTTATAACCATGGCCCTCTGCATCTTTCAGAAGAACCACGGCAGATAAAACCGTCAAGTTGCAGCTTTATATCAACTGTAGATAGACAAAATTGATAACAATGTCTAAATTGTTAGCAACTAAAAAATATTCCCCTATTGTCCCCGAGCATCGCCGAAATCCAGCTGTAGGCCCGAGTTTAATGCCAGATTTCTCCAACAACACGGAGCTCATGCCAGCCATGGGAGATGCGCTGTGCCTATAAAGGAACCTCTGACAAAAAAAGAGTTTTAAGATTTATCGATATATGATCTCACATCGTTCGAATCTAAATTGGGCTTCGCCCTAAAAAATTATCTCATTGATTAAAAAAATCAAATTACAAACCCGAATAAAAATTTTGTATAAACACAAAAGAATTAGTATAAACAGAGGAGAATCAAACACAAAGACCTGATAAGAGTCTGGGAAAATCAAACAGCTCGTAGACTTATTTTCTTAATCCTGCCTTCAAACCCCACCTAGTCTTCAACCTCAGTATTGAAGACAAAACTAGGAAATAACGTGGTAACATCCCTATGAGACATTAAAGAAATCGATCAGACACTGAATGAAATCGAAAAAAACAATCTAAATCGCCTACTTTAGACAAGGGAGTGTCATGTTCTTCAAGAGAGACGGATATTGTTTTACAAAGGCTTTCCATTCTTCCCTGTTGATTCTTCCGTCCTTATCAGCATCAGCTTCGGCAAATGTCTGAGAGTTGAGGATAATAGGTTTATCGCTTGACAAAAAACAAAGTTTAAGTTGCTTGTCATACCTTGTCCAAGATCGCCTCGAGAAGTTCGTCTGATAGTTTCAGGTCAGATTCCATCAAGAGAGCAATCACCATTTGCTTAACCTTAAAAGAAACAATTGTCGACATAACAGAAGGCAGATTGCTTGATTAATAAGCTAATATTTTGAGATTATACTCACCTCTTCCCGCTCGATAAATCCAGTTTGCCTGAGATCGTAAAGCCTAAATGAAACTGCAAGTTCTCAATTAGAAATGTGTGACGCGTGAGGTGATAAGAAAGGAAAAAGAGATCCTCTACAACACTCACAGTCGATCTTTTCCTCCATGGATGCACAAGGATGGAAGATGTTAAGCGTATGGACAAATTCTTCGAATTCGATGACGCCATTTCTCTTTTCGTCGAATAGATCGAAAACCTTAAAGAACAAGTCAATTCCATACCTGATAAGATCACGTCTATAGTATAGCTAAATGAAAAGTAATTCAAATCTAGGTAGAAACGAACATAGAAGAAGAATTAGGCCAAAAAATTAGGACACATCCTGGGAATCAAATCGAATCGAAGTTTTCACTTGTACATGTCAGATCATGACTCAATAATTGCATTCAATTTCCAAAAAATCTCGACTGTTCCATCGGAGAGTGGTTTAATACGATCTCTCGAGAATTATAAATACAACGTATTTTTCAAAGGTAACATGAGATCCTTTTGATGTCTCCTAACGCTCGACGAGGTTAGTGTTTTTCTCTTTACGAATCACAATTTTCACTCAATAACATTTTTCTTCGAGACCGAAGAACCGATTACAATCATGGCATGGGTTCTTTCCCATGCAACCCCGAGTTTGAATTCAGATCAGGTATAACATTTGGAAATATCAATTCTACCCAAGAGATCACATTCAAGTATAATGTCATAAAGGATTACCCGATCAAGAAAGAGGTTTTCGCCGTATGGAGTTTTGATTAGTGCCAACTGAAGCTCTTCCTGAAAGAAGACAGAACTTTAAATAAACAAACAAGATCGCGCAACACCCTTCTGTCAAAATAAACCCAATCACTGGAAAATCTAAGCCTGAAAAAACACAGAAATTGAGCGTGAATTCTTCAAGAGCATGCACAATCAGAGTGTTTCGATTGATTTTTATAAAAAATTTAAAATTCTCGACATGTATGTGAATTTTTTATGGCAAAAATGCAAGAATATCGTCGTCAAACATATCAATTTACCTTGTGAATCAAGCCATCGTCAATAATGGAACTACTCAGCTGCTTGAAAAGCTCGTATAAAGATTCCACTTCATTAACACTAACTGCGCCATCATCAAATTCTCATGATCAGATAACAAAACTGAACTGTACATAAAATTAGAGAAAACCCTAAAGAAAAGAAGATAAAATTACATCTGGTTTCAGTGGATAGTCTAGCCAGATCTCTGAAACTACTGTGGTGTTTCTCGGAAACTGGACGATGACTGAAACATTCAGCAACCGCCGAAATTAAAGCCTCGATCAAAATTATAAACGGTATGAACACACCGCAGAGCCGTTCGCCCAGCGTCAAAGAACTCGATCTCTGGAATCAAAACACTAAAAGTGAATCAACCTAAGAAAAAGAAATTTCAAACCTCCGACCGAACTTCCTAGAATCAGAAAAAACTGAAGCGAGATCACAGAATTTACAAGGAAATCCATGAGGGTCTGAGTTCTACATCCCAAAGACCTTCCCTTTCTTCCACTTCTCTCTCCAGCTCAAAGCTGAAATGGCGGATGAGAGATAAATTGGAACCTCGACCGGGACAGAAGCATATATCCGCTTCAGCCAAAAAATGGTGATTGCCATGATATTTTGCTGCCAAGGCTGTTCTTGTCGCACTCCGTTCTTTCTCTGTCTGGCCAACTCACGTCTGGCCACTTTTATTTAATAATTGAATAAAAACATATGTTTAGTTGTAATTAATGAGTAATCAAAATAAAAAAATAAAATCTTATAATAAAAGATAAATTACAAAGTTAAACCTTGAATTTTAGAGCTCCTTCCAATTTACTATAAGGTCGTTCCACTTAAATCTCAAAACTTATTTTTTGGAGCAAAATCTCAAACTTATTTTTTCGATTTTGTTTCGTTCGGTTTTGAATTTTAGATGGGGTCGGTTTATGCTTGTTTTGGACTTCCATACAACTTTTTCTGTATTTTACACAATTAAAAATAAAAAACGTATAAATACTATAATATTAGTACATGTTAACAAGTCATCTCTCATGTCGTTATACTCAATCGCGCTCAACTACATTTTAATTGTGTGTGTGAGGTCGTTTATTTTTCAGTACATTTTGCATAAATTTCAAGTGTGAAAAATCACATTTTAACGGTGAGCGACTAAGCAGAGACGAGATTGTTTGTTCTCGACCATCTTTTCTGCGCATTTTAAGTTCAGGCGACTGCACGTACGTCCGCGTAGAGTCAAGGTTGTTCGCTTTCGATTGTGTTTTGCATCATTTCAAGTGCGAATTGTGAGTGAGGGCAAAAAGTTGTATTGTTTAATTAATGCAATTTAAGATTTGTTTTGATAACGAAATATAATTTAAGTTTTATTTTGCTGACCAAAATATTTTAAAGACGAGTTGGTTAATAATTACGTAGGTTTTAGTCTTTATTAGTAATCACTGTAATTAATACAATTGCTCCCGTCAATGTTTGAGAAGGAAAATCATAGTAAAACGTTATTAGATTGGGAAGTTGTAAGAGTATTTATTTAATAATTTTAATACTTATTAGTAATTAGCATATGATAATTAAATAATAAATCATTTTTTGAAAAAATACATCAATTTTAAGAACATAGCTAAGTTATGTACTTTGGTTTGACTGTAAAATTTTGATTAACGAAGATCCTCTACGCGCCAAACCGCGCTCACTCCCGTCTCGGCGCGGCGGCCTTTCTTCTTCGTGGTGGTCTTTTTCTTCCTCTCGTCCATCGTCGCTGTGATTTAGATCCACTCCCACCCCATTTCTGTGTTAATTCGTCTCTCCGATTTTGTTGGGAATTATGATGAATTTTATCATCTAGTTGGCCACAAGCCCTAGCTGCATTAGTTTACGCCGGTCGCACGCTCGTCGTGGGACGGAGCCGTTTCTGCAATGTTGAGGGCGTCATTTATATCGGAGCTTCGCTTGTTATTCATCTTGACTTCAATTCTCTTCGTTTTGTGTTCTGCGATTTTATTTTCATCGATATCTTTCGCCGCTCTTCCGGAAATGGAGTCGGATCTGCCCGTGCTTCTCAACGCCACCACCGACTCCGCTAATGCCTCGGTCTCTAGGAACAAAGAGGGTAGTTTTGCGGATATTATTGATCGGGCTTTGGAGAATGAATTTAAAGAGAATGATCAGAACGAAGGTTCGCAAATCCGGTCTTTTAATTTTCGTTCTTTTCTTTTATTAGGGTTTCGATTTATGTTATGTTGATATTTCGCGGCAATGCTTGTTTAAAGAACCAATAAAACAAGAAGTTCACTGAGATAGTTTGCATCAGTCAGGAAGCAAATATCTTTCCCTAATTGAAAATGTAAACTCACCAATGTTCTTAAATGCCAATTTTAGTAGCTTCTGCTTCTCTCTATTAGCGACTGGCTCATTTATGTTCAGTTAGTCATCCTGACGACTCATGGAACCGGGAACGAGTTATACCTACTGCCTTAATTGTGTTTTTAGCCTTAATTGCGTTTTTTGTTCAAGTGTGCGGCTGGCAGGCGGATGTCACCGCAGAGGCGGCTCCAACTGTGCGTACTAAGTGGACTGCTTGTTGTGCAATCGTTTTTTTTTTTTTGTCAAAACATCATTTGATATGTTATAATCTTTATCATCCAGTTATTTTTGGGGAACAAATATCTGGTATATTTTTTCTTATTTATAGATAGAAATATGGTTCCATGAATGTCTCCTAATCATAAAATAATGGCTTTTGTGGTGTGACATTTTTATCCTTCTGTACATTATTTCCACACATAATTAGGGAAAACATGTTTTTCTTTTCTGGTAAAATAAAATATCTTACTTGAGGTTGTCTTTATTTTAAATGACAGCTACTGATTCTGGAAGCTTCAACAATAGTGTAGCGGAGCAGCAGGTTGGGGCACATTAAACTTTAGACAAGTATTTAATAACCCATATGTTTTCTTAATTTGATTTACCCCGAGGATTAGAAGGAAAAAATTTTATTGGTAGTCCCCTGAATGTCATGGTTGGCCGAGACATACTGTATTGTTTTTTATTTCAAGCTAAGTTGAAGGAATTATGTTTCCTTATCCAAGTGTATCTTGCCGTAAGAGATGTTCCATGTGATCTGGATTGTTCAATAAATTTTTTTGCAGCTTTCAACTTGTTTAAGGATTTCCTTCCAGACGTATAGTTATTGTATCTACCTTTCAAATATAAATGTTAAAGATGATTTTTATTTCAATTTTGTTAATTTGCTTTGATCAGGCTGTTTTAGAGACTGTTGCTCGGGTTAAGTCAAAGAAAAATGAAACAAAAGAGGAAAAGTATTTTTTTCCAACTTGACATTTTAGTTTCTGATCAAGCTCTTAGGATAAAGCTTACTCAAATGCTTTGTGCTCTAATTGTAGATTGTTTCAGCTTCATGATGTTTTCAATTTGGATGGTGATAACAGAGCAGAAGATACACCAACATTGATAGATCGCAAAGTAGGTTGATTAATATAGCGGCCCTTATATTTTTCAAGTTGACATTTTTGCCTGATTATATGTTGAAATAGTTTTTGGTCTTTTTCCAGGATAATATATTTATTATATCTAACTTCAAATCTAAATATCCAGTGCTGCAGTTAGACTTGAGGTTAGATTTATGATGTTTTTACCTTTTTTCTTGTTATCTTAAGTTTCTCGGACTTAGTCATGATACTATCTAAAGTGAACGTTATTTTGTAGATTAATATCAGATTTGGTAGTTGTTATAGTGTCTGCGACATGTGGAGGGATTGCCTTTGCTTGTGCTGGACAACCCGTATGATTTTATTGGCAAAGCTTTTATGATTGTGGAATTAAGTATTAGAACATGATGTGATACTGATATTGTCATATTACCAACAGGTTATCACAGGATATTTGCTCGCTGGATCAGTAATTGGACCTGGGGGTTTCAACTTTGTCAGTGAAATGGTGCAAGTATGTTGTTTCTGGGGACAAATGAGATTGTTGTGCGAAAATTTTTTTCTTATTGGGTGTCTTATGTTACACATGAAATCTCTTATTTCAATAAGTCCTCCAATTCCCAGCAAAACCATCCCTCTTTGGCTAGTTCTCTTGGGGCGTGGAAATGACATGTACAGAAAAATTCAAATGCTAGTAAAATGATCAACGGTCTGGAATTAAATCATGAAAAGTAACTCCCTTTTTCATCTCCATCGCCAATCTAATCATAGCTCCAATATCTTCATTCCAGACAGAAAATCCATCTCCTGCCTGAAGCTCTTCAACTCCTTGTGGCTCATTTTTCTTCTCTGTCCGTGTCCATGGTCTTGAACACCTCCTCCATTACTCCCAAACACCTTTTCTTCCCACTAATACCCCTGCAAACTCATCTTACCCTATTGATTCTTATTCAAATCTGGAACCATCATCATTGCCAAAATGACGTCTTCATTGGTGCTAGTGTAGTCATTTTGTTGCAGTGTATATCAATTGCATTGAAAGCTTGCCCCAAATTTGTCTTGATTTTTTCTCTCTGCCACAAGTCTGTACTTGAGGAACACATTCTTTCTCTCTAGCTCCTCAACCAGCTGTTACCAATCTCACTAGTAAATATTGGCAGGGGACATTTTTTCAATTTGACTCTGCATCAAGGAACATTCATTTTTAGTTTTTCTTATAAAGAAGTCGTTTTGACATCCTAGACTTTTTGAATTATTGGTTTTTGATGTCTTACATACTTAGGATGTCCAATATTCTACGTATGTCCAATCATCACAAGACCAGGTAATATAGAACTGATTGTGTTAATGATTTGCCAAAGAATTTTTATATTAAAATTCCAAATTATTGGTTTTTTGTGCTGTAGCAAAATTTTAGTGTTATTAGTCATGATAACAGAAGGCGATTCTTAGGAATTGGTCATGGATACGTGTTTCTAGAAGTGTTATCTGGTTTCTGGTTAGGATTCATTGTAATGCCCTTTCATTGTCAGAAACTTTTCTTTCATACTATTTGATGTATGTAGGTCGAAACCGTCGCCCAGTTTGGTGTAATTTTTCTCCTGTTTGCATTGGGGTTGGAATTCTCAACTGCTAAGGTTAACTTAGATTTTTTTTGTTGATTGCCTAATGCCATTGAAGTGCTTTAAATCATGCGTACATTTGGTTGTCCAATCACATTCGTTTATGATTGTAGCTTCGAGTTGTTCGAGCAGTTGCTGTTCTTGGGGGACTGCTGCAAATTTTGCTGTTCATGTGCCTCAGTGGAATTACCGCTTCAGTATGCATTCTGCTTATCACTGCTCTTCGAAAAAAATAAAATTTTGCATTAAATTTTCGTTACAATTGTACTGCACGTGATAATGTTGCTGAAAATAAAGCTAGTGCCTAGAGGAAAATATACAGCTTGTAAGGTTCAATGACAATTGAAATTTTCATCAATTAGTATGGAATTATTTTTTTATGTCAGTCTATACTACCAACGGAATGAACAGCTCATAAATTTTTGGTACCATGCGACAAAAGTTTAAAGAGGTCTGTTATTTGTTTTACCAGGAAACCACAGTTTTTAATATGTCTCCTCAATATACAGCTTGTAAGGTTCAATGACAATCGAAATTTTCATTAATTAGCATGGAATTATTTTTTTATGTCAGTCTATACTACCAACGGAATGAACAGCTCATAAATTTTTGGTACCATGTGACAAAATTTGAAAGAGGTCTGTTATTTGTTTTACCATGAAACCACAGTTTTTAATTAGTCTCCTCTTTGTTAAGGTATCTTGTTGTTGTCATGTCTTCTTATATCTTTGGTTCAATACTCCATTTGTAATTTTTCATTTATTCTCATTTCTTTTATTCAGCTCCCCATTTATAATTTCTCTGTGCCAGCGGAGTAGTTTTCATTGAAATATTATGGGACTTCTATAAATTTTGCTAGAACTACTGTGATATTTAAATTCTCTACGTTTTATATTGTGCTATAGCTTTAAGAAAACTCTCCTCGCAGCTGTGCGGTGGCAATGCTTCAGAGGGAGTATTTGTTGGGACATTCCTTTCCATGTCTTCAACAGCAGTGGTAAAAAATAATGACGTTGCAAACACAGACCTTGCATGCTTATTTTGATTATTATCAGTTGCTTATTTCTCACTTTCCCAAACTTAATATTATTGGTGCCAGGTGCTAAAGTTTTTGATGGAAAAGAACTCCGTAAATGCTCTTCATGGCCAAGTAACCATTGGCACTCTTATCCTGCAGGTTTTCCCCCCACAATAATTTTGTTTCTTGGTTGACATCCGTGGAAACTATTTCATGCATTTAAAGCACCTTTTTTTTTACTATTTTCTCTGTGGTTAATATATCTTTGTTATTTAAAAATTTTCCTCACAGGATTGTGCCGTAGGTTTGCTGTTTGCTTTCCTTCCAGTTCTGGGTGGAACTTCTGGTGTACTTCAAGGAATTATATCCATGACTAAACTGTAAGTATAAGATCTATAATATTTTCAGCAGTAGGAATTAGAAACCTTTGCGAATTATGTAAGAGATTTTCTTGTACGCTGTAAGTGTATGTTGCTAAAATTATGGGTAAGAACATCTTTGCCCGAATGGCATAGTAAGTTCTCTTCTATCTATGAAATATGATTTTTGTCTCATTATGATGCTGAAAATAGGATAATGTCTTCAAGTTAAATTTGTGGAGCTTTTTGGCATTAGTAATAAGTGGATATTAGGTTCTGGTATAAAAGTGAGTGTAGTGTTATATAATGCTGGGCAAAGAAATTCTTCATGGCCTTTTACAGTTAATATTGTATTGTATAACTGTATTAGATTCCTATTTTTCGGTTGATTGAAAACATAATGATTTCAAAAAGCAGCGGGAAGGTGATTTTTAACTGTATTTTTTATTGTGATTTCCTTAATGTCTCTACACTTTAGATGTGAAGGCAGACGAGCATGGAAAGCTTATGCATGACATTCTTTTCTCCTCTCAATCAGGTTACTTGTATTAATGGCATTCCTTGCTATTTTGTCAATGCTATCCCGTACATTCATTCCCTGGTTGCTTAAATTGATGATAAGCCTCTCGGCACAGGTATTGGTTGTCCTTTAATTCATTTTTATTGTGTAAAGTTTAATAATTATTGGAGAGAGGGCATACGATGTTCTGGATAAATTTCTGTTGTGTATTGTGAGTTTTGAGTTACCTTTTCAAGTTGCTCTGTTTGATAACTACGAATTGTGCAGACCAATGAGCTCTATCAACTGGCGTCAGTTGCATTCTGCTTGATTGTAGCCTGGGTTAGTATTAGTTCTTTTGTGTGCTTTGAGTCTTTCTGCACACCATTTCTTTCAAAGCCATTAATTTCTTATCACTGATGTAACAAACAATGAAACAACCTGATACGATACAGGATATGGATGTAAAAAAAACATGCATAGACGATGAAGCAAGTTTTAGCTAAAATTAATTGGAAATCATCTCTATCAACTGCAATACATAGTTGACATGATAAACTATAATAATTATACAATATTGATAACTGTTCCAACTCAATCCACACAAAAAGTACAGTATGTTCAAAGACGAAATAAACAAGACGATGGAAGGAACCATTAACATTCATATTGTCATCATAATTTATTCCAATCTTATTCTGGTGTGTTTTTTTTTTCTGTATTATATTTTTAAGCAAGATGCATGAATTCCTTGAGAGGGAATGTAAATTTCCAACTTTTTTGTGCAACTTCAGTGTAGTGACAAGCTGGGACTAAGTCTAGAACTGGGCTCCTTCGCAGCCGGTGTGATGATATCCACAACTGATCTTGCACAACATACGCTGGAACAAGTAAGGATTATACCATATACATAGTTAGATCCATAAATGAACTAGTGATTTTGTCTGTATGAAGTAAGCAACAGAGTCATCTATTTAAAAATTAAATTTGTTTATATAGCTCTGTTTCTCTCCTAGCATTAAAATGCTTTCACACGTGACATATTTCACTTTCTTTTTGTGTGTAGAGCAGATGGGCGTTTATATTTATCTATACTTAGTTATTACATATGGAACATGTTTTTTTTTTTTTCTAACGGAACTTTTGTTTTCTTTTGTCTTATGTGGTCTGGTTACTTCAATCTCAGGTATCCTTTGGTTTTAACATTTTTCCTGTTCATAACCCCAAATGGATTGTCTTTTCAGATAGAACCCATTCGGAACTTTTTTGCGGCTCTTTTCCTTGCGAGCATTGGGATGCTGATCCATGTTCAGTTTCTTTGGAACCACGTTGATATATTACTTGCATCTGTTATTTTAGTCTTTATTGTAAAAACCATTATTATTAGCACTGTGGTAAAGGGATTTGGTTACAACAACAAGACATCGCTTCTTGTAAGATTTGAGGCTTTATTGAGCTTGTTCACTTTTTACTTTTTGATATTGTGCAAAGACTTAATTGTTTTCATGTGTAGGTTGGTATGTCTCTGGCTCAGATAGGAGAATTTTCTTTTGTTCTTCTCAGTCGTGCTTCTAATCTTCATTTAGTCGAGGTTTGTTTTGTATTTTCTCTGAAACATGAATTTTTTTAATTAAACAAAAACTGCTAAGAAAATTTGATTTATAAACACCTCCCTCCTAATGAGTGACTATTGAATGCAATTGTGGTCCTTTTTTCTTTGTCATTCAATCTTTGCTAGAAGTGTATAGAAGATATGATCTGTTGCAAGACTGATGCTTGGTTCTGTTTTCAGGGTAAACTGTATTTGCTTCTTATTGGGACCACAGCTCTCAGTTTGGTAATGATATAATTGTAGTAATATTGGCAGTCATATGTGATTTAGCGTTCCAAGTGTTGTCTAGGATGCTTTTTCCTGTAATTATCAGTTGAATAGAATAAAAAAAATTCCCTCTAAAAAAAAAGATGGTGCTGCAATCTTTGTTAAAGCGTCTGGTTTTCTAAAAGCTATATCTGGTACGAATTCATTGCTGGAAGATATCTAGTTTTTATATGTCAATCAGTAGCTTCGTTCATTAAAGAATGTTTTTAGTTGGAACAAAATTTAAGCTTCAGATATAATTCTCCAGGATGTTCAATTTTTCCATGTTCTAGAAATATGGTAGAAGTTATTAAATCAGAATGGGGCGTTAAAGAACAAACCAAAATTTTCCTAGGTAAATCCTTTATTAATTTGTTACTCTCAAACTTCTAAATGACTGTTCTTCCCTGTAGCATCAAAGAAATGTATTCTTCCTCATTGTGGCAGACTAGGCTACCCAAACTGTGGGACCTTTTCCTTTAGTGGTTCCTAGAGTGAAAGTTATTTGCAAAAATTGAGAAGTGGGGATTACGAGTGTTATTATGTTATTTTGTCCCAAGGGATGTGTGGTCACAAGTATTTTCTTGATGTCTATACTGTTCAAAGTTTCTTAATGGACCGTCATGCAGGTAACAACTCCTTTCCTTTTCAAGCTAATCCCTGCTGTGATGCATCTAGGTGTGTTATTAAAATGGTTCTCTCCAGACAGTTCTGTTGAGGTATTTTTACCAATCCATGAGTTAATTTGGAATTTACTCTCTTCTGTAATTTGTTCTTGAGATTAATGTGATTCAGTTTTATTTAATCCTTCCTTGACTTTGTAAACCTTGAAAATTCAGATTGGATTCAAAGGAGATAACATACGGTTGGACAGTGTTAAGCAGCGTGTCTTGTTGATAGTCCAAGGATCACACGATTCGTGACTTTGTTTATATATGACCCAAAAGAAATTTCAGTTTTTGCTTTAGAAGGTCCCATATGGCCTGCCCTCTTGAGCAAATGACGGTGGATTAAGTTAGCGTGTATTTGTTTTCCTGCAACATATGAATACGGAGCTCTTCTGGTATCAATTTTGTTACACAGGACTAACACCATTAGAGATAAAGTGCACATAAAATCGATTGTACAAGTGTTGCATTGCCGATGTTTCTCCATCGAGATTTGATCTTTTCAAACTGTATCATAGCCTGTATGAATATTTTTAATCGCACTTTATGGATTTTGTATGTAAATATTGTTGGAAGTAATTGAGTTGTGGATAAGTAATTCTGTAACCTTCACCATTTATTGATTATAATCTGTTAAGTTTTCAGCCTTCCTCATCATAGCTTTAGATGATGTAGACCTGGTTAAAATGGAGGAGATTATTGTTTGTAGATGAAGAAATGTAGTTTTGCTTATTGTAATTTGTTGTGATTATCAGGCAGCATCTTGGCTTTCTTAGATTTGGACTAATCTGGCTTCGAATTTATTTCAGGTACTTGTTATTATTGGTTGCTCTAATGTCGCTATTTTTTGGTTGTTCTGTTGCAGAACCTCTCTATGCTATCATAGTCTTGGATTATTGCATTATTGTTGGGAGTGATTTCTTGGTTGTGGGTACTGATCCCAGACGTTGACAGGTATGAACAGGTCCATAAAAAGTTATGTTTACCAACAAACCTTCTCAAATTCTTGAAATCTGACTAATGCTCGTTTGATTGAATAACAATACTCATAGCTTGACTATCACAAATTTTAGTTTCACGGGAGCCAGATTTGACGAGCTCTGATGGAGGAGTGCTTTAGAGGGTCGATTCTAGACCAGGTAATTGAGCTGCAAATATAGGTGATCTAGCAACTCGAACCAGTTGGTTGGCGGGTGTATTTTATCGAACTTAATGCCCCTGAATCGTAACTGCTAAGAGCTATCCATTTTGGGTTGTGGCCTCATCGATCCCTGTAGGTATGCTGACCCTTTTGATGGACTCGGAAAGACTCAACCTCTTTGATGGAGGTTTGCAGATCTCGCCTTTGATCTGCCATTAATGACTGGTTTGGGAGAAGGGGAGAAGAGCAAAGATAGAGAGTGGTGTGAACGCCACCTCGAACATACTTGGCTGGCAGTTCCTTTTGCGCAGAGGTTGTGCTGGCAAAGAAAATACTTTTGACCGTGGCTGGCCACTCTGGTCGGAGTTAGAAAAGACGAGTCAAAGACACATTAATGCACGGAAGTAGTGCCCAAAATAAGAGCACGTTAAACTTGCGCAACGACCACATCTATCAATAGTTCAATACGAGTCAACTACCTGATAGTAATATGGTGCGGTTAACTGAGACCATCCTCCATTAAAATTTTGAATTTCTCAACCAATGGTCGTCTCCCCGTTGCATGTACTCAAATTTAGTGATTTCTATAATCTCGCAATGGAGTTCAGATTCTTTATACAGGAAGAAATTATGCAAACAATTGCCACGTACATTGGCCAGTCTCAATATTGATGTGCTTGATTTTAATGTAGTTACAAAAATATATAATTTGGGTGTTTTTATTTAAATCATATGGTTTTTGAGTAATTAAATCTCACGATACACTTCCTTTTTCTTACTACCCAGCAAGTGTTTAAGGCCTAAGAACAGCCCAATAGGCCCGATCAGAATGGACTAACTTATGAACAAATAATTAGCCCATTTTTGGTTGCTTTGGGCTTCACAATTCAACAGTCCAAATATCTCAGGCCTTGGCCCTGGCCCCTGTGCAACAATACTACCATCGGAACAAGTAAGGATAAGTTCAAAATTGGTAAAAAAAAAAGAAGGTTACCATTAACAGTAAAAACACGGATTTTCGAACCAAGTGTCCAATATCTTTTATTAACAAAAGTCTTATCATAATAGAAACAAGCTATCCATAGCCTCGAATAGCACTTGTTGGGTTAATGGAATACATCACTTAGACTCATCATTGGATTGGGTCGAACCAACCTAGTCCATTAAATTGTGGCATAGGTGGTGGAGCCAGGCCAGGTTCCACTCATTTGTATAAAATATTAAAAAAAATTTAATTCAAATATTATCGTACGGAATCATTTGTTATTTAGTCTTTCATATTTTTTTTTTAATTAATTCCTATCATATATGTCGTTTGCAATTCAACCTCTGTAGTTTAATTTTCAGTTAAATTAGTCACATGCAGAGCACACGATTTTCTTTTTTTATATTTAAAAATTTTAAAAATTATAACATTATAAATTAATTTAAAAAAATAACAAACGATATTCAATTTACTTCAAATTTTTACCATATATTTACTACATTATGAGAACATAATCTAAAATTTTTTGTTATTTTCTAATACTTAGATAATTTTTTATAATTATTTTATAAATTAATTAACTAAAATTATAATCAATTGTACAAGTGTTAGAAAATCACGAAATATTTTAAATTATCTTCTTATAATGGGCAGAATATGTGATAAAAATTTCAAATAAATTGAATATCGTTGTTTGCTGTACACATGTTGGACCGACCGTCCTCTCACGCTAAATGATAAATTAATTTTAAAAAAAATAACAAATTATATTAAATTTACTTAAAATTTTTATTTCATATTCAGCACGTTATAAGAAGATAATTTAAAAATTTGCACGATTTTATAATACTTGTACGATTTATTATAATTTTAGTTAATTAGTTTATAAAACAATTATAATAAATCATACAAGTATTAGAAAATGACAAAAATTTTCAGATTATCTTTCCATAACGTGGTAAATAAATTGAATATTGTTTGTTTTTTTTTTAAATTAATTTATAATTTTATAATTTTTAAAACTTATAAACATAAAAAAGACTAATTTAACGAAAAATTAAACGGTTGAGTTTGAATTGCAATAGAGTCTTATTGAACAAAAAAAAATGTTATAAACTAAATGACAAATAATTCCATTTGAATTAAACTTTTTGTTAAAAATTTGATCCAAGATTTGACCCACTGATTTTAAACTATGGAATTGACTTTCAGGCCGGACGGGAAGGGAATGGTTTATTTATGCTAGCTTTACAGCCATTATTTATTTGCTTTTGTTAATTTTATTTATCTCGAAGACTGAGTTCTTTCTTTTATCATCGACTCCCATTATTAAACTCTGGTTTTGATCCCTCTTCCCCACTTTCCTCCATTGTTCTCTTTTTCAGTTTCTCCAATGGAAGGCAAATGCATAGGGAGAAATTGGACTGGTTTCAGGCTAACCCAGAAGAAAAACAAAAACAAAGTTTGGAGCTTTGGATTTACCCTTCATCCATAAAGATCTAAGCTTTATAACATGTTTAAGCTCAAGAACAACGTGGTTCAAAATCAGGAGTGGTTGAGCGGGGAGTCATCACATCAAGAATTAAAGATCACAAGTTAAAGCACAAGGCATAAAATGACGATCAAAAAACTAAAGAGAAGCTGTTTTTGCAGTTCCCATCATTATGGGTCTTTAGTCTTCACTCAAATACTCCTCATAATTGTCTTCTGCTCCAACAGGCAGATTGGTTCCAAAACTGCGACCAGAAAATCCGTCAAAGATATGTTTCCCTCAGATTTTCTCAGCAGACGGGGGGTTTTGCTTTCGTCATCATTTTCGACATCTTTTTCTCTTTCCGTCCGGAAGTAGTCTGCCATTTTCAGTCTGCTTTCTCTGTTTTTCACACATTTGATTATCTGGTAGTTCTAAGGTGTGAAGAGAAAGAGGGAGGTTTTCCAGGTTCCTTCCCCATTTTGTTTCCTGTCAAAAATAGATGAAAAGAAAAGAGCTTTTTTTAATGGGCTGAAATATGGCGCTCAGAGCACCTGACAGTAACAGAAGTTTCAACAGAGAAAAATCCAGATATTTTCTTTGTTATGATTGCCGTGAAGCAGATAATTTGAGGGTTTATGTTGGACAAAGGAGATCTCTTAGATGGAGCCGGAGGAGAAGACGGGCCCCTCCACTCCCTGCTACATAAATTAGTGGGTTCCCCTCTCTCTCTCTCTCTCTCTCTCTCTACTCTCATTTCCATCTCTATCTTCTATCTTGGCTCTCTTTAATGCTTCTCTGAAATGGGTGTTCTTTATATTTGCCGGAAGTAGGGGCCATTTCTTTCTAAATCTCATTTTCTCGAGTCTTGAACAGCTTATCCCACTTTCTCTGATAAGCTTTTTCATGGCTGTAATCTGTTGGAAGTTTGTATCTGGCTGCAGTTATAATCCATAGATGCTTTTTTTTTAGTCTCTTTAGCTCTCAGACTGAGTTGCAGAATGTGTCAGCCATTGTTTGAGTATGAAAACTTTAAGAGAAACCAGATTGGAAGATGGAAGATGAGTCTTTTAGTGTTTTTGTAGACATGGTTGGTCAAAGCTCTATGATTGTTCTACCTCATCTTTCTGTTCAAAACTCCATTGTTGATCCAACTTTATTAGACCTTAATGATCAGAATAATCTTGATCATTTGGCGGTTGGGCTGCCTCTTCCTGTTATTTCATTTTCCAGTCTTCTTCTTCCCCCTCCTGGCTGTATTCTTCCAGAAATTCCTGATAGTTTGCCTGTTTCAGCCATACCATTCCACCCGTTTGAGAGCTCTTGTACCTGTGTCTCCAATGGCGGCTCTAAAGCTTCAGATTCTTCGTTTTCAACTTCAGTGTATCGTGGGTTCGATGAAGCTGTTGATGATTTGAATTTTAAGTGGGAAAGCAACAATGGCCTCTCTTCTTTGCCGGTCGGAACTGGGTTTTCTCCTCATTCTTCTGTTAATCCGACACGATTTCCGGCAATGCGCTCTTCCAATGAAGCTCTTCCTTCTTCGCAGATTCTAATGGGTTCCAAATATCTTTCTGCAATCCAAGAAATTCTCTCTCAAGCTGCTGGTTATTCGCCTGAAAATTTTGACCAACTGGGGTTCTCCACTTCTGCCATTGGATCTACACCACATCCTTCTTCTTTCCTTTCCATCAACGGAATTTCTCAGCCGGATCATGAGCTCATCCCCCAATCAGAAACTCTATTTGATCCTGCACTGCTTAGAACAGCCGATTTGAAGAAAACCCATCTTTTAACTCTCCTCCAATTGGTGAATCCATCCTAGTTTTTATGTTTCAGAGCCTTCAAATTTAATATTGCAGTATTTTACAGCATAGAATCTTCTGTTTTCTCACTTAAGCTGTCGGATTGATTAAATTAATCAATTAATTATCGCAAGATTTTATGAACTCAGGTTGATGATCGATTCAATCAATGCTTGGACGAGATTCATCCTGTTATATTCGCCTTCAAGCAAATTACTGAGTTGGATCCAACTTCATTCACCCATTTTGCGCTGCAGACATTATCTTGTGTGTATAGGAATCTAAGGGAGAGAATCTGTAACTACGTCCTAGCCATGGAAGCTCATTCGAACCCATCTTCATGCACCAAGGAGAAAGAAATATCATTTGAGCAATCATTCTTCCAGAAACAGTGGGATATTCAGCAGCTGAAAAGAAAAGATCACCAGCTATGGAGGCCTCAGAGAGGCTTGCCGGAAAAATCAGTCTCCGTTCTACGCGCCTGGATGTTTCAGAATTTTCTCCATCCGTGAGCTTCTCACCATGTTCGATTTGATATACCTCTGCTGAATTAGCGCTAATGGCTTATCCTATCTAGCAATTTTCAGGTACCCTAAAGATGCAGAGAAGCATCTGCTTGCTGTAAAAAGTGGATTGACAAGAAGCCAGGTTGATTTTCTCATCGGACATGTTTTTTCTTTTATGAATTTCAAACTTGCTCTTAGTGAGAATTGAACCAAATTAAGAAGGGTATGGTTCGAAAATGGCGATAAAATTAACAGAAGTCTGAAAATAGGTCCTTAAACTTCTCCAACAGGTATCCAACTGGTTTATAAATGCTAGAGTCCGGTTGTGGAAGCCGATGATTGAGGAAATGTATGCGGAGATGAACGGAACAAAGTCCATCAATTGCTTAACCCAGTTGAGTATGAACCAGGACAGATTTTGTTAAATTCAAGTGAAGAACCCTACTTTCCGGGTACATATGGTATTATGTTCTTCAATCTTCCCAAAAGTGAGATGGGGGGAAGCAACTTAGCAAGCTTTAGAAATTCAATTCCCTTAAATTATGCGAAAATCTCTGTTTTGACGCCATTTTCATGAATTCTAGTATAGTTTTTGATAATCAAATTCATGAAGTTGTATGACTGATCAGAGAGAGAGAGAGAGAGAGAGAGAGAGAGAGAGAGAGACGCCCACAAAAGTGGGATTGTCCTTTAGATTTTGCAGAAGCGATTGGAACAGAGAGATGGCCCGACGGAGTACAATTGCTTAGATCCTGTCTTGAAAAAGGAGTGTTGTTAATGGTGGGGTTGTAAGTTTCTCATTGAATGAACTGCCAGTTTAGCCAAACTTCACTGTCGTTTTCACTCTGCAACTGATGCTCACCGCTGTAATAACTTGAAGACAGGGAAGACACAGCTGGTGGGCTGCATTCAATTGTGCTCCAGATTTTTTCTTTTTTCCACTCAAAACAGTAGTTCCTCTGATTGTAACAGTCAACAAGGAAAGTCAAACGTCCCTTGTCTTAGAATTTATGTGTTTAGTTTCAAGCCTCTTGTATTGATCTTATTCAGTTTTGGGTGAGAAAAACAGGTCTGGAACCACGGTTTTAATTGGCTCATGTGGTTCAGTCTAGTCCGGGCTGGTTATATCCACCAAATGTATTGGTTCTAGATCCACAATTTCAAGTGTTTACTGTGAAAATTGAAATGGAACGTGGGTAACAAAATCTGACTCAAAACTTACTAAAATCCGACTCAATTCTGAAAAAAAAAAAAACTGACTCATATACTCAGAAAGGGGATTCAAACCAGGTCCAAACTCCTGGTCCAAAAGCTACCAAAAATATAAATATGTGAATTGATTTCATCGATGCAAAGACCATCACCCACAAAAGCTCAACAGCATTGCAAGATTACACTCAAATGCTAGCTTACCCAGTCAAAACCAATCCATTTATCATTCTCATAATATGACTTCTACGAAATAAGTATGTCTCCGAATGAATAATACAAAGTCATCCTCAAAGCTATGTTTAACTCAAAGGTAATTTCTGATTAAGCAAAACACACAGATGCAGGCGTCGAACAGATTACCGAAACGAGAAGCTTGCCTGGATAGCTAAATAATGGGAAAAACCAGATTGATTATGTAACTCTGCTAAAAACAGCTTCTTCCCCACCCTCAGAAGCAGCACGAACAATCAAATGGACAAAGGGAAGTACCTCCGGAATCTGCCCTGTTAATACCTAATTCATCTTCTGTGTAAAGTGCAAATCCATCCTTTGATTTCTTTCTAGATCGAGAGGACGTGTCTGCAAATGCGTCCTCTTTAGGCCTATCGCTCTTCTTCCTTTTCTTCAACTTCCTCGAATTTTCAATTGTATCAGACGTTTTGACACCTATCTCTTCTTGTTTATTTTCTTTCTTTTTCTTTTTTCCAGCGAATATTTCATCAATTTCACTGCAGTGTTTTTTCGGCACGGAGGGTGGCTTTTCCTCTTCTCCAGCAGCCCTATCTTGCACCTTTACAGGGGTTTTTGATGATGTCTTTTTGGGCATTGGGTTGAACTGCCAACAAAGTTTAATGATATGCGACTAAAACTTTAATTAAGTGTAAACACATGCAAGAAGGTGAGATCAACAGAAAAGCCATAACCAGGATAGCTCTCCCATTGAGATCTTATTTTCCCCTTCTCCAATTATTCAAACAAGCCAGCACATTACAAAGGGGGTAAATCAAAACTCTGTTCCAAGTTTACATAAAATCCGACGTCAAATATTATATTGCAGCCACCAAAATGAAAAATAAAATAGAGAAACCTTAAAACCTAACTGGAAAAGAATGTATTATGAAATTACAAGAGAAATTTCCTAGTGTTGGAACAATTTATAGCTCAAAAACTAAAATTTCTATACGAAGAAGACCAAGCCCGAAATAATTTTTCCTAAAAAACAGTAAAAGAGCCGAACAGAAATTTTGCACAAATGAATCGAGTGAGTTTGCAACCACTCTCAAGCAATTCCTTTTAATAGCAATATCGAATTAAAGAGTTAACAGCCAAGATTGATACTCCTGACTTTGGAGACCACAGACGTAAACAGCGCAAGGAAAGAAAGACTAACCTTCAGAACCACCGACGATTTCAATGGCACTTAAACCCTAGTTTTGCGATTTCAGAGAGATACTTCTAAGTTGCCAGTGTCAGGTAAATTTATATTATTAATAATAGCATAATTAAACCGAAAAATTGTTTTTTATTTTTAATATTTCAAATTTTCACTTTATTTCCCGTAAATATACTTTGTTTTTCGTATGTATGTATGAGTCGGCAATTTTTTTCATTTAAACTATAATGTGGTTTGGTTTTATAAAATTCGATTTGGTTTTTTGAGCGTTTCTGCCAAAAAAACCCATCGCCCACTCACTCACACATTCTTCTCTGGATACATTTTCGGTGGAAGGCGATACGTACGCACAAAAACTCGAGAGAGAGAGAGGTCTCTGAAGCCTTGTATCTCGTTTTAGTAACCTACACCGTCGAATAGAGATTAGAAAAGTTTAGAAGAGACCAACTCGAACTCGAAGGGAAAATAGCAATCCCTATTTTTTCAGATATCATGGGAAGAAGTATATTCATTTTAATGTTTTGATTTGGTTGCTAAATATGTTTAGATGGTAGAAATTTGTAACCAAAAGAGTTTTATAAATTTAATTTAAAAATTTTAGAGAAATTTAAAATCAAATTGTAAGTTTTGTTAATGATGAAAGACAATAGACTGCATGGATGAAAGAAACATTTTGGTAGTATGATCTAAAATTAGAGATGACAAGCGGACAGACTCACGAGCCCATCTTGTTTAGTTAGTTTCGCTATACTTGACAAGTCAGATATTTGAAGACTCGCCTCAGAAGTGATCGTGGTCTGGGTCAATCCGATTTTTAAAAAGACTAAGACCGAAACATTAAAATTTAGTTTTTAAATTTTTGAAGTGCATAATTGTGAACTCCGAACAACGATTATTGGATGAGAGACGACGAGCTGGCGATTGAGAGAGAATTGAAAGAAGGCGAAAGGCGAGAGACGGTGAGGGCGACTGTATGAGAGATAGCGTCACGACAAAATAAGAGCAAAGATCACGACTGGCTGGAAAGAACTGTGAAGAAATGACGCGATTTTAGAGTTAAGTTAGTAGTCCGGGTCGGTTTTATAAATTTTTGTCATCAAAATCGAGAACTGAACTAAAAATTTCAGTTATCAAAAACGAAATCTGTTTAAATTTTACTCAAAACTTACTAGAACCAAATTAAATGTGTCAATTCTGGTCGGATTCTTCGATCAAGTCTGATTCTGCTCACGAGTGAGTCGGCTCAGCTAGTTTGTTTGTCGCCTTTATCAGTCACGACACTAGCAACAAGAGCAAAACACTGTAGCCCTTTTAACTTGACAAGAGTAAATTAAAAGGCAGACGTGTGAAATGTTTTGAAAAAATAAATTAGATTTTCAGTCTCTACAATTCAACTGCTTCAAGCCGAAGACGACGGCACAAGGCAGTTTGCGACCGACGGAAGCAGGAATAGAGAGAGCTGGAGCGGAGAGTCGAGTCATAGAGGAGAAGAAGAAGTGAGTTAGAACGGACGCCCCTTCTTGTGCAGCGAGCTCCCGCCAGAATTACATAGATAATAGAATGGAATGCCAACTCAAGCTCAGGGCGAACCCTAAACCTACTATTTCTCTCTGATACGACGAATCCATCTGCCATTTTTGTGCAGTTTTCTCCTATTTTCGACCTCTGAGTTATAGTTCTTACTCGAATCTGTAATTTCCACCGTCGCATTCTTCAACAATATTTGGCCGAATCTCCCTGTGCGCCATCTCAATGTTTTCTCTGTTTTTCTTAACTTTTGTGATCTAACTTCGAGATAAATGGCTTCTTGGGCTAATGAATTTACTCTCAAGAGGAAGGGCGCTCCAAGTTCAAATGGTCCAACTCCACCTCGACCTCCACCGTCAACCAAACACTTTTCTACTGAGTTTAGAAAGGATCAAAATCGAACTAGGTACGATACCAGTATTATGAATCGCTCTATAATTTGCTCTAGGAGAGTGGATTTTTCAAGTTTTAGATCCTTGAGAATTGAGGAATTATTTATGCAAATTGGATTATCTGGATTATGCGATCTTGGAGGTCAAAGTTATGATAGACTTGTTCGTTTATTTTATGCAAATTTGTCTAGCAAGCCTCATTCACTTGTAGTCAAATCGTATATTCTCGGTCATAAAATCAAGTTAAACCCGAGAATAGTAAATGAACTGATTGGTTTCTCGATGGATGAACCTTGTGAGGAGTATTACCATGTTTCTCAAGACCCCGAGTTTATTAAACAAGGAGAAGGGCTTGACTTGCTTCGAAAGATTCATCGAAATCCCGACGTTGGTGTATTTTACAAACCTAAATCGAAGGACTTGAATGTCAGAGCACGAGTTATTCATCATATGATTTGTTACACTATTTTACCTCGTGATGGACACAGAGATCTTGTTAGTTGCATGGATCTCTACTTAATGGAAAAAATCTATAACAAAAGGAGATTCAATCCGGGGTACATAATTCTGAATCATATGTCTGAAATTCTTAGCAATCGTGTCAAGAACCTTCCGTATAATACTTTGATTCAGAAGATTATTGAGCATTTTGTGATAACAGTACCCTCTGACGAGCCTGTGAGAAAAGAAAAAGTAGCGGATGTATTCAATCGTTTTACCTTAAGTCGAATGGGTATTGTTGAAGTCCAAGGTGATTGGGTATTCAAGGCAGATCATTTAGACTCCAGTTCAACAACCCCTCCTCTAGTTTCTACCTGTCACGATATTCCTACGGAGGATGCTCCCTCTCCTCCCCTTCACAGGTCTTGTTCGATGTCCACAATTGAGGAGAAATTGGACATTATCTCAGTCTGTCTATCTAGTCTCACTTCTACTGTTGAAAGATTAGCTCAACAAGTTCAAGATCTCAGTTCGGCTCAAACTTGTTTTCAGGCAAATATGCTTGCTGAACTCAAGAAATTCATGGATGATGACGAGGACGACACCTTTACATACGAATCAAGACCTAAGGCTGATCCTCGTGCTCCTCCATCCATCGTTGACTAATTTTCATTAGATGTTTAGACTTTTGTATTAGTTTATCATTAGTTTTACTGTTGTACTAGCATCTTTTTTTTACATGTCTTTTATCTTGTTTGATTAATATTTTTCTTTATTTTGAGATATCTATTACTCTGATATACTTTTGGAGGTGTCTCTTTGCATTTGGTTTAAATGATTTGATAATGAATACAGCATATATGGAGTTTGTAAGTTGCCAATGCGTGAATTATTTTTTATAATTATTGTGGAGGTGGAAATAATATGAGGATGATAAATTTTGACAGTGAATTAAATTAGGCAGATAATTCTCTTTGGGATGATATTTGACTCTTAAAATCTTATAACTTGCTATATCTACTCGCCGGTAGAAATCGACAACAAAAGTCACGGAGTTGGGCATCAAATGGAAGGAAAGCTGTAATGAATGCCTTCGAGCCAATGGGGAAGCAGATCAAACTTGAAGAAATCTTCCTCGTCTTCTCAATACTCAGAGTTACTTTTCCGGAAGTTATATCTGCTCGGATGATATTGTTATATGTCAATCACTCAATTATGCAGATGAAGAACAACAAAATGCAATGGTTGAATAATGGCTAACTCAGAGCATAAAACCTGCCTTCATTGCATATCGAGAAGCCATTGTCACAGCAACTTGAAAAACAAAACAACGACAAATGTTCAGTGTCGAGGGAGAACATTTACTTTCCATTTCGATAAAATTTTCAAGTGGCGACTGAAGCTGCACAATCTGGCGGCAAAATTGCTCCAGTTTTCAACAAAACAAGACAAAATCTAATTGCACCAATACTCTTGTAAGCCATCTTTCTTGAGTGGATAACTCTGAGTTTCTCACACTTCTTACCATAAATAATAATGCCTGAATCTAACTTAAGTTGATTGGATCATCCTTTAAATTCTCCCTCAAGGAGACTATCATCATAAGATACAGGTACCCTTAACCTTTCATGGACAGGTCCGCGTTTCCCTTCAGAATCTGACTGCTTGTGTAGGTTTGCAAGTGCAGTTAGCGGAGAGACTTCTGCAACAGCAGGAGCCTGGTCGCTAAATACATGTGGAGGAACTTCTTTAGGACACTCCATTCCAGTACGTGTAGATTGCCTAACATTTGGCTGCCTAAATAATTTCTGCAACAACAAAAATAGCATTGCTTAGAAATTTAAATTCATTCTTTAATACAATTGTATTACCTCGTTAAATATATTGAATGATTTTCTCAATAACGATTTTATTTTTGCGTACTCGGTACAAAATCAAAGCTAAAAAAATGCGAAACCTTGTCAATGACAGGCCTTAAAAAGGCAGGTCTCTAAAAAACGACCTTGGGTTGGAGAACTTAGAAACTATAACTTTACTTCTTCCCACTCTTTCCCAATGCAAAAGTTGATAATAGGGATGGGGAAAGTTCAAGTATTTCACTTTGAGCTGTCCAATTTTCCAACATCCAGACTTTTCCTTTGATTGTAAGAGTATTCTTGGAAATTAAGACTAATGGTTTGAAAAATTACTCATGAACATACGATGATTATTAGTTTTCATCTAAGAATACAATGATTCCCAGAAACGTAGGACTAAAACCACTTGATACAATTTTTGAGGCCAAGTCCAATCATAAGTTCAAATATATGAATCAGCAAATATCAAAAGGAGAAAAAATGAAAAAAAATCAGCAGAAACCACATAAGATTGGCACACTGGATTAAAAACTTGTGCACCTCAAAATCCTTTGCCTTTTGCATTATCTCCTTATATGCGTTTGGTTCTCGTGCTTTGATTATGTTCCACAAGACACCACCACCTGTTCGAGAGCGCCTGCCATCAGCAGTCATCTGACCACCACAAGACTGAATAGCATCCACCTGAATTTCCAGGCATGCAAATGATTATACCACAAATGGTTAAGGAAAAAAAACAAGAAACACCAACAGCAGAATGACGTTGACAACGCCCCAGCAATCATTAGTAAAAATTTTATAATTAGCAATTCATGTGCTAAATTACTAACCATGCGAGCACCTCAAAATTTGATAAGCATAAATAATCATAAATCCTGGACAAGTTGCAATTCAATTAACAAAGTTTTTCCAAGTACAATCTACCATTCACTTTCACAAGGTGGGGAGGGATATAGATCTTGGAACTGAACAATCAATATACTTTGAAGTTAAATAATCAAGTTATTTAAATCTGTAATAAAACAAAAAAAATAGTTCAAGGTATCTTAATGTTATATGATTAGTCCTGATTCAAATCAGCAACTATGTGCAACAAGTTTCTCAAACAAAACAGGTATTCAAGTCCAAGCTTATCATCGCCTCACATGGACGTGCAATTATACATAGAACAAAAATGACAACAACATACACAAATAGCAAAGAGTGAAATGGTTCAGCCAATGGGCATCACAATCTCAGACCACAGTATTGGAAAGTGCAAAATTGCTTCGGCAAGAGAAATCTGCAAGGGTAGGGAAACAATATTGAGCATCAGATTCTCAGAAATGGTTGTATGGCATTTACTAGAGTGGATATGCATTTTCAGGTAGGCTGGTCCGAAATCCAGCATGATCCACAAACTCTCACCTTTCATTGACAGAGGCCGGAGAACCATTAAAAAACCACACTAGGGATACTTATGGACCAGATGAAAACCATATCTAGAAAGAACCAGGAAACCCTTCTGCCATAGCTCAAAGTCAAAGTTCTATTACCAAAGAAATAATTGTAGTTACTACCGCAACACTTACACAGAAAGTATTTGTCTAATAGTATCTACAACTTAAGGAGAAATCTCAGTGGAGGAGAAGTCTGCCGCAAACTATTAATGATAGCTGTATCTAATGTCAATATTTTTAGACGAGCAGGAAGTCAGAGAACCTCATGATTTATGCCCATTTGACAGCAAACAAACAGATAATCCCAGACATGTACATGTAAAATAAAATAAAGGAACATATTTTAACTAAAAATATCAAATGTAATATTTCAATGATGATTCTCAGCAAGAACAAAAAGAATGAACGCACTACCTCTTTAATGAGATCACTTAATGCAGAAATTCCCAGGCAACCTACAGCAGTATACACCATGTATGATTTCTTCTCTTTTAGTCGCTTACATGAATCTAACACAAATCTACAAAAAAAATGAGACATTAGTTCAACAAATAAAACCATTAGCACGGAAAAAGGAGGTGCCAAAAAAAAAAAGATGTTCCCCACATAGTAGACACTACCTGGCAGTCCTACACTATATATGCCAACGTACATTAAAACACATGAGCATTTAAAGTTATCATTTAGTTGAAAAATAAATTTCTAGAAACTAAAATATGTTTCTCTAAATTAAGATGAACACGTAAAGAAAATCACTTCAAACCAAATCCAATTTGGAAAAGCTATTTTAGCACTTATAACCTGTTTATATCAGTCACATTTGTCCCAACCCCACTATTTTTTTTCTTGGTTTTCTTCTTGTTTGACCGACGCCGTCGATTTTTACTCATAGATTCTTTGTTCAAGACACTGGGATATGTATCATTGCTCTTTTCTAAAAGGCCGTTCAAATCCTTATCCACAAACTCGCCTTCCACATCAATCATATCAACGTCATCATCTTCCACATTAACCTCTTCATAAATGGCCTCCAGTACATTCTCCTCACCCTCCATTCAATGCTTCTCCTGTGCCAGCATAACCAAACATTAAAATACGAATGTATGTGGATGCAAAAGCAAGGATAATGACAATTGAGACAAACTCTACAGCAGATCTAATCGCATATGGATGAAACGAGCATTATGGTAGTACGGTCTATAACGAGCTCCTAATGATATGTTGCTTGCGAACAGAACAAAAACATTTTTGCCCTTTTTAACTTTATAAAAATAAATTATATGGCAGGCAAGACTAATTCCAAACCTTCAAATAAACGAGAAAAATCGCACATAGCAGGGAAATGCTTTAAATTACAAGATTTCTTCAAAGTCGAAGTTAAAATCCCTAAACATAATCGAGTTAATTATTGGCCGAAAACTATGAACAAACACAGTGTGAGAAAGGAGAGAGAGGACTGACTTATCCGAAGTCTCTACAATTCGACCGCTTCAGACCGAAAACGACGGCGCAATGCAGTTTGCGACAGTGAAGGAAGCAGGAATTGAAAGAGCGGGAGCCGACCGTAGAAGGGAGCCGGAGAGAGTCACTGAGAAAAAGAAGAAGAAGAAGAAGAAGCGAGTTATAAAGAAGAAGAAGAAGCGAGGCGGTGGTGATCGAGTGGGCCGGTTCATGGGCTGCCCACATTCTCCCCGCACGACGAAAGGGATTTTGCCTCTAAATTACACATTTCACCCTAACTATAGAGGCGGCGATGTTTCCCTCGCATTATAAAATGGAGGCTATTTCTGTAACTTAAACAGAAGGAAGAACTATATGAACAAATGAGATTAAATTACGTGGCGATGGCTTAGAGGCTATAATATTTATTACTTTACCCCTGTATTCTCTTACAATTTCGTCTGGGGGCCATTCTTCTATCCTTGAGATAAACTGAATGAATCCATGTTTTCCGATTTGATGCTCCAATTCACCGGTCAAGGCAACCGATGACTTCCGCAGCTATTGATACTTTTATCATTCTTCTTCTCGCTATCTCTGGCTTGGCTTTTGGTGGCCGAGATCTCAATGGAGACTTTATCCGACTACCGTCGGAGGCTTCGAGATTTTTCCGCAGAGGTGGTGCTGCTGCTGATGATGATGATGATGCCGCTGTAGGGACCAGATGGGCTATTCTGATTGCTGGCTCCAGTGGATACTGGAATTATAGGCATCAGGTTAATCTCCATTCGATCCAATATGCCGTGTGTTTTTTGTTCCTGTTTTGACGTTTTTCATTATTCCTGATGATTTTTTTTCCCTGTTGCTTTCAATTTATTTATTATTTTGTTTGGGATAAATTGAAGATCGATCTCTTCAAGTACACATTTCTTCAAATTTAGGGAATGATTAGTTTGAACTTTTTCTTGTTTGCTGGATTGGCGTTCCTTCCTTCCCCGAAAGTTGAGCTTGGGATCATGATTAATTGATCTATAGATTCGGACTCAAATCATAATCATGTAAAATAATTACAGGAAAACAATGTCTGAGTGTTTTATAGCTTCCAAAACCTACCTGACTTGGTACTAAAACAAGTTTGTCTGTCGCAATTATTTGAACTTACATCATTTTTTTAATCCGCAAACTTTAAAAGCATAATTTATACAAGTTTGACTAAATACTTCACAATATAAGCGTAAGAGTGTTGTGAAAAATTAATGCAGATGTTTTATAAAAGTTTTGGGTATATATTTCTAGAAAGTAGGCGTGGTGTCTTCTAATCTACTTTCTCTGTTTGTAACAATTTAACAGTAAGAGAAATGTTCCCACGGCTCATACTATGTACAGAATGAACTGTTAATTATACCTCGTTTTCCCTTCCTCCCAGGCTGATGTTTGCCATGCTTATCAACTGTTGAGGAAAAATGGGCTAAAAGATGAAAATATCGTTGTATTTATGTATGATGACATTGCTCTAAATGAAGAAAATCCAAGATCTGGAGTCATCATTAACAGCCCAACTGGCAGTGATGTTTATATAGGAGTCCCAAAGGTTCTAATTTCTTTTCTCCTGAACATAAATTTGTCTTCCGCTAATTGAATCTTCCTTTCTCCTGTATGTATTGAATTTTTTATCTCGACAGGATTACACTGGGGATGATGTTACTGTTGACAACTTTTTCGCCGTTATTTTGGGAAATAAAACCGCTCTTACCGGGGGTAGTGGAAAGGTTGTTGACAGTGGTCCTGATGATCATATTTTCATATATTATACTGATCATGGTGGGCCAGGAGTGCTTGGTAAGCAGAACCTTAAAGAAGCCAGCCGCAAAATATGTTGTATTGTGCCTGCTTCAATTTTTGCTGTAGAGTTTGTGTTTTTTTTATTAAATTGGAAACTGAAGTTTAGAGCAGTGACTGGATCGAGTCTACCATTAACTTGATGAAATTATTTTTTTCTTAGAATTACTGATCATCCATAATATAATCTTTAATTTAGAGTTTCAAAATCTTCAAATTTGGATCATGATTTTGTTGAAATGGTGTTTAAAGCTTGAACGACATGTACTCTTTGTCATGTATCTTTTTACTCATGATAATATATTATGAAATCGATATTATCTAATTCATAGCTTCTTGATATGTATGTTTCAGGTATGCCTACGAGTCCTTACATGTATGCTAATGATCTGATTGAAGTGCTAAAGAAGAAGCATGCTTCTGGAACCTATAGCAGTTTGGTGAGTAAACTGGACTATTATTCCGTTTGCACTTTATATCTGCAAAAAGTATGAAATATGGTCGCTACATTTGTGAACCATAGGTATTCTATCTCGAGGCTTGTGAATCTGGAAGTATATTTGAGGGCCTTCTTCCAGAAGGTTTAAATATCTATGCGACCACAGCAGCAAATGCAGTTGAGAGCAGTTGGGGAACTTACTGTCCTGGAGAATATCCAAGCCCTCCCTCAGAATACTCCACTTGCTTGGGTGACTTGTATAGCGTTGCCTGGATGGAAGACAGGTCGACACTACACCTCTTTGGCTTATCTCAGAAAAGTTTCATAGGATGAAGCTTATTACCTTGCTAATTTTTTCAATGAATTCTGTCTTCTGTACAGTGATATACACAACTTGCAGTCTGAAACTTTGCGTCAGCAATATGAACTGGTAAGAGAGATTATATATTTCTTGAAGTTTGCTTTGAGTCATTTCATAATGAAAAGATGACTGATAAATTGATAAAAGACTGCCATAATCAAGAGACCTCGTCCATTTTGAGAACAAATTTGTTTCCCTTGAATGTCGAAGTCTGTAGAAGATCATTCACTCTGTATTCAGTGAAATGAAAAGGTTCGCCTTTGAAGTGTAGCCAAGGAAAAGGGTGCCCCTTGGAATGCGACTAAGAAGTTGCAGATGTCATTTCTGATTTTAGCTGCTTGTATTGACAGGTGAAGACAAGGACATTGAATGGTAACTATGCATATGGTTCACATGTCATGCAATACGGTGACATTGGACTTAGCAAAAATAATCTGTTTTTATATATGGGTACAAATCCTGAAAATGAAAACTACACTTTTGTGGATGAGAACTCCTTGTGGCCAACTTCAAAAACTGTCAATCAGAGGGATGCTGATCTGCTCCATTTTTGGGATAAGGTTTGTTCTCCCCTCACCTGAGATGTACTTCTTTCTCTTCTTTTCCTCGTCTCTTAAGTTTAAATATTCAACTGCGGATGTCTCATGATAGCCAGTCATTCTTAGGCTTATTTTAAGCCTTCACCATAATGTGAACTATGGTAAGAGTTCCTCCATGTTTTTTTTTAAAATTTATTTAGAGTTGCATCACAACCCTTTGAAGTTAAAGCAGCCTTTATAAATTGATTGTACAAAATTTTTGAGCACTGGATTTGGATTTATTTGGCCGATGATGTTGTGAACTGGGAGTTATTTTCGGATAGATTGAGGAGACAATTTTATGTGAATCTCATGCTTATGTCGTAAGAGTCAGTTGTAAAGACAAGTTATTCCTGTTAAATTCTCTTATTCTACCTGTGAATTAAGCAATGCAAAGTTAATTTTATGTTCACTTGTTATATGCTTGTCATTTTCAATACTCTGTATCCTCTCAGACAATGTCTCGTAATGACTCCCATTTTTTCCTCATTCAAAATTTATGACAGTTCCGCAAGGCTCCTGAGGGCTCTGCAAGAAAAATTGAAGCTCAGAAGCAGTTTTTCGAAGCAATGTCACATAGGATGCACATAGACAACAACGTAAAATTAGTCGGGAAGTTATTATTTGGAATTGAAAAGGCTTCGGAGGTGCTTGGCACCGTGCGTCCTGCAGGACAACCTCTTGTCGATGACTGGCAGTGTCTCAAGACTCTGGTAAGTATCTGCAATACACACTACATAATACTTGCGTCAATTGCTTAAAGTTGTATGAAAAATAAATAATGGGTACTTGAGCATCTTGAATAGCAGATGCAGATGAGAAAAAAAAATATATTGTGATGATTTATATTGCTGTCAAATTCAGGTGAGAACATTTGAGACACATTGTGGATCTATATCTCAATACGGCATGAAACATATGCGGTCATTTGCAAATCTCTGCAATGCCGGAATCCAGATAGAACAGATGATTGAGGCATCAGCTCAAGCTTGCACCAATGTGCCTTCCAACCGATGGAGCTCGCTGCACAGGGGATTCAGTGCGTGAATCATATCAACATGTCATGATTTCTACTATGCAGTAAATAAGACTTGGCCGTCTTTGATTGTTTCGATAATCTATTTACCACCTTGGTTCTCTGTACATAAAATACAGATGGAATGAAACCTAGTGTCGATGAATGCTTATTTGGGAATTGGGATTTGTGAATTATGCTCATAAATTATTGCTCCCTTTTCGTTGCAGTCGATTCAAAATGCACCAATAAATATTGCCCAAGACTATTAATTAATTTAAAATATAAAATGGATAAAATATAAGAATTATTAAGCTCCCAAAAAATCATCATATAACGTAGCTATCTCAAATTCAAGATATCCATAAACCCCTACCTCGGCAAAGAACAAAAATTAGTGAAATCCAAATCCCACGCTTCCAATGCAATTTTCTCAGACAATGGTGGCAGATCCAAATCCCCGAGCCAAAACAAGGGCGAGGAAGGCCGAAAAGAACGACGGAGAGATGGCGAATGCCGGAGAAGAAGGGGCAGGCGCCGGAGCTTCGGGTTCTTGGGCGGACACTTGGAGAGAAAAGATGGAGAACAAGAAAACAGCGATGAGAACCGCCATTGCAGATTTGTAGAAAACAGCCATGGAGAATTCTTGTGAGAAAATCGAAAGACACGACAGAGACTCGCTGAAAATTGACTGCTTGAAAAGACTAGAACTGGCTACATATATATAGATATATATATATAGAGAGAGAGAGAGAGAGAGAGAGAGAGAGAGAGAGAGAGAGAGAGAGAATTAGGGGCAGGGCGGGTAGCTGACCGTTTACAGAACCTGGACAGAAGGTGAGTAGGAGTGACAGCTAAATTCCTGGTCAGGCAAGTAGCGATGCAACTACTTCAAACAACTAAAGCAACTTTCTTTCTTCAACGCTATCGTTTCATACTTCTAATCCTTGGGTTGTACAAATAACAACATATGATAGCACGAGCCTCGCTGGCCAAACCAGGCACACTCTAACTAGGGCTGTGGTCTGAGGTCGGGTCGGCGGGCATTGAACTCCGGGCTGGTGCACCGTCCCTCTTTTTGCCGCGTAGCTTGAGTTACGGTCAAAAAAGCCAGCCGGCTTATTGAAAAACAAGTCTACAGGCTGCAGGCCGTTTGATGACCCAAATGTTACATCTAAATCTCTACTCGTTCCATTCTAAATAAGAGTGATCTTCTGAGATTTGTAGTCACCCTTAAAAGTCAACATTCAACCACAACATCATTCCCGACGACTCTAAACCTCATCTTTGTGTTCGCCATTGAACAATTCAACTCGAATTGTCACGAGAAAATTGTAGCTGAATTATGGATTTTAAGAAAAACATCGCCCTAATTGAGTTTGTCAACTGCCAAAATTCAACCAAAAATGCACTTGTAGGGGCATGAGCACCTAAATGATATAACATGCATATGATCAAAGAGGTTGAAAGGTCATCATAGCCATTGCATTATCATGAAAGCTTTGTCACATTGTATTCATCTCAATATGAATTATTCCTACAGCTACCTGTCTTAGTACTTCACAACTTTAAATTCGAAACGGAGATTGGAGATCATGACCGGAAAATTGCCTTTCTCATCATATTCTGCAAACTCCCCACTGGACAAGTCAACATTTTCAAATTTAGTCCCTTCAATCTGTCAAGGGAAACATTCTGTTAAAGATGGAATATAAGAGGATATCGTACATAAATTTTACAGCACAATTATGTTATACAACTAGTTAACAATTTGAGTTACTGCCATAGGAAATGGAGTTACTTAAACTTGAACTTTCAACAGATAAAACTGCCCATTACGAGTGCTCATCGTCTTTTAATAATGGAATGATTGGAATAAATGTATGGGAAATGAGAACTTACAGACTCAACTTTCCATCCATAACCAAATACATAGTCTATAGGCTCATAACCCCTGCAGTCAAATAACATCAATGGGGTAAACTTCCCTGATTCACTTGTTTCTTGTGTCAATGGACGACCTTGGTGAGCAATCATTGTTACAGTTCCCTCTCTCCCACAAAATTTGCACTGAACCAATAAAATAAACAAGAATATAACATACATGCACTATTCAATTTAAATGTTTAGGGTTTCATAAAGAAGGCTTTTATAAAAAAATTTGCATGGATGATGAAATAAATGAACATACTTTCAATAACTTGTTTAATAATACTCAGTAAATCATGCCAATCGGTTTAAGCTGGCCTGAGATGAGAGGTCAGAGGTTCTTAAGTAAGTCGCGAGAGTAATCAAGAAAATATAACCTTGTCGAACAAGTCGTTACAAGCTATTCAATAAATACATATGTTGCTTTTAATAAAGATAAAAAAGCTCATCAAATGAGTTTTGGGACTGTCAATAGTTGAAAAGCTTTTCTTTCGTTCAATTCCTTGATTAAATTCTCAAAAACAAATTGATCTTTGTTTAGCCCGAAAGATTCTCCAATTGAGATTATCCAATTTCAAAACAGAATGAATGAAGTAGAGAGAGAGAGAGAGAGAGAGACCTTCTGAACAAGATTAGTGGTTCCCTTGCCTGCTTGGAGAGGAACTGTTTCATTCAAGACCACACAAGTTTCTTTCTGGGTTACCTCTCCACAATTCTCACACTTCAGCTAAAAAAAGAAAAACATAAATAAATGAAAACAATCAGTCAACAAACTCACGGATTTCCAAAATTCACTGAAAACTTAAGAAGAAAGTAAGCTGACGCAACTCATAAAGGGCCGTGGAGATGAAATAACATGAATTATAAGCGTGCAGGCGGGTGGTTTTTAAACATGCAAATGCATACTAGATGCAGGCCTGAAGTTGCAAATTACTAAAGGGTCTATAACTGTTCAGTAAGAAACTGGATTAAAAACTGTTATTCAATTGATTAACTAAGACTCTAACTGAAAGCATAGGTCGGTGATTAACTAAAACCAGAAAGCATCGAGAATTCCAAACTATGAACAGATAAGACATCCATCAGCTCATTGCTTCACATAAAGTGGATTTAAACGAAGGACAATCACGAAGAACATTATCTTATCGTAACCAGAAACGAAGCCAAAGAAAAGAAAAAAAGGAAGATTGACAAAAGGGGGGAAAACTCAACTATTCAGTTCTTAGACCAGGAAGAATCCACATCAAAACAGTCATTAGCACATTCCTCACATACATAAATGCTGTCGACATAAAAGAAAGCTGAGCACGAAGAGTATAAACGCACCAGAACTAGAAATAAAACCAAAGAAAAAAAAACAGCAAGACTTGCGCATATCGACAATACGAAAGATTCACACAGCAACAAAGAAATATCGAAATTGAAACAGAAAGAAAAAGAAAACCCTAAATTGAGAAACTAAAGAAGAAGAAAAAAAAATAATAATAATAAAGAAACCTTAAAGAGGTAGGAGAAGTTAGGGTCGTCGCAGCCACCCTGAGGCTGAAGATCAGTGAGATTCTCTAGTTCAGCAGTGATCAACAGCAAGAATTTCACCATTTTTCAAGCGGGAGCTCCAAGCAGAGACTCCGCGTCCCGTTTCTCTCCGTATTCAGGTTTTCGGCCGAAGCTCCGGCGAATGCGATTGGGCCTTGCATATTTATAGATGCAAATTTAGTTATGCATCGTGGCAACGAATACCCAATAATCAGTTGTGACCCCAGACCCCCTCTTGGATTTTTCAATAATTGAAGAAGATTTATTTCAAGTAAAAATTTTACGATAATAGAATAAAATATAACTCATTAAAGCTTATAATTGAAAAATTAAACTTTATTTTTACATAAATAATTCTAAATTTCAACAAAAACTCGATTTCTTAATTATTATTATTGCTATTGCAGAGTCACAGTTGTGTCCAGGCATGAAGAGTAAAATACGGGATGATTAACCGCGCCCAACGATGTGCAGTACTTTCAATAGAAACTGTCTGTCTATACACATTCTAATGGCAATATGATTAAAACCAAGGAATAAATCAACAAATAGTGGCTGCTTAAAATATAGTTACCCAAGGTAAGCCCCGGGATTGCCAAGATAATTCATTGACTGAGAAGGCCAGTCTTGTGCCCGCCCATCTATCGTCGTCGTCGTCGTCTGTGTCTCAGTGTTTCCTTGCTTCACCAAAACAATAATGTAGTCTGGGTCTCTGACAGAACAGATAAATATTCGGGCTACCTGTGAATTCCGTTAATCTTATCCCCGTCGATCATTAACGTTCAGTTTTCTCTCTCGCTGTATAGATTGGAAAATTCTGGCAGCAGACTTGGTGGCGGATCTTCTATTGTGTGGTACTACTCTGATCACTTGTGTGGGCTCTTCAGTGGTCGGAGGTGCAGGGAAAAGAGGAAGGGGCTCTCTTCCTTTAGAAATCGCATCTTTTCTACCTCCCCAACCTCTCTCACAGGGGCTACTTGCCCCAAGTTTAGATCCTACAACCTTTCCGCCTTGCCAAACAGCTCCATCTTTCTCGGCCTGCACATTACATGAGCTCTGATTCTGCATATGATGGTTTGAGGGCGGTCTTGGATACCAGCTTATTTTCTCAATAGCCAAACCTGATGCGCTTGAATTAATAAGTGGCATTCCATAATGAGGGGTATAAGCATGATCAACTTGAGGATTGCAAGGAATGCCATAGGCTGGATTCATCATTGAGCCGTAAGCCATGCTTGCTACTCCAGGTGCAGAATATGGCTTATACACAAGCCCTTCGGAAGGGGACATAACAGGTATTAGCCACTGATGCTCAGGAGGTTGATGGAAGCCCCAATCACAAGGTTTCGGATTTTCTGAATATGGTCCACAAGGTGAAGTCTTCCTGGAAGAAAGAGAGGTCCGAGACATCTTCACAACTGTATTTTCAGCAGAACATTCAACTTCATGGGTTGTTTTCTTTGAGACGGCTTTATCTGCAATATGTGTTTGCGGTTTGGCTATAAATTCAGATGGAAGGATTTTAGTAGAACAAGCCTTCAGAGAAGAACTGGCCTGAGGAGTTCTATCTTCAAGCAAAAGATGGGGTGATCCAGCCATCAGCTGTTGAACCTGATCAAATATATACATTTACAGGAGCAATCAAATATGGTAACTTCCCGTTGCTGCGAAAAAACAGGTTCAAAGAGTTAAGGACTACTTCACCTTTATCAGTCTATGCAACTCAAACAGTTGAACGGCAAAAACTTTTTGTTGACTGTAGAGATTAGCAAAACATGAATCAATAACAAATCCTTATGATAAACTTAAGGGCTTAAGCAAATAAAAATATTTGACAAATATCTCTTGCGATCTAACCAATTTCAAACTGTCAACCTATATTCCAAGTACGTGTTCATATTTTGGACCAGACCATCAGAAATCATAGTGGTCATAGGAAAACCAAACATTGCCAAACCGCGACAGTGCTGAATATACAGGCAGCAGAAAGAACGAATGCTAGAAAATAAGATGACCAGTTATCCCAGAGATGCGTAGCACTAGTGCTTCTATTCAAATAACACATCTGCCTGCTGTAGGATGATACACCTCTAAGTTAATTCCATAGTTTCTGGATATCCTGTATTAATCTGTTACCTCTTTTGTTACAACATAACCCTCACCAGTATCTATATGATCTGTAATATTAAAGCCTGAAGTCTTGAGCTCCTTAATTTGAACTGAAGAGTTTGGTTAGACCTCACTAAAACATATCTCAAAATCACAGTCTAGAATTGTACCAAAATAGACACACTCATATCATAAATAGGACATAAATTAAAAAGATTCAAAATTTTCCACTAATATCATATACTTTTAAATTAAGTGCTTCATTTAATGAAGTAGACTTACGTGGTTGCCCAACCCCATCTAAGGTGTTTTATCCTTACTTTAAAAGAAAGACGTGCCTGACATTTTTCTACAAGAGTCTGTCAACACGTAACATTTCAATAAATAAATCATTAGCAGGTATTTGAGAGAGGACAAATGATATTACGGTAAGTAGCTATTATTGAGCAGATAAACTTACTTCACAATTGCTCTTCTAGCTTTCCAGAAATTCTTCTGTCCAATGATTCCTACGACATCATCTGGAGTAATACCGAAACCAGAAACCGAATCAACCGTTGAGGTCTCTGAGACTGCTTCACTTTTCTCTGCATCTTCTAATTGTGGTGTGCCTTTTGTTCTAACAACAGAATCCCCACTCTCGTTAGCAATCTCCTTCGAGTCATTGTTGTTCTTCTTAGAACTTGAGTCATTAGTTGGCTGGAGAACAATGTTCTTCTTGTCCTTAGCAGACTCAAAAACATGATTACCGTGGTTTCTTCTATCTAGGGATGAGCTACCGGCAGGTTTATCTTGAAAAGTTTGACTCAGCGATTCATTTTCTTCCTCCACCAACGCATCAATTTTTTCTTCCCCGGATAGATTTATGGCAATTTTTGTAGAGTGGGTCTGACTTTGATCATTTTTGTCATTACTTTTTGTCATTACTTGTGGCCTCAATTTATAGCAGCCATTTTGCAATTCTGTTGAACGACCCCAACCCTCTGAACCAGGGGGAATAAGTTTATCCCTAATAAAATCATGAGCAATCCCAGACTGAAAAAATTCAGGAACCGTAAAATCACCTTCATCTCCAAAGTTCTTTCTGTGCTCAAGTAGAGTAAACAAAGTGCTCCTATTTTCTCCGTCCGATAGGCCAGCCTGAAACTTTTCAGCGTGCTGAGTGTGCGTCGATGAAGACACATGAAACGGAAGATTTCTTTCATGGTCAGACACCTGCAAAATATTTTTACAGTTATGACACGAGACTCATAAACCCTACAGTTAATAAGGCATCAAGCCCTTATCAAAACATTCATACAAATAACTGATCGAAAAAGTTAGAAAAAAAAAAAAAAGAAGAACAAACATACATGCGTTGAGGTTGGCGTCAAAATCTCAGATTTGAAACGTTGAGAGGGAATACTGAACTGTTCGTACAGGGCCATCTTATTCCTTGGAGGAGCTTTTGGTCCTGCTTTCTCTGCATTGTTAACATGAAGCCTAGGAAACATAGGTGCCATTTTCTCTTCGTCTTTACCTCCGCTCATCCCTTTCGCTTTCCTCTCTGATTCAATGAAACTCACAAACACAAAATAAATTCACTATACTTCTCAGGTCACTCGATCTATAAATTCGAATAGACTGGCGATCAGCACCGAAGGAGAATAGTCTTGGAAAATTGCCAAAAACAAGGAATCCAAGGAGATAAGTCGGTCGAAATTTAAGCGAAATTACCAGTACCCAATCACGAGACTCAGAAAAGCATAAAGCTCGTCCACTCCAGCAACCATTGACCGAATTTTCTCGACACAAGATCCAGAAGACAAAACCGATTCTCTAACTCAAGCTCTACACTTGCGTATCCAAAACGAATAAAACTGGAAGTAGGTGAGGGAATGAAGAGAACTCAACAGCTCTACAAAGTCTGCGAACAAGAAAGATGAAAATAAAAGGAAGCGAGAAGATAGAGAGAGAAGAAACGTGAGGAAGAGGGCTGCCCTGGAGATTTCTCCAGAGGATCGCGGATCGGGAAAGAAGGGGCAAAAGCGCAAGGTTTATGGGCCCCACTTGGATAGAAATAGAAAATATCTTGCAAAAAAATAGAGGCTCTATAGGGAAAATCCCGGAAGATATTTACTCCTGCCTGAACAGCATATTCTCTTTTTAAGTTTTAACCACGTTGTATCGCATGTGACCCTATAATTTAGATATTTTACTTTCCGCAGTAAATGACTAGTACAACCAACTTCCGTCATTGTACGTAGGGTTACTCCGGTAATTCCCTACGTATTGTTTTAGGTTATTAACAAATTAAATTTAAAAATATTTTTTAGACCTTCTCTTTATCAATAGACAATAGTTTTGTTGTATCTTTGATTTATCCGATACATCCCGTCACGTGTATTAATGTATATTATGTTTCCCAAAATTTAATTCCAAAAATATTGATTTCATTTCTGACAATTTTGCGCCAAGTTAATTAAACAATAAAATTTATAATCAGATTAAAATGACCAAAAGATTAAATATTCTTTTAAAATAGATTGTGTTTTTATTTTATTCTCTTTTAAGCAGAATAAGATTGTATAATTCTGCTGATACAGATTGAACTCTCTAAATTAACAAAATATTAAGTCAACTTAATTTTATAAAACAGACTATCATAATTATAATTTAGACGGGCTTAATAACAGATTGAGTTATACGCTCCAAATAAACAAAGCTAGTTAGAGAAAATTAAGGCTTCATTGATAGTTGATACGTGAGAATACAAGTAAACAAATACGTCACAAAAAAAAATCGCTTCCAACAAAAAGCAAATAGAACACTAGTTTGGCATATTTGTCAAAAGAAGAAATAAAATTTTTATCGACTTTTAACTCAAATTGAACAAATACTAAATGTATTAGCAACAAAACTCATGTAAACACGTAGGATCTTTCCATTACGACGAATGACTCATTTATTTAAATAAAATTGAAAGAAGCAAAAGGAAGAAATTTCTTCCTTTGACATCCCTCCATTTCATTTAATAAAAATGGAAGACGAGAAAGAAGGAATTTATTCTTTATAGATCTCTCTATATTATTAAATGATAATATTATCTTCTTGAATAAGAGAAAAAAAAATAGCGAGCAATACTTTAAAAGGAGAGAAAAGAAAATTGGTGAGAGAAAATATATGAGGTGCTTTTCAATATAGTAAAAATTCTAAAAAATGTGATTTCTCTTGGTCAATACTTTCTAGTATATTCGATATCTAAAAAAAATATTGTAAATCATTATTTTCATAATGAAATTTTTCTATACTCGGTCCCCGTGATTTTATCCTGATTTGAATTTTCATGTAAAAATTTTCGTTGTTCAATTTAATTATTATTTTTTTTATTTTTTAATCGTTATATTTAATGACGTGAGAAAATATTTCTAATATTTTTTGAATTGCATCTGCTATCGTTTATTGTACTGCTTATTTAGTGATATAATTGTATGGTGTAAATGATTTCTATCTATGAAACTAAATTTTAAATAGGACCGTTAGGGACACATTCAGTTTTTTCTGCAAACTTACTTGAAAATATAATTATATCTAATAAGACTATCAAGAATAATTTTTTCTGAAAATTATCATGATTATCACTTTTCATATTTTACAGCGACGACATTATTATTATTTTCTGACAATTTATTTTTTCCCAACAAATTCTTCGTATTTAGGCTAGTTCTTATCCCACAAACTTTTTGCAAAGAAATACCTCCAAGGAAATCCGACTTTAACTTAACGTTAACAGCTGGCCTTGATACATCTGCAAGTCGAGAAAGAGAATGTGATTAGCGAAAATAGGAAATACAAAGTTCAGCTAATAAAAAACAAACGAAGATGATTGAAAAGGTGAAGGGCAACTGATCCTTGAAAATCAGAGTGCAGGAACTCTGCAACCGTCCTCTGCTCCACAACGTAGAAGACATTGTCATTCGATCCAAAAAGAAAAGGCAGCAATTACTCCACGACTCCTTTCACTCACATTGCAAGGACCATTTGACAGAGATTGGCGCTAATCGGAATCAACTCTTTTCGTTTCTGGTAATCAAAGAAGAGGCCAAAACAATACCCTTTTTTGCATTTGAAACCCCAATTTCAGAACAAATGAAAGAGGAAGCGAGAGAGAAGACTGGGATTATTAAGTTCTACGTTATCATTTTCATGAACAGGATCAAATGCACGACGAACATCCTACGTTAAACTAAGAAAATACAAAAAAAAAAACATGTAAATGTTACAGAGAGAGAGACCCAAAGTCAGATCAGAAATCTTCATCCAACTTAAACTCATGGATCCCACAATTGCCATTGAGGCTGGACATTACAGAAGCTTTCTGATATTCCCCAACTCTCTTCTCGAAGAAATTTGTCTTTCCCTGCAGTGAAATCAGCTCCATCCAATCGAACGGGTTCTCGACGTGGTACATCTTCCCGTATCCCAAAGCTCCCAACAGCCTGTCTGCCACAAATTCGATATACTGGCTCATAAGGTCCCCGTTCATACCAACTAGAGCACACGGCAGTGCGTCGCACACGAACTCCCTCTCTATGCCAACGGCGTCGCTAATGATTCCGCGAACTCGATCCTCACTCAATTTTTTTCTCAGAAGCGAGTAGAGTAAGCAAGCGAAATCGCAGTGTAAGCCCTCGTCTCGCGAAATTAACTCGTTCGAGAAAGTGAGGCCCGGCATTAGCCCGCGCTTTTTCAGCCAGAATATTGCGCAGAAGCTTCCGGAGAAGAAGATTCCCTCAACGCATGCAAAGGCGATGATGCGTTCGGCGAAAGACTCAGAGCCATCGATCCACTTGAGAGCCCAGTCAGCCTTCTTCGCCACACAAGGAATTGTCTCAATTGCATGGAATAACATATTTTTCTCCACCGGATCCTTGATGTACGATTCTAGCAAGAGACTATACATCTCAGAGTGAATATTCTCGATAGCGATCTGGAAACCATAGAAAGCCCTTGCCTCTGAAACTTGAACCTCCTTCATGAATCTTCCGGCAAGATTTTCCAACACGATACCATCGGATGCGGCAAAGAAAGCCAGAACATGGCTAACAAAGTGCTTCTCGTCAGAAGACAAAGTTTCCCAGTGGCGAAGATCGTCGGAGAGATCGACCTCCTCTGCAGTCCAGAACGAGGCCTCGGCCTTCTTATACATTTCCCATATCTGTGGGTACTGAATTGGGAACATGCAGAACCTGTCCGGGTTCGGCGCAAGCAAGGGGTCCTCAGGAAAAGCAGGCATTTCGACAACTAGAGATCCTCCCAGGGAAGAAGAAGAGGAGCGGAGGAAGTCGCCGGCGGAGATTGTCGAGGAAGGAAGGAGTAGAATGGTTTATAAAGAATGGGGAGGGAGGAAGAGGGGTTTAGAAAACGAAAATGGGAGCAGCGGGTGATTTGAAATTTGCGGGAGAGGCTTGCGGGGGGACAATTTAGGGATTTTACTCATCCACTACCGATTCAATGGTCCCACCATCAAAATGTGAGGGATTCTTTGACTATTATGTCCTTGAAATTAGGTAGGAATTACAACACACAACATTCTTCCCTATTTCCCCCCAATAAGACCCAAATCCAATTTGGAAGAGGGGAAATGATTTATCCTTCTGTCTAATTTTATAATTTAATTTATTATTGATTCATGAAAAATAATTACACTAATTTAATTTAATTTAATTATTGTTCATTCATTAAAAACTATATATATTTCTTTACTTCTACAATAACTTTTTTTATAATTTCATAATTTTTATCAATATTACGTCCTTGATTAGATTGAAATTCTATTTGATTTGATCGTCTAATTTCTTATACAAAATCACCTCATGCTAGGGGGTGTAAATAAGTTTGGGAACTTGATTTTGGGAACTTGATTTTGGAGCAAAACCGAACTAAGAAATTTTTGGTTTGGTTCTCAATTTCTTTTTTTAAAAACTGATCAAAATCGAATCGAATCAAACTAAATTCATAATATTTATATAATTTTTAAAATTTTTATATTAAAAATTATAAATTATAGAATTAAACCAGTCCAAATAAAGTAAAAATTAGAAAAAATCAACACAAAACCGAATTAATTCAAAAAAACTGTGAACCGAAACAAAACTGTGTAAAATCAAAAATATCAGTTTGGTTCCGAAGGCTACTCAGTTCGGTTTTGATTTTAATTAAGGGTAGAGCCGAACCGAACCGGATCAATTTCATCCCTACTTTATGCTCACAATTAATAAATCAAATAAAACATTTAATTTACAATATATAAATTTAATGTATTGTTCATTTATTAAAAAATATGTATGTATTTTATTACTTCTCCAATAATTTTTTTTGATAATTTCATAATTTTTATCTATATTTATATGTTGATCGAATTGAAAAACTATTTCATTTGATCGTTTAATTTTTGTATCGAAATCACTTCACTCGTCAAATTGAGCGAGTAATTCATCGAATTACCAATTAAACATATATTAAAAATGGGGTTTTGAAACAAATATTAAATTAAAAATATATAAAAAAAAAGAGATTTAAATTTTGAATTAATTAAACTTCAATTAAAAGCTTTTCTTTTAAATAAAATAGATCTTACCCGGGTCAAAAAACGGGTCGGGCCTATTTTCCCGTTCATTTTCCATATCGCCAAACAGAGGGATTGATCGACATTGAACTTTCTTTGAAAGTGCACTCCGGCAGAGTCTCTCTCTCTCTCTCTCAGAGTTGTCGACCACTCTCGGACGGAGGAAAGCAAAAACACAAGCTTGATCTAGGGTCTGCTACATCTTTGTAAGACGCATCTACCCGCCTGATCCTTTTGAATCAGTTCTCAAAAGAAAACCTAGATCTTTTCTCTTCCTTCAACTTCTTCTGCCTCGCTTATACTAAACACTGGCTTGTTTGAACTTTGCTTATATGGGTTTTCTTTAAAGCTTATGTTTGGGTCCATTTCTTCTTGAAAATTGTTTCTCGTCGTCGGAGCTTAGGGTTTTGATGACCTTGTCTCGAATTAGGGTTTTAATGCATTCTCTGGTAATTTGATTGGGATTGACATTTATAAAGTTGTTCTATTTGGGGGGGTTTTCAAAGTGTGGTTTTGGTGAGGAGAGGGTGGATTTGTTTTCATTGAGGTTTGGTAGATAGTATCATAGTAATGTCTGTGAACAATAATAACCCACCGAAGGGCCTTGGAGGGGCGTCTTCTTCGCCCTTTGGCAATGCTGGAATTGTACCCTCGACAATGGCGGCAAATCCCTCATTTTCACAGTCGCAAGCTCAGGCTCAGATTGGTGCTGCTGGGTTTCAAGCTCAGTTTCAGCTATCTCAAGCACAGGCTATTGCTCAGGCGCAGTTGAAAGCGCAAGTTCATGCACAAGCTCAAGCCCAAGCGGCTCATGCCCAATTCCAAGCTCAGTTACAAGCTCAAGGGCTGTCTCTACATCAAAACCAAGCAGCTGGCATAGGGACTCTTGGTTCTTCGTCACCATCATTTTCTACTCCAGGGAATTCAAGTGTGAAGCGCTTCCTTCAAAAGCCACCCGTGCGGCCTCCTTTTATCCCCCCTCCAAATGCATTTTCACCATTGAAACCGATGGAGCTTACACCTGCAGCTCGTAAGAAAAAGCTGAAGCTACCTGAGAAGCAGCTTCAAGAGAAAGTGGCTGCTATTCTACCCGAATCTTCACTGTACACTCAGCTTCTCGAGTTTGAGGCTCGTGTTGATGCTGCTCTTTCCAGGAAGAAAGTCGACATCCAAGAGGCACTTAAAAGTCCTCCTTGCATTCAAAAGACTCTCAGAATTTATGTTTTCAACACTTTTGCTAATCAAACCAATACAATCCCAAAGAAGCCAGCTGCCGAGCCTCCTACCTGGACTCTCAAGATAATAGGAAGGATTCTTGAAGATGGGGTTGATCCTGATCAGCCGGCAGTGGTCCAGAAATCAAATCCTACGTACCCAAAATTTTCCTCTTTCTTTAAGAGAGTAACCATCTCCTTGGACCAGAGACTATATCCTGACAATCACATGATTATATGGGAAAATGCTCGATCACCGGCTCCTCATGAAGGTTTTGAGGTGAAGAGAAAAGGGGATAAAGAATTTACTGTTAATATTAGGTTAGAAATGAATTATGTTCCTGAGAAGTTTAAGCTTTCACCAGCTTTGATGGAAGTCTTGGGTATTGAAGTTGATACTCGCCCAAGAATAATAGCTGCTATCTGGCATTACGTGAAGGCTAGAAAACTTCAGAATCCAAATGACCCATCATTCTTCATCTGCGATCCGCCTCTTCAGAAAGTATTTGGAGAGGAAAAAATGAAATTCACTATGGTTTCACAGAAGATATCTCAGCATTTATTTCCTCCTCAACCTATACACCTAGAACACAAGATTAAACTCTCGGGAAATAGCCCGGCTGGAACTGCATGTTATGATGTACTGGTTGATGTACCTTTTCCGATTCAGAGGGAATTGTCTGTTCTTTTGGCCAATGCAGAGAGGAATAAAGAGATTGATGGCTGCGATGAAGCAATATGTGCGGCTATAAGAAAAATTCACGAGCATAGGAAGAGGAGGGCCTTCTTCCTTGGGTTCAGTCAGTCACCTGTGGAGTTTATCAATGCCTTGATTGATTCACAGGGCAAGGACCTTAAACTACTAGCAGGAGAAGTGGGTCGGAGTGCTGAAAAGGAACGACGCTCAGATTTTTTCAGTCAACCATGGTTAGTACGTCCATTTGTTATGTACTTTCCTGTTGCTTTTCCACTTTTTGTGATAGTTAAATACTTACATTTATGTTTTTTGGCTGAATAGGGTGGAAGATGCTGTTATCCGATATTTGAATCGAAAACCAGCTGCAGGGAGTGATGTTCCTGGAAACACATGACAGATGGATCATCATTGAGCTAAAGGTTCATCAGCTTTGCCTTTTGATTTTAGCAGCTAAAATTATGATATGTTTTGACCTCCTATGTCTAATTGGGACACTCTTCCATCCATCCATGGCTATGACCTTCAATTGTTTCTGTTCAGTTAATGTAAGCTTCAGTTATCCTCAACTCTCACTCGTTCTGGTAGATAGTGCTTATGAATATATGGGTCTGTTGCACTAATATGCTCCATATTGTCTGCTCCTCTCATCATTTTTAGATATCTCATTAGAGTTTAAGGATTGACCAATTGAAATGCGCTTGCTGATATTTCGAGCTGGTCCATTTTATTTGTTCTTTACGCAATTAGAAAGATCGTATTACTTGTCATATTATGGATTTTCTGTTGCAAGTCGACATTAGTTAGACTTTTTAATCATTGCCAGTGCAATGTTATGACAACTTGTAATCATTTTGGTCAATTTGGCGTTTCTTCTTCTAAATTTGAAACAGCGACCGATGAAGTGACGATAAACGGTGAAAAAAATAAGGGGAACCCCTCAATTCTCACAAGTATTCTCGTCGAAGCTTCTTTGTTTTTCGATTTAATTTGCTCTGTCTACTGAATTTTGTGTCATGATATCGAGAGGTGATAAATATCAGATTGAGGTTTTGGGTTTTTTCAATTGAACGGTGTAAGAGTGTCGGGTTGTAAAATTTAAGCTATTTTAACAAATTCATATTTTGAAACGGCTATATTTACTTAAAAATTATTTATAATGGTATATAATTCTAAGCTTAATAGAAAAATGGCCATGCTTTTAAATTTCATTTTTAGATTTAATTTATTAACTCAATAAAATTGTATAATTTGAAAACCATTTTAAATAATTTGTATTTATTTTTTGCCCAAACCAGCTCACTCCAGCTTGAAACGGGCACCCATCTGTCTTTTGTTAATAAAAATGCAAAATAAAAACAATATTTTGACAAATTAATGCATCAAAATTATGTGGGAAAAAAAAATATATAATAATCAAGTGACTCACTTTGAACGTCTTGCGTGTCGAAGAGAGTAGGGTGAGAACTCAGTTCATATGAGTAAGAATGTCCAATGATTTATAAGTTGAGTTTCGACGTTAATATCCATAAAAAGACTTTGCATAATTAGGCTAAAAGTGCGACAATTTTGTATAACAGGGCGATGGGACGTTGCACCCACTCCTTGCATCTGAAATTCACGATCCAGGACTCCATCGCTAAGTCAGGGTCAACTTCTTTGAACTGAGAGTAAAGATCTGATTAATGGTTTTGACTATTGCTGCCTAGACGCACGTTCTCTTCTCCTTCTTGCAGAATCATGTCGACGGCTCCGGCAACGAGGAAGCTTTTCATTGTTTTTTGTATGTTTATATCTGCAGCTGCATCCGGTGAGCTCGTCGTCTCTTTTCAACCCGTTTTGCATTTGCTGGTTTTTGTTTTTTGTCTAATTAGTTTTGAGTTTTTCAATGACAGATCTTCTGAAGAACCCGGATTTTGAATCTCCGCCGTCAGATTTGCCGGCAAACTCCACCGCGGTTGAACTGAAACAAAACCAGACACTTCCTGGATGGACATTTGAGGGCATCGTCCAGTACGTAACTGCCAGTCAAAGCATAGTATTGCCGGACAATGGCCATGCTATTCTTCTGGGTGCAGACGGCAAAATCAACCAGACTTTCGCTGCCGGTTCCGATTTTGTACATTATGTGCTCACCTTCACGCTTGCCCCCGGCGGCAGCGACTGCTCCGCCGTTGTTGGGTTGAAAGTTTCAGCGCCGGACAGTGAGGGAATCTTCGTTTTTAAGCAGAAATATGGAAAGGAAGAATGGGAAAGCTATGGTCATTACTTGGGCAACTGGGGTGAAGGAGAAGCCGTAAATCTAGTCATAGAAAGCCAAGATCTGGATTCTAATTCCAGCTCCGTTTGCTGGCCGGTGATTGATAATCTTCTTCTCAAGACCATGGCAGCTCTCGCTCAAGAAAGTGGTAAGATTGCTGGCAAAGAGTTTAAATTTAAGGATTTGAAGATCGACCCCATTTTCTAATCTTCTGGGTTAAATGCAGGAAACCTATTGGTCAACGGCGGATTTGAATATGGCCCAGATTTTCCGATCAACTCTACAGAAGGAATCCTCCTTGATTCATCCCCAAGTCCGATCTTCTCCCCGTTGCGCCAATGGGCGATTGTAGGAACAGTAAAATACATAGATTCCAAGCACTTCTTTGTCCCAAAAGGCGATGCTGCCGTCGAGATTGTCGGCGGCGATTCCACCGGCGTAGAAACAGCGGTAACGCTCACCGAAGGTTCTTCATATGACCTCCAATTCATGGCCGGAGATGCTAACGATTCGTGCGTGGGAAATCTCGTAATCGGGGCTCAAGCTGCATCGACATTTCAGAACTTCACACTCGTCAGCAATGGGACTGGTTCGGCTCAAAGATTCTCTCTGCCATTCAAGGCGGATCAAACCTCAATTTCCATCCGTTTTCTAAGCTATGGCACGATTCAAACAAAGGGTGGAATTTTCTGTGGTCCTGTGATCGACGATGTGGTTTTACGTGCTTCTCAAGGATCGAAAATGGAGGTCATGTGGAAGATTTTGATTTCTCTGTTCCTGATTACTTGTTTCTGAACCATTGAATGATGATTATTTTTTTAGCTCAATGAAGCACTGAATTTACTTCCTTGAACATCAAATAATCTGAATCCATGAATGAACAAAAGAGATTAGCGTCTTCATCAATCTATCGATTGGATCGAAAAACGGTTCGACAATTCATTTGGATCGATGCGAGAGCCTAGTATGATTTTTCACAAAAGTGGCGATGAAAAGTATAATTTTTTGTTCTTCGCAGTTTTAATCTAATTAATCGCCTCCACCTGATATTCTTTTTTATGGAATTTTAATGCTGGAAATAGATGTAAATTATTAAAATCACAAATAAAATAACCCAGATTTTTAAAATAAAATTAAAATTGTGAGAATTATTTGAATTTAATTTTAGACCCTATCATTTGAGCTCAGGGGTTAACGAGTGTCTGAACTTCTGCGAGACTCTCCAGATGTTTGGTGTGTGGACGTTCACGTGTGTCTCCAACTTTATACAATGTGAACTTTAAAAACTAGTGTCTTTGGATCGAGTTTCGACAACCTGTTCCTTTAAACGTCCGTTGTATGATTTTGTTTTACAAATTCATATATCGTGAGTTAAGTTTGAAAAATATTATTTTGAATTTAGACTTTTCGAGAAATCCATCGGGATTCCGTTAGAGAATTCACAATGATTTTTAACGAAAATTCTAACGGTAAGGTTTAAATCAAAAGTTGCAACGCTATATTTGGTTTGTCGGAAAATAAAGTTAATAATTAAATAAGTTTTTGTTATTTATTTTCTAAGTGGGCCTAAGCCCACCGTCGTAGGAGTGTTTTTTCAGTTTATCGACGTTGGAAAAGAGTAAATTTGCGATAGAGGCTGCGTACTCCTCCTCGTCTTCTGCTGGAGCTAAGCATGTAATTTGTAATTACCATGGCGGTTTTTTCCGATTCTGTTCTTAGAAATTATGGAAAATAGAGTAGTTGTCACTTGCACGATTCTTCCTTTGTTGAGAATTAGTTATTCAGGGCGACGTCGCCACCGGAAGAGATTTTTAGTTAGTTTTTTGGGCGATTTTTTCATTTCGTTTCTTGCGCATCTATCTCCGATTGATTTGAGAACTATTCTCAGCGATTGTTTCGGTAGAGCTTTCTGATTATCCGTGGAAGAATAATTATTTTGTTGAATGGTTATGAATAATTTGGTTTCTTTTTATTTTGTTAAGGAGACCGTCTGTTAATCGTCCTCCTACGCCTGATGCAAGTGAAAGTCAGGAGAAAGAGCTCACTCTTCAAGAAATTATAAACATCAAGGTCGGTTATCTTCCCTTTTTTTTTTTTATATATATTTTATTGTGTTATGATTTGGACAACCAGTTTCTCCATATTTCTCGTAAATAGGATGATGAATTGGGAATCGAGTTCGTTTATGGTTATTCTAGCTTTCTCTGTTCCTTTTATGGTTCATCAGTTGTCATTCTTGGCAATTCGACTAGTATTTCTGCTAATTACTTGCTTATACAGTTGATCGAGACTGGTGAGAAGGAGCGATTAATGGAGCTTTTGAGGGAAAGGCTTATAGAGTCTGGGTGGAAAGATGAAATGAAAGCTCTTTGCAGGTTTTAAACATCTCTGTCAAAAGTGAATCTTCTATTAGTTTCAGCTGACTCTCTCTCTATTGAATTAATTTCTTCACTATATTTTTTTTTGTAAGATCTGCATGCGATGTTCTAAACTTGATAGGAAACTGTGATTATCTGTGCTGGTCTTAAAGACATCACTTTTGGGAAAATCTTTTTTTTTTGTTAGTTTTCATTTCATCCATTTGAGGCCCATGTAATTTATTTGACGCATGAAAGGAACATCTTGTGATTTGATCTTGAGGATTATTCCTTTCTGTTGGATGTTCTGATTTGGAGAAAGGAGAGAAAAAGATAATACTTAAGATTTGATTATAGTCCAGTTTATACTTGATGTTTAGTAGCTAGAAATCCGCGATGGACACTACAGGTCGTTTTCCTTTCAAATCAAATAGTGGCTTTCCAAATCCTGTTTTCAGATGGAAAAGAATCTGAACTCTTCAGTGAAAGGAGAAAGATTTTTTGCTGGTGGAACATTTTTTAGTTTCAAATTTGAAATAATGAACATTCGAGTTCCAGGTCACTGGAAGATTTTTTTGGTGTTTAATTTTAAGAGCTCGTGAAATTTGTCAACATTTTAGGAAACCAACGCAGATGCTCATTGTGAAACAAAAAAACTGTTGAACATTCAACTAGTTGGTTACTCCCATTTGGTTTGACCTTATCACAAATTTTTTAGGTATATCTGGGTTTCAACTTTTTTATTACCAACGGATTTGCATCCCAAGAGTTTAGATGTTGCCATGTACACTACTGTTGCATCTATCGAAACAGCTAACCACCATGAGCTTGCAACAGATTATGAATCTATCATTATATTGTGATTCAATTTCGTAGAGATTCTTTTAAGTGTTGTTTCTGTCATTTGTATCATAAATTCAAATCACGACTTAAGTGTTAATTAGTTATGTCACGCCAAGAGGTAAATTGTTGAATTATTTCCTAACTCATCCACTCGTGAACAATGTGTTCAGATTTTGATTGATAATAGTGATTTTTTTTATTTAGAGCATTTATAAAGAATAAAGGAAAGAATAATGTTACAGTGGATGATCTTGTGCATGTGATAACCCCGAAAGGCAGAGGTTCGTCTCTTTTTTTGCTTCTCTCTCTCTCTCTCTTGCTCTCTCTCTTATGTGTGTGGTGCTCATTTTGGTTGGTATGTTGTGTCATGTGAGCTGATTTTATTTCTGAAACAAGTGCATTATGCATGCTTCAAATATCATCAAAACCAGCTGAATTTGTGCATTAATTTTTTCCTCTCATGACAAGATAGGGATTGTGTTGAGAAACTTCTCATTTGTGCTTCAAACTTCTCATCTGGCTCGCTATTGCCTATTGGGAATCAAGAGAATTACTTTGTATATAAACCAAGTCCCATTCATATAATGGCCGAGCAACAAAATTGATTACTTACTGTGTTGCATGCAGCTTTCTGTGTTTGGCTTCATACCATAAGTTTTTGGGTTTGACTTATCGGCTTCCGTATATGCAGCCTCCATTCCTGATTCAGTAAAAGCCGAACTTCTGCAAAGAATTCAAACATTTCTGGCGTCTGCAGCCATTTGACATAGCCCTAAGCGGTTCAGGCCGATTGAAAAATAGCTGTGTGCGTGAAACAAACTTTTTTTTTGTAGCTTCATCCAGCTTTGTAAGTTGGTCCAAGATTGTTTGTTGAGTTGCTGAGTCAAGACACAGCCATACTCCCAAAACCCCTGAACAGATGATGTAATTGCAGGAACTGGGTAATCTGTCTTTCCCTTGAAATGATTCTAAGCAGTGTTGTTGTATTTTCTTGCCTTGTCACTCCTGCCAATTTTTCAATTCTCATTTTTGAAGCTCTCTAGCCGCCGAGAGGAGTCAGGTGGTCCTCAGGGAATTTAACTCAACACATTAGTAGGAGTAAAAAATATTAACCTACGAGGATCCTCTCATAAGTCTTTTTAAATTTTTGTTTAAGTCTTGTTTACGTCTTAATGATTCATTTATCGCATAAAATTTACCTTTTATTTCTACAATCTAATTCATCTCTCTTTACATATTATGTATCATTTATTAATTATTATAATAATTAAAATAAATAAATAAAATAAAATAAGACATTAATCGTAATAATTAACGAGCATCACTTTAGTACCGTAAAAATAAAAAGTAAATCTAGTTTTATTTCAAAAAAAAAAAAAAAAAAAAGTATGGTTATGCAATTTAACAAAGTATGAAAGCAATATAGCAATTTAGAACTCAAAATGAAAGTGTCTAAATTTAAACACAGAATATAGAACTCACAAAAGGATTTATGACTACACATTCAAATAGAACATTTAAGATTGTACAGTTATGAACCTCTTTTTTTACACAATGCAAGCCTGTATGCAACAAGACACACGTGTGCATATATATGGAACAACTCTAAAGTAAGTTTCGCAGCCACAAACATATATACTTATTTCTCTCCCACACAAATATTGCCTTACAAATGCATTGCAAGCAACCCGGCTCGCCCCCAAGCTTACGCTCTGCGAAGAGCAGCTACCAAACTACACCTCTCTCGGCCATTATCCTACTCAGGCAGTAGAGCCTGCCTTTTCACACAGGTCCATTAGGTCTAGGGTCTTCATTCATTATTACATACAAAAACAACGGAAGTGACACATTATTAGAAAAGATACAGCCATGCAATTTGAAGACGAAACCATACAAAATTTATCTTCCTTCTAACTTACCTCTGGAATTGAGAGCTCAAGTCGAAACTTGGGTCCATCATAATGGTGCAGGACTGGTCTAAACGAATCTTCTTCGAGTGCATTGCAGAGCTTCCTAATACGGATCCTAACCTATAAATGAAAAGAAAAAACATACATTACCTTGTAGATTAGACACCTTCTACATCCACTAAATAGACAAGAAAACAAATTCATCTTTCATATTAGAAACTATACCTGAGCAGGAAACCTGGATTCTCCTTTACATTTTTTATCTTCCCAAGCAGTTGGATCTATGTTAGAACCCCCAAAACTTGATGCCTGCCAAAAGCCCGCCCAGACAAAATAGATGCAAGCAGCAAATCTGTCAAGTCTCACTGAGAAAACAACATGAAATAGATAAAATTGAAATTGTAACAAATAAGAAGCGAAAAACAAACCTCAAAAATGCCATGCAACTGGTGGGTCGTATAATTATACAGAAACAGAGGTAAGCCTGGTGTAATTGCCCGAACAGAATCCCGATATCTTGGAGGTAAACCTTCCAAAAAGATAAAATTCGTTTGGAAAATTATAGTCAAATTATTCTGTCTAATGCATTGCTAACAAACTAATTAATTTCCTTCTAAAATTAAATTGGCAACCTCCTGCACTATAAATCAGTGCGATTAGTACAGAACTAATTATGCATTTATTGATATTTCAGAAGAAATAAAAAGTATTAGTATAATGATGAAAATTTCAATTCATACCGAAAAGCTGTCTCTTTAGATCTTCCTGCATTGTGTCATTGTTACACACAAAGATGTATCCGCCAAGCACCTCGTTCCTAGGTAGTGTCTCTGTAGCGGGCAAAGTCTTGAACCTTCTTTCACTTGCATTGTTAGGGTTGCCATGTTCATTGTTGTTGCTATTACTGTTGTTGCAAGGCTCTTTGGTGACGAGGCTATTTCCACTATACTTGTTTCCCATAAAACCATCATTGGTTTTGGGATAGACGGCATTCATATTGCAAATGCTATTCACTAAAGTTTTGCCAAACTTTTCAGATATTTTTGATTCTAAGGTCAGCATGTTGAAGTTGAGGCTATCAAACTTGTTATCCTCCTGAAATCCAGACTTCTCCCTAGGCCTGATAACGTAGGGCCCCTTGGTAAAATCGAGGTTATTCATCCGCTCACCCTTTATTCTAGTCTGTTCGGCCAATTTGGAAGCAGCCAATGACCATTTATGATCCTCCGAGACTTTCGATTGACCTCGAAGCTCATCTCCCAGCTGCCAAAAGCTATTCAAGCTATCCATTTGCAATCTATTGAGAGAGAAAAATCACAAGATCTTCTTTCAGGCTTCAAAGTATTATAAAAAGATGGGAATAAATGGAAACAATCAGAAAAAAGGAAGGGGGAAATACGTAAACTCTTCAAGTATAAAAATCCAACACAAAAATAACGAAAAAAGAGAACATAGTTAATAATGGCCAAAGTGGAAAACCAACAATTTCCATACTAGAATAAAATCACGAAAGTAAAATGATTCTAAATTGTAACATAAATAACAACGAACTGAACATTATATAGCATTAACATTTTATTTATTAAAACAGGAACACTCTCCCCACCAACTTCATTCTACTTTTTAGATTACACTATCTGTTTCCAAGAGAAATGAAACAGAATGCCCGCACTTCAACTCTGCATACGTAAAGGATAATTTTAAGTGAAGACGTCACGCACAGTAAAAGCGAAACTTCGTCAACTGTCCTGATCAACAAAATAATTTGCAAGATAACTCGTTTCAAAGTTTGATATTTGATTTCCTCAATTTTCTCACAGGAAATAGAATAGCAATAATTCTATAGCCACGGAATAGACCACTTTAATACTTCAAATCTAGAGACTACACACCAAATCAACTAATAAAAAATTACATATAAACAGAACTGTTTCAATTTCCGTACGATATCAAATCATGCACTTCAATGTTAACGGCGCAAATGTAGAACGTCAAAATGTCTCAGATGAACAAGCACTTCTAAAATTCCCAAGTAATAAGAAAATCAGCGGAGAAAATTTCAAGATTAAACTCCAAAGTCGAAACAAGAAGCCACAGATCGGATGATATCCCGAAGATCATAGGCCCTAAATTTGGGGATCGAAGAGTAGATAGCAAGCGTACCTTTCGACTTCGTTTATCTCCTTTGACAGAAACACCGGGCGAGCTGACAGAAGACGAAAGCTCGTGGAATTTCACTATATATAAAGTGACAAGCAAACAAAATGCCATTGAAGCTTCACAAAATCACACTTTGCGACTGTCCACGTGGAGCTCTTTGGCAAGCAAGAGTGTCTCTTAGTTCAATTGCTGTCACAACTTGTCACGTTCAATAATTATTTATTGCTTAACTTAGCCTAAGGTCAAATTACATTTATTAGCTTTTCTAATAAGAAATTAGGATTACTAACTAATGGTGTTACGTATTTAATTATTTCACTAAAAATTACTCGATAATAAGTTCATATGTTTGTTTTCGTGACCAACAACTAGATTTATAATACGTTTTATAACTAAAAATTTACCTTATAACTATGTTTTCCTAAGATGTACACGTGATTTTGTAGGGTCCCTCCATTATGATGAAAAATGTACTTCATTAATAAAATGTGGAAAGAAACCTTTCTTTCCTTCTGCACTGCCGCAAAGGAAGAATTTTTCATTTGGAGGCGTCAACTCTCGCAAAGGAAGAAGTCTTCCTTTGTAGGCGCTGAAGCCTCTATAAATAAAGGCTTTAATCTGAGAGTTCTAGCATCCGAAAACATGTAGATTCTCGAGGATCTAAGAGAAGAGACGAAAGTCTTCTCTGTGAAGAGAGAGAGAAATAGTGAGAATTTTTTGGAGAGAGAAAAGTATGAGGGAAAAATAACCGTGATGCTTTTGTGCACAAAGTGAATTCTAAGAGTGATGATTTCTCTTAGTGAATATTTTCTAAAATATTCGATATCTAGAAAAATATTGTAAATCCTATTTTCATAGTGAGATCTTTCTAAACTTGATCCCCGTGAATTTTTTTTTTATTTAGGTTTCCACGTAAAATTTTCGGTGTTAATTTTAGCCACTATTTCTCTTATTTATTGGTCGTTATAATTTTATGACGTGGAAAAATATTCCTGGTATTTGCGGATCGCATCTGCTATCGTTTCTCATACCGTTTAGTTAGTGGTATAATTGTACTGGGTACCTAAGTCATGTCTATGAGACTGAAATTTAAGTGGACCATTTATGACCTTCTAGTTTTTCTTAAGAATTTGTTTGAAAACGTAATTATGTTTAAGGAGATTATCAAGAACATTCTTTATTGAAAATTATCTTGATCAATACTTTCTATGTTTTACAGTGGTTATATTATCATCATTGTTCCTGCCGATTTCGTTATTATTTTTCCTAACAATTTTGACTATATATTCTTTCGACTTGATTACATCGTGCAGGGGAACAAAAAATGAATTGATGGACTATGTGAAGTAGGAAAGATTCTCTAGATTTGAAGAAAACATAAAACGAACAACTTTGTTGTTCGATATTCTAGTTTAAGATTAGCGATAGATTTTGTTTTTTTTTTTTTTTGTTATTTGAAGATGAATAGAGAGAGAAAAGAGGATAGACTATACGTTTAAAAAAAATAGAAGTAATCATCGATAATTGAAGAAATAAAACGCGAGAGCTGAATAAATCGAAAGATTCATATTTAGTCTGGGAAAAGATTTTGGAAGTTTTGAAATGATTAAAAAGATAATCTATTTTCGTTGAACGTAGATTTAAATTGGATAAGTTTGAATTTGAGAAAGAGTACTAATTTCAACTTCTAATTTACCTCGTGATGAGTCGATTATCTGTTATTGCAATTAGTGATTTTTTTAATTGTTTGTAAATTATTTTGATTACTATATCAATTAATGATTTATATGCGTTAGAAAATAAAATTAGAGTGTGAAATTAACAGCTTCGAAACACAATAAATCCAAAATTTTTATTTGAATTTGACAAAAGAATTATCTAAAAAATTAACTTATTATTATTATTAGTATGATAATTATCAATATACCCTTAGCCTATAAAATTAATGACAAAACAAATCTTAAATCATAGTCGTTAACAAAACAAACTATGTCTATAATAAAGGTTTGACCTTTAACGGCTAAAAGAAAAAACACATTTGAGTTTTGCAACAGATAAAACATAAAAATCTAATAAAATTCTTAATGTTGGTCTAACCAACCTGACCTAGATAGTATTCGGATCGCATCAAATTCTAAGAGTTTTGATGCACATTGATCTCTTGCTTGCCATTTTTAAGTTGACAATTTGATTCAAGTAATTTTTTTTAACTAGTGTGTTTTCCAAATATTCCTTCCTGGTAAGAACAGTTCCAGGCCTCAATTCTTTACTACAATCTGTAAGTTCCAATTGATTATGGTTGATTTAGATGCAATTTCAGAGCTTGAGGATACCAATACCTTTCTGGTGTCTAGGAAATGTTCTCACGTAAGCATTGATAAATTTATCCCATACTTCCACTCAATGTACGTGTATTTGTACTTCTATTTTCACCGTAAATGTTGCTAGTTTTGTCATTTGGGTCTATGTTTCGGCCAGGCCGATTGCGATCTTCTCAACGGTGCATCACAGAACAAGAACATCATTGATTGAAAGGTACCACAGTCGTAGAAATTGCACACAAACTATTCAGACAACTTGAACCTCATCGAGTAAATCATCTCATGTCGAGTAATCTAAATCGAACAAAATAAAAAATCGAGTCACCCAAAACTCAAATCTATGCAACTGTAAAAACCCATAATTATAGATTGCAAAATAGTGAAGGACAATCATCTTGCAAGAGGAATTATACAGATAGCAAACTCCAATTTGAATATCACCAACCAAATGCACGAAGTGACCACCAACTCTAATGGAGGTCGATGCAGTCTTCAAGCCACCATGACAGAACAGTTTAGAATGAAGTGACTGAGCTGCTTCGTTTGACACTCGAGCCGTGTCCACAGCAACTCATCAGCATCTTTATTCGGGATGCAAGTATATATCGCCATACTTGTGCAATGGCCTGCATCTGAGCCTGATGAGGCCCCGATCACCAGCAACTCATTGCCCAACGACTTAAATGCAACTCCCCATCCCCTGTTAAAATCCGCTCTCACTGGGACAGGGCCTAGCTTCTTCCATGTGTTGCTTCTCTTTAAGTACACCTTTAGCTCGTTCGAAGAAGCCTCGAGCGAGTAGAGCTCGTTGTTTACGACAGCAACTAAAGGGGGAGACTGCGAAGTTGCAACTGGAAGATCTTCTAACATATTTGGGATCAACTCCCATTGGTTTTTCTCCTCATCAAAAGCTTCCGCACTGGCCAGATCGTTACCCTCATCATCTCTTCCTCCGATGGCATAGAATTTTTTATCCATGTAACAGCCTGAACATAGTTTCCTCTTGATATGCATGCTTGGCAGAGATTCCCAAAGTTTAATCTCCGGATTATATTTTTCGGCAGTGTTCAACACTGTCTGGCCAAATTCCTTTCCCATTGGAATCACACATTCCATGTCTATCCCCCCTGCGACTATTGCACAGGCTCCGCACGAGGCAGACGCAAATAAACACCGTGGGTTGATCATGGAAGGACCTTTGCACCATTTATTTTCTATCGACTCGTACCTCCAAATAGCAGCACCGCAAATTTCTCGGCCTGAAATTATAAGATGAGTTCCTGCACAAAGTGATTCTTTATCTCCCATTGGAAAACATGAATCAGATGGCAATACAGGTAGCTTCCTACAAGACTGAAATTGAGTATCAAACGCCCACCAATTACTCTCCCCACTCGCCAACATATAAATAGTCGCTTCTTTGAAACCGATTTCTCTTCTTATCTTAAAAAGCTCACCACTCTTGAACAGGGCTAAGAATCGTTTGTTCACAAAACTCAGCTTCCAATATAACGATCGAGGAACTCGAGCTAAGATCAAAGCCTCTAACTCATCATTGAGTGAGGGAATTGAATAATCTGCATCCTGAGGTTCTTCACCAGCAAAACTACCAATTGGGCTCTTCTGGTTTCGCTCTCCTTCACCAATCGAGTAGTCCTCTTTGTTCGTCATATTAAAACACACATCTGTCTTTCCAAGAAGCAACCTTTGTTATCATTCACATACATATAACCACAATTAACCACTTTCTAATTCTCTCCTGTGCATTTAACAACATTAATGTATCATGACAGATTAATCATATCACTTAAGAGTAATAATCAATCCTCCGTCACAAAATAATGGGAAAATCCCTAAGAAACTTAATGTTGTGGACAGTATGAAAGCAGAAGGAAGAACACTGGAGAAGAGAGCTCAACTAAAATTCAGAAACTAACCATCATTTCAGAGTTCAATTACACATAATGGGCAGATCAGAAACAAATGTTTTGTAGTAATTCATAAAACAAATACAATCATTGCTGGATTGCACTTGCAGAGAGGATGAATAAGAAAACATCTCAGACCCAGAACAATTCTATAAAGCATTGAAACGCCAACCAAAGTAGAGGCGTTCTTGATTAAGTAAAAGGGTACATAAGAACATCAAATAGCACAAAACCCAGATGCAAAATGCTATAAACTAATTATACAAAAGAAGCACAGAGCATTTAGATGAAAATCCAATAGAGAAAGTAATTACCCAGATAAGAATCGAGAGAGAAAAAATACTACATTGATTCCAGGATTGGTTGAGAAACGAAGGAAAAGCGCGCATGCATTTATAAAAGAGACCAAAGAAAGGCAGGCAGTGAAGAAACCACGACCGAAAAAAAGTTGAAAACGACAGCTAATGTGTATGGAAACGACCTGCCAGAAGAACGAGAGAAGAGATGGAGGAGATGAGGGGCAAAGCAGGAAAGTAACATAGTGAAAGTTAAAAAAGAAACAAGTGGAAGACGGGTTTCAAGATTTTATATTGAAATCAAACAGAGGGGTTGTTCCTATCTCTACGGCTCTTTATCAATTCTCTTTCTTCTTTTTTTTGCATATATCTATGTTTAATCATAATTACCAAAACTCGTATTGCAGAGTACCCACAAGAGCAAATAACCAGAAAAAAAAAATTGTAGAAAACAGATGATGATGATGATGATGGTTGTTGATTAGGGTACAAAGTTGAAGAGAGAAGACGTTCTCAACTCTCGAATTTGAAATAGACAGAGACTTACTTTGGTTGGCAGTCTGTTGATAGGAGTATAAAAATAATAATAGTTTTATCGTCATCATCACCACCACCACCATAGCTCAATTGAGCCACCGCCGCCGCCACTTCCACCATCATATACAATGTCATTATACTGTAAGTGGTAGAGAGAGAGAGAGAGGAAAAAGAGAAGAGCTTGTGGTCCTGCAGAGAGAGAAAAAGGAGGGCTTTTCTCCATGATGCCTGCTTTAGTTTATGAATTATGATATAAAACAAGTGGAGAGAACATTGGATTTGGCGAGGGAGACGCGCCATGTCTGGGCATCTTGAGGAAACTCTAGGCCTAAAAACTTGGCGCATCTTCTTTTGTTATTGGATAGAAAGGGAAAGCAGATCACATGGTCTGTCTAATTCAAATAGTATAATTTCTTTGAAATCCAAGATGATTTCCTAATTCTTCACAGTAATACTACCAATTTATACTAATCTGTATTAAGAATTTATATAAACACAAGACCCAAACGGATGCTCCCAAATCAAGCAGCTGAAAGCCTGAAACGGTCCTATTCAATTGATCTTCGTGATAGGAATAATGATTAACAATGACACTCGAAGGCATTCGTATTTTATAGTTAGAAATGAAATTCTTGACTTTATGAAAGATAAACAACCGCAAAATACAGTTGTCAAAAATGTTTTCACTAATCAATAACTTGAAGGTGATCATGTACCGTCTAGTGTTAACCATAAATGATGTTATTTAGGGATCGACGAATGTTGCTTATAAGGCATCACCAACACCTTTTGAGAAATCAAAGAAGGTCACGCTCTACACCTATGAAGAGCTAGAGACCCAGAAAGAGAATAGGAAAATATCATATATGACGAGAAGATACAGAGAATTTCACGCTCTAACCCAATTGACGAGAACATCATTTGATATTTTAATTTTGTTACTTATTTTATATTTTATTTATTTTGGTTTACATAAATTTAAACCTTCTAAAGTTAGTTTTGATATTATAATTTGACTCTTTCAATTTCTGTAGTGATGTGAAGTTTTGTATTTGAATTTTAACTTTGTAACTTGGAATGACAGATTACGAAGCATATTTGATTAAATAAAAACCGTCTCTATTTTCCAACCCCTTTCTCATCTCAATAACTCCTCATTTCTCTATAGCTAATTTTCTTTCTTCAATTTTCCATTGCCTACATCACTCTATACAATAGAATTCTGTCAATAGGGTTATTTTAATTAAGGACATTTTTGTTCTAAAGTTAAATAGTCTTAATCCACTGATTATGTTGGTGGGTTTGCCTTTAATCTTTGTTTTAATTTGTTCGTACAATAATCCAAGTTTCCCACACCCATAATGGCTTAGGATTAGCAGCTTTATCTGGACAGGTTCTTCTAATCAAAAGAAGCAAATCAAGCATAAAAAATGTAACAAATAGGGCCTATATATATTTAAGAATGTTTAGCTTAATCAGCCCACAATATTAAGCTTTAACACATATCAAACCACTGCATCTAGTCTCCATGGAGTAACCAATTTCAAGCCTGTCTTGATAAGTACACAAGAAAACAAAAGGATGGATTCATTTGAATAAATCTATCATTCTGGGAATGCTAACCCGTTTCCTTAGTGCAAATATTGAAAGGAAAAAGAACATTATTCTGACTTGTATTATTATTGTTTCATGTGATGTCTCCACTATTATTGTGTCTGTGTTACCCATATAGCCCTGTTAGTAAAATCACACTATGCTTTCAACGTCATCATAGGAGAGAACATAAAGGAAACACATCAAATAGACAAAGATCGATACTCCAAGTCTGAAATTGAAATTACAAGACAGATGAATTGTTGTACGTTCAAGCTATTTACTTGAGCCTCCAAGAGAGCAATATCACGATGGTATGTGAAAAACATGGGCATCGCAGGTTTTTTTTCTCTTTACATCATAAGAAACAAGATCATTCTAGAAAGTACTCAAGCAGATGAAATAACAAAATGGTAAAGAACATACCGAAGTAGCATGGGGCTTCGAGTTATTACTCAATAATGCCTAGAATTGATTGGAGGAATTATGAGTTAAGCCACGGCAGTAACTTGATTTGGTACCTTCACGACAATTCTCAACATATTCTTCTCCTTTCTTTTACCCCACTTACCATGCCACCTGCTTCCTTCTTCTCCACGATTGCAGTAAATCTGCTTTTCCAAAAATTTCTAGATATGAGTTACATCACAGGACAAACAGGACGCATAGATGGTACAAGTTGAAAAAAAAATAGTCATAAAAGATTTTTGTCCATGTTAAACTGACTCTAAATCTCTCATTGTGAAATCGTTAAGAAGTTCATGCTTCAACTCCATAATCAGATGAGCATACAGGTGCAAAAAAACACTTCTGGTGTTAATAAAGACATGAGGTGGGCATCAATAGCTTCTATCTAGGAGATATTGCTCATGTGTGCATTTTATCTAAATTACCTCTGGTGTTAATAGCCAATCAGCAAAGATTATGGTAAACAATGTTCTTTCAATGCAGCTTCCAATGTAACAAAACAAGAGCAATTCCAAATCTCATTCCATTAAAGGACATCAACTGTCTAAATCAAACTCAATCAAATGCTATGGCAATGTCTTCTTATGGCTGTAATGCGTCATTCTGTCATATCATTACATGTAATTACTGAGACCGGAAATACTTTCTGCTGGTAGAACAATATCAAATAACAATCTTTTTTCCCACCTTATATAGAATAAAATATCTACTTCTCCACCTGATTACGGCCACCAAACTCATCCATATCAGGAAAAACACGTTATTCTTCATTCAATCCAATATCTATTTATGAAGTGACAATTTGTAAGGGTGGGAATTGTCTACAAACAAGATTCCCTCCGGAGCTTGGAGTTGTGGGAACAATGTCAACATCGATACATCTAAGCATAATAAAAAATAGATACAAGAGGAAAGCGCCCAGCCAACCATGACTAACAGAGGTTGGATTAAGGAATCTAATGTGCGCTTCTGGAACAGAAGCTCAATTGCTTGGTTAGCTGAGTTACCTAAAAGAACAATGATAAAGGAAGCATTCAATCATCATGAAGACTACATCTTAAAGTGCCGGGGCCAATATAGGGCACAAACACCAACAAGCATATCACAGCTGAAAATTTTAAATAGTGTCCAGTGTACATGATTTAAAATGTTATTTTCTACACCACCATCAACAAGCAAGACAACTAATGTTCCTAAATAAGTGGTTCTTTCTGATTTCCTCTTTGGTTCTATTTGTAGCAGCAGCTAATGTTTGGCATTTTTCATATTTTGTTGGGAGATTTTATTACACATAGCTAAGTTGGAAAAGCTCAAGTTACTTGGAATTTAGAATGAAAAGTTGTTGTTTGAGATAGAACACAAATCTTTTAAGTTACATCGAGACAAAAGATTACTAGAATAGAAGAACACAATAAAAAAGTGTCTGATGTCATTTATGAGCCAGCACCTACAGGTCAAAGCATCAAGCAAACAATATACTCTGAGCATTTATACATAACATACTTGCATAAAAAGATGAATTAAATATCTAAATTCCAAGTCACCATCAGAAATGTTAAGTGTAAATTCTAGGGATCTAAAAGATATTGTTTTGTGTCTGTAAAACAACTTACTAATTTGACGCAGGCAGCAGAAATGACGAAGGTAAGAAGAATATAGTTGAAAAGGGAGAAAAATAGACGAAAGGTAAGAAGAACTATAGTCGAGAAGAAGAAAAAAAAGAGGAGGAGAAACTAGAGAGAAGTAGAGTTGGAAAAATAGCAACACATTGCATTCATTCAATAATCATCATAAACTGTTTTTCTAATATACAATAATAGCGCTTAAATAGACGAAATTAGGACTAAATCTAAAGACGAGAAATAACCATAAAAAATGACAAATTAACTTTAACTGAAATAAATAAATAACATATAATAATAAAAATAAAATGTCAAAGATATCCTCATCAACTCTCCTTGCGTAGAAGAATCACCCAGTCAAGTGGAGGGAACCACCGGGCAGCAAGTTGATCAATCTCCAACCTTAAGTTAAGCGGTTGAGCAACATTCTTTCGACGTCTATAAACTTGTGTAACCGGAGACCTGGATCGAGAATCTTTTCGAGCTGGTCTAAGGAGTATCTACAGGATACAACATGAGATTTTTGGAGTTGCCAAAGGGGTGTCTCGTTTGTCTCTCTTTTTCAAAATAAGAAAAAAAATTATGATCATCAAAGGTGGCCGGAACTTTATACTCTTCCGTTATTTTTAGCTCATAAGTATCATTATTGTTCCAACTTACTATTGTGAATGAGCCATTAGCCCTAAGGAGGAGTTTTCCAAAGAAATTCTTGAAAACATCACGTAGAGGCTTCTTGAAGGTATTAATATCATTAGAGAGGTTGAAAATCATGATTAACCAATCAAGTAACTCATGCTTAGTCTTCAAAAATATTTTCCATTCAAACTATGTAGTTGTGTGGTCTGAAAATTTAACTTCATTCTGTTTGCAAGAAAGATAAAAATTTCGATCACTTAAGGTCAAAGTATTCATGAATAAAGCAACTTCTAGGAATATAATTGAATTTTGCCTAACGGTGTTAATATAAAACGGATCACTTTTCAAAACACTTAAGCTCAAGGTTTGGTACCTTAATTAGGGCTTGAGACGTTCTTTCCTTTTCATTTAGTAAGAGCCGATTTAATACCTCTTTTGCTTTTAAGGTTGTTGTCATAATATAAGTTGTTTCATTAACTTCTTCATGCCATATTTCTCTTTCTATACCTGCATTCAAGGAGACAATTTCACCATCTAAGTGTCATTCCTTAAAGACTTCTTCTTCTTCTAGCCAAATATCTTCTTCTTCGTCCTTTTGTTCATCAATTTCAAGTAGAGGACCTTTGTAAGGATAGATGATTTCTTCCTCTAGTAAAATATCTTTTTTTCCATATGAGGTCTCTTCCTCATCCTTTGTAATGTCTGGTCCCTCCACATAAGCGTATTCACCAATAGAATAAAGGAAGTTATTTGTTGGTGTAGGCTCTACAAAAACTTCTTCCGACAACTCTACCCGATTGTCAAGTATTAGTTCACAAGAGTCAACATGAGTTTTCTCTTCATCAACCTTAGCTTGATTGAACCCCTTCAATGTCTCGGAAAACCTTTCCAGACTTTGTTGAATCTCAAGATACAACTTATCAAGTTTACTTTCTTTTCTATTTGAAGACGCTTCAACAAATTCATTACGTACGTGTGCTAAAAAAGGGTGGTGACTCTCATGTGTTTGGCGACCCTGAAAATTGTCGAGAACCATGTTTTTATTTGTAATGTCTTGGGGCAAACTCTTTTTGCATTAGCTACTTCATTAACTCTCATGTACGAATTTCGCTTTTGTCATCTGATCTTCTGTTTCTCATAAGTTTGTCCCACCAATAATAAGCATACCCACCGAAACTCCAAGAGGCTAGCAGAATTTTTCTTTCTCTGGAACACAAAAGAGCAGGATTTGATCGACCATGTATAGTGACATCCAAATCAAACAATCAAAGACGACCAAGGATGACATGACCGACATCTATGGAAATGACATCGCACCAGAGTTGTTCTTTGTATTCAAGGAACCGAATGGGAACCAAACAACGCTCTTTTACAGATATAAAGGAGGTGTCAATCCATAAGATATTATAAGATCGAGGATGAGGAACTAGTTGCAATCTAAGACGGGCTACCGTCGTGACAGATACTGCATTAATACAACTACCACTATCTGACGTCAATCTTCAACGTCATTAGGTTGAGTGAGCGTACATCTCACAACGCTCAATCGAGGTGAATCAAAGGGAGTAGACACAGAAGTTGGTCAGATACATCCTAAAAAGTTATCGTTGCCCAAATCTTCAAATTCTTCAAGGTTAGGTTAATAGATTTGTTCTTCACTTGTCTCTTCAACGGCAATTTCACACTCTTGTAGGACTAAGTTTCGACTAGAAGAATTAGAAAAAATGTGACCAAAATCCTTGCAATTAAAACATTATAAACGTGAAGAACTTCGTGAATTGTCTATGTTTTTTTTCTTTTTCTCTCACCAAATGAGTATTGGATGAAGGAGGTCCTAAGAGAGAATTAAGAGTAACAGGAGTCGAGACTGAGGAAGGTCTATTGTCACCACGTTTTCCATACGGTATTTTCGTAACTAGCTCATAGTCTCGAACTAATGAATATGCATGATCTAGGGTGTTGACACCTCGAATGATAAGCTCGTGTCTTAGATCATCTCTTAAACCCTCTTGAAATCTGCTTAAAGTCATGGCCTCATCTTCCATGACTTGACTTTTCATTCGAAAATCATCGAACTGGTTAACATATTCAGTAAGTGGTTGGTCGCCCTGAGCAAGGACATTCCATTGATCCAACAAATTATCTCGGTGGGATTGGGGTAAATACTTCTCTTGAAGTGGTCGTTTCATTTTTTCCTAACTTTCAACAGGAGGCGCATAACGTCTGTCAAAGAGATCTTCGACACTCTACCAAAATAGTTGGGCAGTACCTGCTAATTTTAAACTAGCAAATTGAACTCGTCGATTATCAGACACTCCATACCATTTAAAAAAACTATCCATATTTTTTACCTGTTGGGTAAAGACACGAGGATCTATACAACCATCAAAAGTGGGCGCATCTAAGTTGATATTCCTAAAAAGTTGTTCATCATGGCCATTAGGAGAATGAGATTCTCGATAATAGCAATTTTCACCGCCCTCTCGATCGTAATTTCTATCCTTACGGTCACGTCTCAAGTGTCGTCGGGTATCTTGCTGATGAGGTTGAGACCCATTATGGAACACTAAGGAATTGTCTGTATCCGAGAGATGAGGAATTCGTTCCACATTGTTTAACCTAGTTTCTATATTTCTATTTGTCTCCCGAGTAATGACCAACTCAGTCCAGATGGTAGTTAATTGTTCCTAAAACTATTGTTAGTTGCTAATCAATTGAGATAATTATCGGGAAAGAGTATCGAATTGGGAAGGTTTCATATACAAAACACTAGGACTGGACGATACCTGACAATCATTACGTAACTGCATGCAATGTTACTAATGAAGGCCTAAATACTCACAACCTTTCATGATTTGCATAGAGAGGTTAAGGAACAAACAATACTCATAATGAATAATATCTATTACAGCCAAATCTTACAAATCAACGCATAAAATTTATTTTTGACGATTACATTGATTCTAACAAAGCAAGCACGTGAAATTGATATTTTAAAATAATGAAGCGAATACCAAATACCACATAAGAAGAAAAAAATCATCACGAAATTGATTATCAAAATAAACGGTAGAATTAGTATTTGAATATGAAATAATCTGCAAAGATTAAATCAAATGACAGTTTAAATCAGATGACATTTATGTGGGTTAAATGATCTAGTTTAATATGGTCACAAGCCATAAAAATTGATGCGCAAGTGAGCAAATTGATATGCATATAAGCAAGAGGTATGAGTAAATCACAGCACAAGAACAAAGTTAAAGCATAATTTAGAAATAACAGTATTGAAAACACTAATAAAAGATTGGAACAGAAAACTTCCTGAATCTGTTGAATTTACTCGAAGATAGCAGATTTACTAATAGAAATCCATCAGAGCCCAAACAGTAACCCAAAATCTAGCAGTAAATCAAATATTAAATAATCAGCTACACTCCAGAAATCCAAGACCAGCAGCTCCTTCAATACCAGGTACCCGATGAAGCAGAGCAAAAAACTTTTCACAGTGAACAACAAACAGCAAACAACGATGGCCAAACAGTACCCATTGAACAGTTGCTGTGAGTAGTGCCGGTGAACAGTAACTAAAATCAGAAATTAGGGTATGAAACTAAAATTTTATTGTTTGATAAAACAATAAAAACTGCTCTGATACTAATTTGATGCAGACACCAGAATTAGAATAAGAAATATAACTGAAAAAAGAGAATAATAGATGAAAGAGAAGAAGAACTATTGTCAAGAAGAACAAGAGAAATGAGAAGAGAAGCCAGAGAGAAGTAGGATTGGAAAAATAACAACACATTATATTCATTCAATAATCATCATAAACTATTTTTCCAAAATACAATAATAGCGCTTAAATATACGAAATCATAGCTAATCCAAAAAGATGAGAAATAACCCTCAAAGATGAAAAATTAACTTTAACTAAATAAATAAATAAAACATAATAAATAAAGTAAAATGTCAAAGATATTCTCATCAAATTCAACCTCATTTATAGAATACTAGATCATATATGTTAAAATAAATCAAGAGAAAAAGGAAGGGACAAAGGATATCCACATATCTGTTTGATCATTTCCACAAGCCATTTCAATATACACAGAGACAAAGTGTAATGTGCTATACCTGTAGGAGTACCGACTTGCTTTCCGTGAAAGGCAAATGACCAAGACCAGGTTCCACAACTTGAATCAGTAATATAGTAAGTGAGGAATATTGGTTCCTTAAATAATATGTCACGCAATTGAACTCCAATTAAGCTGTGCAGAAGGAAGTACAAGACGAATAAGTCTATCAGAATAAAATGCACAATTAAGCTTCCACATTTCTCGGTCTCTGATTAGTGTATGCATACCTCTTATCTATAATACTTACCGGCAATGTAAGTATAACAAACCCGAAATGAAACACAAGAAAGTTTCATAAGGTCTTGGAATTCTAAGAGGCCATAATACAAATTACATTTCGACATAGAGTCGGGATTATGTGATACGACCAAACTTAGAAAAATTCTTTGCGAGTAAAATGTCAAACGACAGCAAAAAGAATCCTCCGGGATAGAAGTAATTACAACGGGAAAGAGTGACCAAATGAGGAAAGCATAAGAAAACAAATTTCAGAAACAAGAATGCGCCTAGATGACAAATTATGGAGCTCAGATGGGAATCAATCTCTAAAAATGCATGCCGGAGGATCGGTAAATTTAGCAGAATCACCTTAATCCAAATACATTCAATCACATCACCAACAGCCAAAGAAGTAAAAGTAGAAAAGGGTAAAAAAGGCGAAGTCTCACCAATGACGAATGGCTGCCGGAAAGCATTGGAGTATGATGGGGAAAAGGAAGCCGACATGGAAGAGAAATGATTTGCAGAAGATAGAGAGGAAGAAGAGGGCTAAGTTGAGAGAATCCCGTCCAATCTGAGGCCTGAGAAGTTCGGTCAAGCAAATGCCTCCATCACGTAGTCCACATTGGCGTCGTCTCGTCCGGCATGGCCGTGCATAGATCTCGTTACTTGACGAGCAATTATTAAATAAGAATTAAAGGTATATTTATATTCTAATTTTATAATTAATTATATTATCTTTAATTGCTCAATAATATTTAAATTTAAATTAAATTTTTTCTCTTACTTTATTTTCTTAAAATATTTACTGTTATCACGATTAATTTAATAAATGTAATCAAGTAACTATTGCATTTATTCGGGTCTAATTTTGCCCCACGCTACAGTTTGACCTAGCAAAATAATAAATTAGACTAACTTAATACATTATGTATACAAAATCTTTTGTCATAATTTTGCTGTATTATATTTAGAGTTTTTTTTTTTTATTTAATCTCTAAAATATGAATTTTTTAAAAAAAAAATTCAAAATTTATTATTTATCGGTTTAAATTTTAAAGTTTTGAAAGTAGACAAAATGAACCTCGCTAGACGACCGGTCCACCGTCCGGTCTAATTTTTTATTTTTTTAAACATTAAAATAATTTAATTTTATAAAAATATCAAACGATATTGAATTTACTTGAAAATTTTACCACATCATGGAAAGATAATCTATAAATTTTTAAATATATCCAATATTGTTTGGTATTTTTATAAAATTAATTTGTTATAATATGTAATATACGTCTATTTTATGATTTAATTCACTAAAATGGTAATAAATCGTAAAAGTATTACAAAAATTTATAGATTATCTTTTCATAATGTGGTGAATATGCAGTAAAATTTTCAAATAAATCTAATATTGTTTGATTTTGTATAAAATTAATTTCTTAAAACGTGTAATATATGTCTGTTTTATGATTTAATTCACTAAAATAGTAATAAATCGTACAAGTATTAGAAAACGACAAAAATTTATATATTATCTTCTCATAGCATGATGAACATGCGGTAAAATTTTCTAGTAAATCTAATATTATTTGTTATTTTTATAAAATTAATTTGTTATAATGTATAATGTATATCTGGTTTATGATTTAATTCGTTAAAATAATGATAAATCTTACGAGTTTTAGAAAATGACAAAATATTATAGATTATCTACTCTTAGTGTGGTAAAATTTTCAAGTAAATACAATATCGTTTGTTATTTTTATACAATTAAATTATTATGATGTTTAAAATAAAAATAAAAAATTGGGCTGGATGTGAACAGTGATGAGGTTTTTTTTTAAAAATTTGAATAGTAAATTTCGAAGATTTTTTTAAAGAAAACTCACGTGTTTAAATTTTATAAAAAAAAAAAAACCTTAATATTTATTCCGAAAACTTGTTCTATTTATCGTTTCATCTCTCTGACAGTTGTTCGTAGCTCACACCCATATACTATATATGGCATTAATCTCCATTCTCCACGCTGCAGGAATCAACACAGGGAAACCCAAAAGACAGTGAACAAGACCGAGAACGAAACAAGCCAGGCAAAAGAGGAGCAAACAGAAGCCGAAGAAGAAGAATGTGAAGAAGAAGAGGTAGAGGAGGCATTTACAGAGCTGGTTGTGATCTTCATCTTCATCCCCTGGCTGCAGTGGCCCAGCGTTCCACACGCAAAGTACCTCTTCCCTGCCTTCTTCAGTTCGATCGCGTCGTTCCCGCTGTTCTTCGACTCCACTGCGCTACCGATATCGCAGTTTTTGTAGGCGCTCTCGCTGCCGAGCTCCACCACGCTGTGCAATCCCGTCGTGTACTTGAAAACTGTCCGACAGGAATACCAAGTCGATGTTTCAGAGATTTAAGAGAAAAACTCAATAGCTCTTCTTTAGTCAGTTTCATTTTCTGGTACATACCGAGTTGATCGCCGACTCTGAACGTCCGAGCAGATGCCCATGACTTGAAATCGGTGGATTCACTCCATCCTTGGCTTCCGCCGACCAAATGACGCTCTGCAAAAGCTTGGTTTGCGAGAGAAGCAGCTACAATCAGAACGGAGAAGAAAGCTCTGCAAACGCCCCCCATTTTCGCCGGCTCTCCTCTTCTTTCAGGTGGATTTGCTGATCAGGAGGATCATTCTTTTGGAGTCTGTATTTAGACAGAAAATTTTTCCATCTTCTCGAGTAGTAGACTACTGATCGTTAGGTGGATTACCCTCGAAGCAAAATCCGTTTGTTGGGTTAAAAGTTGGGGAAACTTGGAGTTGAAACGAAGCAATCATGGAAAATCTTAGTCATAAATAACTACTCCTGCCACTTCAAACTAATAGATAAAACGCTAAACTCTATTTACAAAGTCATTTGAAAAAACTTGGACGTTCAAACTCCATGGATGACTTAAAAAAACAAATCTTGATTTCAATTGTTGGGCTTATGGGCTGAGACTATAAAGATTTAAAAAAAAAAAAATATTTTCAGATTTTTCAAAACGGTAAAATTCAATTTCAATTCTGTAGTACGAGGTTAATTTACAAAAATCCTCAAACAAAAAGTTTGTCCAATCAAAACCTCGAACTATAAAAAAAAAACCCCGGTAGAAGGTCGATAACCACCCGAATCAAATATTTCACATAATACGGCGAGTCGATCCAAAAGCACGGCCTCCTGCGTGACTATTTTTGAAATAATCTAGAGGACCGATCTCAAACCGTGGCCCCCTGCCATTTTTGCGGCTGCCTAACATAGTTTGCGACCTAGCAATGCAGTGGAAAATACACGGGGTGCCGTGCCATGACCTCGGCCCCCCGCATCACGCGGCGGTCGATTCGGAGGTCTTCCACCGACCTTCAGCACGTGCTTTGCACCTGCCAAAAAGGCGGGGGGCCGAGAATGTTACTAGGCCCCCCCACCTTGAAGAAAAATTTTAACCCGAGCAGCTGCATCTTGATATTGGCTCTCGTTTGTTGGGTTAAAAATTGGGGAAACTTGGAGTTGAAACGAAGCAATCATGGAAAATCTTAGTCATAAATAACTACTCCTGCCACTTCAAACTAATAGATAAAACGCTGAACTCTATTTACAAAGTCATTTGAAAAAACTTGGACGTTCAAACTCCATGGATGACTTAAAAAAACAAATCTTGATTTCAATTGTTGGGCTTATGGGCTGAGACAATAAAGATTTTAAAAAAAAAAAAGTTTTCAGATTTTTCAAAACGGTAAAATTCAATTTCAATTCTGTAGTACGAGGTTAGTTTACAAAAATCCTCAAACAAAAAGTTTGTCCAATCAAAACCTCGAACTATAAAATAAAAACCCCGGTAGAGGGTCGATAACCACCCGAATCAAATATTTCACGTAATGCGGCGAGCCGATCCAAAAGCACGGCCTCCTGCGTAACTATTTTTGAAATAATCTAGAGGGTCGATCTCAAACCGTGGCCCCCCGCCATTTTTGCGGCTGCCTAACATAGTTTGCGACCTAGCAATGCAGTGGAAAATACGCGGGGTGCCGCGCCATGGCCTCAGCCCCTCGCATCACGCGGCGGTCGATTCGGAGGTCTTCCACCGACCTTCAGCACGTGCTTTGCACCTGTCAAAAAGGCGGGGGGCCGAGAATGTTACTGGGCCCCCCCACCTTGAAGAAAAATTTTAACGCGAGGAGCTGCGCCTTGATATTGACTCCTGCGTTTCAACCACCCCACCCCCCGGCATGTTGAACACGTCCCCCTGCATATATAACGTGCGAGGGGCCGAGTTCATAATGCGAGAGGCCGAGTTCACTTTAGTATAAATAAAATTGATGACATGCCCAGGAGACCTGTTACTCGCTCACAAAGTAAGTCTCTTATTTACTTAATCATTTTACTGATGACTTTGTTTCTTTCGCAGGCCTTGACATTTTGGATGGATCCATGTGGGAGATCAGCCCATTGGATCGGGAGCAGCCTTTGCATTTGCTAACTTAAAATACACGGATGGATTATGAGCGTCATCAGACAGGAATTTGTCATCCCGACATCCTAAAAGTGTAACCATTTCAATTATGCATTTTCTTTTCTTTATTTTATTTTATTTTTTTAGCACCATTGTGTATTTTTCTTTGGCGTATATTTTAGTCATTTTGTGAGGGTAAGGTGAGTTATAAGTCTTACTCATATCATGCATTAGATTATTGGTTAGGGTTAGATGTATGCATGGTGGTTGGTTATGGGTTGAAGACCAAGAAATTTGGCTCAACAAGTCAAGCACCAAGGATCAAGTACGCCTCGGCCCATTATTACAAGGAAGGAGTTTGGAGGCATGGATTGAAGCAAGGAGCACCGTAGATTAGACATAGAAAGAAGCAAGCTTGAGCGTTAAATGAAAGCACAAGAAGGGCGCATCATGACCACATGACCAATCGACGGTGAACACGCATCCATTCCTCATTCGCACGCACATGGATCCTCACCCACAACCATAGATCAAATCTTCATCAAGAGCTCATATTACATCCTACCATCAACCAAACCCTAGTTAACCACCGTTAGGGTTATTTATATACATTGTTTAGTCGCATTGTGGACCTTTTGTCAATTTTTCAATACACGAGTCACATTTGTCTTCAAAGAGAGAAACAATATTACCTTCAAGGGAGGTAAGCCACGAATTTTCTAATCCGTGAAAGGAGTAGATCTCCCTTGCTTACTAGCTCAAGGTTGCTAGAGTAAGCTCGTATTGCCATCCTCATCATTCTTCTTTAGAAGTTTGATCTACGAGGGGGCTGAACCGATGCTCGAAAGTGGCTGTTTTCTTACGAAAAAACATGCACCCGTGAGCATAACATTGAGATAACTCTTGGTCCGCTTAGGATTTACATTTCCTCTCTCTATTTTTATTTACTTGTTGCTCTTCTCATACACACACCCGAGTACATTGTTTTCTTCTTTTTATTGTGGGTTTTAACACAGATCCTTCTAGGTCCGGATCGTGTCAATTGGCCACCCTTCCACCTCTGCGTCTGAAAACCGAGAGAAATGGGGCTGATTTTTTGATTTTGTCGCTGAAATCGTCGTTTTTGTCATCGTAAAGCGCAAAATCGGAAGCTCATTCTCCAGAACACCAACTACCTTCTCGAAAATCCAAAAGTTGAGGCTCGGTCGCCAAAAATCCGAAACCCTAGTTTCGAAATCACCAAAAATTGAGTCTTCTAATCTCCAAAAATCTCAAAGTTAACCTTCCTAATCTTTGAAAATCCAAAAACCCAAGCCTCTAATAGCCAAAAATCCCAAATCCAAAATGAGCCCGAAAATTTCATTTAAACGTCCCCACCCTACGACATAAGTAGGTTCGTCAAATCGGCCACCAGCAAACTGGCCTCCGGATGAAGCACCGCAACCACCGCTTGGTTATTTCTTGATGGATTTTCGAAGCGAGGAGTGTCAAAAGCGATTCGATCGGGATATGTCAATCCAATCAATTATTTATGGAAAGACGGATGAATTCACTGGTTGGGAATCTTTGCAGATTCAGAAGATGTTTGATAGGATTGACTTGCATGGGGTCTACAACATGCGCGGAGAGAAGCCCAGATAGACTGCATTTTCTTAGACAGATCCACTGCAATTCGAACGTTGCAAAATTCGCCAAACTGAAATCCAAGGACTTGAATGTCAAAGCTCGGGTTGTTCACAATCTGATCAGCCACACCCTGCTGCCGGAGGATGGCCATAGAGATTTGGTGAACTGGATGGATCTCTATATTATAGAGAAGATGTACAGCTCCACGATGTTCGACTCTGGGTTCATGATTTTATGTTATATGAATGAGATCGGGCGGACACGGAACAAAACTCTGCTGTACAGTACTTTGATTTGGAGGATCGTGCAGCGATCTAAAGTTCAGTTGCCCGTCAGAGAACAAATTAGAGCTCCTCGATCCTTGGATGTATTTGACAGACTTCATTTATCTCGGATGGGTCTAGTTTAATTCGCCGAGTGTTGGATGCTGAAGGGAGAGCCCGAGGACGTTACAACACGAGATGCTCCAATAGAGGATGACGCCCCCCGCTACTGCAACGGAGTCCCCAATTGCCCCTCAAGTTGGCAGTAGCCGGGAAGAGCAGATGCATCAAGAGGAGCAACAAATGCATCTGGAGCGGCAGCTGCTGCATCAGAAGCAGCAGTAGATGCATCAAGAGCGACAACAAAGGATTGAGTTCCTCATAAGCAAGGTCGAGGAGTTGATCGTGGACCAGAAAAAAGTGGTTGAGGCACAAGACTATCTCAGTGAGTCCATTATAGAGGTCACTGAGAGAATGGAGAATTGGATGACAAACAGAAACGATGATGTACCACAAAAGTAGTTTAGTTTATATTTTATATTTCATTTGATGTACTTTAATTCTAGTGGCTTGGATATTATTTTTTTGTAATAAAATCTATCTAGTCGGTATATATTTGTGATTTCACGTTGTAAGAACTATTTAAAAATAGCTATGAAATAGTATAAAACAAACGAAACTCTACTCAATTTTTTAATTTTTTTAAATTAAAATAAAATAAAATAGTTAATTAAGTACAATTGTATGCAATTTATTTAAGTATAATTAATTTAATACATTTAAATTAATTAATGACTTCTAATTAATGCATTCAAATAAATTTATCAATTTCAATTAATTAATGAATAAAATATAAAATTAATTAATTAATTAACGTTTTAAAATTATTTTATAATAAATAAATATTATTTAATATAATTAATACATTTAATCAAGTGAATGACTTTTAATTTATTATATATAAAATAAGAAATAAACTAATTGTTATATTAATTATATAAGGTGTTTAAAAATTATTTAAATCAAATAAAAAATATTTATAAATTGAAAAAACTTTGGAGTTACATGAAAATAAATGAATTCCAACACAAATTACAATAGTCATTTTCTTGTGCTCCTACCTCGCCCGTGAGTTGTAGATTCCTGCATATAATGAAAACTATATTAAAAAAGAATGACAACATATTTAAGAGCGAAATGTTTACAACTGTACCTGCGTCCTCTTATTTGTGTTGAAACTCAGAAATGTATCTTGGCAAGCAGCAGTGCCTGAAGTAGATCCTCGGTTTTGACAAGTGTGACTATTATGTTCGTATTGACGACATGTACTACACGACATCTTCGAGTTCCGTTTACTAGCTCTCAAACTTGACTGCTCATCTATATCTCGTACCCTTGTCTTTTTGGGCCTACTAGGTTGGCGATATCTTATGGGCGGAAAGAGTTCCCCCTACCTGGCGCATCCGGCCACATTAATTGGTCGTTCACGCGTTGAATAAATTATGAGTACATCTGCAGGTAAGTCACTATATGATAGTATGGATGCACAAAAATTTTTGATTGCACACTCAAGAAAAATATGCATGAAATGATATGGACACACAAAATTTCAGTAAGCGTCTACTTGGTGCATTCGCACACTCACATATTCATGTTGACAACGAATTGTTCGTTGTCGTTGCTCACCTGAAATCGTGAACCTCCTCCAAGCATAGGGCTCCAATTTCCAGCTGCATCTACTAGTTTGTCAAACTTTTTATATATTTGGGGACACATGAGGGTCGTTGATTGGGTCATTTTCTCAAATTTTTTAATGATGCGAGTCATTATGTACGTTCAAATCGTCTCAAACATGGTGAGGATCGGTTTGTCCTTGGCAGACAATATAGCTACATTGAATGAATCGCATAAGTTATTTAAACTCATTTCACACTTGGGAATCAGAGAGAATGCATGATTAGTTCAATATCTAGATAGTTCTGTTTGAAGCCATTGGTGGACAGTCGGGCTAAGCTCATGTAATTTCCTCATTTGTAATTCGAAATGACGTCTTGTGGGTGCCCTAGCCGCATTTCACATCGCTTCTTGGTATGCTTTGTCCCGAAAATGCCCTTTGAAGTTTATGTACATGTGTCTGAGGTAGAAACGGTGTCCGACTTTTTAAAATTGATCTTCTACAACATTTCTCAACCTCTGATATTAAATCAGAGTTACTTAAACAATATAATTACACCACAAATTTTTTCAAAGGAAAACTGAGTCGACATAAAACAATATACCTTTTGTCGATCAGAAACAATCGTCCATCCAGCTCCATCTCCAGTGTGCAGGTCTACCTTCAAAAGTTTCAAAAATCACATCTATGTTTCCTCGGTCTCTTTTTCGATGTTGGTAACAACAATGAGATATAGTCTATCGTTCGCATCAATATTAACGGTTGTGAGTAATTGATCAGGACGCGAGCCCTTAATGTGTCACCCAGCCAAACATATAATAAGGCAACTAAACCACAGCAAACCCGCCTTGCAAGCGACCAAACACATATACACTATTTGACATATTAACGAGCTCCCCGTATCGTAAGTAAGTATCTCGAATATGCTACCTGGATTTGTTCTATATATTTCTTTTGCGTATGTCCAGACTATCTTATACTATTCGTTGTTCTTGCCTTCGTTAAGTGTGCGAGCTAAGATTTTTGCTCTTTGGGCAAGAGTATGTGTAATGCTAGCATTGTGTTCCACCAAAGTTAACTTTCGAATCTACGCAGATATTGATGTGCCGCCTATTTTGCACTGACATGTTTATTCTCAACTATCATCACATAACTGTGAGTATTAATCAAACTCTTTATTTGATAGGTAAGCTCATCTTGTTTTTGTGAAGCATGCAATCGCCACTCACATTCCCCCGCGTTAAAATTTTTCTTCAAGGCGGAAGGCCGAGATTGTCTTTTTGGCATGTGTTGAGGGGTGGTGCAAGGCCCCCGAATCGAGCACCGCGTGAAGCAGGGGCTTGAGGTCATGGTGCGACGCCCCGCGTACTTTCCACGTGCAACGCATGTGCATTGCGAGGGGCAGCGAACTACGTTAGGCTCTCGCGTACAAAATGACGAAGGGTCACGGTTTGATATTGGCCACCCGAATTATTTTAAAAATGGTCATAGGAGGGGCCGTGTTTTTGGATCGGCCCGCCACATTACATGAAAAGTTTGATTCGGGAGGGCTATCAGCCTCTCGCCGGAGTTTTTTGTTTAACTTTTTTTTATAATTCGAGGTTTTGATCGGATAAACTTTTTGTTTATAAACTAACCCATGTTACAGGGCTGAAATTGAACTTCATCTTTTTCAACGTTATGTCTTGTAATTTTAGGTTTATGACTTCCATATATATATATATATAACTTTTTATTTTTTTTATTTTTTATTTTGAACTGTGGAGATTGTTTTTGAGCTTTGGAAGTGTATATGGTGGGATAAAAACGACTGTAATTTTGTACCACTCTTTTATCCTAGGTTACATTTTACTATTTTCTAAGATTTTCGTTTGTTTTTTATGAAATTATTATGTTTATTATTTGTGATATAATGGAAGTTTGAACTAAGTGGCCCACAAGTCCTCTCTTTCTTAAGATTTTATATTTTTTCAATTAAGTTGGTATTATTAGACTTTTTCACATCGTCAATATTAGTAGATCAGTGTTGACGCTTAAAGAAGGCGACAACAGCGTTATACACGACGTCTTTAGCATTAACACCCATGATGTAATCGGCATGGCCGTAATCCTTGATGAACTGAACCGTGAGCTTGTCGCCGTCGTGGAACTTAACAGCGTCGAGTAGAAGCCCCACGTCTCCGACGTCGGACAGAGCGTCTTGGCCGCCATAGCTGACAAAAATAGGAAGGTTTGGAGCGATGTTGGAGAGGTTGTAAATCGGCGCTCTCATTTCTCCGTAATGCTTCACGTTGTAGTCGGCTCTTCCGTAGTTGAACTTGGCCAAGATCCCATCTCGAACGGCTGCTTCAAAATCAGTCGCAAAACAATTGGTTATTCTCGTTGCAGAGTAGTTTAACAGATCGTCGGAGTTACTTACTCTGCGCTAAGTGAACCATGTTCTTCGTCGACGTCGACTGCGGTTCATTCTTCAAGAAGAGATCGACGGTAGAGGAATTGAGACAGCAGTTCCTTCCTTAAAAAAAATCAAAATCGGAAAATTTAAGGAAAAAATAAAAAAGAAAACTTTATCTTCTTATAGAAATTACTCGTCGGAAGTCAACACCTGTAATGGCGGATAATAAGTCATAGCAGTTGACTCCCGGATAAGAACACAAAACCTTGAGAAAATTGTCAACCGGCTTCCTGTTTCAAATGCACCATGAATTTCGTCCGGAAAAACAAAAGAAAAACATGAATTTTTAATTACCCTTTTGGGTTGAATTCTGCGAGACCAAACAGAGTAGTGATCTGTCCAAGAACAGTTGAGCTAATCAGGAGAGGGAAAATTCTTCCGCAGAAACATTAAGTTGATGAAATGAAACAGTCAGAACCTCGCCGACGAAGGCTCTGGCGGCCATAACTCCTAAAGCAGTCTTCATGTGGCTCAAGTAAGCAATGGGGCTTAAAAATGCTGCCGAATTGAGCTGGTTTACCAGTCTTCCTTCCGACAACGAAGCCAGAGCTATCAAGGTACCCTAAAAAAATTAACCCAAATACATTTTATTTTTCGTTTTGACGAAGAGATCGATCCTTCTGGGAAGCATAATCAAGAGTTGCTCACCAGAGAGTGACCCACGTAATCGATCTTCTGCCCTGTTTGGCGATAAACATGGTCAAAAACTGCCGGCAGATCAAAGGCCACTAGTTCATCCCACGACCAGTTCCAAAAAACCTGTAAATTCTTCAAGATATTAATTAAAGGCTCCTCCTTTGAACATCCACGATCAAATCAGTTAAACCCAGACGAGAGAGAGGTTAAGAGACAGAACCGGTTGGGATGGGTCGAGGGAGGTATGTCGACGGCTGAACCGCGTTCCTCTGGTGTTGGCAATCCAGACGTCGAACCCATTATCTGCTAAAATCAACGGAAGATTCTGTTCTGGAGAATTCAAGAGCCATGTCATCCCGTCCTGCATTTTGACGAGTGCAAAAACAAAAACAAAAAAATCAAATGAAATTGTACTGTCAAATCATGGAAGCCGCCATAAGCATAGGAAAGGAGTCGCCGCCAAGCAAAACTTCTCACGGCGGCCCATCTCTGCTAACACATACTAAGAAGTGTGGTTTTTAGAGAGAGAGAGAGAGAGAGTACCACAAGAACTCCATGCTGGATAATGACTGGCTGCTTTCTAATCCCACCATTACTACCCAAACGACCCTCTGGGATTCTCTGCACGCCAAGTATATAACCATCTCTGGTTGTCACCTGGACAAAGAACAAGCCCCAAATAAACGAAAACGAAAGATAATGACTGTTCTTTTATCGCAGTCGAAGCTCTTATTCACCTGAATCTCCTCACACTTATAGCCATGCAATCGGACCGAAAAAGCACAAATACCTAGCTCCGACGAAACCCCACCCCTACCACTACCGGTGAGGACCGAACCAAATGCTCGACAAGGGTCAAGCAGCAGAATCAGAAGAACGCAAACGGCCCAACCACCCATACTCGCCTTGTCACCAATAGCCATGGTTGGTCCGTTTATATAATAACCCATCCCAGTGGGAAATCAAGCCGGTGGTTCTTTTCAAATGCTTTTAATTAGGGATGAGGAAAGTATCATTTGGATGGCTTAAAGTGGAGCACTTCCACATGCTACCCAGCAGGCAGAGAGTGGGGTGTGGGTCCTCGTTCTTATGATCTCGGAAATGGAAGTGAATATTAAGCCGCTTGAAAACTGCAGATTCTGAGAGCTTGGGCGGAGTTCAGTTGGAATTGAGAAGAGGTTCGCCGCCGATTTAGACTATTTTCGAACCTGTACACACCGTTCAGACTGCCAGAGATTATGAAGACGTTTAATGTTGTTTATATATACCGGGGAAGTGAACGCTTGGACTTTTGTTTCCTGCCTCGCTAGGTGGCTCAGTCATGGCTGTTGATGGCAGAGCCGTTTTCAAATAGGTTTTAAATGTATTAATTATTTTTATAGAAATACTAAAATCATTTTTTAAAAAAAAAAGTAAATTTTTTAATTATGAATATTATTTTTAAAAGAAAATATCAAATTAAATGTTGTTATGCTTTTAAAAATGTATTTAAAGTTTGCCTAAACCTTTTCTAAAAAAGCTTCCAATTACTATTTAAAATTAATTTTCTAATCTTCCAAGTAATATAAAAAAACCATAAAGTAAGCGAGCATTTTTAATTAATTAACAATTCAGAATTTAATTTATTACGACAGATAATTTGTGATTAACGTTTTAATATCAATTGAATATTTTTTTAAAAAATATAACAATAAATATTTATAAAAAATGAGAATTTTGTAGTTGTATTTAATTCTGAGAAACAATGAGATATTATTTTTTAAGTAATAAAATTGAAATTTTAGAAAATGCTGAAAATATCTCTTCATAATTTTTAATAAAAAATATTTTTTATAAATACCCAAAATTAATAATTTAGATGCAATAAAAGTATTTCAATAACTATAAAAAATGCTTGATATTAAAAGGGAATTAATAAATTATAATGTATTAATTTCATTTATTTTTCTTTAGAAAAAATGGGTTTTCTAATCACGAAACTGCATGATATTTTATTTTTTTAAAAACATTTATTACATTTCTTTTTTCATAAGTTTGAGCAAACATATGTCACGCCCCATTTAGATCATACATCGCCATGCCACGGTATTGTGGTCCAAGGGTTTGATAATCAGGTCGACATGAGCCCGTGGCAACCTGATATGTATGCCATGCTCGAAGAGTGAACTCTCGTGACCAATTCAGATATACTTTATAATTTGTACACGTTTATTGATTGGGCAATAATAATTAAAGATAATTTTTGCTAAAATTACATCAAAATTTACTCAAAGTAAAGCTCTTTATTGGCGTTCGTTATTAGTAGAGTGTACAAAAAAGATGATGGCCCAAGGCAAAAGGCATCACCATGACAAGGATCTGGCCTCCATATTTTACAGAGTTTTGGCCATGGCGATCGGATTTATGCATTGACAGCAACAGAAGGGCTCGTCGTCCTCCTGCTCCTCCTCTCGCCAAACCCTCGATACGAAACCAAGCTCGGGAGGCAGCACTGGGTAGACCTAATCGGCTTCTCCTTCAGGTCCAAGCCTTCTCCATCAGCAGTCGCGTTCGCTCCAGAAACACGAGGGGAACTGTAATGGAACTTGGGAGGATGAGGAACATCATGGTCCACGGGTTTAACTTGGATTATCTTTTTTCCACTCATTGGAACCTCAGTTCGTGATTCATCTTCATCTTCATCCTCATCGTCATCGAGATTGTCTCTGAAACTCTCCATGAAAAGCTCAGATAACTTCTTTTTCCTCTCCGTCGGAGATGGTTCCGGCGTTGAACCTCGATTCTGATCCTCGATGTGGGTTTCGCCGACTCCATTGATGCCTGGGGAAAATTTGTGATGGACTGGAGTGTTACCGCGAGAAGGGGTAAAATCTGCAAACAGTGGCAAAAAAATCATAGATTAGGATTGATCGAGAGCGAGAGAGTAGACCGGAAAAAAATTCAGGTTCTGCTTCTCACCACCGTTTACACTGAAGAAATCGTCTTCGCAATCTGAGTCTAACCAGGCCTGTGAATCGAAAAAGACTTCATCTTTGCTACCTGAAACAGAGATGCAAAGATTGATCTTGACTAATTACGGAGTTACCAAGTAGATATCTTAGTATTTCGTTGTTCTTAATCGATGTAACATGGCCGCCTTGTAGTAATCATGTTCTTTCCCCACATACAGCTAGCTCATAGCTATTAACGAAGTTCTGCAGAAGAAAAGCAACAACAGTTTTCCATGGAAGTATAAGAGCAGGAATCCTTAAAACGATGAAGAACTTGATCCAAAAAATTGCAGTAATCCATACAGAAAACCCCCAAGAACAACTGAGAATCGAGAGACTAGAGAGGTAATTTCCGTTATCAAACCACTATCGCATACGACAAAAAGGTCGCAAATAATCATTTCAAAGATCAAGAGAACGCAATGAAAAAGGTTAGAGCTTTATGAAAATCTAGCAGAGGCAGTAAGAAATTAAAATCGGAATCGATCTTTTAGCAGTTGTTGGCAACGACTTCGGTACAGAATCCTTAAATTAAGCGAAAAGGAGGATCGTGCTTTTGTGAGAGGTAGGTTCATACCGTTGTCGACATAATTGTAAGCTGGATCAAACCAAGATTTGTGGGATTTCACAGAGACTGTGTTACTCCGATGCTCCCCGGCGATCGGTCTTTCATTCTTGAACGGCGACGGTATAATCACCAGATTCTCAGTCTTTGACTCAGGCGAATAACTGGGTTTAATCGCCGACCCGGACCCTAGGTGAATGGAGACACAAGACCCCATATCTCTCTCTCTCTCTCTCTACCAACACGAATTGGTAAAAAAAACCAAAAATGGGAGTTGAGAGGGAGATGAAAACGCGAGTAGATTATGAAGTATGAGGTGTTGAGTGGCGTTATTGCAGGGAAATCAGAAATAAAAATCCCCCTTTCGACAAAAAAATCAAAGCTGGAGAGAGAAAGAAGGATAGAGAGAGAGAGAGAGAGCTTGAGAGCGATGTTGTGCAAACAGTGTTCTACAACTTGGATTTCACAGCATTGAATCACCATTAAAATTAAAAATAATAACTGAAAAAAAGAAGAAGAAGAAGAAGACATCGTCCTCGTTGCATACTGTCGACCCAACAATGGCGATCTTCTTCCTAATCTAGGGTTTCAAAACCAGACCCTCTAAACAGAGTATGATCAGTCCAGCAACAGGTCTACATCTTAGGCAATTGCAAAACTGTATATAAAACTAATAATGGAGATTTAATTAACAGAGATGGTATCTTTCACTATCGGGCTATTTTTTCTTCGTGAAGTGGGGTCGACTTGGCGATCCTATCCTATCCTCTCGACAACCAATGAAGCTCTCATGGGTGTACTAGAAAACAACGTGCAATCACAGTCTCTCGCACGGGGATTCGACATTTTTGCTTTATCAGAATCTAAATCCGACGCCATTGATGATCGCAGTGGACTCAAACTGAAGCTCTGTGTTTGAACTTTGGCGACGAGGGAGAAATTGGTTTTCGCTGGGATTAACGCGAACTCGTGTCCTTGTAACGCAGAAACAGCCAAAAAGCAAAAATGGGGTTTCTGTGAGGTGTGGTGAGCTAGGTCGGTAAAGGGTAGGGCCATGCTTCTCACCCACCACTCCTACGCTTTCATTGTCCGGTTCACTCCGCATTTTGGACCGAACCATGATGTAATAGTTTTTATATTAAAAACCGAATTATGAGAGATGATTCGATTCTTGGGTCCACTCAGGAGTCAATTAGGGTTTTATGAGACATGATTGGATTCTTGGTAAAAGCTACAACTTGTCGTCATTGCTATTATTTTATATTTGTACAGGGAGAACTACCTTTTGTACAGCTAAATAAAAAGAGCAGTCGAATATATACAACTACACTTGGTGGAAAAATAAGAGTGAAAATGCAAATAACATTACCTATTCAGATGCATCAAGACATGAGGGCCTGGGGGTAGTAGTGCAGGGCTACACTGAATGCGAATGCTAGTCACTGTTCATCCAAATTTCCCGAAGGAGTTCATATCTGATAGCATTTTGATTTTTTTCCTTCCAAATCCAACTCGGCTTTGTTGAAGCTGGCGAAGACCGTGGGACATCCATGGGGATAGAATCCAAGGGTGAATTCAATTCATCGAGTTCATCATCACTGGTGTATGATTTCCTGAGTAATGAGGATCCACTCCTCAGTTCGGACTGGCCAATCTCGCCTGCAATACCCACGAGAGAGGCTGCCAAAGGTGGTGAATACACTATTGGTGCAGCAGTACAGGGAAAATTCGAGATGAGCTGCTCCCCAGCCTCAATCGAGTCCTGAAGCAAACAAAAATCAAGAAGCTTGGTAAAGTTATGGCTGATATAATCTGTAGTTTTGCAGATGATGATATGATTTAGTTACTGAATTTAGGAGTAAATGATCGAAGATACATACACAAACCTCGGAATTTAGAGATTCTAGAACCGCATTGGGAATTGGGTCAGGGCAAAACTCATCCGGGACATAGTTGTCAAGGACTCTCTTGATCAACAGAGAACCAAATGTTGAGCATACCTTTAATAGTACAACTATTACACAAGTGAGAAGGAGAATTGCAAGAGAAGTAGTGTAATGGAAGAAACCATAGAAAAATTCAGGTTCCAAGGGTTACCTCTCTCCTTATGTTTCTGTCCAAGAGCATGTCTTTTGGGAGCATCATGAGATCGCTTAATGCATTTAGGAGATGGAATGCCTTGAAACATGTATCCTGCCTGTCACCATCATCATTTTCATTCCCGGTTTGATCGTCGTCGTCGATGCCAAATAACTTGGTCAGCCATTGAGACCAGTCCCCAATCTACTCCAAATATCATAGATGGAGAAGTGTCAGTGCATTCGAAACTTATGACTCTAGATTAATATCATGAAATCGAGTCATTGAAGAGAGTAGAGAGGTAAAAGTAAGATTTCATTTGTAATCCATAAGCTCATGATTAATACTTTGTTATCATGTTGTAAAGTTCGATCTTTCCCAAATAAAGTAAAACATTCCAAAAGAAAGAGTTTGAAGTGATAATAAAAGGAGAGAGAGAGAGAGAGTTGGATACAACAAGTGAAATAAAATCCCACAATCAATTCAAGACGAGAACAAAGTTCCGAATACTTACTGCATTTTTAAGTTGTGCACCAGCCCCAAAACTTGATTTCCCAACAGGAATTGGAAGAACCTTAGAATCACTAATTGGGTCAGACACAGGATCAGTTGGGATTTCATCAGCAGATTCTCGAAGAATGGCATTAAACATGGCCACATCCAATCTAGCCACGCATTGCTCCATAATCTGTTTATATATAACACAGACACAGCTCAAGTGTCAGACTTCAAGAAACAAAATGTCAGTCAGGAAAAAAAGTCAAGACAGCTAGCAATAGATCCACAAGTTCACATTTTGAAGGCAAGCCAAAGGCCATTATCACAAAAAAAAAGAAGAAGTTAGCTTAACCGTTCTAAGTGTTTGGAATGGAATTCAATAATAGTAGTATCCCCGGAGAGCTCATGTATACTTATTAGCAACTTAAAGCATGAATCTGACATGTTGCAGATGTTATTTTTGCAGTAATTCTGCATATATCTATTACAATCTTATATCTGCTAGCAAATTTTGATTTTCACAGAATGTCCCAATTTTTTTCCATCTATCACGATAAAAATGATAGAATTGAATCCAAAAATCGAAAGGAGAAAATTACCAACTTAGCCAGTATGGGCAAACAACCGCATTCATGGCCTCCAGCGCGAACAGGGCAAATTCTTTCGGATGCATCCTTAAAAGCATTTTTCCAAAGGTCCAATGATAAGGTCCTTTGCTCTTGATCAATAGAAAGAATTCTCTTATAGCTCTTCCCTGAGTCAGGACTTGAGATTCTACCTACACTTTTTGCAGCAGATGATTGCATATGTGGAGTCAGGGTCTAGATCAAAACAGAACAGGTATCAGATAGATAGCCATGGACATCTATCACACGATTTTAATCTTGCAACAACACATTCAAAGAGAAATAAGCAAGGGAGAAATAAATTAAAGAATGACCTGCCACCAAATTGATTCAATGATTCTGGAAAATATCCAAGCTTCAAACTTTTCCAGCGCTAATATAAATGTTTGAGGGTCCCCCCAGTCCCCAAAACTCTCATCATGCATAAAATTAAACTCTCCTCTTTTTTCTGAAGGGGCTGTTTTGCCTTTTACTCGAGATACATTGTTAATTTCTTTACTACAGCCATTTCTTTCTATTTCTGATCCAACTGAATATTTCTGATCGACATTGTTGATTTGACGAATCCCAGTTCTCAGCACACAAGAATTTGACAACCAAAATGTTAACCTGTAATTACAGATTTTAGCTTGTATGATCAGCTACAAAAAAGTTTAAAAAAACATAGCACATAATATGCAATTTAATACATAATGGAGGCTGAATTGTAAATTTCTCTATAGAATTTTAACATAGATCAACCAATTTCAATCCTAAATAAAATGTTATCGGTTGATTCTGTCTATTGAGACCAGAAATGGCAGGTTGGAATTCTGTCTATGGAGTGTGTTACGATGAAAATGCAGAACAGTTTGTGCTTATCTCTTTTATGAGCACTAGATAATTTCCTTTTATGATGACTGACACGTGAAATTTGTTTTGAAAGAAATTCAAATCACAGTCCATACCTTGGGACATCATTTCCACATGCTTTTGCTACTAAAACCAAACCAGAAACAGCACTTCTAGCTGCACTTGCTTTTTGTGGCCTAAAATTTTCTTTACGAGAATGAAGATAAAGCCTTAAAAGGCGTCGTGCAGGAGCATGGACTTTACTCACGGAACTTCCATGCTCAGCAACTGCAGAATAAAGAGAAGCTTCAATCGCTGCAGCTTCTCTCAACTCTCCCTCGAGCAACCCAATCCTGTGATGTAATTGCTGGATTTTGCTATCTAAAATGGAACTTCTTGTATCCTTTGGATAAACTTTTGCGTCTTTCTTTTCATTGCTTCCAAGACTTCCTGTCTTTCTCTGGGCATGCTCCAGAGCATCATCTACCTTAACTTCCGACATCTGATTTCTAAGCAATCCCTTATTCCAAACTGAATCTGTAGACGATCGAACAGATTTCGCCTGTTGCAGTCTGTTATTGCTTTTTATTCCACAAATTCCTTTTCCTGAAAGAAGTACATCACCATCAGATAAGTCTTGTCTACAAGTACCATCTTTACTATGGAGTATCTTGTCGTCTGTAATTTTACTTTTCTTCTCCAATTCCTGTGTGTCTTCCTGTATATCTTCCTCATCTTTTTCTTTAATTGAGCAATTATCAGTTTCAAGACCTCTCGCAACCTCTATCAAGCAGTCTCTGCCAAGAACATTCTTCTCATGAATCTCCTCTCTCAAATGTTTGGGATCATTACTTCTCAAACCATCCTCTGGAGTTCCATTTGAAGATGATGAAGAAGAAGAATGGACACTATCATTGTTTGAAGAATTTTTTAGACTTGGGATTGAACCAGAGTGAGGCCAGCCATGTATGGAAGTGCGATCATTGATGGGACTTCCAGAATCAGAGGACAAATCTAGTGACGATGAGGATGATGAACCTGCCTTCAGATTTTCATGAACTCCATTCTCTCGAGATACAGATGATTCATGATTCCCTGAAATCAAGGCGCGCTCTTTCCCACTAGCTCCCAAGTTTATTGAGACATGTCCATTCTGAAAATTCATGCTGATTCAGGTAAGTTTACAGAGCTCATAGGACCATCAAGAAAGGCAAAAAACGATCTAGCAATAGGCTGACTGTGATACTGCACCCTTAAATCTAGAGACATAAGTAGAAAACTGATATTCATATCAACAGTAAACCTTCTATCATAGCTATTTCGTTTTGTAAAATACTAATCTCTCTTGTAACGTGATAAACTCAATGTTAGGTTCAGTCCACATTTAAGATAAGGTATTTGGTTTTAGTGTAAAACCCAAAGGAATGATGCATGGAAGTGGTCATTCCAACTTGCTCTTTATGCACGACATTAAGTAATAGGACACTAGAAGAGTAGAAACATAAATTAATAAAGAAAAAAGAAACTCATACCTCTTCACTTTGAGGAGGTAGAAAGCCGCCTATTTCCATATTTGAAGAAAAAACAGTCATGGACGAGTGTGAGGAAATATCATCGTCTGTGAATGAGGCAACTTCATTTTCCTCACCGTACTCTTCACTAATCAAGGTTAAAACAGATTCGCCAATAGTACTGTCAAATGACATCCCTTGCGACAGGCTATCTCTTGTAGAGGAGCAGGTATGTCCCTTATCGATGGGTTGAATTTGAATACATAAAACCGGCTGATTCATGTTCCCAAAGCTCCTTTTGCAGTTCATCTGAGCATTCAAACACAATGCCTCTCTCACAACACCATAATCAGCTAGGTCTATGGTGGCACTGGCCAACAATTGGCCTTTTGAAGTCTTTTCTCTCCGAAGCTCGTACAAGTGAAACTGCAAACAATTCTTCTGGAATGTGTCACCACCTGCACCTTTAACGACCCTATCTCGAACAAGGGTCACAGGTAGCCGAAAGGATTCATTGAATTCAATTCTTCCCTCACCAGCAACTGAGCCAAGGTTTGGAACAACGACATTGGTAGACCCAGAATGGCGATCACCATTTTCCCATTGAATCATGACAGAACGAACAGACCGGAGCGACTGAGATGGTGGCCAAGGCTTAATCTCCTGAATATGAATTAAAGAATCAATTTGAAGTGAACTGCTTCTTCTGGTCTTTGCCTTCATGCTCGAAACCATTGTTCTCGAACAACTGTGGAGTTTCTAAAGTCAGAAATTCTTTCCAATGCAGGTAGACGGTCTTGATGATTATCCCCCTACATTCCATCACAGAGAAAAGAAAATCCCAAAACTATATAATCAGAGGTAAAACTCGATCATAAACACGAAATATCAGATGATAAATAACGGATACTAGTTGTCAGAAGCTTTATTAGAGACAAAAGTCCACTTACACACCAAAAAGAAATAAGAAAGTTCATATGAACGGAAAAGCAAACTACTTACAAGAGCAAAATTTTCGATGAATCAAAGCATTGCCATAATTAAGCCAAGGCCTTGCATTCAAAAGTGTACAACGAAAAAAGAAAACAAGTACTGTAAAAATCAAACATTGCTAAATTCGGCCTTACAGTAAAGATAAAACCCAAAAATGCAACTTCATATTCAGCTAAGAAAAGGCAAGTAGGCTCAAGTGAAGAACAAGAAAAATCAGCAGCAGAGAGCTCACAGCCAGGACTAGCATCCAAACAAAAGAAAAATGCTAGAGCAAACAACAGCATCAAAATAATAAAAAAAACACAGTCGAACCAGTTACGAAAATCCAAATTAAGCACAATGCAGTAAAAAAGAAGAAGAATCCAAAAGATCAGGGCGTTATTCTATCAGTGTAGGTAATGAGCATACTTAAGAGAGTGCGGAAGAGCCCAACGGTAGAATTTAGAGCAGAGAAACCGGAGAAGTGAGCCTGAGACCGGAGACGAACCAAATCCACCGGTGAACTCCTTCGAGAAATCTGCGTCCAAAAGGGATGTCTGAATAAAATAGAAGAATCTAAGAAAAAACAAAACAGAATGATATCTAAGGAGAATACGACGCCGTTTGATCGCGTCGTACAAAAGGCTGTTAAAATGAACCACACGCAGTACTAGGTCGTGGGACCACGTAGGGGCTGAAGTTCGTGCGCGGGGACGGGGTTTATAACGAAAAGAAGCGCGAGTGTGATAAAGCGAAAGCATTGATTTTACTCGCCGACACAAATGGAGGGAAGGAAGGTCTTGGCGACCTATATGGACCCGCACCAGGTCAGCAAATCTTGTCCTTTTGTGGGGCCACGTCTCTTCCCAGTGTCCGGCTCTGCTTGTAATGGGCTGCCAAATGGGCCCATCCCGACTTTCTCATGCGCTTTGACAATTCCTGTTGGTGCTATTTTTTAGGTTCGAAAAAATTAAAAAGAATATAAACTCTAATTTTATAAAATTATTTGAATTAATTTGTTAAATTTCAATGTAAACCAAGTTCTAGTTTAGTTTAGTCGGCTCTGTAGTTTACGCTGTATATTGTTAATGAATAAAATTATGTTTATTTTTTTATTTTATTTTTTAAAAATATTTACTGACACGTCAAACAATAATTGATGTAATTAATATAATAAATTATAAATAATTAATTTATTATACTAATTACATTAATCCTTGACATATTAATAAATATTTTAAAACAGTAAAATAAAAAAATAAACATAATATTATTCATTGTTATTTGAGTTGTAAAACTCATTAAAACTTTAATTAGATTACAATAAATTCTCATCTGCTCGTGTATTTTTTTTTCGAGAGACATTTTTATGTAATTAATAATATACGTAGTAATACTATGTTTAGCATGTATTCTTAACTTTTAATATATTACTTATTAATTAGTAATAAATTATAAATAATTAAAATAATATGAATTAACAAATGTCATGTTACGATATAAAATTAGAAGATAAATATAACGTTATTTTTGTGTCGTTATGATTCTATTTTTAAAAGAATTTATTAACGTGTTAAATAATTATTAATATAATAATTTACAGATAATTTATTATATTAATAATATTATAATTTTATCAATAATTTAACAAGTTAATAAAAATTTTTAAAAGAATAAAATAAAATATTAATGTTAATGTTATTCTTCTATAGTTTAAATAAATGCATATTTTTAAAGAAAAATAAAATGTGAAAAGAAGAGATCGCCATTTTCACTTCGCACGGAGATACTCGATCTTCCGTTTTCTACCTGCTAAACTCCTAAAGCTGTCATATTGGTTTCCGTAGGTTGAAAAGCTTAGAAATGAGAAGATTCTGCGCCGTCTTCTCTGCGCAGCTCGCTTCTATACCTGGAGTTATTCCCTGTACCACAAGGTATTCTCCTCTGTCTCTGTTTCAGTTTTACGCTTCAAAAATCGGTGCATATTCTAATATTTGCTTTATTTCTACTATTGTGCGGTTCTACACGTTCTGTTTTTCCAATCTTCTCATTTCTAATCTGGTCCTAAAGTCTGCAACTTAATTTTTTTTATGGAAATCCTCTTATTCGAATTAATTGCCAACACAAAAGCTAGAAATGGAAGAACGACAAGGAAGAAGAGAAATGTTCTGGTTAAGGAGGATTCTGTAAATCCCCAACCTGTCAGATAATTCTGTAAAGCTCACAGCCTTACCGATCTGTGCTTTCTTCCTAACCCGAAAATGACTCAGAAAAAAAAAAATGAAGAAAAGAAAGTGAGATTGAAGGAAAGGAGGTGGAGTGAATGATTCTTGAAACAAGAATCGATTTGATTAACTTCAACAACGATAATCTCTGGGTGCAATCTACAGGGTTTTTAAAGATTAAAAAAATACAGAACTTTAAAATAATTCAAATAGCAGATGCTGCCTTATCTTCTAGTTCTACTAAAACGTTGTTTGAGTAAGCGACTTATCTTCACCCAGCGATACAACCTCACTTGAATGAAAACTTACCAAACATCTGTTGGTGACATCGTTTTGGAAGTTCTTCAAGGGAAGTTTTTAATAGTAGTGTTGAAACATGAAATGTAGATGAACTTGTGCTTTTTTTCTTTCCTTTTCTGCAAGATGAGTCTTTGGAGATTGAGAGACGTGAAAGAAAAAAAGGCGAAGAGCAGCATAATGGTGTTATTTATCAATCAGACAAAAAAGATATATTTTGGCTTTAATGCTTACTGTTGTTTACCACTTCCATTGATATTCATATCTTAAAATAAGGAGACACAGTCTTATGCTTATTTGAGTGTTTATGAAAGCGACCTTTTCATGTTCTTTAAAAGTTCTGCTAAATTGTTTATTTTGTTTAATTTAGGAATGAACTTCCATTCCTTTGGAAACTCTCTCTCTCGAATAAAGTGCGGTAAGCTTTTCTTTTTACAAGCATATGAAACCACCTCTTTGAAAGCATATCTTTTCTTGACCATGCTAACCAGTATGCTATGAGATTTTGGTCGCTGATTCTTAGACAGATGGATCTTTCAGCCTAAAATTTATGTCTCCAGCCCTCTTAGTTGCAGAAAAAGAAGAGGCTAAGGCTGTTTTGACCTTATTCTTAAAGAAACGAAGTTTGAGCAGCTCACTTGCTGGAAGAACAATTTCTAAGTTTGATCTTTTCATCGATCGCATTGTCTCAAAGCTTCATTCTGTTCACAAGTCTCAGTATCTAGTAGGTTCCAATTTTTTTTTAAGAATTACTAGTGTTGATATATTTCTTCCGAATAAAAAGGTGGCTAATAAAATGCAATTTTCTTTGCAGGACGGGAGCTACCGACCCTCAAGATTAGAGATGCTCTTAATCCGGACCTTGAATCTCTTCTTGAAGAATATGGAAAACTTTTTGTAGATTTGGTGGAAAACTCTCCAAGTCGGAGCGGCTGCAGTGCTAGTGTCAATACCTGCGCCATGCGCAACCACTGATGCCAAGAAGGTGAAAGCAATATCTCGTGTAAGTGAGATAGATCCAGCAGGAAAGCTCAGACCTCATATCCTCTTATCTCACAGAGCTTGGGATGAATCTGCAACAGATTAAAGAAATGGCTCAAAAATTCGCATCTTTTGCTAACTACAGTTTGGAAGGGAAAATGAAGCCTATGGTTGAGTTTCTTCTGGATCTGGTCATATGCAAATCAGATATTCCTACCATCCTCCGCAACAGGCCGCAGTTATGTGGAATTAGTCTGTACAAAAATCTAATTCCGACAATGCAGTTCCTAGAAACTTTTGTTGTGGACAAGAACCAATGGGCGAAAGTGATATATTGCGATCCAGGCTTCTGACATATAGCAGACAAGGGTTAGAGGCAACTTTGGAGTTCCTCAATGAGATGGGACTCTCAAAGAAGAGCATAGGTGAGATCTTCACTCGATATCCAAACATTATAAGTTACAGCATGGAGGACAAATTACGACCCACCGCACAATATTTTCATTCATTGGGAGTTGATGTAGCTTGTCTTCTTCACCGATCTCCTCCGACTTTCAGCCTCAGTCTCGAGGCCAATTTGAAGCCTGTGCTGAATTTTTCTTGGAGAGAGGTTTTAGCATGGAAGAAGTGGGTATCATGATTTCAAGATTTGGAAACCTGTATACTTATACACCCATTGGAAGTTTCCTCCCCCACTAGGTTTTCCTCTGCCTCACTAACTAACTTTTCCCTCTTCATCATTTTCTTTACTTTGGTCTTATTTCTGTTATTTGGAACGCAAATGTGGTCAAGAGTCTGCCTCTTAGTTTTGGTTTGTATGCGTGACCTTCTCGTCTTTTCAATTAGATTGGTCGGACAAGAAATTCATGACTTGGTTGTATGAGATTTAGTTTCACTTCTGTTTGTACTTGCTCTATACAACGGAGTTTCTCTGGCTTGACGGATTTTTATTTTCTTTTCTGCAAATTTCCCCTGTTCTTTGAGTTACTTTAAACTATGATTGTTCTATGAATTTAGTAATCAACTTCCATTGTCTCGGACAATGTTTTTCTGTGGGGCAAAATTTGGTAAGCTTTTCTTTTCATGACCCCTTTTGTGCAGCCACCCCATGTAAAAGAAGTCTTCTTTAGACCAAGCTAACCAGTAAACTTTGATACTGTGGTGTAGCTGATTCTGAGACAGATGGATCTTTCGGCTTACAATTGGTATCTCCAACCATTTTAGCTGCAGAAAAAGAAGAGGCCAAGGCTGTTTTGACCTCGTTCTTAAAGAGACAAAGTCTGAGCAATGCATTGGCTGCCAAAACAATTAAAAAGTCTGATCTTTTCATCAACCACCTTGTCTCAAAGCTTCATTTTGTTCACAAGTCTCGATATCTAGAAGGTTCGAATTTTGTTTCTATAGGTACTCTAGCTAAAATAACTAATGTTAATATAGTTTTTCAAAGTAAAATAAAAAAAAAGGTTAATTGCAATTAAGCTCTAACGGCTAGAGTCGTTTACTAATTAGATCTTAAACTAATTTTTGAACAAATTGAATCTCAATCTTTCAACTATCAACAATTTAAACTCTATCACTAATTTATCCGTTAAATTCAATATTTGTATATCATGTTTTTTATGACGTTATCTAAAAATAAATGTCTAATAAATTACTGTTTTTCTTTGCAGGAAAGGAGTTTGACGACCCTTGAGATTGAAGATGGTCTTAGTCCTTACCTTGAATCTCTCCTCAAGGAATATGGAAAAGTTCTTGTAAATGTGGTGGAAAGCTTTCCAAATCCACCAACCGAGGAAAAACCAACTTTAACTGTTGCAGTGTCGGCTTCTCTTCCGGTGTCCCGTTCAACCATTGCTAATAAGAAGCGGAAAGTAATGTCTCGAGTAAGTGAGATAGGTCCAGCAGGAAAGCACAGGCCTCCCATCCTCTATCTCATAGAGCTAGGAATCGATGTCGAACAGATTAAAAAAATTACTCGCAGGTGCCCGTCTTTTGCTTATTTTACTTTCGAACGATAAATAAAGCCTTTGATTGAGTTTTGTCTTGAACTAGGAGTGCTCAAGTCGCATATTCCTACCATCTTCAACAAAGCACCTCAATTATGTGGGCTTAGGCTGTCCGAAAATTTGATCCCTACCAAGGAATATCTGGAATCTCGCGGTATAGATAAGAAGCAATGGGCAAAACTAAGATATGGCTTTCCACAGATGCTCACTTTTAGCAGACAAAAAAATGGAAGCAAATTTAGAGTTCCTCATTGAGATTTGACTCTCATAGGAGAGAATAAGTAATATCATAAATCGATCCCCCAACATTATAAGTTAAAGCGTGGAGGACAAATAACTACCCACTGCTCGGTATTTTTGTTCTTTGGGAGTCGATGTGGCTATTCTTCTTTACCGATCTCCTGAAACTTTTGGATCGAGTATTAAGGCGAAGTTGATTCCCGTGATCAAATTTTTCTTGGAGAGAGGTAATAGTATGGAGGATGTTGGGACCATGATTTCAAGATTTGGAGCTCTTTATACTTGCAGCTTAGTCGAAAACTTGATGCCAAAGTGGAATTTTTTTTAATCATGGATTACTCAGCATCAGAATTGGTTAAATTTCCCCAGTTTTTTGGTTACAGGTTGGATGGAAGAATTAAACCAAGGTATGCTGTTATGAAAGAGAGTGGTGTAAAGTTGTTTCTAAGCCAAATGTTAACAATGTCCCGAGAGGAGTTCGAGGAAATTTTGAAGAGGAAGGTGGAGAAAATGCTTTCAACAAATGATCCAAGTGGATTGCATTGATGGAGGGTCAGAAATGGAAAACGAGAAAGCAACTTCTAGCTGGGAAAGATGCAAGTGAATGGCGGCGATGAAGTGAAAGAAAATATAGAAGAAGTGCCTGCCAGGGTGAATAGCAGTAGATTTCAGACAGCATCAAAGTTATTGTTGTGATATAAGCACGTGTTCTGATCAGGAAACAAATATTCAGTGATTGGATTTGTCGGTTTTCGATGAAAAAGATGGCACGTATGAACCTTTGTGAGCATTCATCGGTTGCTAAATATACGATCGAGTTCTCATTGCCGATCCTTTTCTGACCATAGTTTTGCAAAATGAAAGTGCATGCTCGTTTTAGATGATGTATCTGTGGATAATCTGGCAACTTCCAATATTTATACCAAAGGTAATGGTTTGATTGCCTTGTTTGATCGCGTATTGATCATGTCGGACTATTCGACTTACGATATGTTCGGCCGACTTTTTTAGTCTCGTATTTCGCAAAACTATTCTTTGGAGAGGAAACACATGTATATGGTTGTGTTTCATTGTTTATTGACCATCTCGGTCTATTTGAATGTTCGGTTTAGCCGACTTGTTTTTTTTCGAATTTTGCAAACTTTTTTCGTGGAGATAAGATGCCCAAATTATCAATCTCCACCTGTTCCGATTTCGGTCTCTGCACAGAGAAACCCTGCCGTTATGCATTCCTTAAGGTTTGTAAATGGTAGACATTTGTGCTTTGCTTCCAGCTTCGAGTTCCGACGCACTGGTTGCTGGCTCGCATAAAGAGGATGGGAGATGTAGGGAAGTAGAAGCAAGCTGGTAACCAGGAAGAAGATGAATTTGGAGACCTCAAATCCTCGAAAAGGACTTCCTCCTTGCAAGGCAACATGTCGTTGCGAAGATCCCCAGGTAACTCGTAAAGAGAGGGATCCTCCGGATATGGTTATCGTCATGATCTGAATTGCTTACTTTAAGGACATGGTTTATTATGTCCAAAAAAATAGGTCATGATGTTAGTTTTCTGCCCCTTCAAGGTTTTACATAGACATTACCCGAAAAATGTAATAAAATAAATGAACGATAGAATTCTAAACAAAAAAAAAGACGAAGATTTGTAAATCCAATTTGTCACGAGTTAGAAAGAATGACTGACTGAAAACCAATCAAACAAGTGTCGATCTTAACATATAAAAATTGTTATTAGAGTTATGGATTCAAGCACAATGACATGTGTTGCGAAAAATCTTACCCAAACGTGTTGCAAAAATAATAAAATGTAAAAGTACGAGTCAAATCTACGAAGATTATTTTTATAAATTATTAAATTAATTTATTTTTAAATTAAAATGAATAACGAAATTTTGATAATTGTTTTTAATTTAAAATAAAGTAGCAAAATTTAATTAGTTAAACTGAAATTAAATAAAGTTGTTGGATCAACAAAGAGAAAAATTTAGGATTTTCAATTTTACTTAATTAATCATATTTAGTATTCATAATTCAATTTATTAATCTCTATTTATATGTGTTGATGACAATTTCACGAATATATTTATCAATCTTCTCGATTAATGATAAACTTATTCAATTAACGGATTATTACCTCTCGGTTTCTAACCTTAAAAATTAATTGAATACATTAAGAACGAGAAATTAAAATACTATATAAACGCATTAGCCATCTTTAGTCTAACATCTTTTTTCATGGTAAATTATCCATTGCACGATTATTTATCTCCTCCCAGTATCAAAATAATCCTACGAACATACTTTTGTTGATCAGATAATCGCAAACATTAAGAACAGAATAATTTACTCGACACAATAGCAGAATAAAAAATTAAGAAACTGAATTAAAAAAAAACTAAACGATCATAATCCGACTACATTGTATCCTTAGAAAATAAAATTAGTTCATATTAAAGTAGAGAAAAACAACGAAAATAATAAAGATAATCATAATTCAAAAGAAAAAAAAAAAAAAACTAAAATTATGCTGAAATCCAATTCCTGAACCTCTCACTCCGTTCCGGTTTCCGTTTCTCTAGCCTCTAAACTCTCTCCAACGATCTCTCTAATAGATGATTGTCTCTTGACCTCTTGGTTAAGTTATAATCATAATTCTGAGTGAAGCTCGCGGCCCACAATTGACTGTTGAAATTAAAACAATGAAAATTCTTAAAACGACCTTCAAATTTTTAATTCCATTTTATCACATAAAAAATATTAAATTCTTTCAAACACTTGATAATAACTTATCGAATCAAGTACAAAAAATATGAATAAGTGTGTAAAATACACACTTATCAACATGTCATCACTATCATAATCCAACAACACGTTCGTACAACTAAAGCAATTGGAGGTCTAATAAACAATGGAATTCAACTTTGCCAAAATATAACCTAAAAAATCTATCCGACAAATATAACAATTAAAGTATCGTACATGTATAAAATACACATGTAAAACTAATATACATATAATACAAAAACAGATATGTTATTAAACAGAACATGTCGTGCATAATAATTCACGCAGCAAAAATTTTGAAAACTATGAAACAATCCAATGTGTGAAGGTTCGAGACTATGTCCAGCCCAATATGTAAGTTTTCATTGAATAAATTGTGAATTTAGTATTATTCCATATTTATAAAGTATTATTTATTAATTGTTTATAATTTATTATAATTATTTGATTAATTAATTTGTAATTTATTAAAATAAGGAAACGAATTCGGATCCAATGAGAGCCCACCGAGGCCCAGGCATTTGTACGGAGTGAGACGATAGGAAGGGGTGGTAAAGTATTCTCTCTTCTTCTCCGATTCGATCTTTCTTCTGCCGCTGCTCCGCTTTGACCATTCCTCCTTCACCTTTTGCCATCGCAACCCTTTTGTGAGTCCTCGCTTCCTCATCTTCCTGGATCGATTCGTTATATTTTTTAGGGGTTTTCCTATATTATTCTGTGCTTTATTCTCACTTGTCGCAGCTTAATTTTCGTGAGCCGTTCTCTCAGAGACAGGCTTCTTGCTGAGGGAAATTTTTGTTGATTGGTTTTCTCCGAAAATGAGGTCGTGTTAAATTTAATTGTTGGACTTATATAACAGATATATTCACTGAAATGGCCGGGGGAATCATGCGGCAGTTACTGAGGAGGAAAATTCAGTCTCACAATACTGTAAGAATGCTTACGAAGTCTGTCGTTGGTCCATTGTTTCCGTTTTTAGCTCTTAATTTGAGTATCTGATGTGTCAACTTCATCATTTGCTTCTTTTAAGAAGAGATTTTTCAGGGAGGAATATTTTATAGCCATTATAGCACACGCATTCGACTGATGATACTGTAGTATGTTGTCTTATTGACAAAGTAACTGTTTTGGGTAATTAACCTACTTTTTGTAGGCCTCTCCAAATATTTCATCCCTTATCTCAAAAAAAGATGATCGGGGACCAGGCTTTATGAAGTCTATTAGAGTTCTTGCACTTGTTGGAGCTGGTGTTTCTGGGTGCTTGAGCTTTGCAACATTAGCTTCTGCAGATGAAGCTGAACATGGCTTGGAATGTCCAAGCTATCCCTGGCCCCACAAGGGTATTCTGAGTTCATATGATCATGCTTCGTAAGTTTTTCTTGGATTAATCTTATCTTCTCATAAAGTAGATAACTTTTGTATGTTGATCGTTAATTTTACAATCATTTTCTGAATTAGTATTGGCCATAGAATTTTTTTTTTTCATAGATCATTGTTTTCATTTTGGTCGCTTACACTGCTGCCAATCCTCCCCTCATTTCTGACTTGCTAAATTATTCTATTATCTAGATTCATAAATTTCGATATATCTGACCTGTTGTCCTAAAGTTTTGAGGCTAATTTTATTTGAACAGGATCCGTCGTGGCCATCAAGTTTACCAACAAGTCTGTGCTTCATGTCATTCCATGTCTTTAATATCGTACCGTGATTTGGTCGGTGTTGCATATACAGAAGAAGAGACAAAAGCAATGGCTGCTGAGATTGAGGTTGTTGATGGGCCTAATGATGAAGGCGAGATGTTCACTCGCCCGGGTAAACTTAGTGACCGGTTTCCTCAACCATATGCCAATGAACAAGCTGCGAGGTTTGCCAATGGAGGGGCATATCCTCCTGATTTAAGTCTCATAACAAAAGTAAATCCTAATTTTGCTTGTAATATTTTAAGGTTGATAATGCATTCTAAAAATTGTTTTGGTTTGTAAATTTAGGCCCGCCACAATGGACAGAACTATGTATTTGCCCTTCTAACTGGTTACCGCGATCCTCCTGCTGGTGTTTCGGTATAATTCATAATATTTTTTCAAATAAATATGATACGGCTTGCCTCTTTTGCAAAATATATTTGTCACTTTATTTAATGATTTAATCTTATATCTAAAGTGAAATCTCTGGAAATAACTTTGCTGATAAAAAGTGTAACAAAGGCTCGACCTATTTCTGAAGTTTTTAAGTTAAATGCATTCTGGCTCTTGTGATACATCTCGTAATTGTTGATTTCATCTTTTGAATGATTGCTTCTTTGGAATGTCACTTGTGATTGAATAATTTTGGTTTATAGCATGCTATACATCCCTTCCTGTCGAATGTATATATGTTCTAGGATTTCTACCTGCTTTCGTAGTTGTCAATTTTGATCATCTTTAAATGGTGCACATGTTTTAGATTTATCCCAATAGATTGCTGTCAATGTTTCATTCTCTATTGGTGCTTGATGGTTCCCTTGATTATCAGCCCAGCCCGAGCACATTTTAGTGCAAAATCTATTATTGTTGCAACCTTTCAAATTATAGGCGGTTATGAATTAACTCCCTATCTTTACTAAGTCTCTGGTGATATTATAGATAAGAGAAGGTTTGCATTATAATCCTTACTTTCCTGGGGGTGCAATTGCGATGCCAAAAATGCTTAACGATGGTGCTGTTGAGTACGAGGATGGTACTCCTGCAACAGAAGCTCAGGTTGGTTGATCTCTAGCTTCTCCATGGTGAGACTTGTGTATAAAGCATCCAAATCTTACGAATTATAATGTTATGGTACAGATGGGAAAAGACGTAGTGACTTTCTTGTCATGGGCTGCAGAACCCGAAATGGAAGAGAGGAAATTGGTATCCATCTTTCTTGATTAGTCAGCAGTAATGTAGTAGTGACTTGTGTATTGTTTTCTACTAATGACCATCTTTGGATTGTGCTTGGTCTCTCCGCAGATGGGATTCAAATGGATATTTGTTCTCTCGCTTGCTCTACTTCAGGCAGCCTATTACCGGCGCTTAAAGTGGTCGGTTCTGAAGTCGCGCAAGTTAGTTCTCGACGTGGTGAACTAGGTCATCAAATCTTATAACTTCTCTTTATATACTTTTCTATTTTTGCTTCTGGGAGTTTCAATGATTTGGCAATAATGGTTAATATCGACGAAGAAGGAAGATTTCTAGCCATGTCAAAGTGAGTCGAATTTGTAAATCATCTGAGTGATTTTTTTTGGTTGGAGATAAAAATAAGTCACTCCACAAACATATTCTTGAAATTCAGCCAATTTTACTTAAATTACAGTAATACCAAATTTGATATTTAGCATGTTTGATATGTAATTAACATAATAGGATAATTCAATAATTATAAAAAAAAAAAAAAAGTAAAATTTGGAAATTGCAGTATAATGATCTGAACACCAACAATATAATTTCAAAATAAATTATCTCAAGACGTGACACTGCAAGTATGCATTGTTAAAAGAAGTTAAAATGTACACTACTTTAATTTATTATTATTATCGTTGCAGGTCAATCAAGTTACATTTTATTTTGTTTTTATAATACAATATTATTTAAATAGTTCAATAAACCCTTAAATGAGGATAATAATTACAAACTGGCCATTGAAACAGTTGCGGTGTTAGTTGAGCGGGCACCTTACGTCAGGAAAATGCAGAGTTTCAATGGAGAGCTCCTCCTTCCTTGTTCTTCTTCCTACCCAACACGACTCCTTCTTCAACCACATTTCACCTGTTCTTCTTCTTCTTCTTCTTCTTCTTCAATTCTCGACTTCCTTTGTGTTTCTGCAACTCGTCTGGTTCAAAGACCTCCTATGGAAACGCAATCTCACTTTCTCCCCTTATTTTTCGCTATGTTCTTCGGAATCTACCTTCTAGCCTATTTCATTGTCTTCCGAAAATGGGGCCCTAAAATCCGAAACGATGCCTCCAGCTGTTTCATCTCGCTCTTTCACGGCACTCCCGCCGTTTTCTTGGCCACTCGCGCCGTGCTCGCCGATTCGAACCGCGATTTCGCTTCTCCCAACACGCAGCTTCAAAACGTCGTTCTCGATTACAGCGTCGCTTACTTTTTAATGGATCTTCTCCACTTGACGATCTTCTTCCCCTCCGACATACTCTTTATCGGCCATCACTTAGCCACTCTCTTCGTCTTCCTCACTTGCCGATACGTCGTCTTTCACGGCGCATACGAAATATTAATCCTTCTCATCCTCGCCGAGCTCACCAGCGCTTTCCAGAACGCCTGGGCGCTCGCCGGTGCCCGGAAAGACGACTCTCAATTCGCCGCAAAAGCATACGATATCTTATCCCCTGTTTTCTATTCTTTGTACTTGGCTGTGAGGGGAGTTGCAGGGCCGTGCTTCGTGTTCAAGATGGGGTTGTTCTACGCGAATGGCAGAGACAAAACCGCCGTTCCCTTGTGGGCTTGGGCGTCGTGGATTGCCGTAATTGTGGCGGCCATTTCTGTAAGCATTTTGTGGATTACCAAGCTCTGGGTAGATTTTCTCAAACATAAAAATTGCAAAATTGAGAAGAAAAAGAGGTAGTTTCAAAAATCAAGCAAAGATCATACATTTTTAGAGATTATTTCTTGTATTTAATCAATGCAGTACAGTCTGTAATTGCTCACGAAATGGATCTTTATTTTTACAGAGACGTATCTAAAGGGTAATAGTTTTAGATCAATACCCAAATCCTCAGTTTACAAATGCATAAACAGACATGGTAAACTACTAGAGGGTGTCGATATACGACAATGAAACACCAAGAACTTGTTTAACTAGATTGTTGGTGTGCTGTTCTGTTTAAGACAACTGTTGCCAGTCAAATGAATTAGCTCCACACTAATTATTATCACCCATTAATTATTACTCTCTGTTCTTGTCTTCTGGTGTAAGCCCTGGTTTTTTCTGGGTTGGAGGAGAACTTATGAGTAAAATTCGTAGTGTTTGGCTTGAAGTATGATGGTTCTCATTCCGCCAATGGGTGATATAATCATCAAAAGCAGTCCTAAAACGATGCAGATCTGAAAACAAGAAGAAACAACAATCAACCCAGGAATGATTTGAGTAAACTTTTGGAGAAGAAACTGAGAAAACAAAGCAGAGCATACCCAGTTCGTCCACCAGGATAAGCTGAATTTTCGAGGTTTGTAGATGGCCAGCCACATGATGCAGGGGAGCTGCAATGATGAAAATGCAAACCCACAGTCAGATTTTTGATATCGGAATCAGAGGAACAGAAAAATTGAAACTTTCTTACGAAATAAGTTGTCGGGGCAAAGGCGAATCCTCCGAAAAATCCGAGCAGACCGCCGAAGAAGGGAAAAGTAATGGCGATGAACATCGTGCAGGCTGCAGAAACGAAGGAAGTTAGAAGCTGATCGCAATACACAGAAATGGCGTCAAAAGCTCGATATTACAGAAGCTTACTCACCGACATAAGTGTTTCTCGCGACAAACCGGAGGGTAAAACTGGGTCTGAATCGTAATTTCTTCACCAACACAGTTTCGATCATGTCAAAAACCGGCATCGCGTAAATCTGCAGAAATCAGCGATCGGTCAGCACAAATCAGAAAACCTGAAAATCGGAATGTGGATTTGAGATAAAATTCAAGACATTACCTGATAACTTCCGATTACATGGATGACGACAAACATGTTGGCCATGGCAATAAGCCAAGCGGGTTTCTCCAAGGAGATGAGAATGTTCTCCTTAACGGCGTTACCAAACATCCAATATCCGATCAAAGCAACCGGGAAATAGCACAGAGCAACTACAATGTAGGCGACGATGACTCCTCTCCACATCGGAACCTTCGACGGCTTCTCCGGAGTCGACGGAATCGTCGCTTGGATCTCCAACACCACATTATGGCCGGCGTAAGCGAAAGCGACGTCGCCCAGAGCGTTGAAGAAGTTAAACACCGTCCCGGCCGTGCTGTGAGCTTTGTAGCCGTACTGCACATCTGGCTGAACGCCTTTGTCCAAAGAAGCTCCCCAAGCTATGGTAGAGTAGCTTCAAGTCCAACCCGAAAAACATAATCAGCCATTGATCAATCATAAAAATTAACCCGAAAATCGTCGGAGATGATCGAATCTGTGTACCTGAGCGACATGACCGCTGCGGCCAGAGAGACGCCGGAAATGGAGTTGAAGTTCGGAAGGTGGGAGAGAACGAAGTGAACCGAGGCGAAGATCATGATGAAGTAAGTCTGTTTGATGCTTTTGCAGCTCGGACAGACGGTGTCGTGGAATTTCTTCAGCGACTGCCCGCCGGTGACCATGTAGACAATGTTCACGCCGACTTCGACGATGAGTTGTTGAGGAACCACGATGTACAGACCGAGCTTCTCGCCGAAGGCGTGCTGGCCCAGTTCGTGGTATCGATCGAACCGTTTCCCCGGAACCATCTCGTGCATTTCGACCATCTGCCAGAGAGTGTACAGAGTGATGATCCATGACAGAACAAGCACCACCACACCAGGACCCCTGAGATTTTGATCAAAATATTTTCTTATTTTTCAGATTTCGAATAAAAAATTCTGTCAAAATCCAATAAAAGTTTGTTCGTTTGAAAAATCTGGATGAACTTACCAACCAAGCGACGCCATTGCAGAAGGAAGGCTGAGAACTCCAGCTCCGACCATGGCTGTAACATTGTGAAAAGCCGAGTACCACCATTTTGCGTTCCTCGAAGAAGTGATCGGAAGCCAATCGTCTATCGCCTTCTGCTCCCTCAATTTCTCATCGTTCTGAAAATTCATAGCTATTAGAACAGGAATACAGGAAAAAGTAAAAACGATAAAATTATCTCCAACTATTACAAGAAGAAAACCATCGATTTTGGCAGCCTAACAGATGAAATTTACTGAACTGATTGAATATAATTAAATCTCATAAATCAGTCAAATTAATGCGAGAAGACTGACAGACTATCAGTGATCCCGACGTTAATATAATAATTAATTTTCAATGTTAAGATGGTTATTTATGGCTTGTGAGTTGCCGGGAACCAGAGGTAGGTCAATGGCGGTGCAAGAACGTCTCTTCCACTGTCAATAGCGGCGGGGCCACCTCATTAATCAATCAGTTTGTTCTCTCATATGGGGTGGGGTCCCCGAAGACTTGAGAAACTCTGACTATTGAAGTCAAACAAAACGACAATCTCCAGTTTAATTTTCTACGATAATCAAGAAAAAGACAGTTTTTACATCAAGGAAAGCTGTGATGGCACAAATCATCCGAGTATTTTCGTAGGTAAAAGCTGATCATTTTCCTTTGTTTTCTCAGTTTCTCGGAAAACAAACAGAAAGTTTCAGTACCCATGGGTGTTAAAATTGCAGAGAGAGAGAGAGAGAGAGAGAGACTAACATCATTGCCGTCATAGCCCTTGCGATCAGGCTGGGTGTAAACAGGGACACCAACAGCAACATCAGTTCCCATGGAGAAAATTGCAGAGAAGAGAAGGAAGAAGAAGAAGAAGTGAAAAACGAAGAAACGAAAGAAAGGTTTTGCCCTATTCCAATGGATCTGCAAACCTCACTCTATATATAAACGATAAAGAGATATGAAAACCTATCTCTGACTAGCTGTCGTTTTTGTTTGACTTTGCAAACTGATCATCCATCAGCAGCTAATTAAGAGAGAGACAAGAATGTAATTTTAAGGAAGACGAGCCCTCTTCGCCATGTGAACTCTGAAATCTCTTAGAAATTTCTTCCTATAATATACTGTCTGTGCTGTCATGGATTTGTTTTAGAAAATTCAACCCACGGTACAATTGCACACGTCGCCAACCATCGTTGACTTCAGATTCCGGCGAGTCTTCTGATTAATTAAACTTAATAAATATATTATTCGGCAGAAAATCAGTTTCTGAGAATGAAATATTCTTTTCCTATTTGCTTAAAAAGGTTCAACCCCACTCGTGTCGTGGATTTTTGTCTTCAGACGCAGAAGGCACAGTTGCAGCTCGATGTAGACCGTAGGTTCTGTTCTGTCGGCCGGCGAGAACCAAACATGGCAGGTGGCCAAGCCTTCCCTCGCGGCCTGCTGCCAACTAATTCGTGCTCTTATTTGTGCAAAATGTTACTGATTATATTTTTTGGATTAACCAATTTCAACGATAAAATATGAGTTTAATTTAAGATAATTTTTAAATTAAAAATTTTAACAACTAAAACTTTAAACTATTTAAAATATAACAAATTAAACATTTACGGGTGACCAATCACCTCATTCTCAATTTACGCATAGATCGGGAGACCAATCATTTTCTATCGGCCTCCCAATTTATCGAGTGTTTATGTGACACTGGAAATATTGGGTCGGGGGTCGAAGTGCGGGTGAAGACCTCCTGTCCCACGCGCACACCACGTGATTTTAGAACGAGGGCTCATCACCCTGGATCGGCCTCCCGTTCTAAAAATAAGGCATGAGAACAGCAGGTCACTGCTCCCGGTTAGCTCCTCATTCTCAAACATGGAGTTTCAATACAAAGACTGATCTGGGCGGTGACCCACCGTTCTCATGTTTCATTTTTAGGACGGAGGGACAATCCTGGGCGGTGAGCCACATTCTCAAAATTAGGGCTGATAATGGGGGTCACCATCCTGGATCGGGGGGCCGATCCCCAACTCTAAGAAAGGACTTGACCCCCTCATTCTCATCTCCTGTTGCCGAAAACTTCACTTTTCTCTCGACCTCCTTATAATTTCAACCCAAAATACAGTCATTTATGTGTTGATTTCTCCAATCCTAATCGTTTTCTTCAAATATCATCCAAAAAATCTCACAAATTCGAGGCATAAATCGTCCAAATCTCAAAATCCTCATTTCAACCTAAATCTCCAAAATTTTCCTAAAATAACTCCCAAATTAGTGATTAAACGAAAAGATATCTCGTCATAAGATGGACCATCTCAAGGGGGTCCGACAAATCGAGCACCGTCAACACAAGGTTCTCCAGCCCAAGAGCAACAACCTCCACCTTGGCATGTGTCTATAAAATTTAGAAACCAGACGTGTAAAAATCAGTTTGAGCGAGATATGTCAAACCGATAGATTATTCATTCGAAAACTATCAACTTTAGAGGTTGGGAGTTGTTGGAAATCAATGAGATGTTCAACATAATTGCCCTACACTAGGTGTACGGCTTGAAGGGCAATAACAATTTGCGTATTGTGAACTTGACCTCTACCGGGAGGACATGATGGGTGAAGACGTACATTCTTGTTACGGAGATTGTCATACCTCCATAGACAGTTAATGAAGTGCTCAGGTTTGCCGGAGAATGCATGAGTTGAAGAGATACTACCATACTTCTCGAAACTACGATTTTTTCAGACAGCTGAAGAACTAGAGTTCCTCAGAGAAATTCATCGCAATTCCAACATCACTTGGTTCGTGAAGCCAAAATCCAAAGATTTGAGCGTTTGAGCTCAGGTTATGCACAATTTGATAGCCCACATCATTCTTCCTCTGGACGGACATATAGATCTCATGAGCTGCATGAATCTCTATGTGATCGAGAAACTGTACAACGAGAAGATGTTCAACCGTGGTTTTGTGATTGTAGGTCACATGCATGAGATCGGTCGGACATCCAATAAGAATTTACAGTACGGCACGTTGATACAGAAGATCGTCGAACGAGCTCGGATTCATTTACTGATTGGAGAGCAGCTAAGAGCACAGAGACTCATCGTTGTATTCGATAGGTTTCATTTGATTCAGATGTAACTAGTTGAAGTCGATGGGATTTGGGTGTTCAAGAAAGAGCAGACCCAGAGAGATTAGTGGACCTCTACCTCTACAGACATTCATATAGAGAATGACTCCGCTCGGTTATTATCCCCCTAGACGGCTAGCACGTGGAACAAGATAGAGTAAATGATAGAGTTCTTCGTAGGCAGAGTCGATGAGCTAACCGTCACCCACAGAGAGCTACTTGAGTCCCAACGAGAGTTGAGGCAAACTCTCATGGATTTGATGGAACATGACAACGCCGACGACGTCTCACCATAGTTTAGTTTATGTACTTTATTTTATGTTTGTAATGAAAAATTTTGTTTTGTAATTTTAATTTATCTTTGTACTTTAGTTTATGTTTATCATTTAGTTGTAATTTACTTGATGTTTTTACTCTATATTTGTACTTAATTATTTGGATCTGCTTTTGTGTTATACAATTGTGATTTGAATATGCAGAAATAGTGTGAAATTAACCATGTCATAAAATAAAGAAAAATTTACCCAATTTTACAAATTTATCTTATTAATTACACATTTTTACAACTTTATCTAATTAAATTACACATTTGTGCCAAAATTACAACTTGAATAGTCATACACTTCTGTCTCTCCATGTATAGAAATTCTTGCACATAATAAAAACTATATTAGAAAATATTGAAAGTGTGGTTATCAGTGAAATGTGTTGAAATGTATCTGCGTCCCGTCAAATATAAGGAAACCTATAAATATATCTTTTGCGAAGCAAAAGTATAAGCAGAAAATACCGTCTAAAGTGAATCCTCCGTTAGGACAAGTGAGACTATTATGCCTCTGACGCTGATATATGCCACACGACATCGTTGAGTTTTTTTTCCTAATAATTGTTTAATTTGACGGTTTATCGACATCTCGCACTCTTTTCTTTTTCAGTCTACTAAGTTAGCGTTTTCTTTTGGGCAGAATAATTTCATTCATATTTTGTACGAGCGGCCACATGTGTTGGGCGCTAATGGAATGAATGAATTTTGAAAACATCTACAGATAAGTTCTCTAATGTTAATATTAATGAACATAATTTTTCGATTATAGTCTCATGAAATGAATGCAGAGAATAAAATGAACACATAAGATTCCAATAAGCTTTCACTTATAACAGTTGCACATACATATATTCATGTCGACAACATATTGTTCGTTCATACCAATAGAAAATATGCATTATCACGTCCCGTGGGAGAAAAGAAAGTGAATAATTTATAAATAAATTTCTTATTTCATACATAGAGTAATACGTTTTAGATCACAAAAATACAAAACTATGCAAGTATCTATCCAAAATTATTATAATAGAAGGATAGGAGATGTGGCGTATATCTTACTAAAATGACTGGAAATATTAAATTGTATTAGACAAAGTATGACAGTTTCATCATTGGATAATATATCAAAGTTTGTATTTAAAGAATCTTATGTTAAAAAAATGAAAGCAGAGATTCATGCTTTTGAAAGAACACTTCTTGTTGAGCTCAATCATCACAAACCAAATTCAATTATGCATTTGAATTTTAATTATTTCTTCAAAATTAAAATAAAATTAATTATTTCTTTTTTAAACCAAACACCCGCCTACGCTATTTACAAGAGCTGTAGTTTAACCTAGCCCATAGTATAGTATTGACTCATTTAGAGTTTTATTTATTTTTTTTAATTTAAAAATTTGCAGTTATAATATATTTCATTGATTTTTCTCTGGCTCAAAAATTAAAAAATTAATATAATATTATTTCTCGTAATTTGGTTTAAAAGGGTAGGGGAAGAAACGTGGGTTAGCCAGGGTCTGACTTTTCTTTAACCTTACGTCATTTAGAGAGAGAATCAGAAATTTCAACGAGAATATGATATAAAATAATATAACCTAAGATATTTCCATGAAAATGAGGTTTCAATGTGGTGGGATGGTCAATGTGACAGCTGGGAAAATGGGTTTTTCATACATTTCGTTCATACTTAGATTATCAATAAGTTCAGGGTTGGTCAAGAAAACTTATATTTTGGAGGAAGAACAAACGTGTATATACGAAAATATCTAATTTACGGGCAGAGAAAATATTCACGGTGAAAAAATAAAGTTTGCGACTCAAACTTATCTGTAATTAAACAATAAAATAAAATCTCATCGACCCGATTCAAAAAAGATTGGACGACAAAAATTCAAAACTTAGAAAATATACAGCAAAAATACGAAATAAATATCGTGACGTCCTAATCTCTTTCTTCTACGGCTGTGAAGCCTGAGAAAATCTTTATAAGTTTATTCGATTATATTTTGTTGTTACTCGAATTTTTCAAACGAGCTCAATATAGAATATAGTTCGGGATGCTTTATGAAACTCTTCCCAATGTTTATTACGTGAGAACTCCTCTATTCCTCACGTTTGACTTAACTTGGTTGTGGCGTGGAGAAGAACGTGATTTGAATCTCTCTATTCCTTCCCAAGTGGTTGAGATTTTGGACTAGACTACCCACCCAAGAATCAGACAATCACATAATTCTAATTAAATTTTTACAATATGATAATTAATTTCCAAAGTTAGTGTCCGAATCCGATACGAATGAATAATGAGTAGTGATACATTGTCTAGTTGCGATAGAATATCCCGGAAAAAACGACCATGTTTCTCTTTTTTGCAGTACATCTAATGAGATGCCACGATAAACCCTAAACAAAAATGCCCAATCCGATTCATTCAACCATGTTTTTGAAATCATTCATTTAATTAATAATAATATTATCTTCTTAACTTGATTACGTTTCTGATTTAGTGTAATTAATATTCGACGCATCATAAAAAAAAAAAAAAAAATTAATATTATTTTAATTGAAAATAAAATCTAGATTTCCACTACCATTCCGCAAAAATAATAAAGTAAAGAAAAGGAGGTTCTCGGCATTGAAAACGGTGGCGTTTAATAAAATATAACTTGAATTGATTTGCGTAATGACTTCACTTTAATTGCAGTTGACTCCTACGTGTCCCCACAACTTTGAAATATCAACGAATTCCAATGATCCACAGTTTTAGCTAATCCAATAACCATATCATAATCCTTAATTAATGATGCTTTACTTAGTTTGAAAAGTAACGTTATTATTTTGGTGAGGGAGTTAATTATACAAGTGTAAACACCGTCTTCGTAGAATATACGAAGATAATATTGTTGGACATAAGTAGACTTATCAAGACTCCTACTTATCACGAAAGTCAAATTTGTTAAAGTTATTCGATACGATACGTGACGGTTAGAGTTTAATCATCTAATAAAGTATGATTTATTGATTTGTAGAAGTATGAAGTACGGATTGGAAAAAAGAGCTCGTATAATTTGTTAAAGTTATGATCCATAAGTCAAACAATGTGATTTTTGAATTCTCTTTTGTTTTCTATTGGGTCGGAGAATACCGAGAGTTTTAATATTCCTTGAGAAAAATTCGTATGATTCGGAAGATCACAGTTGTATTGTTTCATACACAACAAATCAGATACTTGATTTCGGTATAATTCAACGAATTTAGATATATTGCATAATTCTATTCATCTTGAAGGTTATCACGTAAAGATTTAAACTATAGAGAGCGAAAAATATAGATTTAGGTCTAACGAATTTCTCGGGTGGATGGCGTTTGAAGAAAGTATGGGCCGGGGATGAGGCCCATTAGCTCAATCCAATGCAAATTGGGAAAAGCCCAAATGAAGGGCAGCTTTCCCCTTTTCCAAGGCAAGGATCTTTGATCTTAAACCCTAAACCTACGGCGAAGCCTCTCAAAAACCCTCGCCGTTGTTGGTTTTCTTGGACATGGGTAGCAATCAAGCCGCCGTCTCCTTTCTTACAAACATTGCACGCGCCGCCTTTGGCCTCGGCGCTGCTGCTACAGTTGTGAATTCTTCCCTTTACACCGTTGATGGCGGCCAGCGCGCTGTTCTCTTTGACCGATTCCGAGGAGTGATAGACGATACTGTCGGCGAAGGTACTCATTTTCTCATCCCGTGGCTTCAGAAGCCTTTCATCTTTGACATTCGCACCCGACCCCACACCTTCTCTTCCATATCCGGTACAAAAGATCTCCAGATGGTCAACCTAACGCTTCGTGTCCTTTCCCGCCCCGAAGTCGATCGCCTCCCCTACATATTCAAGACTCTAGGGCTCGAGTACGACGAAAAGGTTCTTCCTTCGATTGGAAACGAGGTTTTGAAAGCCGTTGTGGCTCAATTTAATGCTGATCAGCTTCTTACTGAGCGCCCTCATGTTTCGGCACTGGTTAGGGAGAGTCTCATTCGGCGAGCTAGGGACTTTAATATTGTGCTCGATGATGTGGCTATCACACATCTGTCTTACGGGGCTGAATTTTCCAGAGCAGTGGAGCAGAAGCAGGTGGCCCAGCAGGAGGCAGAGAGATCCAAATTTGTTGTGGCCAAAGCTGAGCAGGAACGGAGAGCAGCCATTATTAGGGCTGAGGGTGAGAGTGAGTCTGCTAAGCTGATTTCTGATGCCACGTCGGCAGTTGGTATGGGGCTTATTGAGCTTAGGAGGATCGAGGCGTCAAGGGAAGTTGCGTCCACGCTTGCTAGATCCCCCAATGTCTCATACTTGCCAGGTGGGCAAAACATGCTTTTGGCATTGAACCCTTCGCGTTGAATTGGTAAGTTTTCTTTCGTTAGACATTCTTTCGGAGTTCTATTGTCTTTTGCTTAAATGTTTTGCTGATGGAATTTGAAATGGGATTGTTGATGTTTATTTTTGAAGAGTTCTTCAAATTTAGACCATCTTAGAATAGGTAGATGTAGACTAGTTTTTGTGCTTTAGGTTGCTGAGAGCTATGATGTTAAGACCAGGTCAGTCTCAACACACTAACACCCTAGCAAAGAGAAATTCAATTTATAGCCCTATTATGACTGGTTGGTATTAACCCTATCTCGGGAGAATTTCATTGCATATTATCAGTTATTGCATGTAGAATGTCTAGGTGTTAATTGTTAACGAAGTTGTTAGAACAACATATATACTCGTAAGAAAAACATAAAATAGTATCTAGAACAAAAATGCTATAATGTATCTCAACGACCATTTTGTGTTAAGCTTTTAGTTTTGTTGATAATCTATCATGGTATCAAGATAGGTAATTCCAAAATCGAGTTCTTGCATCATCAAAAAATTAGCCAATTTAAAAATTAAAATATTCACAGGTAATGATAATATTGAAAATTGGCCCATTGAGTGATGGACCATGTATAAAAATATATATTATTAAATTGATTTCAGTACAATAATTTAGGTCTTTGGGATTGTTAGTAATTCATCATGCTATTCATACACACCTTGAATTTATTCCTTGAAATTCAATATATTCATCTCGTAAGTATTTTAACTGTTTTCTGCTTCAATTTTGAGACTAAAGCCCCTTGAAATTGAAGGATATTGGGTAAGTTTTATTGTATTTTGTTATTCTCTTTAAAAACTAATTTATAGAATAAATAAAAACTTTATACTCAATGGGCCATGGCAATGACCAACGGTCTATCTAAACGGCACTCTATCAAATCATACACACAATATACACTTGATCAAGGTTCAAGAAAAGAATTACACTCCATTAAATATACAGAAAATATATAAAATTTAGACAGTGTATAACAAATAGGTATACTATTGGATGGCACGGCCAAAGGTCCACCTAAACCTCAATTCAAGTATACACAATATTCATACAATTGACAGGTAGACTTTGAGAGGGGAACGGGAGTTTGAGAGTAGAGATGACTGTGAGAGTAAGGGGTGCAGAGGCGAAGTTATATGCACTCCTTTGGAATGAGGTAGTATAGAGAGAGAATAAAACTGGGTTGTATAGACTGCAAGCATCATCGTTTCAATTCAGTTTTTCTCAAATTTTAGTTTAGAAAAGTAAGAACCAAATTAACTGAGATTATGGTTTTACAATTCTCCAACCAAATGGACCAAACTAATCATTACTTTTACTTGTCAGATTTGTTTCTTATTCCATTTTCAATGCAATTTCGGAGTTAATCATGGAGGTTGGTGTCTTAATTTTCTTTTTCTTTTGTCTGCAGGTACATCTGGTGCTGGAAATGTTCATGGTTTTTTATTCGACCAAGATTTCCTTTATTTTGCATCGCCCTAAATGAACATGAGACTGAAAATTAAAGACAGTGAAATGCCATAGTTCTTATTTTGGGATACTTTTAGGTGCGATTCTCGCCTGTCATGCTCTTGCATTACACGTTTTACATCGGGCACACTTGACTTATTGCAGTGAAAGAGCTATCATTTTCTAAACCAGCTTTCGCTATGCATCTACTCCCTGGGAGCTTCTGTACCCTACCGCAGGTTTACTCTACAAAAATAAATAAATAAAAAGACTTGAATCCTTTAGTTGCATGATAAATTTGTCGCATCTTTACCATGTTAAGGGGGTTTTTTTTGTGTGGAAATCTTGGTTCTATTTCTTTACATACCTAGTTTCATTGTTTTTGCAAAGAATTTAAATTTGTTGAAAACCAAACTATAGTTGAAAAAAAAACAGATCAAAATTTAGCTGCATTGGAGTCTCTTGGAGCCCTGCAATGTTTCCTTATTGGGCACAAGGGAATTGAACTCTTGGAGGAGCTCACCGTCAAAGACGAGCTTGAGCGTCATTTTAGTTAAATAAAACATTGAGATTTACAGGGAATTATTTACTTGGAAGATTACATATTACCCGATAGTAGGAGGTGAGGTGGTCCACCCTGTTCTGGTCGACTTCCGGTGGAGGTCTAATGGTTCGGTCTCATATTATTTTGATATGTTATTTGTATTCATTGTATCTCAATGCATAATAATAGAAATACATTGTAAATTGGACACTAGTGTTGTTTCAGATAACTTTATGAAAAAAACATCACTCAATTTTCTGATTTTGCCTAGGAATAATCTTAAAATAAAAGAGTCAAGGCATAATTTATAAATCGGTTTTAAATGGTCAGAGTCAACACTTAATTTTATAAACTTTATTTTTATTATACCAGGACTTTATATTGAAAACAAAAATTACAAAAAAATCCAAAAAATACCTTTCTTCCAAAAAACAATTTTTTTTCGACATAAATAATAATATTAAAAAAATTACTGACAAAATATTTTAAATTATAAACTTATTTTATAAAAAAAAAAATTAATTACATCTTATAATTCATTGTTCAGATTTGTCTATAAAAGACTCATTTGGACTAAGTCAATTAGCTGAAACCCACTGAATCTAGAATTCCACGTCCTAATTTTATAAACTTCAAATAGCAATATTTATGCTTCTAAAACTATAATTTTCAAAGAATGAACTCATGAAGGTAGCTTTCCCTTGGTAAGTAGGGAGATTGCTTTAATGATGATCCAAACATGCAACAAAGACAATCCATTGTCACAAACCAGACAACCATTTATAAGAAGTAACACGTGATAGATTACATATATTCTCATCTCGCACAAAAACTCTGAACCTTATTTTGGATTCTATCTCGGAGAATTCGATCAAACATCTCTCACCGTGCATTGTAAGTATAATTATATATCGCAAGCTCGAGCTTTGTTAATCTTACAGGGTTGGAGGAATCCATATGTAGCCTAGAGTTTGAACATATCCGGCTTTTTCCAGGAGCTCATCTGCTGCCGCAGGACCACGACTTCCCGGAACATATGAAGTCGACTTCAGTTCACCTCTGTCGATTCTATGCAAAAGAGGCGTGAAAATCTCCCATGCCGCCTGATAATTTTCAGAAATAGATCGTAATTAAAGTATTGATAGGATCTATGATAATTTTAGATATGAATTGAGTACCTTCAACTCATCACGACGAACAAAATGCTGCTGATCACCTCTTATTCTGCCAAACAACAAATGAAATGGCTTTAATTGGTTCCATGGAGTACAATATTATTTTGTATTTTCTTTTTAGTAAAAGCTTTATATTAGAACCGAAAAGTTACAACTCGTCGGGGGAGAGAAACTCCAAACGACCAAGACAAAGTTACTAATGCAGTAAGATAACAAATCAAACAACAAAATGCAACCGATCAGAATTAAGTGTCAAGAGCATACGTGTCGAGAATTAGTCGTTCATATGCCTCGGGGATTATAACATCTTGATAACGTTGCCTGTATGACAGATCTAATTCACTCTGCACGGCAGTCATCTCCAGCCCCGGCTGTTTGACCTGTATAACCATAGTCTCAAACCTCAATGTCGTTGAGCAGGATAAAGTCAAAGAAACTAGAATTAATTGCATATGCATTTCAAGAGGTCAATATTATTGCAACTAAAGAGGTTTAGACTCCAGTCATATTATCCTCGTACCATCAGCTTCATGTAAATAGCTTCAGAAGGTTGAAGTCGTATGACAAACTCATTCCTCCCATGCTTTTTACCAACATCTACCCAATGAGATCAGAATATACATTAAAACTAATTGACATATTTAAAGCTAATCAGATATATGTTGAAGATGCTAATCACTCAGCTCAAACGTTTGAAGCCTTACATTTGAATATGTCACCAGGGACATCCTTGAACTGAATTCTTATTTCTGCTTTTCTTGAGTTTAACGCTTTGCCTGCCTTTAATATAAAGGGTACACCTGAAGGATTAATAAATAGACAACTCATTACGGGGTTCAATAGCTTCAGTTCAGTGACAGCAAAGAAGATAAGTGATTACCTTCCCATCTTTCATTATGTATTCTTAAAATTACTGTTGCAAATGTTGGTGTGTTTGAGTCATCAGGAACTGTTGGATCGTCCCTGTAGCCTTCGTATTGTCCAAGCACAACCTCTTCGTCTTTAATTGGGATCACTGACTGAAGAACCTTGATTAAACAAAATAACGAAAATTGTATAAAGATTTTTTTAGTCACATATACTCCTTGAAATCTATAGAGTTGCTACAGTCATGTCACAAGAAAATATGCCAGTTAATCATAGACAAAAATTAAAAAAAGGCCCGACGGCAACACTTAATATGCTAATTGTTACAGAAATAAAATAAAAAACAACCTTCACTTTTTCATCGCGAATGTGCTCAGGTTTAAGGGAAATTGGCTTCTCCATTGCAACAAGACAGAGAACCTGAAGGAAGTCAGATAATAAGAGAAGAATCCAATGATTAAAAGATAAAATTTATGATGGTTGTATTGTGCAATGATAAGAGTCCTATGATGGTAAATTTGGAGGAGATTTCAAGTGTGATAAATCACATTAGGAAGTCATACATTATTGGCAACAGTTTGAGTGATGCAGCAAGTCATAGTGTATTGGCAACTGTTCGAGTGGTGCATTTGTTAAAATTTAAAAGCACAGACAAGTTCCAATTGACAGCACAAGAACAATGTAAGCTATTGCATTTTCTAACTCCATTACCACTCTTTAACTGACTCATGAGAATTGAAAAAGATCCAATATGATTTATTTTTGTCTTTATCCATCCAGAATTTGCAATCTATAATTTCTCTGCGTCAAAGTCTTACCTGCAGTAGGTGATTCTGAATTATATCACGAATAATTCTGCCAAAAGAAAAAAAAATTAATTACTAGATGACTTGTGATACCTAGCATTGAATATCTCAGAATTCTCAATGCAGGACCACCAGAAGATTCTTCTTCAAGAGTAATGAAAAGATCTTAAAAAATACCTCGTCTACCGACTGAAACTTCGAAGGTAAAAAACCTTGTACAAAAATAGGGATTTTTCTAGAGTTTGAAAGAACTTTTTGTAAGAACTGCTTTGTGATAGATAACAACAGCAAAAAATCTCAGTCAAGAACCCGTATTGATTAAAATATTATGTTTGCCAACTGAAACTTCGAATGTGAAAAACTCTTACAAGAATAAAGCATTTTATAGAGCTAAAAGAATTTTTCGTTAAGGACTACTTTGTGACAGAACAAAAAAGAAATAGAGTGAAGTACCCATATTGATCAAAATATCCACCACGTCCTTCAGTCCCAAAATCCTCCCTAAATACGATCTGCCAGAGAAGCAAGATAAAAATGACAATTTGGAGTATTATCCTTTCAAATACCTCATCCATGGAGGAGGAAAAAGTTCACATCATCATTCATCATAAACGGATGGGCATATTAATAAAGGAACCATTGGAACAAAACTGACTCAGAAATTAAGACAACAATGGCACGTCAGTAACATGGTTCCTCAACCACAACACACTCATTTAAGAAAAACTTGGAAATTCAAAAACCAAAAGCCTCACCTGTACATTGTCAATGTTATCACGGTTCCAAAGTGGCAAAAACATGCGATTTGCAAAACGAAGTACTAGCTGCACAAGGAGAGGCATAAGCAGATGTATAAAACAAGGACAATATTTAACACTTATTTATGCATATATTACCAAATTTTGCACTAATTCTTTTCCCAAATAGTGATCGATACGGTAAATTTGTGGCTCGTCAAATAACTCTCCGATTTGTGTACTTAGAAGCTCGGCTGATGCTAAATCCTTTCCAAATGGCTTCTCAACAACAATTCGAGTCCATCCACCAAGATCAGCTAAAAAGATATAGTAAAATCCAATTAATAATGGAAGATGGCATGCATATCTATTTGCTAGTAATAACAATAGTACTGCCAAGCATCATAAAGCTTACATTTATTCATACAATAATGCTTGATCATCTTGCAGACGGCCGGATATACAGATGGAGGAAGAGCAAAATAGAAGAGCCTTCGAGATGATCCTTCAATACTATTATTGAAGATCTCATGCTTTGAAATTTCCTTGTCTAACAGCTGAAAACCCTCAGCAGAATCATATGAACCACTCACATATTTGATCTGCCAAAAAAAAAAAAAAATCATTGAACCACAAGGAAGAATCCATGTACGTCCACAACTAATTTGAGTACAAAATTTCAGAAGTAAGGTCTCCACAAACCAGCTGAAGAAACTTGGTTACATCTTCCAATAGATCCCTTGCGGCGGCAGCTTTGTCACGGACCAAATATCTGCAGTTATTATCAGATTCAGGATCAATTATCTTCAAGGCGATATTTCATGGAATACACAGTCGAGCATGATTGAGCGGATGTATAACTGTGTTTGAACATAAAAGAATACACCACACATGATAGAATTGCTCCTATTTATTGAAAAAGTTGGGGAGCAGAAGAGAAAAGCAACAACATAAGGAATGTATCTCACCCTCGTATTCTGTCTCTTAAATCGACGTCTGAAATATTTGTCCTGGCATACCCAAAAATGTGAACTTCTTTCGCCTGAAAGAATCCCTGTTACAACAATAGCAAATCTTACTCTGCATTACAGCATAGGAGAAAATAATTCCATCAAAAAAGAAAAAGAGTCAAAATACTTCACTATTGTACTACATTAGGCATTGAGTTGTCCCTTTAAAAAAAAAAAAAGCAATAACAATCGTAAACTCTCACATAGGAGAAATTGCTACCAGGTCGTTTATGGTAATAATGAATCAAATAAACAACAAAGGTATGTATCTCAAATGATCTTCAGGATGAACTAAGACAATTAAATAAAGGCCGAAATTAGAAGACGGAAATGCTTCAGGTCCCGAAACGACCTAGTTGAATGATATTGCAACACTTAACCCATTATCGAACCTGGCGGAAAAGGTTGAAGAGAGCTGGAAAGGTCTTCTTTTTAGCAAGATCTCCCGATGCGCCGAGCACAACAATGGACAGGAAGCCAGTTTCAGACACATTTTCAACTTCCCTTGAGAAAGACTCATTTCTTGAAGTAACTCTTTTCTCACAGTGCCATAAACCTGAATCCATCTCAGTTGAGATACCAACAGAAACCTCAATATCTACGTCAACTACGATCAAGGTACACTTGTATTGGCTGTAAAAATATGATCAAATATCAAGAAACAACAATACCTCCATTATAATAACTAGAGGGGGAGAGAGAGATCTAGATTGACGTTTAGGACCCGCCCGAGTAGCTTTTCAGCTTTACAGAATAAACAATTCATCATAGTCAACGATACCAACAATATCCGTCAATTACTCACATAGAAACAGAAAACGAACAGATCCAGAAGTAGAGAACTAAATTCAGATTTACGTACGAAAAAGTGAAAGCAGAGCGAGAATCAGAGAGCCAACAATCGAGATCAAATAAAAAAAAACATACGGAAACAGCTTCCAGAAGTGTCAGGAGTCAAATCAGAAATGGACCAGGGGAAAGAAGACTGAGCAGCAGCAGCAGAAGAAGAAGAAGAATAAGAAGAAATGTGGCTCACCTTCCCCTCTTCTGGCCGAGAGTTTGGGTAGGTAGCAATGGAGAAAGACATGGTACCTCTGTCAGAGAAAGAGAGTCGGCTTAGTCTTCTCAATCTCACCCAACTCCATGGCCCCAGCAGGTGCCCTTTTTTTCTCACCTGGCCGTCATCGCGTCCTTTCACCATTGGACCCCTCTACTTTTACATAATTCTCTTCCTGCCCCTTGGCGACGTGGGTTTTGGTGGAAAAGAGGAGCGTGGGGCCAAGGGTTAAAAACTACGAAAGAGAAAGGTGGTTAGTTGGAAATATCTTAACGAGGGAGGAGCTAATTGATAGACTGATGTCCAACGTTGTCTATCTAACTACTGATGCAAATTAGCCATGAAAATGCAGATAATTAAATAATTCTGACATGTTTAACAGTAACTTAATTAATTTAGAATTGCATGTAAGTGCCCTTACTTACTTATTAAATTTAATATTAATAAATTAAAATTAGAAATAAACATGGAATTAATGCATCAAGTTGACATTAAAATAAAAAGATTTGATGGAAAGTTAGCCCTAAAAGTCAAAGATTTAGAAGCCCACCAACCAATCATGTCTTCGGTTGGAATAAGTGGCTCATCCACTCAATTAATCCCAACAATATCTAAAAATGTGCATAAACAGTACTACAACTAATGCTTTTCCCTCCCAAATTAGCCTCGTTAGCAAGAAGGGCCACCCGTTGAAATTAGATCTAGGTCAGCAGCAACCAGCCTTGCAGTAGACTAAGACCCGAGCATAGCCAGGCCCACCCTAAATACGATGTTCTGAAGTTGGGGCTGTCGACCTTGGATCCTCAATCCGGCATGTGGGCCAGCGTGGAGATCCACTTTTCGGCCTTCTGACCATAAAACAAAAATCATCCAAAATAGGTTAAAAAAGTCATCTTGCCTGTTGGGAAACAGGCCCCGGTTCAGCCAGACCTGGGCGAGCCCACATTCACGGGCCAATTGCTGACATTAACAAGTTACAGGTTATCTGAGGGAAGAACAGTTCACAATAAAATCCCAAAAAATGCAAAGATTTAATTCCCAAAATGGCTTTGATTTAATTGGATATATTTCACATTATGCATGTCCATGTCCATGTTCATGTTCATGTCCATGTCCAGACAGATGAATGACAATGCAGAAAAGGGCAGTACAAATTGAAAACAAAGACAAAACAAGGAATTGGGAAACTTGCAATTTGTGCACCTTTAACATAATGAAGCTTCTATCATATTTATACAAGGGAAAGCTTACAGGGATCATGATTCTCTCTTAAACCACTCTAATCAGGAACACTTGACCAGTACTCAGTTTTAGAGTAGGCGAGAATCACATTTTCAGCCACTTTGGCTTGATCGGCTTTTTATCCTTGGGCTTTTGCTCTACTACCGGAGGGGAGGGAACCACTGGCTTGGATTCCGTGGCAGGTTGAGGAGACTCGACTTTCTCAGTTCTGATTTCCAAATTTTTAAGAGACATAGTCTCATCTTTTAAAAACGGAAGCAAATTAGCTGTTGTAGCATCGTCACCTGAGAAATTCATAATAAACAGGTGTCAGTCATTATAATTTTTAAGCTTCTGAACCACTTTTGTTCTTCCTCTTACCTTGAAGAAATGGGCGATGGTTAGCGAACATTCAACGTGATAAAAAGAGAAGCTGTCCCTTGGTTCAAACCAAATAATATTGCCAAGAAGCGTGAATGTTGACACCACTTAGAGTGAACATTTTATGGAGGATGTTGGTTGTAAAGGTAGCTCGTTTTGAATATTTTTTAACTCTCGTTAATAATTATTTCTTTTCATACAATTTTTTTAGTGCTTAAAACAGTATCTGATTCATTGCCATTAGAAGTTATATCTGCCAATTCTATTTGCTATTATTAGGATTTAAAAGCAGAAAAATGAGAGAGAAGAAAAGTTCTGAGGCATAATAGAATGGTAATATTTTACAACACATCATACGTTATACACGACAATATTTTACAACACAAAATCATATGCCACATTGACTAATCAGTCTCAGCTCTTACAGTGACAAATTTTCGCACTGCAGTAATTATCCAATGTGGATTTTTAGTCTAGCTGAAAAACATTTTTAGATACATTGAGGCAGCTAAACATTAACCACTACACACTTGACCTATTGACGATCAGACAATTGCAGTGCAAGTTAAAAAACGTTTATAACAAATCAGCAAATGTGGTATTGAATGAGATAAGTAGTTTCATCACAAAGGGGAAGTAGCTCAACTGGATGAGTGATAAATACCGACCATAAGAATTTGTAAATATAGAATTAAAATCTCAAAGGGGAAATATTGCTTAGAAGGTTAGCTAACCTTTTTGCTGATCATACATGAAATAGACTACAGCTCCAGGAACAAAACCAGCAGAGAAAAAATCTTGAGTCATATCTTTTATCTGCTTTTTTGGAGGAGTTGTGTCTGCAATATGAAGTAAAATTAAGCGACCTGCAGCTAATATTGCCAGGAGACATCTTTCAAAGAGACATTAGCATAATAAAAATTTCTTTGAAAGATTCTTTGTATTCACAAGACATACAAATAAAGAATGGTAGCTCTGGTTGACGAACAACTTTTGTAAGAAGGTCGACCAAATTTTGTATTGTTTCAGAAGGATGAAATGCCGCCTCTAAAGTGTGATTATCAGGAAACCGAACCCTTATAATGGCCTGCACATATAAGCAGATGAGCTAAATGGTGAAGTAACTTTTTTTACTGAATAAGAGTGCACATAGGATGTGGAATTCGCCAACCATTCTACCAATAACAAAAAATTAAATATTTGAATCATTGTATAGATAAAAAAAATTAACTTAAGTATCAATTCTCTGACAAGCACCTTTGTTATCCTTGATCTGCGAGCTGCCTCTTCTGCTTCCCTAATTTTCCGTGTTTTCAAAAACTTATCTGTTAGAAAATGTATCAGTCATTAATTTTATATGATCTTTGCAAATAAATAATCAATTGATAAACTTAGATACTTCAACCAATGACATAATCAAATTTATACGTGAATGCATTCCATAAGTTACATACACATTTATTATCGTGACAAGGGAAAAAACGAAAGGAGCCTTTTTCTTGACAAAAAGGTCATAAAACTTACCATCTTTCTTAGTTGATAGCATTCGATAATAATCCTCTGCAGTGAACTCATAAAATTCATCAGTTTCCCCTGCTTAAAAACAAAAAAAATGAACAGAATAAGAAAATGTAGACCCGCATGATTGTAAGTACATAGAGGAATCAAGCCTTTAAAGATATGAGAACGAAGAACATTTCAATTGTTTTAGTTCAAGAAGTAAGACTTCAAGTAAACATTACCACTATCATTCACTTCTTCTGGGGATGAAGAAAGAGACATCGTCTCAAACACACGTATTTCTCGACCAAATTTTTCCTTGGCTTCCATGAGCTTAGCCTTACCTCCAAAAAAATATGGAAAAAATCAACACACTAAAACAACAATAAAGCACAACATTAAATCTTAATTTGATCAACTAAATAAGTATGCTCCCACAATGGAGAAGCAGCTTTTTTAGCCAAGACAAACAATTCACCATTATTTATCAAGATCAATTTTCTAAAAATTGTAATGCTTCTGTGTTAGAAGTTAAGACTGACAATGATTCAATGCCCTTTCAACAATTACTATAATAATTAACAGCAATTCTTTTTCAACGAGATGCAATAAAAGTAGCAATCAGTTAATTAACGCACTGATAAATTTCTTTTACAGCATGAGTTTAGCTGCATTCATAATTTACTCAATATAACGGAAAAAAATAAGATGAAAAAAAAAATTGTAGAATCATGAATGAATATTTTGGAAAGTTTGTCTTTTCAGACATGAAGCTTAACAGAATCAACTGAATTCACCAAACAAAAAACAACAAAATATTACAAAACTTCCTAATTTTGAATTTGTGTGCTAGTAGACAACCTTCAGCTTTTATTTTATTAACGTTTTTGTTTTTCATGATCTAATATATTAATAATAGGCACCATATTATTACGATACTTTTAACAGACTCTACGCTGAACTCGAATTTTTGAAAGTAATTTCTGTATATTATGTTGAAGTGAACATGGTTTTAAATTGAGCTCGTCCAATGAATACGTATTTCATCTCCTCGTAATAGACAAAAACATAGAACCAAGCAATCAATCATTAAAGCACAATAACATTAGGAATAAAAAAAACACATCAAATTCGTCATCCAAACCTTATAACAGATTTCCAGATAAGATTAAGGTGATAAAAAATACAGCAAAACTACAAAATCTAAACGCTAAAAGTTGCACGGAAGACCTTAGCCGATTCAGAGTCCATAAGTTGAATGTCAGTGAGCCTCCTTCTCTTCAAAGATAACGAAGAAAACCCATCATAAACCATCGGACACTAGAGCAAGCTCAGAAGGATGAGAAAGAGGCGATTCAATTCTTGTATTTGTACCTTCTTTGATGCGTGCGGTTCCTCTCCTTTCCTTGGATTCCTTGACTTCGCCCTTAGGAGTTCCTTTCCTTTTCCATAAATCTACAAATATATGGCTCTACAGTTAGCCCAGTCTGATTTCGTGACTATAGCACATAGTACCAGAGGTTTGGGCCTATTTATAGCCCATAAGTGGAATCCATTGCAGGTTCAAGGTGAAAGAATTGAACCAGACTGTCTAATTATAAAATAAATTATTTTTTTATTTTTATCTTTAAAGTTTAAATAATCATATTTAGCCAGGCCCACAACTAGCAACTAAGGTTGAGCAAGGTCCAGGTCTACTCCGAACCAATATCGTGACCCACGGTTCCCTAGAAGTGGAACCAAAATCATGGGTTCGGAACCGAATTCGGACCCAAGTTTTTTTAATTTTTTTTATAAAATTATTATTATTTCTTTTTTTTTGCCAAGTTTTTTGGAGTTTAGGCGAGTTTTTCGTTCAGGTATGAGCTTGTTTTTTTTTTTTTCCTGATTTTGGATCTATTTTACTCGATTTTTAAATATAATATTTGATACACGATTTAGTTCGATTTTCACGATTCTTGAAAATATAAAAACAAAATTGAGACAGTACCACACGGTTCTTGAAAGTCTTGAATTGTGAGTGGGGAACGACTCAAACCGAACATGCGGTTTGGTTAAAACTACGATTCCGGTCCAAATTTGCCCATCCCTACAATCAACCCTCTTTTATTTCTTCATCAATTGTAATGTATTTTTATTTAATTTAAAAATCGAACGATAATTAATTATAATAATTTATCAAAAAACTAAATTTGATAAACACATCAATTCACTAAACAATTATCTGTTTTTTTTTTTTTCAAATTAAAACTATTAGCTGTACATTCAGTTGGGCTTGACTCTAATATTATTTGTATCATTTTCAGTGTCTTTAGTATAATATTATTTAGTTCGTGTTGAAACTCATTCTGTTTTGTTATTATGATTGATTAAAATAAATTTTATTAGGTAAAGATAAAAACTATACATATAAATCACTCACTTTTTATTATCGCAAGCGACATAAAATTATACATTTCTACTGGTATCGGTTAGACCATTACACTTGTCCGTCCATACTTTTAGGTGACGAACTCTCACCACAGGAGATGTCATTTTTCTTTAAATCTTATTATCAAAATCGAAGTGGGGTGTTCTTTTTTAATCTTACTTTAAACTCAAACAACTATGACCTGGGTTAAATCTCAAATATCATCTGTTCATCTTATATCACACAATACTATAGTTTCTTTATACCAAAGTTATTACCATGATTAGAAATTACGTGTTTCTGGAGATAGCCTCCTTGGCGCACGTTAGCATTGGCCAGTTAGCGAATTCAAATATGGTATATCGGGCTGAACGTGACCTAGTTCCCAACGAGGTGGGGCCCACGCCCAATGAAATCCTTGTAGAATAGTAATATACTGAAAGTTCCCCAAATCTGTTTAAATTTGGGTACAGTTTGTAAATAATAGATAGTTTGAGGACCTTCCTTTCAAACATCTCTTCGAACAAATTTTAAAGGAAAAAAAAACCAGAATCATGGAGAGGCTGAAGAAGAAATCCAACAGAGAGTAGTTGAGAGAGAGAGAGAGAGAGTTGGATTAGAGATGACGATGGACAGAGAGAAGGAGAGAGAGATTGAGTTAGAGAGTGCAATGTATACTAACTGCTTGCTATTAGGTTTGGATCCGGCAATTATCGGAGTCGGAGGCTCCTCCCCTCGTGTCGGCCAATTCCGACACTCCAACCCCAAACTCGGCGAACAGCTTCTTTACTTCATTCTATCTTCTCTCAGAGGCCCAGCACAATCGGCCAAAGTATGATTCTCCTTCTCTTTTCTTTTCTCCCTTGAATCTGCACCTATACATTTCTCCCCGTTATCCAATTTCCCCTCGATCTGGTCTGCTTTTACTTTCTCAATTTTTGGATCTTTCAGGATTTTGATAAGGTGTGGCCCATTTTCGACTCGGCGCAGTCTCGGGACTTTAGAAAGGTGAAATTTGATCACGGAGTCTCTGCTTTATTTATTTTTGTCCAATATTCGGCATCTGAATATCAATAGTTCCTTTCGTTTAGAAATTTTTAGCTATATTCTTTCTTTGGAACTTTTTGGTATCTGCCTGTTAGGTTGTGCAAGGGATCATCAGTGAGCTGGAATCTCAGGGGGAGCTACCGAGGAGCAATTCAAGAGTTTCGTCTCTTGCTACATGTTGTGGACCAAGGTCTGCTGGCGTTTTTTTTTTCATATCAGTTCCATTTTAGTGTAATTGCGTGGGGAATGCCGAATGAAATAAGCCCCTTTGGGATTACACTTTTTTGTCCTGAAATGACTGTTCTTGTCCTGAAAGACGATGCATCATCACAATGCAGGCAGGTTTGCATAAAACATGACGTTTAAGCTTAGACTTCTACATAACAAGCTTTCTGTTAGTCTTGAGGTCTAGAAAATTATGTTTGGTTGAAATTAGAACTAATAAATGGATAATTAATATGTATTTTGTGGAGGCAATTTTATTTTTCATCAGCTCGAACTGTTTCCTGCAGGTTTGTGGAACTTCTGTGGCAACTTTCTTTGCATGCTTTGCGGGAGGTTCACCGACGAACCTTTGCAGCTGATGTAGCTTCTAACCCACTACCTGCATCTTTGACCGATGTTGCATTTTCTCATGCAGCCACGTTACTTCCTGTGACAAAGGTGGTTTAGATATACTATTTATATGAGTATAAGAATGAAAATGCTCTTGTGCTATTGAATACTCTGTAGCTTCTAGATTGTAAGCTCTGTCCTTTAATTTGTGTGAGCTCAGGCTCTCATCATTACTATGAACTTACTTTTTTCAGATCTTTGTTTCATGAAATTCAACGCGTCCTTGGTAAAATTTTCATGTTTGGAAGCTGTTATCTGTGAAGATGGAAAATTCTATGAATATTCACCATTATTTGCTTTTCTTTTCTTTGTTACATATTTTCCCTACTTGTAGGGTATTTGTTCTTAAAAATCTTTTTATCCTCGTACAACTATTTTGACGTTTTGTCCTGAAACAGGCTAGAATCGCACTTGAAAGAAGAAGATTTCTGAAAAATGCAGAAAAAGCTGTACAGCAACAAGCTATGTGGTCTTCTCTGGCTCATGAAATGACTGCAGAATTTCGGGGCTTATGTGCTGAAGAGGTGTAACTCATCTACTCTTCTTCGTTATTATTATTTTTTATTGGCATTTATATATAACTTTATGTATTTGAACTTTTTTGGGAAACTCGGAGGTCAGGCTTATTTGCAGCAAGAGTTAGAAAAACTTAATGATCTGAGGCACAAAATAAAGTTAGAAGGAGAACTATGGGAAGATCTCGTATCAAGTTCTGGTCAGAATTCTCATTTAGTTGCAAAAGCTACTAGATTGTGGGATTCTATATTAGCAATAAAAGGTCAGTATAAGTTTCACTTCATCATTGCAATTTAGGCTAGCATTTTATTTTAGTGCACTATTTTTTTAAAAAAATTTGGTTGTCATCTTGTGTGCCTTCACACCACGAGTATTTTTGAGCAGTAAAAATATATGGCATTTTCTGCCATTGCTGTTTGCAAGAGTCAGAAATTTGGTTTTCCGTAATTGTTTAGTATGTGTTTTGATTTTATGGTATAAATGCAATGTCTACATTCCAAAACCAAATTTTTTAAGTTCTTAAGTATCACATAACGTGCGCGCGTACACTTGTGAATCCTTTACTCACTGTTTACGTAATTAAACTAAACCTTCGGATCCTATTTTAAGATCATGCTACTAAAGCTTTATTATGATGACTAGATAAATGTAGTTTGGACAATTTTTAAGGGATACTATTTTTTTTTATCTTTTTGCGAAAAATACATTCTGGCGTGAAACCAATCTACTTTCTCGTTCCTTAGTATGTATGTTGGCTGAACACTTTCATGATCTAGATTGTTACATGGAAAAAATGGGGAGGGGAAATATACAAAGTTTCTGTTGCCTTCCAGTAGCAGAAATAACTTTTAGTTTGGCTAGTGTAGTAGAAAGTTTGTTTCAAAATTGAAACGAAAAAGTAAAAAAGAACATTCTCAAACTAGAGATGATTTATATTAATTGTCAAAATTCTCTCTCTAACATTCACAACAACTTTTTAAATAAAGTTTGGTTTATTATTTAAAATCTCTAATAAATCTGTAGGACAATACATAAATCTATAAGAAAACTTTTAAAAAGATGAGGCTATCTAATAAATTAAAACAAAAAAAATTAAATATAAAAATAATAGATAAGATAAAATATTAAAAAGACTGAGAATATTAAAAGATATTGAGCTTATGAGCTTGGGTCACAGCCATGTTTTGTATCATTATTCCAACACCTTCTTATTGATGTACAATTTAGAAATGAAAAGTTTAATCAACTTGGTTGGAGAAATTGTGGTGCAAAGTGTATTTGTTGAATTTAGTTCAATAAATGGTGTCATACAATAATCTAATTGCATTGATGTTAAGAATTGATGACATGAACTTCTTGTTCTTGCTCAGGTCAGCATGAGGTTCTTGCTTCTGGCCCCATAGAGGACTTAATTGCTCACCGGGAGCATAGGTAAATTAACATTCTCTATGTTAGTTGCATAGATGATCTGTACCTTTCTCATTTGTTATTCTTCTTTCTAGGTATCGCATATCGGGATCAGCTTTACTTGCCGCTGTGGATCAGAGTTCTCAAGGGACAGACGTCTCCTCAATACAGTCTAGTGACCTAGCTTCTATCGAGTTAGATGCCAAGGAATTGAGTGATGAGTCAAATGGAACTATAACTAGGGACAGAATGAATAATATGCCTGATTCATCCCAATCATTAGTTAATGAGGAAATTGTTCATCGAGTGGATGATAGGACTGGAAGAGTTCTTCCCACTGTTGATATAGCTGAAATTATTAGGCGGTGGACCCATGCTTTACAACGCATTCATAAACAATCACTTCATCTGGTATGATATCTATTTACTTTGTATTTTTTTTCCTAATAATGTCAATATTAATTTGCTCTGTTTTGGTCATTAATAGTTGATTGTTTTTTTATTCTTTTTGTTTTTGCCTTCGAGTGATTTATACGGACTCCGTTTAGATACTAGTCCAATTAAGTTCTACTACTGGCGTTAATATTGCTTATTTGCAATAATTTGATTGCTTTAAAAAAAAAAAAAGATTTTGCTCCAGCATTGATATCTGCTCTTGCAGGAAATAAATATACAAAAGGGATGCCATTGTATACTGCGTTTTTTATGTTTTCTTTATAGATATTGGAAGAAATTTTGCACTTCAGTTTTCTATAATTTTTTCTCCAGTCTATTTTTAAGGAAAAATTCTGTGCTCTTCACCTCACATCCAAAATGGTTACAAAATATTACCTTTCCAATGGTGTTGTGTGGACCTAAATGTTGGCATGTGCAAGATCTTTCAATCCATGGTGAGTGAGCTTGTCTCACAGAGCAGGTTGATTGTTTTTAGTAAAAAAACTTGGTTCTTTTTTCTTTTTTCTTCTGAAGATACAATTCAATATAAAATGTTACCTTTCCATTGTAATGCAACACACGCACTATCTTTTGTACTTATCACCATGTTACCCAATCAGGATAGTAGATTCTACGTGTAATCCATAAAAATTTAACGCATTGGTAGTCTACAGGCAAAAGCTAATGATGGAGAGGGTCCAGAAATTTTAAGAAGCACAATTAATGGCGGGTCAGGTGGGCATGCTGATTCTTTAGCTGCAACTCTTGCTGAACATCAACAGCATTTGGCAAGCTTTCAGGTATTGCCATTTGTAAATTGTACATCAGAAGGGATAGTCCTTTTTACGTGATACTTGTGGGTTTTTTTTTTTTTTTTTTTTTTGTTTCACAGTTTTGCTCAATATTATTCTTTGTTATTTTCTGGTGGATTAATGAAATACTTATGGCCGGCCCTGAAAGAAACCCATTATAATAGTTCTCTAATTTTCTACTTATGTGGATACGGAATGTCGATTTTCCCTCAAACCATAACCACCTTGCATCTCGGGAAATAATGTTGATTTTATTTTCTGCTTTTATGCTGGTTATAATAAATTATTAGTTGATCTTTCGGTGTCGGTTGGTCAAAGAAATCCTTTATGAACTATTGTGATTATTCATTATAAACAGATGAAATCGGCATTACATTTCTGCATGATAAGGTTGGAAGTTTTCTTTTTTATCCTTAATAGGTACTTTTCAACCAACTGAAAGAGGTTGCTCCAGCTATACAGAAATCCATAGCAGAGTGTACAGAGAAAGCTAATAGTATTTCTTCCAGTCTTCCTTCAGTAGTCAAGCACTCCACCCGCTCCATGTCTCCTATTCAAGTACGAAGTGGAAGATCATTGGTGTGTGTTTAATGGATAATAACATTAGTCTTATCCAAAAATTAATTTATCATAAAAAATGAATAATGACAATATGAAGTTCGCAAGTCAAATCCTGTCATTCTCCTCTCTGGGCTGACTCCTTTCTTTGCTTTTTTTTTTTTTAAATGAACCAGGAAAGTAGCAGTGATGATATTGCTGACGTTACCTCAAAGATGTCAACTGTTCAATTTGATAAGATGTCTGCCAGTTCTACGTTAAAGCTCCCACAGCTGTTTAGCTCGATGCCTAATGCTTCTGGAAAAAGTGGAAATGTACAAAAACGACAAACCGTGTCCCTTCAATCCAGCCAAATCGAAAACTTACCTGAAAGAAAGTCTTTTGATCAAGCTGTGTCAATCAATCGCATAGACAATGCACCACAAGGTTCACAGTTTCTGCTTTATGCCTCGTTAGCTTGCATAATGTATTCAAACCAAACTGTCAGAAACTTTTTTCCACTTTTATGGCTTTATTTTGGTTGGTTGATGTTAACTTTTAATGTTATGCAGATGGTGATCATTTCTATGTCCAGAACTTGAAGAAATCTGTAAGAGAAGCAGCTCTATCAACACAACTCAGCAGTTCAGGAGTAGAATCATCAAGAAACATTCATTCTGATGAAAGTGTGGAACACTTCTTTGTTCCGCTTTCAGCAAATGGATTTCCTCATCTACGCCCGAATAGTAAAGCTGCTTCCACAAGGTCCAAAAACTTAGTTTCGTCTCAAATGGATGCTTGCTTTGTTAAAACTCGACCCTCTGGTGATATTGGGAGCAAGTCCAATGAATTGGCTGAGACGTTGATCGATCTGGATTCACTTCATGATTTTGACCAGGTTAATGGATTTCTTTCAAAAGCTCACTCGAAATATGCAGGTCCCGGCATACAACAATCATTTTTTGACATAGAAGAAACCGAAGTATTCTCTCCACCGTTGCTAATGGACCCATTACTCTTGGCAGATTCTTATGAGGACCTACTTGGTATGTCATCAGTTGTAAATATTTAACTTCGACTTACGTGTAATTTTAAGAGTAATGCTTCGATTATTTTACAAAACACTCTGTGTCAAAGTCATTGATTCATTTAATCTATTATTTTAAATATTTATATGAATATTGTAACAATTCTATCAAAAAGTAAACGACTCGTAAATATTGCGTCGTGGCATGAGATTAAAGCATAAATTTAGCATTATTGATTATTTAGATATTTGATGCCTTGGAATATCGTGATGGCCAATTTCTTTTGATACTTTCTCTATTTTTATGTTTAGCTCCATTGTCAGAAACTGAAAGGGCATTGATGGAACGATAAGTCTGAGCAATGGAATTCGAGCATTATTCTTTTGGTGATTGGTATTAATTTGTGTCCATCTCTGGTGCACTCCCTCCTCGAATGGTAAGTCTGAGCAATGGAATTCGAACATTGTTCTTTTGGTGATTGGTATTAAGTTGTGTCCATCTCCGGTGCACTCCGGCGCTATCAATCCTTGGCCATTGGAGGTGACAACCATCTTGGTGACAACTGTTTCTAGTTGCTTGGCAGATTCCTGGAACCTTTGAGAAGATTATCTACCATTGAAAACGGTATTTAATTGTTTTCCTTTATGATATTTTGCGTAAACCGAACGATGTCAAAAGATTTGATTAATGCGGTAAAGATGTTCGGGTTGGTTAGCTGTTTGAATTTGATTTGTGTATGAACCTCCCTCACTGTGTATCTGATATGAAGATTGATATTGAATGAAAATTTACAGGCGTTTGGACTCGGTTTCCTCCATTTTCCTTGATTCTGTTCACGTTGAAGCTACTACGAACAGACGAAGTTGATCATTACAATCTTGCATTATTTTTTACAATCAGTGTTAAATCCTATCTTTTAATCTAATTTCAATAATCTTATCTCAACGTGGCATTACATTCATATTTAAAATAATAGATGTATTATTTTTATTATTTATAATTTATTTTGATTATTATATTAATAAATGAATGACTCATATGGTAAAATTAGTTAAGTTAAGATTATATAGGGACTTTTTTTTTAACAGTGATTAGAAAATACTACTACTTTTTATGAGTAATGTTACGGATATTTTTTTATTTTACTCTTTTAAGAAATTTGTTAATTTGTCAAATAATTATAGGTACAATTAATATAAAAATTAATTAATATAATTAATTATATTTATTATTATTTATGATTAAAATCATTTTTTAATCTTCAAAGTATGAGGTTGGTGTGAAAAAACTCTCAAAGCACGTGCAGGATCATTCTATCGGGGCACAATGCCACATCCCATATCGTTACGAAATCTCAAATTCAAGTACAGATAAATCTCATATCGTTACGAAAGAGGGGTCAGGCACAATGCCACATCGTTTGGGGTGAATATAAAAATGAAACATATGTAAATGATGTCTCCCTAGAAAGTAAGACGCGTTTTTTAGCACAATTAACGTCGGATCCCATAAGAATTCTGAAGTTAAGAGTGGTTCGGCGAGAACAATGACATGTTGAGTGACCGACTGAGAAGTTCTCGCCAAAACAAATCTATGAGTGCTGTGTGAACGATCCAAAGTGGACAATATCATAGTAGGAGGAAGGAGTTCGTTACAAATGATATCAGAGTCGCTATCCAACCTAAGATGTGGCCAACGAGGACGTTGGGCCCAATGAAGAGAGGTGATTGTGACAACCTGAAAGATCATGAGTGCGATTGCGGGACAAACCTTGATATGTCGCTCAAGACTTATATGAGGCGACAAAAGATGAATTACAATTAAATTTAATAAGTGATTATTATTTATTAAAAAAGCTATTTAGTAATTTAATAAGTTATGATTTCTTAATTTCTGTTATGGTAGTTTTATGTTTCTAATTTATGTTATGGTAATTTTTTATTTATAAGAGAAGTTTAGATTAAGATTTAAATAAATACTTTTGTAATCTCTTTCGGAGAGAGTACGCAAAGAATAATAAAATTTTTCTTTCATTTTTAATTTTTTAGTACTATCTTATTATCATTAACAAGAACCGGGTCGTATCAATTTGGTATCAGAGCAAGATTCTGGAGTCCATGACTCAAGGGAAGAAAATTGAAACCCTTGAAGAGCAATTCTGGAATTTGAGTACAGATTTTTCTGCAATGAAAGTGTCATTCACGAGTCTTGAGAGCCGAGTGGATGAGAAGTTTGCTTCTATGGAACAACTGCTGTGTTCAATTGCGAGAGGCATGACGGCCCCACTCCAAAAGCGCCAGCGCCACCGATGGACCCATCGGTGGCGACTTACGTCCACAACGACGGTCGCCACGACAGCTATAGGAGTGCAGCACGAAATTCAATGGATTTTTTTCGCAAGTTTTGGGATCACAGGGATCTACTTCACTATGTTCAGACATGTTGTGACAGTCTATGTGGTCAGAGCTGCACAGGGTTAATACAACAGGAGAAGTGGCTCGCGTGAAAGGAAGTTTGGGTGCTCCAATTCCTTAGAACACAATCTCAACAGTTTGGACTGAGGTTGGACAGCAAGGATAGCCTTTAGTCCAGCCGTGGTAGGGACGCATAGGGTTAGGACAACAGCAGCCGACAGACTTGTCGGGGCAATTCCAAGGTCCAGGCACTTCAGGATTGATGGTAGAGAATAGACACCTACCAGGGTATGAGGCAACACCATAGCCAACGTTCAAATTCACTGGACCAATGCCACATGGGGTCGACATGAGCGGAGAGCAAGAGAATTATTGGCAAGAGATGATGGATGGGGATATGGGTCGCGGTTCTCAATGGATGGGAGGTGGCAGGGCTGCAGCTGGGGTAGAAAGTCACATTCGTAAATTGAAAATGTCCAAGTCAGAGGGATACATGATGATTTTTGTAGTTGTTGATCGTTTAAGTAAATATAGCAATTTCATTTCGCTTCGACATTCGTTTACGACAATTTCTGTGGCACAAGTGTTTATCAAAGAGGTGGTCAAACTACATGGAATGCCAGAATCTATTGTCTCCGACCGTGACAAGGTTTTCCTAAGCCATTTTTGGAAGGAGTTGTTTCGTATGCACGACATTATACTTAAACGCAACATGACATTTCACCCACAGACTGATGGTCAAATCAAGGTTGTCAATCAAAGCCTTGAGTCCTATTCTTATAACACCTCTTATTATTCATCTTCAGGGGACACCCCCTTTAGAATTCTATATGGTCGCGATCCACTACATTTGTTCCATTACGAATATCAGAAGACGCCAGTATCCCAAGTGGAGGAGTATTTAAAGGAATATGATGATCGTTTAAAGGATCTTAAGCGACACTTGGAATGGGCACAACAATTAATGAAGCGGCAAGTAGACAATGATTGCCATAATGTTCAATTTTAAGTGGGCGAACGAGTATATTTAAAATTACGACCATATCGGCAACGAAGTGTCACACGACGTGGAAATGAAAAATTTGCGCTTAAATATTTTGGTCCATTTAAAGTTTTAGAGCGGATAGGAGCCGTGACTTACAAATTACAATTACCATTAACTTCAGTAATTCATCCGGTGTTCCACGTGTCACAATTGCAGAAGGCGGTCGGGGATGGTAACGTTTCATCTACTCTATTGCCGGTCCTGTCCGAGAAGTAGGAATTTGCGAGCTTTAACTCAGAATGCGTGGGGACACTCCCGATGAAGAATGGGTACATAAATACCTGAGCAACCACTTTCACCGGGTCCAAAAGCTTTCCTGCCTCAACGGCTTTCCTAGCTACATAGTCTGCAATATTTGCACCACAGCTTACCCCAAGAAGAACACATCTGTTTGGGAAAATATTACAACTCAGTGAAATGGCTTTATTAGATGATAAAACTAATAACAACATCGTAACTCAACATTCAATGACTCATTACAAAGTACAACCCATTAAACATACTTCCATATTTGGAATTTCCAACCAAGGTGGGTTAACAAGGAAGAGATTACATTTTCTGGGAGTTGAATGGAAGGAGAAAAAATAATCATCTAAAACAACAAAACTGTGTAATTACCCAGAAGACAGCACAGTAGTGCCATTCAACCAGCCAAACATCTAAAATTTCAAATTAGCGCCATTCAACAAACCAAAAGATTAAAATACTATGCTGTTGGATGTCTTGATGAAGCACGTTGAATAGACAGCCCTAAATATAATTCTTTGTCAGCTCCACTACCTTCGAGCTTTCGAAATTTTACCAATATTTGACGCCCGAGTACAACACAATGCCGAGGGCAAATTTATGAAATATAGCTAATAAACTATATTAAAGATACACTGATTCGTTCATTACATTTGTCTTTGATGTTTACAATTATTAACAATGTATAATTGTTTATCAGCACTGCACTGCACTGCCGAAAACCACATCACGGATCAGGCGACAATAAATTTAAGCCAGTGAATATTAACTTTATTTCTCCCAGTTCTAATCACAGAGAAAACGCTCACAAATAGAATTTCTGTGTAACAAACTCCTTCCTCCTATTAAGATATTGTACGCTTTAGGTCGCCCATACAGCCTTCACGGATTTGTTTTGGTGAGAAATTATCAGTCGGTCACCCAACATGACACTGTTTTCGCCAGAAGACTCTTAACTTTGAAATTCTTATGGGATCCAATGCTAATTGTGTTCCGAAAATGCGTCTTCCTTTCTAGAGGAGGCATATTTTACATATATTTCATTTTCATCTTCACCACAAGCGATCTGGAATTGTGCTCGACCTCTCTTTCGTAACAATCCGGGATTTGCCTATACTTGAATTCGGGATTTGTCTATACTCGCGTTTCTCTAAAGTTTGTCCCGCAATCGTACTCATGATCTTTCGGGTTGTCACAATCATCCCTCCTCATGGGGCCCATTATATGACATGGTTCCTGTTAACGATAATAAGCTAGTACTAATAAATTAAGAATGAAAAGAAAACTTGATTATTTTCTGCGTACCCTCTCCGAAAGAGATTACAAAAGTATTTATTTAAATTTTAATATAAACTTCACTTTTAAATAATAAACTATCCTAACATAAATTAGCAATAGAAAACTAGCACAACAGAAATAAAAAACTACCATAACAGAAATAAGAAGATACCATAACAGAAATTAAGAAATCATAACTTCTTAAATTACTAAATAGCTCTTTTAATAAATAATAATCCTCTCATTAAATCTAATTAGTCTTGAGCGACATATCATTACTTCTCGCCCAACGAGTAACCTTGTCCTCAAGGTTGAAATCTGGAAATTGTTGTCAAAGCATGTCATAAGATTCTCACGTTGCCTCATAATCTAGTAACCCCGTCCAAGTCACAAGAACTTCCCGACGTCTTGTACCATCTTGTCAAACCCCTTCCAACGCTTCAGGAGTAACTAGCACAACCATGTCTTCTACGACAAAGCGATGTGCATACTTGCTTGGAAACTTTTTCTACCCGAAGAAGAGTTCAGTCTGGATCATCCAGCTGCTAATCCCCTCATTCCGGGAAGAGGTCCACCATTAAAGCTTATGCCTCCTACTCTCACTGTAGTGGCAGAACATGATTGGATGAAAGATAGAGCCGTTGCTTACTCAGAAGAACTACGGAAGGTAAATTTAGATGCTCCGGTTCTAGAATATAAGGACGCAGTACATGAATCTGCAACCCTTGACATGCTTCTCAAGACACCTTAAGCTCTAGCTTGCGCAGAGGACATTGCCATTTGGGTCAAGAAATACATTTCACTAAGAGGACATGAGTTCTCTTATTGAAAATATAGAAGGTCCCAGATGATATTTCTGCCAGTAGAATAGATAAATCCAGAGAATGTTATTATGTCTTGCCCTCCGACATAACTTGGAAGAGTGCAACGTTTTGCTGCCATCACCTGGGACCTGAGATATATATACTTTTCAAGGCTGTTTGTGGCTTGTCGACAGGGGTTGCAATCGGTTAGTTCTCAATTTCCGCTCTGTTTTATACTTTTTTTCTAATATCAAAGAAAGTGCCAGCGAGAATAGCATATAGTTGATGAGATAGGCGCAGCTCTATTAAGCCTTCATCTGTTCAATTTGTTTGTGAAATATCATTCATTAATACAAGTCATCTCTCTCTCTCTCTCTCTCTCTCTCTCTCTCTCTCTCTCTCTCTCTGCGTGGATGATTGAAAAGAGCCAAGTATTAGAGTGAGAAAGGTTTGGGTAAGTCCACAGATAGCGGGTTGTGATTCGAACATGACCCAGTAGCCATGCCTCTGAGGTTAGCTTGGGCCTGTGTTTCCCAAAAAGCCTCCATAAACTCTTCTCTCTGTAAGCTTGAAGGTAGAGCTGCATCTTCATTTGGCTTATCGGGTTGGCTTTTGCCATTGTTAGCCTAGTCGGTCTTATGCTCAGTGCTTCTAGTTTCAGGCACAGTTTTGGACCACCCTTCTCCTCCAACTCCTCTTCCTTAATCCCTGACTTTGGCTTGATTTTCGGGAATCTTTGGTAGTTGGGGTCGGCGGATTGTCGGAAGAGACTATTTCAGGGCTATCAATTGTGGCTTCAGCTGGTTTTCTTTGCTTCAACCTCCCTCCCATTGGAAAAGAAGCTGAGTGGTATTCTATAGAACATTGTTCACTTTACAAGATCTTCCATTGCTGTTAAACACCAATGAAACTGAAAATATAATAAACTATCGTCTGTGTCGGACCTCGACCTGTGCAAATGGCTTTGTTTGAGGTAAAAGTCAAATTCTACGTATTAATCATGACATTGATGTAAGAATCGACATTTTCAATTGTTCTTCAGCCTCGTTTTAGATAATAAGATATTAAAAGTGAAGATTGGAGCATCTCATTATATGATCCCAAAGAGATTCCTCTCTAAAAGTTAGTAAAAGTATTCCTCAAACCAACACTTTGTCTTACTTTACTAACAGATTGTGAGGAGCTGAGCCAATAGGAGAAGGAAAGTTGAGCCAAGGTATGACAGATTGTGTCTTCACTCTTGGTGATGGTCCCAAATGGGTCAGTTTGGGTTTGCATTCCTAGAATGATAGCATTTCAGAGGAACATCCACGCATGATCCAAAGGGTTATTGATGAGAGAGAGAGATAGAAAGTGGGCTTCCTTGTAATCAAAATTTCATAAAAGAATGTGGAAATATAAACGGTAAAGTTTCGACGGTGTAATATTATTTGTTTTGAGTTGACTCACTATTTTGTTTTCGGGTTTTATCCTAAAGATTCCGGTATTGCTTCTGTTCTATCCAGAACAATGAATGTCATACTTGAATTTATGTCACGTTATGTCAAGTGCACCCATAAATACATCCCTGCTTGTACAAATATACACCACCTATTAATTAAAGACAAAACAATCTCTAAAAAAACAAGTAGATTCCCATATTAGCCTGTGTTTTATCTGATCTTTTGTAATCTTCCTCTGTTTTGAGTCTCGCAGGAACTGAAACTAAGCAAGCAAAATACATGCTTGGAATGTCCAAGACAAGTTCATATAATTGTACAAAAAAAGCATCTAAAAAGAACTTAAAAGAGTTGCCTCCAACGACAAAAATGGCTAGCATTAAAAGGAATCTTGACAAGTTAATCCTTGTTTAATAGTTTTATACAAAGAAAGCCAATAAGAAAGAGACAATTGGAAGGACCAGACTGATATCTGTAAGAACTGGACCATTGTTTTCAATTTTTTCATTGATAATGAAGGTTCTTGCAGTTTAATAATGGCGGACTTCCATGCTTTTGCTTTTGATCAAGCTTAATACCCTTTTCCCAATCAATCATTTTTCACCCTCTTAAACAACATCCTGCCTTTTTTTATATGTCTGATGATCTGGCAGCATCTTTGCTTCAACAGCAAGCTCCTTTAAGAACACGGACACCCTTCTGTTTGTAGTTCAGCTCGAGAAAATTTGAACTCTTCAATTGGGATCGAAACATGGGACGGCAGCCATGCTGTGATAAGGTCGGACTGAAACGGGGGCCGTGGACGATCGATGAAGATCACAAGCTCATGAACTTCATTCTCAACAATGGCATTCATTGCTGGAGAATGGTTCCTAAGCTTGCAGGTAAAATCTTATCTCTGTTTTTTTTTTTGCTGATAATGAAGATAAAATAATGGCTGGTTTTGATAATTTAAGGGTTGCTAAGATGTGGGAAAAGCTGTAGATTAAGATGGATCAATTACCTTAGGCCTGATCTCAAGAGAGGTGGTTTTACTGATCTGGAGGAGAATCAAATTGTTCATCTTCATGCACGTCTTGGCAACAGGTTAGCTGTTATATATTTTTTTAATTTTCTTTGAAACTTGATTTGTTGATGAGGTTATCTGCAACATTTCGGAAGTGGGTTTTTATAGAATTTTTTTCTTATCTGATGAAACAACTTTCACAGATGGTCTAAGATTGCTGCCCACTTTCCTGGACGCACAGACAATGAAATCAAGAACCACTGGAACACTCGGATAAAGAAGAAGCTAAAGCTTCTGGGAATCGACCCTTTAACGCACAGACCAGTTGAGGAATCAGAGAGAGTGCATCAGCAAGTAGAGACAATTTCAGCGCCTGCAAATTCTTCAAATATCGAAGTGGAGAGCCTGGATTTTAAATCTGGAAAACTGGAGAAAGACCAAGAAGATTTGCTGGCCATTGAGTTCCAAGAATCAGTTGATTTGCAGAATACTTACGAAATGATGTTTCGAAGCTTGAACATGGTCACCAGTACTCCGGTTAGTTCTTCCGAAGATTCGAACAATCTTTCCGTCGTCGAATCTCCGTTCGAGCCGCCTTTTCGACAATGTTTCAGAGGCGATGGCTCGGTTTTTCCGTGGGAGGATTTCAATCTAATGGAACGAGATCTTTATTTCTTGGGGAACAATAATTGAATATGGTCATTATGTAGATTTTTTTAACACCCTTTTGATTTCTTCTGCGATCATTCTCCCCACAGTTCCCTGTGTTTGATCATTATCACAAAGGATTCAGCTTGTCAACTCGACAAAATCATAAATAATTCCTTTCCAGTCGATTTCTTCACATGTGTTTCCTCAAAAATAACATAGGATAAAATGCATACCATCCCAACACATGCATTAAGAATTAAGTTCTTGAGATTTCTGTCACTGCGGTCATTTTTTTTTCAGGTACCGTCTTCTATCTTCTCCATTTGATGGTTTTCAGATAGAAAAGAACCATCACAAGTCCATTTATCCTCTACAAATATACCATCTTCGGCAAAATCTACGATTTATTTTCTCTAGAAATCGCCAAATAGAAAACTTCACGAGAAAAAAACACGACTGCAGTTCTAACGACACTTCAATTAATTGATTTGTAACGAGAGATTAAGGCTTAACAGTCGTGCATTTACTATGCATATTCTAAAAGATGAACAGTCATGGCTAAAAAACATAGACAAAGCCTAAGAGCCGCTATCTTTTCTTAAAAAAATAGAAGTATGTCGTGCATAGCACTGAAAATAGGAAGTGGAATATCATTATCTCTTCTTCTTTATTTACATGCATGCATCTGTGCACAAATGTGCTATTACACAACCCTCTTGTCTGCCTCATTGTCTTAAATTATCAATAACACTTTGAAAAATGAACGAGAATCGAAAAAGAAAAATGGAAAAATAATGAACTTCGAGATATACTCGGAAAACCCGGATCAGAAAGAACCGCACGTAAATGAGAGAAATTCAAAAATCAACGCGTACATTTATTTATCATCAAACCAAAACTTAAAAAAAAAAAAAAATCTAACGTAACTGTAACTGACATGATCCGTATAGAATTCGAGTCACACAGAGCTCTAATAATTTATATTGATTTTTCTCTCTCTTGACTATAACCCTCTGAAATATTATGGATATTATACGAAATTATTTGATATTTTATAGCCATGGTGTTGATTCGGGTATAAATAATTGAAAATTTTCATTATCTTGCTATAAATTACTAGTAAAAGGTCAAGGATTGGAGACTTGTGCTTCTTTAATAAAGTTGTTACTCAAATAATTGCTGTTTTTTTTTTTTTTTTTTTATTTAAGATGTGGGCACAATTAAGCAGCATAGTTGGTTTAATGTTATCCTCGGATTATTTATATAATTAAGGTAACTTCTTAGTATTATTAAAAAGGCAAATATATAATAATATAAGCTTAAATTTTTCTAAACTTTCACGTTAATGTTGCTGTTGATTTCTCAAAAAAAAAAAAAAAAGAAGGGCAACTAGAATTGGCGATAGCCAATTTCCTCATTGCACAGATTAGCGACTAGCTACCGCAGACTGATCAAATGACTCGAGATACAGACTTAACGGATTCGCTAAGTCTGCCGATAAGATTTGGTTGAGGTACTACAGATTCTATCCTATCAAGAGTGAAGAAACGAGTTTGATCTTTGATGTAGAGTATGAACAAATATTGTAGTGGGATTAGATAGGAGTTTTAAGAATTACAAATGATGCATTAATTTATGAGAATTAACAGTATTCAAAAATAAGTGAGGCATTGTAACTGCAGATCGAACCGGAAACGTGATTTCCATCACAGTTTAGATCTTCACGTCCACGATTCTGGTTTTGAAACTTAGGACTTGTTATTAGATCACAGTTCGGTTTCTTTCGGTTCCAAAACCAGACTGAACTGGACTGTGCCCTTGTGCCCTCGCATGCTTGAAGCAGACAAAACCATCCTTGAATGCATGCTTATTGGATGGCAAAACCAACAGAGCAATCAACTTTTATTCTACATCAAACAAAAGTGACTGATCAAATGCAAATTAAAAGGCATTACTCAGACTCTGTAGCATTGAATTTCTACACAAACTTGAAACCTCTCTGCTGTAAAAAAAGGAGGCATTATTCACTGAATCAATTTCAATAAATAGTCTACAAAATCTGAGGTGTTATATGAATAGTGATACAACTCCGATACGCATTCTTGGTCTGATTGATTGTCCGAGGCAAGGAAGTGAAAAATGAGAACCTTATTCTATAATTAATATCAGAACAAAGCCATCCACTCGAAAAAATGACCATCTTACCATACAAAAATTATGGGCGATCAATCATGGAGCTCTTTCGAAGGGCTGTGTATCGTTGTAACAGATATCCCATACGGCTTCCATAGCATCCTTTGCAGATGCTTCCGAGCAATATGGATTAGCAATCACTGACTTCATTACTCTTCTTCTGACACATTCCTATGTCACGAGGAAATCCACATACAGTTGACAACATTTAGAGAAGTGTAAAAATGATAAGATAGGTGAAAATGAACTAAGAAATCGAATTAAGTGAATCAATTAAAAGTAATGATAGTGAAAAACCAGCTTCCATAGCCTTCCAATTCCAGGGCGGGGTAGGGAATGGGAGCTTGCATAAGAGATTCTCAAGCAGAAAAGAAAAACACGAATGACTCACTTGTTCATGCCCTCGCAACTTCACAAAACCGCGAAGCAATTCTCGTTTGTAATGGCAATCGCCACTAAGATGGCCCGCACGAATCTGTGAGGAATTTTAGTCAGAAGTTTGACCCACCATCCATTAGTAAATGAGAAATTTGAGAAACTTCAAAAAAGTTAGAAAAAAAATTAGCTGAGACAATGAAATCCACCTCACTACAAGCATGATGAGCGCAATTGGTCCAGTCCAGATTTGCCGCACGGCAATCATCATATGCATGAATTAGCTCGTGTATGACCACTTGGTTGACGTCATCCTGAATGTTCATGTGATTGCTGCACACCATAATCTGAAAATAATTACACCGAGAATAAAATAAAAATCAGCCTAATCAGCTCTACCACAGTAAATATTTGTATTAAGATAAGAAGGTAGAGAGAGTTAGATTACACAACATTTCATAGCTGCCAAAATGATGATAGAATATTTACTCCACAAGTCGACAGAATACCCATTAAGAAAACGGTGTAAAATTTAAAGTAGATAGATTAATTGTAACTTATCAGAGTTTGTGCTACTACTTGATCTGTAACATCTGCTTTAAACAGCAATTCATTTTCTAATCCTCCAACTTAATAAAGTCTATATTTAACTTCTACAACCAGATATCGATTCTGTCGATAAACAAAGCCTGACAGAGCAATCAAATACAACATCATTTTATGGCAGAGAGCGGAATTCTATGGTATATAAACAACCTAGTAAACCTTGGAATCAAGTTTTTGAGTGATGTGAGCTGATGAAAACTAAGACTGAAGATCGACAGTAGGTTTTGTTATTTCGGTTCATATATTATTTCATGGTGTGCCAAAAAAGTGACCAACTTCTGCCAGATCTTCATCTGAAGCTGAATGTGAGCTATTATTGTAAACACGGATGAGAAATTTTAAGGGTGAGCAACTTCTGCAAGCATCCCAAGTCCCCATCTTACACCCGCTAAGATGTTATGTGATTATATCTATTCTCTCACACGAACTTCCATTTCAGTCTTTCATGCAAGAACAAACAAACACATAGAAATGACCACCTTGCAGATAAATTCAGAAAGCATCTCATCTTCCTTGGTTTTAATATTTTAGACACAAAATAAAGTTGAGTTACAATGGCCAGTAGTGTGAAGGGGCAGATTAACAACACCGTCAAAAAATATCAATTACTATTCTAATTCTGTGATGGAACTGATGACTAGTTAGAGATATGCATTAGCTCATTTTTCTGCTTGACTAAGCTGATCACTGTAAGCTTCTCTATAAATAGAGAATTTACTTCTGAAAATGATGACGACCACCATTGATAGAATTTCCATTGATCAGTTACATCAACAGTTTTCTGTAAACCAGTTCTTCGCTTCCTTTCAATCAGAATCTCTGAATAATGGTGAAAATTTTATAGCAATGTGAGGACTATTATGGGTATTGTATTTGTAGTAATAGGCAATATCTAATAATATTTGTTCATGCTATAAGAAGAAGTTGCAGAAAGAAGAAAGAGAACGATTGTACCCCTTCTCCTCGAACATAACCACCACCAATCTGCTTATCGCAATGAACAGCTTTCATGAATTTCTCCCCAATTCCACATCCAGCTTTCTCCAAATGCTCCATTAAGAATTTCACCGTTGGTGCTGCCATAGAAACGAAGAAACGAGCTCAATGTAAAAACCAATCACTGAAGCACGATCGAGCATTGTTTGGTTGCTGAAAATTAATAGCAGACAGTAACAAGAGCAAAGAAACTTCTATCTCTTCGCTCCACCAAATTTGAGCGAAAATCGGAGCTTCAAAAGGGAAATAAAGACTGGAAACTCTTCAGGCAAATAAAACCTGAAGCTCGAGTACATAAAATGAAAATTTACAGAATCACCGTAAGAAACGTGAAGTACTTCGTAGACTTCTGCGGATCATGTCCTGGCATTCCTCCAACTTTCGACCACCACCAGCGGCTGAGAATCCTCCGGTTCCGGGTTCCGGGGCATATTCCTCTGACATTTTTCGAAGAATTTTTCAGTCGATTCGTGGGTATTCCAGACAAGAAGACGGGCAGCGGCTACGCTTTTCGCGCTAGGGTGCGTATCTGCAGAGATCAGCAGAACCTACCAAACCGACCGAAACGGTTTATTCTGCTCCGGTTCAACTATGTTCCGTCACGTGCGACGACCATATACACTGATAAATTACACTGCAGGATTAACGAAATTCCAGACTAATTTTTGCGTGCTCTCTCGATTGCCAGTCGTGGATAAGACGGCGGCCTTACAAATCTTTAAATGGCAGAATTCGATTAGCTATCCAATACCCTCTTCAGAATTTCATTTCAGATCTCTTGCTCTTCAACCATCCTCTTCGAAATCTGTTATTCGACGAATGGAAACCGTATTCACTTATTGAGGTAAACTAAGTTCTACCGATGAGCTTTACTACACTTCGCCGATGACGAAACAAGTTAGACTTCTACTTTCTAACATCAAGTTTCTCTATCTTCTGTCATAAATTTCCATAGGAAATACAAGTTTCAGGCACCTGGAATGCGAAGGTGGCTGTGGGGTGTATCCCAGTTTGGATTTGAACTGAGAACTTTTTCCTTTAGGCAGTAAGGGAAGAAAAATGTTGAGTCTAATTGGTTTGCCTGTTTGTCAATCTGGGAGTTCCGGATTCTTACTAGTTTCAAGCAATTTAAGTGCTTTTAGGGGTGGAGTTTGCAGCGAAACCCCAAAATTTGATTTGGGATGCGAGTTTCAGTCTGGATTTTCGAAACTTGAAGGTGCTCGCTTGTCTAAGGGAAGAAAAATTTGTTCTGGTTCCTGGTTTTTGTTGGTTTGGGCACTAGATCGACAGGCTCTCGAGAATGAATTTCTCGAGGAAAAGTCGGAAGAGGGTTTTTTAAAGGGAAGTGAGAGTGAGAATTATGCTGTTATGCATTTGGATTGTCGCGATAATGGCGGTAATGTCCAAGAAAATGGCAAAGTAGATGAGAAAGGTGGGGAAGAAGGTGATGGAGAGAAGGGTCAGGATGCCAGAGTCGATGTTCGTGCTATAGCAAGGCGCTTACAACTCGCTAAAACAGCAGACGATGTCGATAAGGTTATGAGGGATGGTGGGAAATTTCCTCTGCAAGTATATTCATCGATAATTAGTGCTTTTGGGAGAGAAAAGAGATTGGATTGTGCTCTGGCTATAGTGGAATGGCTTAAGAGAAAGAATGACGAAACTTACGGTCGTATTTCACCGAATCTGTTCATATATAACAGTCTTTTGGGTGCAGTTAAGCAATCTGAACAATATGAGCTAATGGATAGTGTCTTGAATGACATGGCTCAGCAAGAGGTAGTTCCCAATACTGTAACTTATAACACGATTATGGGGATTTACGAGAAGCAAGGCCGAGCCCATGAGGCTCTTGAGGTTGTCGATAAAATGCAAAAAGAAGGATTGATCTTATCGCCTGTGTCGTATTCTACGGCCTTGTTGGTTTATCGTCGGACAGAAGATGCAAATGGAACGCTAAATTTCATGGTCAAGTTAAGAGAAGGATATCAAAAAGGCGAAATAGGAAGGGATGATGGGGAAGATTGGGTTAAAGAGTTCGATAAGCTCGAAAATTTTACAAAGCGTATTTGCTACCAAGTAATGAGGAATTGGCTCGTGAAGGAAGAAAACTCAACCGCCAAGGTGTTAAAACTTCTCGACGATATGGATAAGGCTGGACTTCCCCTTGGCCGGGTCGAAGAGGAACGTCTTGTATGGGCTTGTACCAGAGGGGAGTGCTATATTGTGGCAAAAGAATTATATGACAGGATAAGAGGAAGGCAGTCTGATATAAGCTTATCTGTGTGTAACCATGTGATTTGGTTGATGGGGAAGGCTAAGAAATGGTGGGCCGCATTGGAGATTTACGAGGATTTGTTGGACAGAGGACCAAAACCAAATAATTTATCGTATGAACTGATCGTATCACACTTCAATGTTCTTCTCACTGCAGCTCGAAAACGAGGAATATGGAGATGGGGTGTTAGATTGCTCAACAAAATGGAAGAGAAAGGTCTTAAAACCGGAAGCAGAGAGTGGAATGCAGTTCTCGTTGCTTGTTCGAAGGCCGCAGAAACTTCGGCAGCTGTCCAAATTTTCCGGAGAATGGTGGAAAGAGGTGAGAAGCCTACTATACTCTCTTATGTGGCCTTGCTTAGCGCTCTAGAGAAGGGGAAACTCTACGATGAAGCCCGGAGGGTTTGGGACCATATGATCAAGGTGGGCGTGGAGCCAAACTTGTATGCTTATACGACTATGGCTTCCGTTTTTGCTGGACAAGGGAAGTTCAAAATGGTCGATGAAATCATCAAGGAGATGGCTTCATCCGGAATCGACCCAACAGTTGTGACATATAACGCGATTATTACGGCGTGCGCGAATAATGGTATGAGTAGTGCAGCCTATGAGTGGTTTCACCGCATGAAAGTTCGAAACATATCTCCCAATGAAGTTAGCTATGAAATGCTGATTGAGGCTCTTGCAAAGGAAGGAAAGCCGAGGATTTCATATGAATTATATGTCAGGGCTAAAACTGAGGGTCTTGATCTTTCCGTGAAGACTTACGATGCTGTGATTCGATCCTCTCGCATTTACGGGGCGACCATCGATGTAACCATTTTAGGGCCTCGCCCGCCTGATAAAAACAAGAATTCAGGGATTCGAAAATCAACTGAAATCTTATGACTTTGCGGATTTCCTTGAAGAAGGGAACCATGTCCTTCAACTCCTCAAATAAAGGAAAAAAGGGTGATCAGATGAGCTCACTTGCTCGCTTTCTTCTGTAAGTAACTCTGTTAACACCCTTGAAGATAAAGCTATGGCTTCTGATAGCAAGTTATAGAATCCAGATATGCAGTCGACTTCAAGGTAAAAGCTGCTCGATTGCGGAAGAAGGTATTTATTAACGGAGAGTTCCATATTGGCTGATTTGATCCTGTAAACTGTAATTACTTCTTTTGTGCTGAGACATACGAGAAATAGAACTTGAAAATTTCTGTGAAGATAGAACTTGAACTCGACTTCTCTGCAAATGAATTTTTTGAGTAATATTCTGAAACTTCCTGGTCTTGTTTATGTCTTCTCGGCCGCTGTATGCTTAGATTTTGTGGGAGAGGAGAGCTTCCTTTACTGCGCTTCCGAGTTGATCGGGCGGGACAACAACATGGGTTTCTATCCTGGTTGTACTTGATGGAGGAAGAGTGTTCCACGTATGAATAAACTACGACGGTGTAGAAATTTCCACGTCATCACGAGTCAAAGAGTTGTACCAATCCACGGCAATGGGTGAAACCTGGAGAAATAAAGCATCCACGTCATCATAACCACGTAAGATACACACGCCTATATGACCAATTTCGTCATTTCAACAAATAAATACCATTTCCCCAAATCCGCCTAACACAGTGCGACGTTCCACAGCTTCTTTTATTCTCGTCTTTGGAATAGGGAAGCCGTTGAAGGCAATAATGGCGATCGGAATGTTGAGAAGGGCAATCTCTAGGGTTACGAGCTCGTCGGCTTCGAGGTTCGTCGCAGCTCGGGCCCACGCTTCCGTTGCTGAATACGGTGCGAATTTGAAGACGTTCTCGATTTATCGCTGGAGCCCCGACAGTCCTGGGAAACCAGAGCTCCAGGATTACCAGATCGACCTCAAGGAATGTGGACCTATGGTCCTAGACGCTCTCATCAAGATAAAGAACGAGATCGATCCTACCCTAACTTTCCGTCGCTCTTGCCGGGAAGGAATCTGTGGTTCCTGCGCGATGAATATTGACGGCTGTAATGGATTAGCTTGTCTAACTAAGATTCCGTCCGGACCTTCCTCGTCGATTACCCCGCTGCCTCATATGTTTGTGATCAAGGATCTTGTAGTGGATATGACGAATTTCTACAATCAGTACAAGAGTATAGAACCGTGGTTGAAGAGGAAGGACCCTCCACCTGTGCCTGGAAAGGAGATTCCTCAGAGTAAACAAGATAGACTGAAGTTGGATGGCATGTACGAGTGCATATTGTGCGCCTGTTGTAGCACATCATGTCCCAGTTACTGGTGGAACCCTGAGTCTTATCTTGGTCCGGCCGCTCTGCTCCACGCCAATAGGTAATTTTCCTTGCATCTGTTGCTCAAAATGTTTTACAAATCTTATTTGTTGAACTTCATAAATTGAAAGAGAAACGAATCCGAAGAGATTTTTAGTGAGTTATGGATAAGGACAAAGCATACTTCTATAAATCCTTCCTACCCAAATAATAAAGGATATCATTTATTGGTTTTAGTTTTAGTTTTAGTTTTAATTGGCAAAGCAAGAATTACTAAACTAAAACGGCGAGACTTGCTTTATTGTTTTGTGTTTCTCACGATAACCATTGTGCACCCGCACCA